>CM060387.1:0-1200000 GCA_030545235.1 Helianthus tuberosus
TTTGGTCATTTACCCCAAATGTCATTTCTCCACCCTCTCTCCTCATTTATAAAATGTTAGAAGTTTCTCTCTCCACCTTTTTAAAACTCAATCTCCCCTCTCCTCAACATACTTTCACTTCCTAACTTCAAAAGAAAAACCCACCCCCCTCCGGTTATCCTTCATCCCTGTTTCTCTCCCCTGGTTCTCCTTCAAAAGAAACCACCTCCATGGTGATGATTGATGGTGAGGGTGAAACCCCCGCCCACCACTGTTTCTCTCTCTCCCACCCTCGTTCATCCCTGCTTCTCTCTCTTCGGCCTCCCTTCCACTCCGCCGTCGCCTCCACCCCACAGCTACCCCTCCGCCGCCGCAATCATCACAAAGATCTGCATATTCGCCGGTGTTTCCCCGGTGCTAAACCTTTGATGGAATACCTCTCTCTCCTTCCTGTTAGACGTTGTCGGTAAGATTTTCTCAGATCTCTCTCTCCTTGTTCACCACCGGAAATCTGGTGGTGGTGGTAGGCATAGATCGGCGATGGTGGGGGTGTGGGATAGAGGTAGGCATCGGTGTTGGTGGTGGTGGCGTTAGGGTTGGTGGCGGTGGGGGTTTTTTGGTGGTGTGTGGCAGAGGTGGGTGACCGGTTGTTTGATTTCTGGATCTTTTGTGTGGTTTGATGTTCCATCTGGGGTTATGATGTTTATTTGATCTCTTAGAACTTGTAAATTGATGTTTGGTTGTTATTGTTGCTGGGGTTTCATTTGATTTGATTTGATTTTGGGTATGTACAGTATTTTTGGTTGTTATTGTTGCTGGGTTTTCTTTGATTTTGTGATTTTGGGTATGTACAACATGTTTGGTTGTTATTGTTGCTGGATTTGATTTGTGTTCTTTGAATCCGTGGGTTTTGATACGGTCGATTTTTTGGGCGGCGATGATGAAAAAAAAAAAAAGTAAATTTAGATGACGATGGCGCGACAATGATGGCGGAGGGTAGGTTTTTTTGAACCTGCAACCCCATTTTTGCAGCCTTTTTGATTATCGGATAATCTGAGCCAAACCCCTTTTTTTATCGAGATACACTTTGTTTTGAAGTTGTTGGTTCCCCCCCCCCCCTAGTCGATGATGATAACAATATATCTGAGACACCTACCGAGTTTGCGATTTCTGGGTGCGTTCGTTTTTGCGTAAAAAAGTTTTTGTAAAAAAAAAAATTAAACCGTAAACTTTTTAACGTAAAAACGTAAAACGTAAAAAGTTTTACGTAAAACGTAAAACATAAAAAAATACGTAAAACGTAAAAAGTAAAAAGTTTTACGTAAAACGTAAAACGACGATTGAATTTAAAACCGGCGCGTAAAACATAAAAAACGTTAACGTAAAAAAACCGGCGCGTAAAATGTAAAAAATCGGCGCGTAAAACGTAAAAAACCGGCGCGCAAAACGTAAAAAATCGGCGCGTAAAACGTAAAAAACCGGCGCGCAAAACGTAAAAAACCGGCGCGTAAAACGTAAAAAACCGGCGTGTAAAACGTAAAAAACCGGTGCGCAAAACGTGAAAAACCGGCTCGTAAAACGTAAAAAACGTTAACGTAAAAAAAACCGGCGCGTAAAATGTAAAAAACGCTAGTAAAGAACGGCTCTTAAAAATGTTTTAATCTCATCCATCCATTTTGAAAATCTTAAAAAAATTATCATAAAAATCTGATTTTAAAAATATTGTTTAATAAAAAATTCTGTTTTTTAATAAAAAGTAATTAATAAATAGGACAAAAAAGGCAATTAAATATAATATATATAAAAAGACAAAAAAATGAATTTTACTTAAATACTCTTTTGAATTAAAATATTAAAAACATAATAAGACAAAAAATACTTAATATTATTTTTAAATACTTTTAATCTCATACATCCATCATCTTGATCTAATGGCTAGAAAGTGGTTCGCGCGGTTCTTACAACTGGAGGTGGTTCTCATTTTAGCGGTCCCCTATATATATATATATATATATATATAGGGTTAGGTTAATGTACAAATGCCCTTATCGTACATTACGTACGCGATCATCTCAGCCGTCAGATCTTCATCACACATTGAAATCGCATGTTGGTTTTTTGTAACAATTTCGCATGTTGGTTTTTTAACATGCGATTTCATCAAAATTACCACATGCGAAATTGTTACAAAAAACCAACATGCGATTTCATCAAAATCATCACATGCGAAATTGTTAAAAAAAACCAACATGCGATTTCATCAAAATTATCACATGCGATTTCATCCATGCTATTTTATAACATGCGATTTCAATATATCGTACGTATTGTACGTTAAGGGATATTGTATTTTACACTTTCACTATATATATATATATATATGGTGGGGTTCTAGAATAAACACTAGTGTATTTGCGAACTAAGTGAACAAATCCTGGCCATACACGTGTGTAGACTTAAAAAGTTCACTGGTTACTCAATTTCCTACATATAAAAAAGCAAGTTACGGGAATAGTGCCACGCATCTGCGTGGCACGTCCCTATTAGACCAACCATTTTACTATTTTATATTCGTTTTAAAATTACGGTTTCGTCCTTAATTTAAAATAAAATTACGTTTTTGCCCCCACTTCAAAATAAAATTATGTTTTTGTCCCTCGCACAAAATTACGATTTTGCCATATGTTCAAAATTATGATTTTCTCCCCAGATTACGATTACAATTTCGGCCCAGTTCAAAATAAAATTTTGCTTTTGCCCCAAACTAAAAATGACGATTTTGCATTTTCGCCCCGTTTCAAAAATTATGATTTCGCCTTCAGTTTAAAATTATGTTTTTGCCCGGTTCAAAATTAAAGTATGCTTCCCCCAGTTCAAAATTACGATTTTGCCCAAGTTCAAATTAAAAATATAGTTTTGTCCGCAACTTAAAATTACGATTTTGTCCTTATTGCAAAGTTATATTACGATTTTGTCTCTGGTTCAAAATTATAGTATTGCCATCACTATAACTTTTGGCAAATTACGATTTTACCCAAGTAAAAAATACAACTTTGCCCTCAGTTCAAATTATAGTATTGCTATCGTTTTAGTTTTTTTAGCAAAACTATAAAAGTGTTTTTTTTAATTGGTTGACTGGATTTAATTTTTTCTATGTCAAGGAGCTGCCTAACACTCGCTCATTAATCCTGACAAACTACAGTTTTGCCCTGAGCTCAGAACTACGGTCTTGTCATCGTTTTACTTTTTTTTTCTAACAAAACTATAATAGTGTTTTTTTAGGTGATTGGGAATTATTCGGTTATCGCCTCGCAACGCGGGCGGGGCATCAACTAGTTTTAATATATGATGCCGTTAGTCTTTAGACGAGAGATACCAACTTTGATTAAGTTGGGATCTTACTTGAGCGAGAGTCAAAGATTCCCTTTAACTTGTCTTTTAATTTTTTTAATCATTTAATATCTTATGATTTTTAATTATTTAAATGTTTTCTAAGAGCCATAATTAAAGTTTACACCTAATATAATTCCTACTGAATTAACTAAGTGGCCGGAATTTAGGTTTCATGAATTACCCTCACAACCTTTTATTTTCAAGAAATTTGTACCGACACCCTTCACAAATCATCTCTAAGCTTG
This sequence comes from Helianthus tuberosus, assembly GCA_030545235.1. Taxonomy (NCBI): domain Eukaryota; kingdom Viridiplantae; phylum Streptophyta; class Magnoliopsida; order Asterales; family Asteraceae; genus Helianthus; species Helianthus tuberosus. Next base: position 3,618 of record CM060387.1, read on the forward strand.
TTGAACAACATGTCTTGGATTAATTGACATTTTAATCTATATATTTTGTTGTTTTCTAAAGCGAAAATCGAAAGTTACGTCAAATACTATGAAAGGTATTATAAGTATAACGCTAAAATACGCATCATCCAAAAAGGATAAGTTTATGCTTAGATAGATGCGTTACATGATGCCGTAGCAACATCATTTAGTTTAAATCCATGTTTAATTAGTCAACTAATAATTCTCTTTTCAAATCATATTCTAAATCCATGTAAGCATTAACAAGTTTTTATGCTTCTTAAACCCTAAAGTATGTGGTGTGACACTTCCAATATTATTTTCAAAATACAATCGACTTAAATCAAAGTATATTTTATCTAGACAATTTGCCTCTATTTAAAAAAAGGTATTATTACAATAATAATATTATAAACACGTGATAATGTAAACAGATTTTAGTGATTTTGAATGACTTATGAGTGGTAGATAGCTAAAGTTGCCTACTTTTCTTTAATATGTAGTGCTTTATTTTTTACATTTTCATAAAACTGATTTAACTGTACCAAAGTCAAGCAACAGTATGAAATATCAACCGGTCCATTTTTCATTCAGCAATACATTATTTTTATGTATGCATACATATAAATATAAATGCTAAATAGATATATGTGGGTTATGGCTGTTTAAAAAAAGACCATATATTGGTTAGTGTCAAAGATATCGCTTTAGCCATAACACACTAAACTCATGCAACGAGAACGCGACCTATGTAATCCATTTATCTAAATTGGTCAAATGAGTTGACAGAAAGATTGGCATGTTGTAATCAAGTTGTCGAGTTAAACTCATAACCAAATACAAATACAAGTTTAACAGATCAACTCAACACATAACATATTGTCAAACACGTTAGACTAACTATCCCAAAACATAACCATCATATTAAGAATCGACACATCATATTTATAAAACTAGTCGGTCTTACGAGGTTAGTTCCTAAATGAGGTCTTATGTATTTGAATCCAAACTAGTGAAAATTCCTTCATGTAATGTATGTATTATAAAATAAAGAAAGATGGAATCAAAATAACTTAAACTTTTACCATTCAGACTAACCACCCCAAAACATAACCATTCATATTAAGAATCAACACATCATATTTATAAATACCTTAAACAAGTTGGTCTTATTAGGTTAGTTCTAAAATGAGTTCTTATGTATTTGAATCCAAACTAGTGAAAATTCCCTATGCAATATGTGTATTATACTATTATATAAGAAAAGAATATTAGATTTAAATAACTGTAATTTTCACCATTTAGATGATAATATTTTTACCTTGCCAATATTGTACCACTATCACTCTAAACTTTTAACTTATGGATGTGGCACTTATTTAGTGACATGACATCTGACGTGGCATCTGAAGTCAGCTAACTGGGTTAGTGTTCAGTTAGTTTGGGAGTGTCAAAGAAAATTAAGTTGAAAGTTGGAAGTGGCGTGATATAATCCGTAAGTTGGGAGTGCTACAGCCAAATGGTAAAACTTGGGGTTATTTAAATCTAATATTACTAAAATAAAAGAACTTGTTGACAATGGTATTATGTATAATTACACAAACCGTGACATGCCCAAAATTATATCAACATGTCTTTTACATCAATCAAAAACCATAAAAAATATCGGTACCGATGGTATTCGATCGGTATTAGTTCAATTCAGTATGGTACCGATACTTGATAGGGGTGTTCAGAATTCGATTCGAATTCGAAAAATTCGAAATTTGACTCGATTCGAATTCGATTAAAAAACTTCGAATTCAAGTTGATTCGTATTCGAGTCCAGTAATCGAATTAGAATCGAATACGAATTTATGATTTTGAATTCGATTCGATTCGAAATTCGAATTCACTTTATATAATTTTTTTTGATATATGTATATACATTCACAAACATATATAAACATATATAGCTTCTAAACTTGGCCAAAATATGAACTACCTCCATAAATAATGATAAGTTTATTATTCATAACATTACCAAACCAAATAGTCAATGCTACTTATTTATATATTTTTACCTAACTCAAATCGCTACCGGTAACCAACCTATCTTATAATTTTTGGTGTTTTGACATATTGATAGTTAATTAATTTTGCAGATTATTATATTTTATGTTGAATATAAATAGGTTGTAGTATTTTAAAAAATGAAAGTAAAATAATTTATTGTTTAGGGTGAATATGAATTAAATTGAATTTATTCGAATTCGTTTGGAATTCGATTCGAATTCGAGTTTCAAATATTAATTGAATCGAATCGAATACGAATTCAGGTAAAAATAATAAAAAATCGAAATATTCGATTCGAATTATTCGAAAATTCGTTATTCGATTCAATGAACACCCTTAATACTTGATATAGCATTTTCAATAAAATTTATATCGTAACGTTAGTACCTATATTTCTATAAATTATTTCTTTGTTAACCCTTACGTCTCATATATTTGGACGCATCATTAAGCTCTTAACAAGATTTTTCAATGCTTTGAAAAATTTTAACATGCTTCATACATTATGTTAACCTTTTGTTGATAACTAGTGAGATTCCGCGCTCCGCGGCAGGCTTACGAACGTTATCGGCTCGTTAAAAGAGATACGCCCAAAAGGATATGGAGACATGTTTTGTATCGATCGAAAACTATAGAAACAATATACTGATACCGGTACCAATTTTGTTCAGGTGAGGCATCGGTCCGGTCACTAGCACTAGCTATAGCATACAGTACTTAAAAATACTCTATAGACAATACAAGTTTATTTAAATCAATTTTATGTCGTTACGTCGAGATTTTTAATCAATTTTATGTCGTTACGTTGAGAAAATTATAAAAAAAGGGTTATTGGTTTTTAATAATCCTAAGTTTCACCTGTTGGCTGGTAATAATCCCAATTTTAGAAATTCCATCCAATGATCCCAACTTGTAAAAGTTTGGCCCCATTGATCATTTTCAAACATATAAGAATTTTGCCTCCTCAATATATTTAAGCGCACATGTAGACTCAATTGATTCAAGTGCACCTATGTTAGAAAATGATCAATGTGGGCCAAATTCTTACAAGTTGAGATCGTTAGTGGGAATTATTATTGACCAACAGATGAAACTTATGATTATTAAAATCCAATAACCCTAAAAAAACAAATACAGTACAGATACCCATATAGTTTGAACCATAATGATTCGGTTCTTCATGGTAAAGAACAAAAAAAAAAACTACATTTACTCATTGGATTAAATTTTTTTATCGAATTGTAGATTAAAATAAGAATGTTGCAACGGTGTATTGAAAGCTTTATATTATGTTAACCAAATAACAAAAAAGGTAAACAATGACGTAACATATAAAAAAACTCAATGAATATTGTATCACCATGTCAAGAAAACCATAAATCCAAATAAAACACAGGTGTCGATGTTCGCTTGAATAAAAAAAAATTCATCGAATCGTAGATAAATATAAACACGTCGCAAATTTATATTCGAAAGTTTAGTAAATGTGATATTATATTACTCAAATAACGAAAAGGGTAAACGACTTATAAAATGTCATATTATATTGCTTAAATAAAGAAAAGGGGAAATGACACCAGTTTATATTATTGTGTACAACTCGGTTTCAAATAAAATTTATGTCAAAAGGTATAGATAAAAGATAGACGACATTACTTTATATTATTGTGTACAATTTGAAATTTTATAAAACATCGTATTTTTAAATCATAAGCGAGAAATGAAATCTATTCAAAAGAAATTATAACAACAAAAAATTATAGTAGTTATATTAAAAAATAATTATAAAAAACATAAAGTGTTTGATTTACTCCATTTTAACAATGCACTAAAAAAATAATTAAAAAAGCAAAACTAAAAGCTAAAATATGTTATATGTCCAAATGTGATCATTAAAATATAACACTATTCATGTCACTTGAAAATATGCAATTTAAGAAAAACTAGTAATAAGAATCACGCGTGTTGCGGCGCGGGTACATTGCAAATGTTGAACGGATTAGTCCAAACGTTATGTGATGCATTAATCAATGAAAACACGTGTTTCGACATATCCGATTGAACTCAATGCAGGATGCAGCTGCATTGCGATTGGATCAAAACGTAAAGTAAATCAAGTTTATATCGTACACTCATAACGTATTATATGCAACTCGATTAACTCGAATCTATACCGTCAAGTCAAAACGAATTATAAGTGACCTGATTCATCTGTAGGAAACATTACAAAATAAAGCACGAAAGCCTATACCAAATTTGCGTCGAAATAATAAAATGCAAAGTTTAAAAGTTGAGAGGTCGATATAAAGCATAGTAATGTAAATTACCAAAGTATAGGTAAAATTGTAAGCTAAAAAGTAGGGATTAAAAGAAAGGAAAATTTTATGTGCCAAAAATGTAATTTACAGAATTATAAAATAAAAGTAAAAAATCTTCAAACTTAAAGGTGATTGTGGAAAGCCACCCACCGACTTTTTACTTTAAGTAAGTATAGAATGTATTGCAACATGAAAAACTGAAATTTATAATTTCTTTTTTTTTTAATTAAACTTCATTAGACACGTCTCCGAGGGCAAGAGATGGGCAAAATGTCAAAAATTACAACATATGCAAAGGGGATTTACACTAATCTTCCCATCGAAGGTCCCTGTAAGAAGACTTATTCCTTAACCAAACAAAAATTAATTTAACTTCTCCCAAGACATCCTGCGGCCTGTTTTTAATATCTTGAACAATCATATTATTTCTTCCTTTTTAAATATACCAGTACATTATTATAATTAGACAATGAATGATCTTCTTAGCCTTTCTTCCCTTTGTTTATGAAATTTGTACGCTTCCAGAAGATCTCTAACTAAGAAGATGAATAGCGGCAGTATATCACACCAAGCGCTTGGTTCGAGAATATGCTAGCCGTGAAAAGATGTTCTGGTGTTTCCTCATGTCTTCACAAAACCACTCAAGTATACCATAGTAGCTAGTCTATCAAGGTTCGCCCTCCAAACCATGATATTACATTTATGGGGCATCCATTTACACCATTCAAAAACATTTGTCGAAATGGCCCCCGTCCTCTTCCTACATATTCTTGACTGACTTAACCAAAAAATTACCAAAATTATTACCCATCCATTAACTAAAATTACATTTAAGGGGCATCTATTTACACCATTCAAAAACATTTTTCGAAACGTCCCCCTTGTCCTCTTGCTTTATAATTGAAATTGAAGTATTGATTTGTTTTTATGGCATGAAAATCTTCCTTTTTTTGGCACTAGCCACAAAGGGGCCAAGATACAATGAACCTTAAAGATAATTAAAGAGGAACTCAAAATTGCATTTGTTACAAGTTAAAACGTCGTAACGAATAATTATCAACTTTTACTAAATTTTTCTATTTATCAAATAAGGCTGCTAAAAGATTTGGTGGGTCGAAATGTGTCATCTCAATAAATTAAAATGCTGAAGTATTAAAAAAATGAGAAACAGGGAGAGAATCGCATTTTATTTTTCTTTTCTAAGTAAATATATCCAGTTATTTTTTTTAGTTTTAAAGACAGTTAATTTCATTAAAATGGCAAAATAACAAATTACAAACAAGTGGCAGGTAAATAAAACAGGCAACAAGCTGCGCTGCAACCCTCTTTTGAATTGCAAAACCGATCCTACTAAAGACGAAGCAACCCTTAAGGATTGAAAGATTACCATTCACAACCCGCTGGACCCTGTTTAGGAATTCCACGGCCTCTGGGGCTAGGGAACCAAATGTATCAAAAACAAATGGGATAAAACACGTGTTGATTCTCTAAACAAGCCTTCTCGTGTTTAGCGACATTGCCTGATTCCGCCTTCAACGCGGCCTGGCCAGCAACAAACCCATTATCCCTGAGCCCAACAAGAGGGGACACTCTTGTAAGGTCCACACAAACATGTTTTCCCCTGGCACACTCAAACACAAAAATGTCAGCTGGCCGAAGAGTAGACCTCCCATAGAGCTGATCCGTCAGAAAGTTCACCGGAGACTCCTTTTTTGCCGAAATCCTTGTCCGCTTTAGAACATCAAACAAAATATCCCTTACCAAATCATGCCTGTATTTAAAACCATGTAACTCATTACAATGGACCGCATGCTTGTCAAAAATATCTAAACAAATCTTGCGGCAAACTGGGCAGGGCTCATCAACCAGAAACAGGGGGATCATTAGCCGGTACTTAAGAATTGCCCGGTATTCCACTGCCGACATGTGTTGACCTAGTCCTTCAATGGGGATGACTGTCAGGAAATCCTGAGCATGAGGAGCTCGGAGACAATCAAACACGGCTTTCTGACAAGGGGATGACTACACTTCTCTCCTAAACTCTGGACATTTCTACTAAATAAGGCACTCGCCAAAGCATTCTGGGCTTAGGGGGGGGGGGGGTGTCCTTATTAGAGAAACCACCAAGATCGAAATCAGATTGGGGCACGTGCATGCAATCCAACTCATACACATAATCAGAATCTAAAACGTTGGATATAACAAGTTTTTAAAACTATTAGAAGTGTTTATCTGTTGACATCTTCTTTTGATATATCAAGTTTTTAAAGTTATTAGATGCGTTTATCTATTGACATCTTGTTGTTATTAAATAAAAACTAGTATCCACTTGGGAATAGCCCAGTGGTGTTGGTGAATTTAGATAGAGCTTAGAATAGGAGAGATCAGAGGTTCAATCCCCATGGTGTGCAACGTTAGCCATTAAAAAAAAAAAAACTAGTATTGAAGACCCGTGTGTAATTGCGGGTCCATTATCATATAAGTAATTTAAATAAACTATTTATGGCAGGTCTGTAAAAATCTAATTGCATGCCTCACATGCCTCCAAGTCATTGCTACAACAAAACCACAGTTCACACCCCTCCTACTGAAAAACAACCTTGCAACTCCAAATTAAAATTAAGTCTCCACCGTAAAAATAAACTAGTAAAATCAAAATGGAAACTGGATCTCTGTAGTGGAAGTGACATAATGGAGAAGACGTATGTGGATGAGTATTTGATTAGTCATTAGATATAGTTAACCAATGATATTACATTTTAAAAAAAGATACGTGTTAATAGCACGTCATTAGTTAAGTGAAGTGTGAACACATCAAGTCATAATCTTTTAAAGTTTATCTTTCACAAGCTAGGTTTGATTAATTTGATATATTCAAATAACAATATAAAAGCATGCATGCATAGTTGTATGTATCCTGGTGTGTAGTTTGTTCAGTTATAACTATCGTATTAAAATCGTCTCTGAGTTTTAGACTAATTTTACTATTACATCTAAAATAACCTTTTTTATCTGAAAACCTAACGTTTTGATTTTGTTGTCATTTTCATCAAAATCACTAGCCAAGTTAAAATGTATCGTTATATTTACCCATTTATTTTTCAATTTTTCAATTTTATTTTTACCTAAAAATAAAAAACAATAAAAATAATTATAATATATACACACATTTATACATATACACGCTTATGCATCAGAGAGAGATGGAGATCGGTGGACCCGGCCACCAATTGAAGCGGTGATGCGCGCAACAACCATTACAAAGGTTGTGAAGGTGGCACGCTGTGCCTCAACCGACGAGCAAATGTAAGACCCCTTCATATATATATATATATATATATAAGTTTCATTTTATAACCCCCTTATTATGAGAACCACGAGAATTAATATGAACACAACAAAACAAACTTTCCCCACCATCACCTAAAAACCTAAACACCCATCCCCACCCCAACCCAAAAACCTAACCCCCCCCCCCCCCCCCCTCAAAAAAAAAAAAAAAAAAACATACCTCACCAAAAAGCCCCAAAAAAACTAACCCATACCCCCAAAAACCTAAAAAAAACCCTACCCCCCCCCCCCCCCCACCCACCCACCCACAAAAACCTTAAAAAACATAACCTCCACCTCCCAAAAACCTAAAAAGACAACCCCCCCCCCCCCCCCCCCCCACAACCCACAACCCCAAAAAACCTAAACCCTCTACCCACCCACCCAAGCTAAATGCTAAATACTAAACCATAAAGTCAAACTCCACAATTAAATGCTAAAAGAGTTTTTTTTTTAATTACAATTCGTCACTAAAAAAATTTAGTGACGAAATTTAGCGAATTTTAATAAAAATAAATTATTTTGTGTGTTTTTAATTTTTTTAGGTATTTTTGGTTGTGTTCACACTCGTTCTCGCGGTTCTCGCAATAAAGGGTAGTTCCTAACGAATCCTTATCCTATGTATATATATATATATATATATATATATAGGGAGAAGATCATACGAGAACCACCTCTTATTGCGAGAACCAATGTGAACACAACAAAAAATGCCTAAAAATAGCTAAAAATCACACAATTTTTTTTTAATATTTTTTATATAAAAATCGCTACTTTTCGAAGGAAAATTTTTTTTTTTTTTTTGGCCACTAAAAGTAGCGATTTGAGCATAAAAAATATTAAAAAAAAATTAGTTTTTGAGTTTTTTGATTTTTTTAGCTTTTTTTTAGCTATTTTAGGTTGTGTTCACATTGGTTCTCGCGATTATCGCAATAAGGGTGGTTCTCGCATGAACTCCTCCCTATATATATATATATATATAATTTCACATTTTATACGTACGATTATAACAAAATATTACATGTTTTAAAACATAAGCTAAAACAAGGTAGAAGTAAGTTGATTCAACATACAAGACCACATGTTTGTCATTTCAAAACACTTTAACTGAAAGCGAAAGATAACGAGCATTCGGTAAGTAATCGGTTCTTGACGTGGCTTGATCTTCATCTGGGGCTTTAATTTAGAAGTTACCTATTATAAGATTTTACTCAAACGATTAGCAATTAAGGGTCTGTTTGTTACGGGGTAATGGAATGGACGAGAGAAAGGAATTGTTAGGAAACTTTTTATGTAAGTATTGAAGAAAAAGATGATCAACATGATCATATGCTGAAGATACAGTTAAGAAAGATCAACAAAAAGGTGCCTACAAGATAACATGACAAGAAGAAAAGAAAGACACATCTTCAACTAATAACTAGGGTTGTTCAAAATCATCCGAATCCGCTTTATCCGATTATCCGAAAATTCGGATTCGGATTCGGATAGTGATTTCAGAAAGTTTCGGATATTTCGGATATCCGATTTTTTTAAATACACGGTGTATATAATACCACTATAGAAAACAAAACCTAACCCTAATCTCTTTCTATCAGCCGCTCTCAGCCTCTCACCTCTCATTCACTCACACTCGACTCACCCCACGAATTAAAAAACATCCAGATCTGTGAGACTAAAAATCGAAGAATCCAATAATCAAAACAAGATCTGAAAATCGAAGATCCAAGGTTTGTTTCTGTTTCATACGAATCCAAGTTTCTGATTTTTAGATTAGCTATATATGATTTGTTTCCAATTTCATCGATTTGTTTTATCTTCCAAATCCAAGTTTATGATTTTTTCGATTAGTTATGTATGATTTGTTTCCAGTTTCATCGATTTGTTTCATCTTCCAAATCCAAGTTTATGATTTTTTCGATTAGTTATGTATGATTTGTTTCCAGTTTCTGATTTGTTCATAGGATTTTTTGTTCATATGATTTCCATTCAGGCTTGTTCCATAGATTGTTATCTTGTTTTGATTTGTTCATACGATTTCCATTTAGATTTGTTCATAGATTTGTTATCTTTTTTCGATTTGTTCATGGATTCATTGTATTTTGATTTGTTACAGGTTGTTTTAAATGGATATCTCCAATGCAAAAACTCTGATTGTGAGCTAGTGTCGGAAAATGAGGTGATTTCTAAGGCTAAAGAAAAAAAGCAAACGAAGAAACAAAATGGAAAAGGAAAACCCCCAAATATACCCAACAGTACTGTAAGTGAATCTGAAGCTACACGAGCAAGTAGAAAAAGATCTGGTTGGTGGGATCATTTTGTTAAAAGTGATGTCGTTGATAAGGCTGAGTGTGTTTACTGCAGTAGGTTGATAGGTTGTGCATAAAAAAGCGGGACGACCCCTCTGAAAAACCATATTAGCACTTGCCCAAAATTTCTGGCAAATATTGATAAAAAAAACAGAAGTTACTTGATGTTGAGTCTAAGACACATGTTAGTGATGATGGTTCGGTTGAAACAAGGATAATACCTAAGTTATTAGTAGTTCGCAAACATCTTTGAACAAAGGTGAGTTAGATAAATATCTTAGTGAAGATCGTAAACCCATGGATGCACGTTTTGACATTTTAAAATGGTGGAAAGTTCAACAATGCCGATATCCCGTTCTTGCTAAGATGGCCCGGGATATTCTTGCCATTCCGGTTTCTACGGTTGCTTCCGAGTCGGCTTTTAGCACCGGTGGATGGGTGCTTGATTGTTTTCAAACCTCCTTGACTCCAAGAATGGTGGAAGCGTTGGTATGCGCACAAGATTGGTTACGTGCTTCTAATAAACCAATTTTCGTTGAAGATACCATTTTTTATATCGAGCGCTTGGAAGAAGGTTATAATTTATTATTATTTTTACTTTCTAGTTGTATATTTTTTATACATATGCCGTTTTTTATATGTTTTTTTTTCTATTATGTCACAGGTATGAAAGAGTTGGTGTTGGAACAACCCACAATTATTATTGATGAAACGGTTGATGAAAGTAGTGAAACGACTTAATCTGCTCAAGGTATCTTTATTAAAAATATTTGTAGATCAATAGAAATAAATATATATTACCTGTTTATTTTTATTTTTGTTGTTGTGCTTATGTTTGATTGTTGTTGGATCGGGATATATGGAGGGTAGGTCACATAAGATTTAGAAATAAAGGCATAGTTTTTATCATAATTATTCGTGAAAGTTGTGAAATTGAATTGGGCGAAGAAGTTATAGAGTATGAGATTAGTGGTAAAAATTGAGAATTTATTGCTTATGTACTTTAGGCTGTGGTCTTTTCTATTGTTGTAATGGGTTTTCACTTTCACGCTGTTTATGTTTTATTGTTTATTACCTGTTCAGTTATTTTTATTGTAACTATATATTGTTCATTGTAAATATATATTATGTTGTATCAACCTTTTAGCTAGACTGAGCTCATTTATGTTTTTACGCAGCAGGTTTCATATGGTGCCTTGAAAGTTAGAAGGATGGATTGGAATCTGATGCTTGGATTTGGAAGATTATGTTTTTATTTCGACTTTTAAGACAATGTTTTGCGTTATTTTGGACATGTTATGTGATTTAGAACAATGGATTGTGTTGGGTTTTTTTTTTGAACATCAGATCTTTTATTTGCTATTTGGTTTGTTGAAACTTTTATTTTGAAATTTATTTTTTTAGAGTTTCGGATATCCGTTTCATTATCCGAATCCGTATCCGAAATTTCGGATATCCGAAAGTCCGATATCCGAAATTTCGGATACGGATTCGGATAGTGAAATCTACTATCCGAAATGTTCGGATATCCGGTTTTGAACACCCGTACTAATATCAGGAAGTGATCAAGACAAATAAGGCGATCAGAAAAGACCATTCTGATAAGTCTGATGATAAATCTGGTATTTATCATCAGAATCTGGTAACTCTGATCATTAGAATTTCTGATGATCAATCTCATCAGAATTATGGTAAGTTGGTCATCCGAATTTCTGATGAACCAACTTGTCTTAAAGATAAGGCCCTGACTCAATTTGGAAAGTAGCAAGTTGACATCAACAGATTCAATGAATATGCCAAAAAGCTACTCTGTGCAGAGCAAGTGCAAGAATAAACAAACGTTTATTCATGATCCAGACTCTCTATAAATAGAGATTTCAACCCCGAAGGTTAAATGAGTTGAGCTAAGAATTTAATACACACACACCACAAACTCCAATGCCTTCACACAGAATTCTTTAGGCATTCATTTGTAATAGTCAATAAAGTTGTTTTCCGAAGTGATCAATATACTTGAAAATTATGTAAGTTGTTGTTTCTTGAAAGTTTGATTTCTAGTTCCCCGCAATATTTTTCTACTTGTTGAAATCTATTTGCCATACTTAGTCTTTGAGCATCTTATCTAGGATCAACAATTGGTATCAGAGCAGATTGAATAAATCATTTTTAAAAGACCAATTGCTCATATTTTTTATAACAATCTCTTTTACTAAATATGCCAAACTTTCAAACTTGGAACATTTCTTTTAACATTGGATCTATGTCAAAGCCTCCTACTTTGGTCTGAGAGGAGTACCCCCAATGGAGAGTCATGATGATCAACTTCCTTAATCGACATGGTCGAGCACTATTTTAATCCATTGAGAGAGGCCCACTGTTGAAATTCCTGTTGTTCCAGCAACTGAGCTCACACCAGCAATCCCTATCTCTTTTGCTCCTAAACACGAAATACATTAGAGCAAATAAGATAAGGATATGGTTGAAGTTGATGAAAGGGCCAAATCACTCTTGATAATGGCACTTCCAAATGACATATTCTCACAAGTAGATGCATGTGCATCTGCTAAGGAGATATGGGATCAGTTGAAAAATCTTTGTGAATGAGGAGAGAGAATGAAAAGAAACAAGAGAACAAATTGTGTTTCTTCCTATGAATGATTTAAAAGTCTCCAAAGTGAGACACTTTCAGAAACATATAATAGGTTTACTAAACTTTTGAATGATCTTAAAAAGTTTGGTATTGAGAAATCTAATGATGAAAGAAATGTAAAGTTTCTGGATGCACTACCAAGAGAGTGGAGAAGTCTCACTATGACCTTGGCATCCACCCTTAAATTAGGGAACATGAATTTGCATGATCTTTATAGCATCCTTGTCCCAAAGAGAGGAACAAATTAATGAAAATTCAAACCACAAGGCTGGACCTATTGCTCTTGTTTCCAATACATAAAGAGTAACAATCACTTATCCACCAACCTCTAACTGCCAAAGCTCAGAAATTATTGATACCTCATCAGATTTTTCAGCCTTTGCTGAGGCAATAGCCTTGCTCACAAAAACATTTGAGCAAAGACTAAGAGGCGGAAGTAGCAAGTACCAGAAGAGTGACAGGGATAGAATGGAAGGTAAATCCAAGGAAAAAGGAAAGGCAAAGATTGTTTGCTATAGATGTAAACAAAAGGGGCATTATGCATCTGAGTGCAAAAATAAAAAGTTGAAGGATGTAGCCTACTATGAAAAGAAGTTTGAAGAAGCTAAGAGACAACAACATAAATTCAGTCTAATAGCAGGTACAGATACCTGGCTAACAGATGGCTCTTCTGATGAAGAAGAAGAGGAAATGGCTAATGTCTGTTTAATGGCTACAACTTCTAATGGGAGCTCCAGTTCATCAGAACCCAAAGTAAGTTCAGACAACAATGATTTGGAGCAACAACTGAACAAACTAATGAAAGATTTTGTGATTTTACAAAAAAAAAAAAAAAAAAAAAAACAGTCATCAGAAAACACAAAATCTAATGATTTGCAAAAATTGCTCAACAAAGTCAAAATTGAAAACCAATTATTAATTGATCAAAATTTAACAAAAGATGTCAAAATTGAATTTTATGAACGAGAAAGAAAAGATCTTTACAAAAAAATTCATGATAATGAGATCAATGTAAAAGGTTTTCAACAAGCTAAAGAGTTCATACACTTTATTGAAGCAACACCTAAGAACAAAGGTAAAGGATTAGGATATGTAAAGACAAATATCAGAAATCCTACTACCTTTGTAAGGGCATAAGAAAATTGTTTTGATAAAATAATATCAGATTCTGGTGCTGACTCTTGCAAATCAAGTAGTTCTGATAAACTTTTTCTGTCATCCAAAATTAGCTTAAAAAGGGACGAGATTCAAAACATCTCTGAAAAACCAAAAGAAATGTATCCCAAAATCTTCCATCATAATCACACTTGTCTAAAAATATAGACAAAACAAGTTGTATATGTGTTGAAATTCTAAAGCTAATTCAACACCATCTCTCCCAAGAAAATCATTCTGTTGATGGCTCAGCATTAAGTAGAAGTTCTGATGAGAATGCTCCCCTGATGAAGAAATCTCTAGTGTGTTTTTATCAGAAAAAGTACCCATACAAGTTTGGGTATCAAAAACTCTCTAACCTTATCATTTCAGGACCGTCATGTGTAGCAGATCTGGTACTGCGATTCTGGGAGCTGCAAACACATGACAGGGGATAGGAGCTTACTCAGTAATTATCAAGAAAAACTGGGTAAATTTGTAAATTTTGGAAATGGGGTTAAGGGAAGAACCATGGGTTATGGTACCATACAGTATGGATCATTAACCATTGAGAAGGTTGCCTATGTTGAAGGTTTGAAATATAACCTACTAAGTTGTGGGCAATTTTGTGACAGAGGCTTCCAGGTAACTTTCTTACCTGAAAAATGTTTACTGGTTGGGTTAGATGATAACAAGGTATATTTAAGTGACAAAAGAATAAGAAATTCCATCTATTACTTTGACTTTAGAGAAGAAATTGAGCATCCTCAATTATGCTTATTTTCAACAGAAAATAAAGGAAATAGCTGGTTATGGCATAAAAGATTGGCACACTTAAATCTTAAAACTCTAAATCAAATGGCAAGTAAAAATTTGGTAAAAGGTTTACCTTTCATTTCACCCAAAATGATAAAATGTGTGAAGCATGTGAGCTTGGAAAATAAAAAAGAGGCTCACATAAAACAATTTCTAAATCAACAATTTCTGAAAATCTAGAACTTTTACACATGGACCTTTGTGGACCTGTAAAAACAACAAGATTTTCTGGAAAGAAATACATTTTAGTCATTGTAGATGACTACTCCAGGTACACTTGGGTTGAGTTTCTCAGAAAGAAAAGTGAAACCCCATATCTGATCATTAATTTAATTAGAAAAACTGAAAATATGTTGAAATTACCTGTAAGAAGGATCAGATTTGACAATGGAACAGAATTTAAAAATGCAAAACTTGAGACTTTTTTTACAAGTAAAGGAATTTCTCATGACTTTTCTGCTCCAAGAACTCCACAACAGAATGGAGTTGTAGAAAGAAGGAATAGAACCCTGGTTGAAGCAGCAAGAACAATGCTTGCTTATGCCATACTGCCCACCTACTTTTGGGCTGAAGCAATTGCAAATGCATGTTTTACACAAAACAGGTCTATCATTAACAAGAGACACCAGAAAATTATAACATCATCAACCAAAGGATCCCAAGCATCAAATTTTTACACACCTTTGGCTGTAGATGTTTTGTCTTCAATGGTTTTGATAGTCTTGAAAATTGACAGAAAAGCTGAAAAATGAATTTTTCTAGGTTACTCATTGTCCTCTAAAGCTTACAGAGTTTTTCTTTTAAATTCAAGGACAATAAGAGAAAGATTATATGTGTCATTTGATGATTCATCAGAAACAAAGATTTCAGATGAAAATTTACAAGATATAAGCCTATCAAAACAACCAGAAAATTCTGAAGATCTTCTTAACAAATTGGCTGAAGAACTTTTAAAACATGACTACATGCAAACTATTTAAAATAAAACCATGTCATGTACTAACCCTGCAGAAAATCTGGAACCTCCATCAGAAACTGTACCAAATGATCAGAATTCTGTGAATTCATCAGAAAATCCAATTGAACAACAGAATTCTGGTCCTCTTAACAACACAGAGGTCACGGATCAGGGGGAAACTTCAAATCCATCAAAAAGCACAAGTTCACACAACAATTTAAGATGGATCAAGGGACAATCACAAGCAAACATTATTGGTAACCCTGAAGAAGGTGTTAAGACAAGATCTGCAATAGCACATGAATGCCTATATGCTGGATTCCTAAGCATGATAGAGCCAAAATCTGTCAAAGAAGCACTAAGTGACTCAAATTGGGTACAAGCAACGCAAGAAGAGCTTAACCAATTTGAAAAGAGTCAAGTGTGGGATTTGGTACCCAAACCAGCTGACAAATCTGTCATTGGATCAAAATGGGTATTCAGATACAAATCTGATGAACAAGGCATAATAACAAGGAACAAGGCAAGACTGGTGGTCAAGGGTTAGTCTCAACAAGAAGGTATAGACTACGATGAGATCTTTGCACCAGTTGCAAGACTTGAAGCTGTAAGAATATTCCTTGCTTATGCTGCCTCAAGCAACATCAAAGTTTATCAGATGGATGTAAAATCTACATTCTTAAATGGTAAGATTGAAGAAGAAGTTTATGTGCAACAAACAGAAGGCTTTGTTGATTCTCAATTTCCAAAACATGTTTATAAACTAAAAAAAGCCTTGTATGGGTTGAAGCAAGCTCCAAGAGCATGGTATGAAACCTTGTCAAACTTCTTAATCAATTCTGGTTTCACCAAAGGTACAATTAACACTACACTATTTCAGAAATCACACAAAGAGGACACATTGTTGGTCCAAATCTATGTTGATGACATCATATTTGGATCAACAAATGAGAAATTTTGTAAAAAGTTTGAAAATTTAATGACCAGTCATTTTGAAATGAGCATGATGGGTGAATTGAGCTTTTTCCTTGGATTGCAAGTAAAACAACAAAGTGGTGACATATTTATGAGTCAATCAAATATGTTAGAACCATTTTGAAAAAGTATTCACTTGAAAACTGTTCATCTCCAAGAACTCTCATGGCAACTGGAAACAAACTTGATTCTGATGTAGAAAGAAAATCAGTTGATTTAAAAACTTATAGGGGAATGATAGGATCATTTTTATACTTAACAGCCAGTAGACCAGACATAATGTTTTCCACCTGTTTTCTGGCAAGATATCAATGTAATCCTAAAGAGTCCCACATGAAAGCTGTTAAAAGAGTTTTTAAATATCTTAAAGGCACATCAGATCTTGGTTTTTGGTATCCTAAAAACACAAATTAGAATTAATTGCATACACAGATGCAAATCATGTAGGATGTAAACTTGATAGAAAAAGCACATCTTGTGCCTGTCAAATGCTGGGAGAAACGTTAGTATGTTGGGCAAGTAAGAAGAAAAACTGTGTCGCCACATCAACAGCTGAATCAGAATATGTAGCAGCAGCAAGTTGTTGTTCACAAGTTCTGTGGATACAAACTCAACTAAGAGATTATGGAGTAAATCTGACAAAAATTCCTATCTTATGTGATTCCATGAGTGCAATTGCAATAACATCAAATCCAGTGCATCACTCAAGAACAAAACACATTGATGTCAGATATCACTTCATCAAAGATCATGTGGAGAAAGGTAATATTGAAATATATTTTGTCCCAAGTGAAAACCCATTTGCTGATATTTTCACTAAACCATTAGATGAATATAGACATAACTTCTTGATTGGAAAATTAGGAATGGTCAACATGAAAATTGAACAAACCAAAGAAATTTTGTCACAAAAGGAAGAAAAATCTGATATGCAATCATCTGATTAGATTTCTGGTATAAATTCTGAGAATCCATCAGCAAAACTCAAAAGTCACCAGAAAATCTGATTAATCACCATAAATTGACCAAGTCAACAGAATTTCTGATGAAGCTTGAAATATCAATTTTCCTCTCTTCTCGCATGCATGAAAATATTCCATTCGTAGTCATCATTTCTCATCGTTGTTGTAAATTTCATTCGTTCATATCTCTATTCTTTTATTTTCTTTAATTAAAATTCAAAGATTATCTCTTTACCATAGGGTAGATCGCGTCATGAAAGGAAAATATATGGGAAAACGTTAATGGTTGTTAGCTCTATCTCCTACATTCATTGCTTATTCATCCATATTTAGTGAGAAAGAGATGACATCTGGGTAGCTCATAATGATAATTATCAGAACTTGGCCGCCTAGACCATTAATGCAAGAGATTTTATCTCTTAAAATTCTCTTTGCTTTCTGACAGGCAAAAATAAATACAAAGAAAATAGAGGTAACAAAATTTGAGTAGGTAGATACCATTTAAGACAAGCATCACTTTCACTATAAATGTCTACAATTTAGAACTTCACCAATCACTTTCACATACCAGAAAAACCCTAAAATCTCTTCATCTTCTTCCACATTCAACAAAAATGGCTAGGATCAGTGCTAATCACTTTCCACTACCACTTCACCCACATCACAATCTAAGGATCCGAACACACTTTGATGGACCAGCATGGGAAGGATGCAACATCATCCTTACCATGCTTATGCAAAGCCCCTTAGCCTATGCCCTGTCCGCACACATCATGGTCTATCCGGACATCTTACAACAATTCTGGAAGGAAGGAAGCAAGACTCCTACTTCACAACGGAAGGTTAACTTCCATAGGAAGTTGGGTGTTGGGGAAGCCAATCATCCTCACAGAGAATGTTATCAGAGAGGTTTTAAACCTCAATGATGACAACAATGTTCTCTCTTTCACCAGAGAACATATCGATGATACCCTAACTCAGATGGGGTATAATGTGGAGAATCCAAACAGACCAATCTCCAAGTCCGGCTTTCTCAAGACATGGCACTATCTGGTAATTCAGCTTGGGGTTTGCTTTTCAAAGAAAACTATAAACTACCATGAAATCTCCTACAAGTTGATGGAACCTGTGCATGCAATAGTGCAAGAGGTTCCATATAATTACTCTCATTATCTGATGAAAGATCTTACCAACAACCTGTGGTCTAGCAGGCCATTTTTAGTTTATCCTCGTTTCATGATGAGGGTAATTACTAGGCAGCTAGAATTTGGAGGTATTCCTGCATGGTATCCCAGAGCTGAGGTAGTACTTCAACAGAATATTTGTAATGCTCATCTTGTACTAACTTCCAACAATACAGGACTTGTGACCCATCTCTGGATGTTTGCTGAACTAATCTTTGGAGAAGACTAGATGTACTTTACTTTTGTTATTATTTGTAGTTTCTTTTAATTTAGTAAAAGTTTATATTATGTCTTTACATACTTGCATTCTGTTGATTTGATTAGGGGGAAGGAAAACAAAAAGGGTATAAAGCATATGGTAAACAAAAAGGGAAGTTAAAGACACAAAAAAACTTGTGTTTATTAGAAATAAAACATTTTGACACAAAACATCAAGTTTCTGATAACATAAAGTTCAAATCTGGCAAAAATCTGATAAAATAACTTCTAAATCTGATAAAATTATTTTTGCTCAAAATGTTGAAAAATCTGGTCAGTTAATCTTCAAAAAGGAATGAAAATGATGAAATGTGATAACAACTGTGTGAAAATTTTAGAAAACAATACACCATGAATCGTCTTTTGAAAATTTTTCACAAAATATTCCATGAAGAAAAGAACAAAAGACTTGGACTTCTACCAGAAAAGCATACGTAAGTGATATATCTGATCTTTACTCATTCCCTCTCATCTCAAAAAAATGGAACACTCTATCCTGGGGGAACTTTCAAATCTGATGAGATTCCAATGAAAGCAACATCAGCAAATCATGTTTCAATACGTCAGAAATATTGGGTATGTTTTCTGACGGCGTCATCAGAAAGAAATTTTTAACTTTCAAAAAGCGGGAAGAATATCAGCTTCCACAAGGCATATTACTGGACCATTTGTTGAAAATGGGTCCTACAAGGGGAAAATGTAACACATGGCCGTTAGTATTCTCCAATCACATTCATTCTCCAATCAAAAGAATGTTTGAGAAATTGAAGAATAAAGTTGAGAATACATATTAAAA
This sequence comes from Helianthus tuberosus, assembly GCA_030545235.1. Taxonomy (NCBI): domain Eukaryota; kingdom Viridiplantae; phylum Streptophyta; class Magnoliopsida; order Asterales; family Asteraceae; genus Helianthus; species Helianthus tuberosus. The sequence continues at coordinate 23,363 of CM060387.1, forward strand.
CCTACGATGCACGGATAATCCCCCTTAATTCACTTTGATACCCATGTTCCAACGGTTACTTCTAAACCAACCTTACATCTGTAACGCCTGCGTCCCTGAACTTTTAGCTATTGTCAACTTTAGCCCTTAAACTATGTGATTCTTGATGCTTTTGGTACTTTGAATCTAAATTCTATGAGGCATGATTTCTAATACTATGATTCTTGATACTTAAATCTTGATTCTTGATACTTAAACTATGAGACTTGATTCTTAACTCTAGACACTTGATTCTAAATGCTATGAGACTATGATTCTTGATACTTGATTCTTGAGGCTTGATTCTTGATGCTTGATACTTGGAAGCTAGATTCTTGATTCTTGATACTTTGGTGCTTGACTCTTGAGACTCGTGAAACTTGAGACTTGGTTGAACGAGAGACTAGAGACTTGTCACTGGCAGAAACTATGAAACTTGGAAACTTTTGTGTTAACAATATAATTTAGTTATGTGGTACTATTACACAATAATACGCAAAGCTTAACCTAACTCGCAAAACGAATCAACGACGGTGAAACAGAAAGGATGGGATTGACCGAATGGCAATCCGATTGGATGACCATCCGATCGGAGGGCCACTCGATCGAAGTGCCATCCGATCCGCTACACATCGCCTTTATCTCTCTCTCACACTATAAATAGGACCTGTCACATCATTCTTCACTGATGTGACAACCTCCTTCGACCAGACGCATGCTCTCCCACTTTTCTTCCATTTCTCGGTGATTTCGGTATGTTTTACACTAGATTCTTGTACATCTTTGATCTATGCACTATTCTCTACATGATTCATCTTTGAAATCACACTTTTCACCGTGAAATCTCTGAGATTTGAGCTCTTGAGAGTGACGTCATCATTGCGGTTTGTACAAACTATTGTGTGATGTCATTCTAGTCAAGATCTAGCTCAGATCTAAGGAATTTCCTGCGTTTTTACACTAAATCTTTACCAAGTATAAAGCTTTCAGCTGAAACTCGTGTTTTCTTCCATATTTTCTTAAACTTTTACTTAAAACGGTGGAATCCAGACCCAAACGGACTGTAGACTTGATGATTAGTCTGGAGTCGGCTTGGAAACGGATTGTTGCCGGAGAAGATTGCTGGAGTACGGATTCCGACATAAACACAGTAAAAAACAGACACCTGAACAGACTGGGGTGATTCCCATCCGATCAGACAGGCTGAACATTGATGTGTTTACCGTTGTCTCGATGCGTACCAGGCCGTCACCGTGAAACTCGAAACTTAGAGATTTTATCATGATGCAAAAGGAACGAGGACACCTCGATCGAATGGCAATCCGATCGGATTGCCGTCTGATCGAACAACCATCCGATCGAAGTAACATGTGACTTTCAAACACTTAGATTATTTTAAATCAGAAACTTTGAATCTTGAAACTTGCACAACGAAGGGTCCTTCGATCGAACGGCCATCCGATCGAAGTAACCTGATTGAACACTTGGCTAAACATGTTGGAATCTCAAACGCTTGGATCGAATGACCATTCGATCGAATGGCCATCCGTACGGATGACCATCCGATCGGATGGCGATCGGTCCCCACTCATATAAGTCATCTCAATCGAATGGCAATCCGATCGGACTGTCGTCCGATCGAACGACCATCCGATCGAGTGACTGATTCGACGCTTTGCGCAATCTCATATTTTTGCCCGACGCTTAACTATTGTAATCTAATCAGGCTAAACCTAAAGAGCTCCCTTTGATCCAATAACAGTTAAACTGTTAAGCAATCACTGTGAGTATACTCGATCCCTTTTTGGTTATAAACTTTGGGATGCAACATGTATTCTATGAAACTTGAAACTTGATACTTTTGGAATCTAAACTCTATCCTATGTGTATGGGAAACTTGTGATTCTTGATTCTTTATGCTATATGAACGTTTAATCCAGAGTGTGTAGTTCAGCCTTAACAATAGTAGCGCTATAGGAAGATGCACCTCCCCATTATTCTCATGGGTATTGTTAGGAGGATTCTAGTTTCCTTGAGTCTTGGGAAAACACCAAAGTATCGGAACACTAGGGCTATTACTTGGACTGCGAGCACTAGCATGGCTGAAACTATTTTTGTTATCATTTACATGATGGATATGAGTCTTTAATCTACTATGCTACTTAATCAAACTTGTATACTCGCCAGTGCGTTTTGTACTGACTTTATTTTAAAACATGTTGCAGGCTGACAGGATGCAGTGAATCAAGAATATGCTAGGATGCTGCTTAGAAACACATCTTAGATAAATCTAGAAACTTTGAAACTCTTTCGATGAGTTGTACTTGATATTTTGTTTGGTTATGGATGCTATTAGACAATGTTTGAATCAATCTAATTTATATCAAAATATCTAGTGTTATGGAAACTCATGAGCAATCTGAACGCTTAGTGCCGCACCCCGATGTTTCCACCATCCGTTGGGGTGTGACAGATTGGTATCAGAGCCATAAATATAGGGAATTAGGAGAAGTAGGAATACTTGCCCTAGTCTATAGTTCTAGAAATCTTGACTCTTATTTGTTGTTTAAGACATATGCATTCCACCGTATCTGCTTCCTAGCAACACATTTTCCTGCTAAACTTACATGGCTTTCCTAAGGCTGACACAATATACACTTGGATGCTTTGAAAACATTGTTTACCAGTGTTTGTATTTTGCACGAGATTCACCCTCAAGCCAGGAGTGACATTCGAACCTTGACGGGAAATTTCCTTACTATATTATGGTAGGTCTTATCTGTTGATAAGTACCAACGCTATTAGGGTATGATGTTGTCAAGATAGAGGTGAAACTCATACCTTGATAACTAGTCCCACTCTTTGTTTTATGTCTCGCCAAGGTCTCAAAACTACCAATCAATTAGGGACGTGAAATGACCAAAAGGAGGAATATCGTAGGCCCAACATCTTTTGTTTATTTTTCGAGACTATTACACGAATCGCACGTATGCCCGCAATCTAAAACATGAATTCTAATCTCAGAATCAAACTAAAATTTTGAAGCTTTATTCTATGTGGAAATATTGATCAACTACGATACTATGCGAAACTATCCGATGAATCTATGTGATATTGTGATTGTGCAACACTAAACGTAACATTGCATAGAAATACGAGGGAGAAGTGACGTGTCCGAAACATGGTGTATACGCCGCTGTTACAACATCCCACGATCTAAAGGTTATAAAGGTAATTAATGACCATTAACCGTCATTACCCCCCACTATCTATGTCCTCTCAACTCCCATAAACACTAACCACCTAATGATCATTGCTAAACCTCCAATTATAAATAGCTGATTTTAGCAGACTTCACTTCACTCACCTTCATCCTCACAAGCTTAAACCCTAAAAACCCTCTCGTTTTCAAAAGCCAAAAATTTTGGAACTCTATCCCTTGCTTTCAAAATCACAAATGGCCGAAATAAACCTGAATATCCCAATTGTTGAACATGATGTTCCTTTCATTCAAGAGAATCTGTTCTTAGCAATGAAAGAAAACAATTTGCTGATGAATACCGAGCACCCCGAATATGATGAAAAATGTCAGATTTTAGTTGAGTTTCAGATGAGATGTCCAATCTCTCAGGCTATGACTAAAAACAAGAGAAGTACCAGAGAAAAAGATGATGTCCTTCATGGACGACACTCTCAAGACTTATACGGTCCTCTTGTTGGATCTTAGGATGTCTTCTCGTAAGCTATCTGACACTCTCAATAGATCCAGGGAAAAGTCTCAGAAAAAGATGATGTCCTTCATGGACGATCAGATCTCTCGAGTCGTGCCAAAGATCGTCTCTGAGATCCAAGGATCAAACACTCCTCTATCCTCTGTAGAATCGATGGGTGAGAAGCTAAAGCCCACTAAGTTCAACTACCAACATTTCATCTCTTGCAACCCTAAGCCTTTCACGCGCAGTGATGGGGTGACCGCTATGCTCGAGTGGTTTGACAGCATCGAGGTTACCTTCATTAACAACGAGTGCCCAGAACATCTAAAGACTAGGAGCGCGACGAGAATGTTTCAAGGCAGAGCATTGGAGTGGTGGTCAAATGAGAGAAACATCCGTTCTAATGATGAAGCCTATGCTCTTCCATGGGATGAGGTGCGTGAATTAATGATGCTTGAATTCTGCCCTCCCCATGAAAAACTGAAGCTTGAAGAAGAATTCTGGCACTTGAAGCAGATTAGTGATGATAATCTGGCTTATACTACTCGTTTCAAGCAGCTCAGCTTGATCGTTCCTCACTTGGTTTCTACTCCTAAGCGTATGATAACCAAGTACATCAATGGTCTATCTTCTGCTATGCGTGATTCTATTGAAGCAGCCCAGCTCGAAACTATTGAAGAAGTCTACCGTCTCGCAGCTAGTCTCAACAACAACCGCGTTCGTGATAAGCAGTTTGCTAACCCTGCTCTTTCTAAGTCTGCACACCAAGTTACCCAGCAGCCAAGTGGCAGCAAGAACAAGAGGAGAAAGTCACAAGGTTCAGGATGCAATGCCATTGTTCCTGCTGTAAACCCTGCTGCTAAACCTGCTCCTGCTGCTACCGTTCAGAACCCTGCTGCTCCTGAAGTCAAGAAGCAATACACTGGTCCCCGTCCCAAGTGTTCGACATGTAACTTTCATCATCCTGCTAATTTTGCATGTCGCTTCTGCACCAACTGCAATTGCTATGGTCACACAACTCCTTACTGCCGTCAAGTCAACCCGGCCTAACCAGCTCAGCAACCCCCAGCTCAGGCAGCTTTACCTGCTCTTCTAGCTCCTCATCAGAACCCAAGGCCAGTCAACGTCGTTCATGCGTGCTACAAGTGTGGAGATACTACTCACCTCTGTAATCAGTGCCCTAAGTTGAACCAGGACCAACAGCCAGCCGCTCGTGGACGAGCGTTCAATCTTAATGCTAACCAGGCCCGTAACGACAATGACGTCGTTAATGGTATGTTTCTCGTTAATAATCTTTACGCTTCGATACTATTTGATACTGGCGCCGATAGAAGTTTTGTGTCCGTAGAATTTGAATCTTTGTTAAACAATGCACGCTCTAAGTTACCTAAGTCGTTTTCGGTGGAGATCGTCGATGGTAAATCAATTCTAGTTGATTTTATTCTAAGTGGTTGTTCCTTGACTCTTAACGACCACGTATTTACTATTGATCTAATACCCATGAAATTGGGTAGCTTTGATGTCATTATCGGCATGGATTGGTTACGTAAGAATCATGCCGAGATCGCTTGTCATGAGAAGTTTGTTCGTTTACCTCTTCCGTCCGGCGATATTTTGCATGTTTATGGAGACCGACCTTCGAGAGGACTGAAGTTGATATCATGCACTCAAGCGAACAGATGCTTACGTAAACAAAACTTTGCCTTCTTGGCCCACGTGGTGGAACAAAAAGGCAAGGGAAGGAACATAAGCGACGTCCCGGTAGTGTGTGATTTCCCTGATGTCTATCCTGAAGATCTTCCGGGTCTTCTTCTTCCTAGATCTGTTGAATTTTGTATCGATCTCATACCTGGTGCGACTCTTGTCGCCTAGGCTCCTTATTGACTTGCACCATTTGAGATGCAAGAACTATCTAGCCAACTGCAAGAGCTACTCGACAAGGGATTCATTCATCCAAGTACCTCTCCGTGGGGTGCTCCCGTCCTATTCGTCAAGAAGAAAGATGGTTCGTTTCGTATGTGTATCGACTACCGTGAACTTAATAAGCTTACCGTTAAGAATCGTTATCCTCTCCCTCGTATCAATGATCTATTTGACCAACTACAAGGCGCGTCTTGTTTCTCGAAGATCGACCTTCGATCTGGTTATCATCAGCTCCGCGTTCTCGAAGATGATGTACCTAAAACCGCTTTTCGTACTCGTTATGGACACTACGAGTTCGTGGTCATGCCTTTTGGATTGACCAACGCACCCGTTGTGTTCATGGATCTTATTAATCGTGTTTGTAAGCCCTATTTGGATCGTTTTGTGATAGTCTTTATTGATGATATTCTCATTTATTCTAAAATTAAAGCGGATCATGCTCGTCATTTGCGCTTAATGCTTGAACTTCTACGTGGTGAGCGTTTGTATGCTAAATTCTCTAAGTGTGAGTTTTGGATTAACGAAGTACAATTTCTTGGTCATGTCGTTAGTAGGCAAGGTATTCATGTTGACCCTTCTAAAATCAAAGCTGTGAAGAATTGGAGTACGCCTAAGTCTGCATCTGAGATTCGTTCCTTCCTAGGATTGGCGAGTTATTACCGCCGATTCATCTCTGATTTTTCTAAGATCGTCGTTCCTCTCACTTCGTTGACTAAAAAAGAGAGACCTTTTGCTTGGGGTCCCGAGCAAGAGGAATCTTTTCGGACTCTCAAGACCCTTTTGTGTAACACTCCTGTTCTTACTCTCCCTGATGGGAATGACGATTTCGTGGTATATTGTGATGCCTCGAACCATTGTTTGGGCTGTGTGCTCATGCAGCGGGACAAGGTTATTGCTTATGCCTCTCGTCAACTCAAAGTGCATGAGAAAAACTATACTACTCACGATCTGAAGCTTGGTGCAGTCGTGTTTGCGTTAAAGATCTGGCGACACTACCTGTATGGTACTAAGTGTGTGGTTTTCACTGACCATAAAAGCCTTGAACACATCTTTGACCAAAAGGAATTGAACATGAGACAGAGACGTTGGGTGGAATTGCTTAACGACTACGACTGCGAAATTCGCTATCATCTTGGTAAGGCGAATGTAGTGGCCAACGCTCTTAGTCGTAAAACTCATGTTAATGCTATTCGTATCTCTAGGGATCTCCATGCGTGTGTTCGTGAAGCTCAGTATTCGTCAGCTAATGAAGGTAGTCTATTCGTTGAAATACGTGGTGCTACTGTGGATCAACTCGAAACTAAGTCTGATGGACTTCAATACTATCTAAATCGCATCTGGGTGCCAGATCGCGATAATCTCCATGAGCTCATTATGAATGAGGCTCACAAATCCCGTTACTCTATTCATCCAGGTGCTGATAAGATGTACCATGATCTGCGTATGACTTATTGGTGGCCCGGTATGAAGAAGGACATTGCTGCTTACGTCTCGAAATGCCTTACTTGTATAAAAGTTTAGGCTGAACATCAACGTCCTTCAGGACTCTTAGAACAACCGGAAATCCCTGTTTGGAAATGGGATAGCATTGCTATGGACTTTATTACCAAACTACCCCGTATTCCTACTGGTCACAATGGTATCTGGGTGATCGTTGATCGTTTGACCAAATCAGCCCACTTTCTTCCTATTCGCGAAGATTATAAAATGGAGAAACTTGCTCGAATCTATACCAATGAGATTATATGCCGTCACGGCATACCTCTTGACATAATCTCTGACCGTGATGGCCGTTTTACTTCACGTCTTTGGCAAATCTTTCAATCTGCAATGGGTTCTCATTTGAATCTTAGCACAGCCTTTCATCCTCAAACGGATGGACAAACCAAGCGCACTATTCAAACCCTAGAGGATATTCTCCATTCTTGTGTCATCGACTTTGGTGGTAACTGGGATGTGCATTTACCATTGATTGAGTTCTCGTACAACAACAGCTATCATTCCAGTATTCAGATGGCTCCTTTCGAAGCTTTGTATGGTCGCAAGTGTCGATCTCCTCTCAGCTGGCATGATGTTGGTGACAAGCAGTTTACTAGCCCTGGAATCATTCAAGAGACAACGGATAAGATTCTTCAGATCCGTGATAACTTGATCAAGGCTAGGAGCAGACAAAAGAGCTATGCTGATAAAAGGCGAAAGCCTCTGGAATTTGATGTTGGTGATCGAGTTCTTCTCAAGGTATCTCCCTGGAAGGGAGTAGTTCGTTTTGGTAAAAAGGGAAAGCTCGCTCCTCGCTATGTGGGTCCTTTCACGATACTCGAAAGGATTGGCAAGGTGGCGTACAGACTCGACCTACCACAAGAACTGAACAACGTACATCCAGTGTTCCACGTATCTAACCTACGTAAATGCCTAGCCGACGAGTAACTGTAGGTTCCCCTCGAAGACTTGCAAATAAATGAAGCTGTACACTTTGTGGAGAAACCGGTTGAAATCATGGATCAAGGTGTCAAGCGACTGAGGCGCAACAAAATTCCCATAGTCAAGGTTCGATGGGAAGGAAAGCGTGGCGCCGAATTTACTTGGGAACTTAAAAGTGAGATGAAGACCAAGTATCCACAGCTCTTCGAGCAGTCTTCTTCCTAGATTTCGGGGACGAAATCTCCTAAAGGAGGGGAGACTGTAACGCCTGCATCCCTGAACTTTTAGCTGTTGTCAACTTTAGCCCCTAAACTATGTGATTCTTGATGCTTTTGATACTTTGAATCCAAATTCTATGAGGCATGATTTCTAATACTATGATTCTTGATACTTAAATCTTGATTCTTGATACTTAATACTATGAGACTTGATTCTTAACTCTAGACACTTGATTCTAAATGCTATGAGACTATGATTCTTGATACTTGATTCTTGAGGCTTGATTCTTGATGCTTGATACTTGGAAGCTAGATTCTTGATTCTTGATACTTTGGTGCTTGACTCTTGAGACTCGTGCAACTTGAAACTTGGTTGAACGAGAGACTGGAGACTTGTCACTGGCGGAAACTATGAAACTTGGAAACTTTTGTGTTAACAATATAATCTAGTTATGTGGTACTATTACACAATAATACGCAATGCTTAACCTAACTCGTAAAATGAATCAACGACGGTGAAAGTAAAGGATGGGATTGACTAAATGGCAATCCGATCGGAGGGCCACTCAATCGAAGTGCAATCTGATCCGCTGCACACCGCCTTTATCTCTCTCTCACACTATAAATAGGACCTGTCACATCATTCTTCACTGATGTGATAGCCTCCTTCGACCAGACACACGCTCTCCCACTTTTCCTCCATTTCTCGGCGATTTCGGTATGTTTTACACTAGATTCTTGTACATCTTTGATCTATGCACTATTCTCTACATGATTCATCTTTGAAATCACACTTTTCACCGTGAAATATCTGAGATTTGAGCTCTTGAGGGTGACGTCATCATGGCGGTTTATACAAACTGTTGTGTGATGTCATTCTAGTCAAGATCTAGCCCAGATCTAAGGAATTCCATGCGTTTTTACACCAAATCTTTACCAAATCTAAAGCTTTCAGCTGAAACTCATGTTTTCTTCCATCTTTTCTTAAACTTTTACTTAAAACGGTGGAATCCAGACCCAAACGGACTGTAGACTTGATGATTAGTCTGGAGTCGGCTTGGAAATGGATTGTTGTCAGAGAAGATAACCGGAGTACGGATTCCGACATAAACACAGTAAAAAACAGACACCTAAACGGACTGGGGTGATTCCCATCTGATCAGACCGGCTGAACATTGATGTGTTTACCGTTGTCTCGATGCGTACCAGGCCGTTACCGTGAAACTCGAAACTTAGAGATTTTATCACGATGCAAAAGGAACGAGGACACCTCGATCGAATGGCAATCTGATCGGATTGCCGTCCGATCGAACGGCCATCCGATCGAAGTAACATGTGAGTTTCAAACACTTAGATTATTTTGAATCAGAAACTTTGAATCTTGAAACTTGCACAACGAAGGGTCCTTCGATCGAACGGCCATCCGATCGGATGATCATCCGATCGAAGTAACCTGATTGAACACTTGGCTAAACATGTTGGAATCTCAAACACTTGGATCGAATGACCATTCGATCGAATGGCCATCCGTACAGATGACCATCTGATCGGATGGCGATCCGTCCCCACTCATATAAGTCATCTCAATCGAATGGCAATCCGATCGGACTGCCGTCCGATCGAACGACCATCCGATCGAGTGACTGATTCGACACTTTGCGCAATCTCGTATTTTTGCCAGACGCTTAACTATTGTAATCTAATCAGGCTAAACCTAAAGAGCTCCCTTTGATCTAATAACAGTTAAACTGTTAAGCAATCACTGTGAGTATACTCGATCCCTTTTTGGTTTTAAACTTTGGGATGCAACATGGGTTCTATGAAACTTGATACTTTTGGAATCTAAACTCTATCCTATGTGTATGGGAAACTTGTGATTCTTGATTCTTTATGCTATGTGAACGTTTAATCCAGAGTGTGTAGTTCCGCCTTAACAATAGTAGCGCTATAGGAAGATGCACCTCCCCATTATTCTCAGGGGTATTGTTAGGAGGATTCTAGTTTTCCTTGAGTCCTGGGAAAACACCAAAGCATTAGGACACTTGGGCTATCACTTGGACTGCGAGCACTTGCATGGCTGAAACTATTTTTGTTATCTTTTACATGATGGATATGAGTCTTTTAATCTACTATGCTACTTACTCAAACTTGTATACTCGCCAGTGCGTTTCGTACTGACATTATTTTAATACATGTTGCAGGCTGACAGGATGCAGTGAATCAAGAATATGCTAGGATGCTGCTTAGAAACACATCTTAGATAAATCTAGAAACTTTGAAACTCTTTCGATGAGTTGTACTTGATATTTGTGTTTGGTTGTGGATGCTATTAGACAATGTTTGAATCAATCTAATTTATATCGAAATATCTAGTGTTATGGAAACTCATGAGCAATCTGAACGCTTTGTGCCGCACCCCGATCTTTCTGCCATCGGTTTGGGTGTGATAGATTGGTATCAGAGCCATAACTATAGGGAATTAGGATAAGTAGGAATACTTGCCCTAGTCTATAGTTCTAGGAATCTTGACTCTTATTTGTTGTTTAAGACATATGCATTCCACCGTATCTGCTTCCTAGCAACACATTTTCCTGCTAAACTTAGATGGCTTTCCTAAGGCTGACACAATATACAATTGGATGCTTTGAAAACACTGTTTATCAGTGTTTGTATTTTGCACGAGATTCACCCTCAAGCCAGGAGTGACATCCGAACCTTGACAGGAAATTTCCTTACTATATTCTGCTAGGTCTTATCTGTTGATAAGTACCAACGCTATTAGGGTATGATGTTGTCAAGATAGAGGTGAAACTCATACCTTGATAACTAGTCCCACTCTTTGTTTTATGTCTCGCCAAGGTCTCAAAACTACCAATCAATTCGGGACGTGAAATGACCAAAAGGACGAACATCGTAGGCCCAACATCGATGACGTATTTGTCTAAGTAATTCAAGACACATTGCCTCAATTCGAAAGGGGTTCGAATCACTTTGGTTAGTCACCGTTCCTCTACCCGGAATAATCCTATGTTTTATGAGCCTATCTCTTATGTTATCTCGATTTTATGTGTGGTTTTAACTTGATATTTTGTTTATTTTTCGAGACTATTACACGAATCGCACGTATGTCCACAATCTAAAACATGAATTCTAATCTCGGAATCAAACTAAATTTATGAAGCTTTATTTTATGTGGAAATCTTGATCGACTACGATACTATGCGAAACTATCCGATGAATCTATGTGATATTGTGATTGTGCAACACTAAACGTAACATGGTATAGAAATACGAGGGAGAAGTGACGTGTCCGAATCATGGTGGATACGCCGCTGTTACAACATCCCATGATCTAAAGGTTATAAAGGTAATTAATGACCATTAACCGTCATTACCCCCGCGATCTATGTCCTCTCAACTCCCATAAACACTAACCACCTGATGATCATTGCTAAACCTCCAATTATAAATAGCTGATTTTAGCAGACTTCACTTCACTCAGCTTCATCCTCACAAGCTTAAACCATAAAAACCCTCTCGTTTTCAAAAGCCAAAAATTTTAGAACTCTATCCCTTGCTTTCAAAATCACAAATGGCCGAAATAAACCTGAATATCCCAATTGTTGAACATGATGTTCCTTTCATTCACGATCTTAGCAATGAAAGAAACAATTTTCTGATGAATACCGAGCACCCCGAATATGATGAAAAATGTCAGAGTTTAGTTGAGTTTATGATGAGATGTCCAATATCTCAGGCTATGACTAAAACAAGAGAAGTATTGGAGAAGATTCTGCAACAGTTTGTCAAAACCTTCAATGAAAATGGTGCAGAGCAAGTCATTTCACACTTATGGGGGAATGTCTCTGTGACAATAACTCCAACAAGAGTAAGGCAATGACTTGAACTCCCTATTTATGATGAATACATTAAAGCCCTCAACACGGAGGATCTGATAAACTTCTTTCTGAAGTTAGGCTACAAAAGAAAAATCACCAAGATTGGTGATTTAAGAAGAAATGAACTGCCAGCCTTCTGGCAGGTCATGATGGAGACACTGAACAAATGTCTCACATCAAAGATTGGTGTTGCTGATCAAATTAATCAATCAATTCTCTTAATCATGTATGGACTCATTACTGGGTACAACATTGATCATGGAACTGAGATCTTTAATCTGATGAAGAGGTCAATTCTCACAAGAAATGGTAGAATCTCTTCACATCTGCCTTATCCAAGATTTTTATCAACCTTTGCTGCTGAAAAAATTTGAAGAAAGAGACATGGAGCTACCTGCCTTGGAAACAATCTGGAGATCACCAACCATGAAGCCTTGGTGTACAACCCAGTGGTGGACTTCATACAGAGATGTACCAGCTCTACCAGAAAGTATAATGAGTCTGATTGAGGCAGACTCACCATACAAGATGTAGCATGAAGAAATCCTGAGCAGACCCAAGGTACATGAAGTTTCTGATATTGTTGAAATATACAGCTCTTCCTATACAGAAGAAAAAGAAGAAGAATAAGGTCAAAAGTCAAATCCACCAGAAATAGATGAAGCATAAGGAGATTTGAATTTACAGCTCGGAATCTCACTAGAAGCTGTAGAAGCAAATATCCAAAGCCACCAGAATCCAGAAGCAGAGTTCCACCATGAAGCAGAATCCCACATAGCTGGAACAGGTTCACCCAAAAACACCACTTTAATATTTGATACTTCTGTAGGTAAAACAACAGCATAGTCCAATTCTGAAAAATCTATTTCTGCTACATACAGAATGTCATATAGAAATACTGGTGTAAATAAGGAAGTTACTGTGACACTTGTGTCACTGCGACCATCAAACGAATACCAAGCCAATGAGATATTGTGTTTCATACTTGGGATCTGTAAAAATATGTGTATCATTTGCACATATCAATTTTTGTTCAATTTCAAACTCTACATCGCTTTCTGGAGAGTTATACGCCAACTGGTGCGTAAACGTAATCAGTTTCATGAGAAAAACACTCCGGAACATCAACATATGCTTAACATACCTTAAATAACCTCTACATAACTTAGAAATAAGTTTTGAAGGCTTTGGTATGGCAAAATCAAGTTTAATCGCTTACAGGGACTAAATTCGACAAACTACGAAAGTATGACGATTCGTACTAGAACAGACATTCCAGAACATGACCATAAGTTAAACATACCATAAATATCCTTTACATAGCTTAGAAATAGGCTTTGAAGGGTTCGGTGTGCTAAAATAAAGTTTTGGGTCATTCAGGGACTAAAAGCGTCAAAAAGTGCACAAGTTTGCATTTTCGCGCATAACTTACATTCTGAATACATCCGGACATCCAAAAAATTTATGTAAGCATTAAAATATTTTATTTTAGTGTTTGACATGATAAAATTCCATTCGTCGCTTAATTTGGATCGTTTTTGCGTTCGTTACGACTTCCGTCGTAATTAAGCGAATAACGCAACCGTACGACCAAACGAACCGACATCCGAGATGTTTTTGAGCATATTTTAAGTTCCCTATACTTTAACTTTATTTTAGAGCCTTGAAATGGGGTTAACGGGGCTTAAAAGTGCCAAAAATCAAGTTTTACAAGTGCAGGGACCATTTTTGAAATTTCTGGCAAATTCAATGAACCTAGTCCATTTTGAAGTGTTGATGGTTTTAACCCATGGTTTTGCAAAACCATGGGCTGGTATTCAATGAACATAGTCCATATTAGGGGCTCCCATGGTTTTAGAAAACCATGGGCACACATGTAAGGTCCAGATCAAAGCTCAGTTTTCGATGAACGATCTTAACGGTTCTTGAATTCCTATAAATACCCACCCTCACTTCCTCCCAAAGCACACTTGAATCTGATTTTGGCTCTCTAAGTTGAAGTTTATGCTTCATACCTTAGAGTAAATCGGATCAAGAGCTTACGGGGACCTTCTGTAAGTATTCTTTCGTTCTTTTCATTCGTTTTTGTCGTTAAAGTCAAACTGCGTTTGACTTTCTGCTTTGACCAGTTTATGGTCAACGCGAAGTTCGTTTGAACTTCATAACGTGGGTGTAATCACGATGGTTATAGTCCCTAGTGACTATACCTACTGATTACCACGTTATCTAGGCTCAGTGACGAGTCGTAGTTTCGGCCAAAATGCGTTTTCTCGCGTATTTTGTAACCAAACTACTCTAGGATATCAAAACCATTTGTTTTGATATCAAAACCTGTTTTCTAACTTAACTAAACATGTTCTAGCATGTTTAGCTCGTCATTTTTTTAGATTAGTGCTTGTGTGGAGCCGAAAGTCAAGCGGACTAAACACCCGCTTAGACTTTCGAACACGACCCGTTTGGTCGATCATTAGGATCCGACCAAACATGTTAAGTGACCATAGTAGCGTAGGGAATAACCTTCCGAGGTTATACCTTATGGTCACTTAGGTTTGATTAGTCGCATGATAGGTAGTTTATATGCCTTAGGTAAATTACCAAAATGCCCTTTTTACGCCAAAATTCATTTTAAGCCTATGTAACATAATTTTTTATATCTAAACTGATTTAGCAACAATATTAGACATGTTAAGGCATATTTTACTTATAATAGGGCTAGTTAGGCATTCCGAACGCGTTTTACGTGAACGACACGTTAAAGTAGCATAAGCTACCTAAACGGGTCGTAATGGGTCGTAAGCACTTAGATTAGGTTTCATTTTAGTATGTAGGCTTTGTTAAACCATATTACATGAGTTCCCACACTCATTTGTTTTACGAACCCTCATTCTATCCGATCCTCCGATGTAGGTCCGGTTTATTAACATAGTTACTTATATTAGGTGCCGTTTGATTCCGTGATCTTCTAGCTTGCTTGGTGGTTATCCTAAAACTTCTAAGCAATCTCAAGTGAGTACATAAACCCCTCTTTTACTGTTTTCCAAACTGTTTTGGGGTGAAACACATGTGCCTACTTGTTACTTTTGTGCTTTCCTGTTTTCACATCATATACTTGCTATGTTCATTAGTACACTTATAGTACATGATTTACATTACATTGTTTTGCTATGTATGTTGACTGAGCATGCTAGCACATTGATTGACATGACTTTTCTGCTTTGTATGTTAACTTAGCATACTTAGTACATTGTTTTACATTACATCTTGTTGCATATGCTCATCCAGCATATGAACACATTATATTACATTTTGAACCGTTTGTAACTATTTGACTATGCGAACCGTTGTAACTATTTGACTATGTGAACCGTTGTAACTATTTGACTATGTGAACCGTTGTAACCATTTGATTATATGAACCATTTGTAACTGTTGAGCCGTGTGAACCGTATTTGACCATACATAAACATTTCTACAATTGTTAAACATTACATTTTGGTGGTTGTTTTGGGTAAGTGATTTAAGTAACGAGGCGACGTGTAATACGATAAAAGCAGGGTGGATACGCCGCTGGTACTTCCTATATATAAGTGCTTTTATGGTATTACATATCGTAGCGTTATTTAAACCATTTCAGTTTAGACATATTACATATACAATACAATATTCACATAAACATCGTTTTACAAATAACTTAACTTATACAAACCCTTTTTACATGGTTATTCACTTAACCATACGTTATTCTTTTATACATATACATCATTTGATTTATCCATTGCTTTTCAAATGACTTATGAAAGGAACCACTCAACAAGATTCATGGCTACTTTTATCTCTGATTTAAATGTTGTTGTTCCTCAGACAAGTTGAAGACAAACCACATCAGGGGATACAATCTTTTGTCAAAACCTGGCCCTGCAAGAAAAGAGAAAATGGTCAGATTTAGCAACATCTTCTTCAAAAGGCCAAAAATAGTACAACAAAAAACTCTTGAAGGTAACACAGTCCTTGCTCAAGAAATTGACAAGGATGTGATGATGTTTCCTGAACAAAATCTCAAGGAGTACTACTGGTCTGTAGAAAACAAATTGGACAGACCACTGAGTCTAATAAGCAGAGACTAGAGGTTGGAAAGGCTTGAGAGGGGTCTGTAAAGCATTCACAAGACTCTTGATAATCCAGTGGTAACAGTTCTTAAGGTAGATGCTGATATTACCCAAGATGGTGCTGGAGGTGTTGATGCACTACGTCTGTCGACTACGTCTTACATCGAGTCTTAGTGTTGTATAGATTAGATATGGCACGAAATCCTAGAAACATGAGTTTGTATAAGTTTCGCTTATGTGTCGTATAGCTAGGTTCGCTTTTGTGTCAAGAACATAGGTCCGCTTATATGTCATGGTCATAGGTCCGCTTATTTGTCATGATGTAGGTTCGCTTATACGGACATGACCGTATAAGCGAATCCTGTTGGACTATATATAGGGACATTTCAAGCGGATCTAGAGATAGTTTTAGGTGATTGTCTTCTGGTAAGCCACGAAGTGCTGCCGAAGTGTTGTCTGAACGTGTAATCGCATCAGTTATCAATACAACAACAGTTAAAAGTGAATCTCGCTGAAATCGCACCAAATCATTAGTTTCCGCCTCTTGATTTGGATAGGAATTCTTCTGATATACTCAAACAGGTCCGAAAACGATCCTACAAGTGGTATCAGAGCTCAGGAGGAGGAGTTCTTGCCATTTCAGCTGCATTTCATCTATTTTTCTACACTTTCTTCAAATTTCAAAAATTTTTCACGGTAAAATCAGGTCAATTTCACACAGTGCACTCGGAATCATGTATTAGTAAACCCTTGAAATTTTCAGATCTAAAATCAATCTAGAACTTAGGATTTTAGGGGGTTCGCTTATACGTGCACGTTCAAAAAATGACATCAGCAGACAGGTCCGCTTCAAATTACCAGTTAGATCCGCTCTAAGGGTCAGCTAGTTCCGGTTTTTGGACATATTTTGAATAGGTCCGTTCAAAATTACCAGATAGGTCCGCTCCAAAGACGCTTTTTCAGTGGTTCCGCTCATCTGGTCCGCTCATCTGATCCGCTCATCTGGTCCGCTCATCTGATCCGCTTATTTGGACAATTTCTGATAGTTCCGCTTCAAAGGGTCCGCTTATTGTGACATTGGAGGTTCGCTTGTGTGAACACTTGAGGTTCCGTTTTCCTGAACAAGAAAGTTTCGCTTTTAGTACCCTTTGTGGTTCCACTCTTTTGATACATTGAAGGTTCCGCTCATAGTGACTTCAGTGATTCCACTTTTAGTGACAGTTGAGGTTTCGCTTTTGTGAACAAGTTTGCCTAAGATTGAAAATTTGTGAAATTTGAACCTTGAACAATGGACACTGAATTCTATAACGCCTTTGCTAGTCCGATTACAATCACGCAGAGTGCTTTGCATGAAAATGAAACCGGGACGTCTCAGAAACCACCCAAACTCATGGATATTGATGATTACAATGCATGGTCTGAACGGTTTGGGAATTGGGTTGAAGCTTATCATTTGGATGCGTGGGAACACACTGAGGAACCTTATGTTAAACCCACAACAAATGGTGTGCAGCAAACAATTCGAGAAATGAGTATGGAAGATAAAAAGAAATATCGAGATGAGAAATTGATGGCGAGTCTGCTTCAGCAAGCGATAAAGAAGACTTTTTGATATTGCTTCAACATGATGGAACTGCTTATTCAATCTGGACAGAATTGGAAGCAAAATTTGTTGGAAGTGATGATATGCTCAAAAATAAAATGTCTCTCATGAAGAAAGAATTCGATTTATTCCGTGGTTTGAAATCTGAAAACACCAAGCAAATAATTGATAGATATTTTAACTTGGTGAGAAATATGACAAAACTTGGTATTAAAAAGGATACTGATGAATTGATTGAAAAACTTGCAGATGCACTACCTCATGAAACTTGGGGAACGTTTCTGATGATGCTGAGATCCAACAGAAAAGATTATAAAAACATGACACTGGGAGACTTCATCAAACATTTGGAAGCTCAAGAGATGGAGCAGAGGAAGATTGCCAGGATGAAGAACTACGATGGAGAACAAGATATCAGCTTGTATTACAAAGGTGGTGTCAACGAAAAGTCAAATTTTTCTCCAAAAGTCGAAACTGCTTACTGTGCAAAAGATTCTTCAGAAAAGAAATCATCCCAGGGATCAAGCAGCACTAGATTTTCATCATTCGATCCAAACATTTCTGCAACAAAGAATGGAAGAAAACTTCAATGCAATATTGTATTAGATCTTGAAAGTGATCAAGATTATTCTGAAGAAGTTGCCAAAAATCAAATGTCTTTGTTGGGAATGGTGTTAGAGTCTTATAGTAGTTTTGTGGACGGAAAGATCGGTAATCCAATGCTCACGAAAGAGGATTACGATCAAATCGATGCTGAGGAAATGGAATTAATGGATATTAAATGGTGCATGGCAAGTGTAATGAGAAGAGCTGAGAAGTTTAAACAAATTACGGGAAGAAATGATTTCCTTGATGCAAATGTTTCAAATTTAGGCTTTGATAAATCTAAAGTTACATGTTTTCGTTGCAGGGAAAAGGGACATTTCAAGAGAGAGTGCAAAAATCGTGAAGCTACTGGAGCCCAGAATCCTTTTGGAAAGAACGATTATCACAAAAAGGCGATTTATCATCAAATTACACCACCAGCATCACATCAGGCACAAACTGCTCATGGAAGATATATAATTGAAGGTTCAAAAAGAGTGTGTCTAGGCAATCAGGGCAAGTATGATAATTTTAGCTGGGATAAATATGTTTCAACAAATAGCAAAGTGTGTTTGGCAGAACAAGATGATGAAAAACTGGCTGAAGGTTTCAGTTGGAACGATTTTTGCCCAGATCAAGACACTTCAAAAGATGCTAAAGCTTTCATTGCAAATGCCTACGATTTGAAATGTGCCGAAAAGTGCAGAAAAGTAATGGAAGCCGCTGAAGCAAGACGGAGAAAGCTTGAAGAAGAGGAAGAAGAGGAAGAGAGATTAAAAGCTGAGGCAAAAGCTGAGAAAAAGAGAAGAGCTGAATTTTTACAATCAAACAGAAAAGTCAAAGAGGTTCCTAAATTTGAAGTCAAAGTTGATGCTGAACCTGTTAAAGTTCCTGAAAAGTGCATGAATTGTGATTCTTTAATCAAGCAGAACAATGAGTTGTTGCACAATATAAACAGATTAAAAGAATCCTATGATACAATGAACAGAGAAATCAACAAGTATACTGATTCAAACGGTGAACAAGTTGTGGCAATGAATACACTGAAGATATCATACCTGAGACAGCTGGATGATGTCAACTTTCACATAAAGAAATGTGCTGATCTAGAGTTGAAGTTAGCAACACAAAAGATAGAAACTGAGAGAGTTAACAAGTTATTAGAAAGTTACTCATGTTCTACTTTTGTTGTTGACAGGATTTATCCAGTTGTGGAGAATTTGAAGACGTTTGAAGATGTGAAGACGTCCGAAGAAAAGAAATTTGTGACAAAAGATGAAGATAAAATGAAGATTTCTGGTAAGAAACCAAGTGTGGTATACAACAAATGTCCGCCCCCGGTCAAAAATGGATTTTTACCTCGAAATCCAAATTCCGAAAGAGTCGATAAGGCAATAAACTTACAATGGGAGTCTGGGCCGTCGGATAACTTGCCAGAAAATATTGATGTCACGTACACGTCGTCCGACACTGATCATGAGTCAAAGTTGATAAAAAGTGTGGTCGATCAGGTGTTAGATAAAGATGACTGTGAGGAGTCAAAACCGGAGTCCAAATCCAAGTCAAAATCTGAGTCTGATGCGTCAAAGTCAACAGTCAAAAAGGACAAACGGGTTTATGATAAAGAATTTTTGATATCAAAATCTAATTTGAATGATGAATCATTCAAATTGGCATATACTTTGAAAGATTCTGACAAATTATATTCTGATGAGATTTTTCCAATAAGAAGTGTCAGATTTGAAATGATTCAAAAGGTTTTCAAAATCACAAAAATTAATATTTCTGAAATAAAAGATTTAAATCTTTCTGGAAAACCTAAGCAATACACTTCAAGAGATCAACAAAGAATTAACAAGAAAATGAGTTACAATTGTGGTTATAGTTTCCAAAAGAAATCAAACCATAATTGTAATTTCAAAAAGAAAGGATTAGGATTTAATCAACCGAAAAATTATAAAAATGAAAAATTTTCTAAACCAAAAACTGTGTTTGTTTCAGGAAAATCTTTAGATGCTGAGAAAGAACAAGCATTCAGAAAGCAGACAAATCAAGAATTCCTTGCAAAGAAGCAAGATGAGATGAAGAAAAGTGTTATTCAGAAGACTACAGAGACAAGAACTTGTTTTCAGTGCAAGATTGCTGGTCATGTTGCTAGGAATTGTCCAAAGACATTCAAACCAAAACAGGAAGTCTCTGGTAAATTGAAAGAGAAAGTTGTCGAGAAAACTGAACTTACAACCAAAACATTTACAGGCTTTGAAAATTCAACCTTTGAGATTGGTGAATGTTCAAAGAATGTGGTTAAAAGAAAAGAAAATCTGAAAAATCAAAAATGGGTTGTTAAGGGTTCAGGGAACAGTTCTGGTGATGAATCTGATTCCACAAAATCAGAGGAGCCAAAAGTTGTTAAAGAAAAAGTTGAGAAATCAGTTCCAAAAGTGGATGATGTGAATTTTCCACCTCTGCGGGCTAAAAATTTTAAAAAGAAAGTTGGGAAAGTTGAAATTTCAAATCAATTTTATTCTGACAAGAAAAAATTTGATGTTGATAAGGCTTTCAACGGAACTGTGAAACATATTTTTGGCAAAATGGTCAATGGTAAGGCCAAAGGTGTTAAAGAATTTTACGCTGCCAAAAGAGGAGTTCACGGGTTCGCTGAAAGAAGAAATGAAGAAGAGGTTGTTACACCCAAGGAAGGTCAGGCTTGGGTGGACATATTTTTCAAACATTAAAAACCTGACTTGCCGGAGTTCCCAAGTTGGTAATCGCGGAGCATGAATCGGCATCATTCTTATGTTGTTTGTTTGAAAATTGAAAATTTTTTAAAATTTATACTGCAGGAATTGCCGGAGATCCCAAGTTGGTAATCGTGGATCATGAATCGGCATCATTTTTTATCATGTTTGTATAATGTGTTTTTGAGAAGTTTTGCAGGAGTTGCCGGAACTCCCAGGTTTGTAAGCGAGGAGTAGGAATCGGCACTTTGAGAATTCAACCAACAGATGGTAAATTGGTTGAAAAGCAGGTTTGAGTTGTATGATTGTGATTTTTACAAGTGGTTCAGAATTTGAATTGGATTGATCTTAAAAGTGGTAAATCAGGGACATTAAATTGTATCTGATTTTCTAGAAGTGATTGAGAAACAAAATGATGAGTTTATCCCCTAACCTACAAATGGTTAAAATCAATCAACAAAACTAATTTTCCGGAAAAATCATTTTGATTAAAACAAACTTAAGTGTTTTGAGATCATAATGAGAAAATAGTTTGTTGTGAGGGGGAGTTCTGATTGTTTATGCCAAGTGAATGGCGATTTGAAGCAATTTGATATCAGTTGTCACGTTTTTTTGTACAGTTTGTTTTCAAATTTCCTAAAATGTGTTTGAATTTTAGGGGGAGTAAGAAATTTTAGAAAATCCAAAAACATTAGAAAATTTGAAAAAGCCAAAAACATGATAAAATGAAAAATGAGTTTTTGTTGCATAAAAGAGAAAATGATAGTACTTCAGTGGACTGTCACAACATGCTAAAGATTTGGTAAGATAAAAAAATGATAAACGGTCTCACTGATGATGTGCCAGTAGGTTTTTACACATTTAGTAGATTGTGACGAGATATAAACCTAAATTTCAAACTTGCTTATATCGTGGGTAACATCTCTCGGATATATGGGTAACCCCCGAAATCTTGTTTGAAAGGTCCCTCTTTCTGAGATACTAGGTCTTTATACTCAATGATGTCTGGGGTATTATTCCGGGACTTCTGCTGAACGATGGTTCTGACCTAGTCCTTGGATAATACTTTCCGCAAATGCTTGAAACATAGCATAAACCCTCAGCATGCTGATGAAACAATAAAATTGATAGTCGCTGCTGTTGTAGCTAAAAGATCCTCTAAAGGGGACATACCGTAAAGTCGAAGCTGATATCTCTCTGCGTATACGGAAGTATCGACCTGAGATCCCTCGGCCCTCGCATTACCTAATTTATGTACAGATATCATTGATGTCATAATTACCTGTAAGACTGAATATTGGGATCTGGATACGGGAGTATATTCTGAGGTGGGACACGCGATTGAGTTTAAGTACTTAAAACATTAATATCATATCTCGGATCAGTTGAACTTTGTGTGAAAATTTAAGTGGACAAACATACAGACAATCTAAGTGAATCGTTTAAAACTTAAAATGAAATGAAGCTTAACGGTGTTGGTGATGTGTCTCAAAAACTGATATGATCCTCTTGCACGAACTCACAAAAATATTGTCTGTAAATATTTCTTTATTGCATTTCATTTCTGTATTTTCTTGATTCTACAAGTGTTGACAGTTATTTTCTTTCAGTCCAAAAAGATTTTAGTGTGTTTTAGCATAAATTTTGAAAAATCCAAAAAGATTTTCGACAACTTATTTTGGAGAGCTGATTTTCAAAATTCCGAGTGCTAAACATGATGAACAAATGGTTTGGGTAAAAGTGTTTGAAGATTGTTGAAATGAAATGAGAAAAGTTTTTGCAATAAAAACGTTATTCCTGCAAGTGGTAAATTAGATTTGAAAATCTTATCCATAAATGGTTATCAGAAAATTTATTTTTGGGTAGAGTTTTTGCAGGTTGACCGGTTTTCGATCCAGAGCAGGATGAAAGCCAGGTTATGATCTTGTGAATTCCAGACTACGATCCCAGCAGATTGAGAGGGGAGTCTGAAGACACCATGATATTCAACATTTGAGAGAGAGGAGTTTGTTGAAGATAAAGATAGAGAACGAGGATTCTTGAAATGACAAATACTTCAGAGGAAGATTGAAGACTGATAAAGACTGTAGGTTGACAATCGAAGACTCGAAGACTCCGTCAACATCCGAGGGGGAGTTTGTTGATGCACTACGTCTGTCGACTACGTCTTACATCGAGTCTTAGTGTTGTATAGATTAGATATGGCACGAAATCCTAGAAACATGAGTTTGTATAAGTTTCGCTTATGTGTCATATAGCTAGGTTCGCTTTTGTGTCAAAAACATAGGTCCCCTTATATGTCATGGTCATAGGTCCGCTTATTTGTCATGATGTAGGTTCGCTTATACGGACATGACCGTATAAGAGAATCCTGTTGGACTATATATAGGGACATTTCAAGCGGATCTAGAGAGAGTTTTAGGTGATTGTCTTCCGGTAAGCCACGAAGTGCTGCCGAAGTGTTGTCTGAACGTGTAATCGCATCAGTTATCAATACAACAATAGTTAAAAGTGAATCTCGCTGAAATCGCACCAAATCATTAGTTTCCGCCTCTTGATTTGGATAGGAATTCTTCTGATAGACTCAAACAGGTCCGAAAACGATCCTACAGGAGGACATTATGAACAGAATAAATACACCCTCCTAAGGAAAGATGGCACTGAAGTAAAGTTAACTGATGGAGATCTAGCAGATAAGCTACATCCAATGGATATTCTTTTTCTGAAGATTTATGATGGAGATAAAGGAAACAACAGAGTAGTCAGAAGAGCACTCAACAACATTTCAAAAGCATGAGTCAAGCTGTTTGAAAGGATAGCTCTTTCTGATTTTGACTTGTGCATCAATTATGATTCTGTTCATCAGAAAAAGGTCCATATTCCTCCACCAGATACATCTATCCCCAAAGAGCTGGAAATGGAAGCCAGAACTGGAGTAATCACTGAACAAGCAGGACTCTCTGTTGTGTTCAGAGATATTGAAGGCAACAAAGCTCTTTTCAGAATAGTTGATATCTGCAAGTACTCTAATCGGACACTGAAATACATCAAGGAATGTATGAATAAGAAGCATAAACAACTTCAAACTAAGGGGAAAGATAAAGAGTTGCTGAGAAAGGAGATTGAAGAAATCATTAATGAATGGATAAGAGCTAGAGGCAGGTACAAAGAAATGTATGATGTCTACCACAAATTCATCCACTACAAGAAGAATCTAAAGAAAGATGATCTCCACAAACCTGCCAAACTGTTTTAAAAACAATTGAATTTCATGTTATTTCCTTTTGTAATCTGTTTTTGAACAACGATTTTGTACTTTGCAACTTTGATTCCATTGTGAATTATGTTCACTTGTTATAAGGTAGTTTATTTTTCTTACAATACTTAGGGGGAAATTGTTAGCAAACTGATCAATACTTTTTGTGTAAGTATTGAAGAAAAAGATGATCAACCTTAGCAAAACACATTATTACTAGATTTATATAGCATGCTTAATTACATAATTTTAACATGCTTCATTACATAATTATAACATGCGTGATTAACAAAACACATTATTACTAGATTTATACAACATGCGTGATTATTTTTTCTATAACAGTTTTCGAATCTCGTATGATAAATGAGAGAGTGAAATTGACAATTATGTCCTTTTCTCCTAAATTTCTATCAGAATGTTTGCTTATTATGACCGTACCACCGCGTCTAATTAAAGAGCACATTGTATCTAATCGTGTGGTTGTGGTTATCGCATACACAACGTACGATAAGCAATATTGTACGTTAACTGGCCTCTCTCACTCTCTCTCTCTCTCTCTCTCTCTATATATATATATATATATATATATATATTAATAATTAATATATGGATATCACTTATCACAAATTTAGATATACTTTCCTGATTTATAATAGAAAATACTAAAATTTTTAGTAAGTCATATATTCAACTTCGTATTTTATTTTATGGTAGTTGATATAATTTGAAATTCAAAATCATACCTAAATTATATCCAAACTCGTTTCCATTATTATCTTTAATTTAATTATATGATTTAAAATCTTTCAATATAATTCTCCTTAAATAACAAATTTACTATTACATTTAATAATATGTTTAGACAGTATAACAAAGTATAACTTAAGAAAAAATGATATACAAAAGTTCATCTTAAAAAGAAGACAATTTTCTCTCGTTGTATGTTTCACGATGATGATAAATAAAATTCAAGGATAATCGCTATCCAAAGTTAGTGTGTTTTCATAACTACCAGTGTTTTCACATGGTTTGTACGTGACTCTTTCTAGAGTAAAAAATAGAGATGAACCTTAACTGTTAATTGTTGCTAAAGTTGGTAATCTTATGAGTAGGGCATCCAATATTGTCTACAAAGAACTTTTTAGAAATTTGAAATTTGTATTGTATTAATAGATTTTTAAATTATAAATGTAACATTAATTTGTAATTTTCATTATTACATGTAATGGAATATGTAATTATTTATTATAAATATTTTTTATTACATCATTTTTGATACCCAATCGCATATAGTACGCAACTATATAACCTAGTTTTTAATAAAAACTTAAATAAAAGGTTAAAATGGTTACATATAAAAACGATCAGTTTGTTGTAAAATTAGTCTAGTAGCGAATCAATATAAAAGAGTTATAGAGAAAAAAGATATGATATTTCAGTAAATGAGATGTGTTGTTTATAGTTAAAGAAAGTCTTAGCAAGTCAATCAGTTTAATAAGTTGATAAGCACAAAATATAATATATTTATAACACAATTCTAAGTGTTACATCCACTGAAATTAAAGTATAAACTATAATTATAATATTACTAAATACAAATTCAACACTAACTTAATTGAGTAAGTTAAAACACAAGATACGAATTCTACCTTTTCATATTTTGCTTGTAAGTTATGAGAAAAAAAGAACATAAAAAATCAAAATGCGATCTAATGGTACAACCAAAAATTTTATATAGATTCTGTTGATGCAACAAATAATAGACCAGTGTTAGTAGCGAGGCTGGTCAGGCAAAAGGGTTGAAGGGTTTAGTTTTGCCTAACGCAGGTCGTGGGGTCCCCCACGTTTGCAAGACGTGGAGAGAGATTCACTAGTTTGATTTTGTTGTTTGCTCGGGATCCTCCACTGAAATGTGCTTAGTCTCGGATGTGGGAGCAATAAGAATGTGTGTGTTGAATGTGATGGAGAGTGACTTGCATAGAACAAGTGCTCAAGAGCAATGACCAGATATTCGTGTAGAATCAGAGCTGATCTAGAATGTCATGAGCACTAAATGAAGTGTCACATTTATAGGAAAGGTTATCGCTCAAAGAGGAAACCATTGACTAGTGAATATGCTTGCAGTGGGGGACTTCCCCTTTTAGGGGTTGAAGCCTTTTGACCTGCTGATAAAAGACTGTATTCTGTGGACTTGTCTTACTTTTGCGGCTGGGAAAGTTGGTGAGGCAATCAGAGATGTGACCATTTACTGTTCACGTGTTGCTTTATCTTGGCTCCTGGGTTTTCAACCCTTGAACCCTTTAACCTTTTGAGCATTCATGTATTTAAGTCACTTTATTTGTTCTTGGGCTACCCCCGTCATCAGCCCCCCAAGTCAGAGGTTTTTGGGGAAATGAGCTCAAAGACTTCTGACTTTTACACATGGATTGGTATTGCTTAAAGGCTTCGAGGCTTCGAAGCTTGAGGGGTTGAAAACGGTTGAGCTTTTTGATTTTTGAATTTTGACAAGACAGTTGATATGACTTGTGGCAGTTTTCTTTTGTGTCAGGCGGCGGTTTTAATTCCTCCGTTTAATTATATTATTTTTTATTAATTAATTTACGTTAACTTACACAGAAGAACATCATTTGCTTTCTTTCTCTAAAGTTTTCCCCTTTTTCGAATCAGGTTAATTCCGATTGCTTACTTTCTTCTTATTTTCTTATATCATGGGTGCTCGTAAGGATTTAGCGAAATCATTTTCTTGATTGACTCAAGAGGAGGTCGATTTGTTTTGTTTGGAATGGGGGATTGGGCAGAAATTTAAACCGGTTGCACCGGCTTGTGATGTTTCAATCGATAGATGTCCCCCTGGTTCCCTTGCCCTCTACTGTCACCATTTCGAGTTTTCTAACCTTCGTCACCCATTTTCGTACTTTGTTTTGAATATCCTGGAGTATTATCGCATACCTTTCGGTCAGATTCACCCTCATGGCTTGGCTAGGGTTTTACACTTTGAGTTTTGTGCCGGGCTTCCGGGTATGACCCAACTCTTTTATCGTTTTGTCGTTTTTCCGACTGGCTAAGAATGGTGACTGGTTTACCTTCGAGACTTCTCAAGTTGACACTTGCTTGATTTCATCTATGGTTTCTACCTTTGGTGTCTGGAAGGACCGATTTTTTCTAGGTATCCGAGGAAATTGTTCCTTTCAAACTTGTTTGGAGGCACCCGGATGCTGTTTTGAATGAGCCTGAGCCTTCTGTCTCTGATATAAATGCTCGTTTTCTAGAAACTCTTAGGGAATGCCCTTCAAGGCTTCGTCCCTTTCCCGAGCATTTATTGGTGTTATTGGGTCTTAGTAAGTTGTGGGAAAAACGTGATCGAGACCCGGTGCTTTTGAGAGATGGGCAGGGTATGCATTTATTCTTGTTGTGCTGTTATGTTCCTGATGTGCGTGTGGTGTTATAGTTTTTTAATGCATATTTTAAGCCCTTTAACACTTTTTAGCCAAGTTTTAAATTTATAAAACACGATATTTACTAACACTAAACACACATATGGGCAAGTGCACCCATCGTGAGCGTAGTATAGTGTTGGTAAGATACCGAGGTCGTCCAAGGACACAAGAGCTTTTAGTACCGGTTTATCCTCAACGTCTAATCAAATCAAAAGTTTAGAAAAAGGTTTTAAACTAGAAAAATAAAACTAACTAAAATGCTGAAAAACAAAATAAAATAAAAAACATATAGACATTATGAATCACTATGATCCGACTCGTGTTTAGTGTAACCTTTGATTATTTCCGCACTTTTGCACTTTTTAAGAGATTATCTTAGTTATTGTAGTAGGCCCCTCTTCTAAAGGTGACGTTACCCTCAACCCAGTAGTTTGAGTCAGCAAGGATACAATCCAAAAGGGTTGGATTATTGAAAGATAATTAATTAAGTTATTAATGCATATTGTGGTAGGCACCTCTTCTAGAGGTGACGTTACCCTCGGCTAAGTAGTTTGAGTCAGCAGGGATACAGTCCTAAGTAGTCGGGTTAAAGTTTTAATAGTAGTTTACATATGAGGGGATGAAGTAGTTCGGACCCCCGCCATCCAATACCAGTGGGTATTGAAGGAGGTCCTACTAAAGTTGACCCAGGTCCTTGCGGGATCTATACACTGAACAAGGCAAGACTCTTACCAAACCGTTCCCTTAACCCCCGACCAGGTAGCCAACATATCTCCATATAGACCGTGGAGATATGAATGATGAAAATCTTTTATTTTATATAGACAGTAAAATAATGCCAAGACACCATGGACAAACGATAAGGAAGACTCACCTTCAACATAAGAAACTAGTTATTAAAGTCATTAATACATAACCAAATAAAAAGTGCGAAAAGATTAAAAATAAAAAGTATTACACTAGAGACTTGTCTTCACCAAGTGATGTAAGAGACTTAGGCAAACATGGCCTTTGATTGTCAAGAACTCTTACGATCAATCTTGGATCCCGAGACTACTCACACACTCTATGATGGATGATGGATGATGGTGGTGGATGTGGGTTGTGATGGTGGTGGTGGTGGTGGGTGGGTGAAGTGTGAGAGAGGTGGTTTGCCAAGGGATGGTTTGCAAATGAGCCAAGCACCCCTATTTATAGTCTGCACAGAAGCCCGGACACGGCCCCGTGTCCATTGGGCACGGCCCCGTGTCCACCTATCTTCTCTTTCTTCATTAATTGCAGTTTGTCTGCATTAGTTGACCACGCCCCCGTGTCCGCTGGGCACGACCCCGTGTGCAGAAGCGTATCTGTACTATCATGATTTCCCTAGATTCTGCGAATCTTAGAGTTGACCACGGCCCTGTGTCCGCTGGGCACGCCCCCGTGGTGGGTGATAGAAGCTTCTAAAGCTTTGTCTTTTCTGTAGACACTTGGGCACGCCCCCGTGCTCATTGAGCACGGGGCGTGTTCAGCCTTCTGTTCTCTTGTTTTGCTTGGGAAGATGATGTCGGGGGGTCGGGCATGCCACGTTAATTCCTTTTCTTGTATTTATGTTAGATTTAGCTGCCTTTTTTCTTCTTTTTTTCATTTGAGCTCATTTAATCCTGAAAATACAAAAGGAAGACAAAAACACACTTTTTCCAACATTAGTACTAAAAAGGGGTTAGTTTAATGCCACTTTTGATGTAATTTATATGTTGCATTTTGCGCACTTCAAATACCCCACACTTGAATCTTTGCTTGTCCTCAAGCAAAACTCTTTATAATGTGGCTTTACACTCCCAAATGGAATGGGTAGAAGAGAAGGTTTTTGGGCTTGTTATAGAGTGTTGGGATTTCCATGATTCTTTATTAAGTTTTATTTTTAATTATTTATAATCCTATTTGTCATGATTTATTTAAAACGTTGCATAAGATAAATTACTTATTAGGGCATAACATGCCTTTTTTTTTTAAATTCCATTTATATACAAGTTCACATACCTCACGGGGGATCACTCAACACTCGGCCGAAAATGTATTTTTGTGAAACACTCGAGAGCGGCATAGAACTTACTTCTACCATAAGCTTGCCAAGCAATCAATCCTCATCCATTTTAACTATATACCTTTGTAAATATCAAGAGCACTTTGGGGGAAGGGTTAGGCTTGGGTTAAAGGTAGGTGGTTGGGTTAGTGGTTAGTAGAAAAGGGCGAAAGGCGTAAAAAGCATCGGTTTTCATAAGACTTTTTATTTTTTTGTAACTTTTTTATTTTGGTGAAGCAATTCTTCAAACAAAGTTCTTTTTGATAAACTTGTTTGTTTATTTCTTTTGGCTTCATCAATTTTTTTTTTTGAAGAAGTCATAAGAACAACCAAGCTTTGTTACTAAAATAAAGGGTTTAAAATGAAAAAGGGTTTTGGTGGGTAAAAGGGTGTTTGTTTTGGGTTAAGAAATGAAAAGGTTTAGGCTCAAAGGGGTTAACTAGGGGGATTTTGGGTAGCTGGTAAAAAAAAATGGTGTAGAAATAAAAAGGGTTAGTCCAAATGCCTCCATCATTTACTTACTCGGGTTTAAGTTAGTAAGGACCGGGAATGTATCGTCGTGGCAAGTTCTAGAGTCGTAAGAACCAAGCGGCTATTCACACAAGAAACGAAAAATGAGCATTTAGTTTAAAGATGTGTATTTGTATGCTCAATAAAGGCTCAAAACTCACTTTTTGTGGGAATGGGTTTTTATATGATCAAGTATATATAATCAAATTTTAACTAGATTTGTCATGTCGTTTCATAATTTTCTTATGTTGGTTCTTTTTATCACGACGCTATCGGTTGTAAATTTGTAAAAGTATAACCTTTTTAGAACTTGTTAATCCCAAACTAAACTAAGACAAGTAAAAAAATTAAATTTTTTTTTGAAAAAATCCGGGGTGTTTAGCGGTTACAATAGAGTTTTGTGTAAGGCTTATATTTAGGACTTGAAAAATTCAAGGTTTTAGCATCCCCCCCCCCCCACACTTAAATTACACATTGTCCTCATTGTGTCCCAAAAATAAGTTTTTAGGTTGATTGAATGTATACAAAGGGTTAAAAACAAGATTTTATGTTACTGGGTAGCTGAACACGGGGTGTGTTGGCTGAGCACAACCCCGTGGTCAGACTGCCAGTATCAAATTTAAACAGAAGGCTGGGCACGGGGGCGTGTTCAGTGAGCACGACCCCGTGTCTAGTTACCTGAACTGGGCATTTTCTGCAGACTGTTCAGCACGGGGCCGTGTTGGCTGGACATGGCCCGTGCCGATGTTGCTGTAATGAAGAAAAAATGTCGGCAGGCTCTGTTTTTATGCATGGGGTGTTGGTTCAAGTTTCCCTTAGTAACCTCCACCATTTCGAGTGTGCTTTATTCCTGAAAATTAAAACTAAACTAGAAGACATAAAAGTTAAACTAATCTAAAACTAAGGATAGTTCCGCGGAATGCCTCCGTGGTGCGCCACGTTTATAAGGGTCCTTGGCTAGACCCACCTTATTGGGTGGTTCTGGCTCGTCTTCAATTAGGGGGTCGTCATTGCCGAACGGATATTTCATTGAACGCTCAAGATCGACACTTCTTTTAAATGCCCCTAATTGAATAAATAGATTGTTGTACTTCCGGTTTTTCAAAGCTTCGTGGGTTTTTACAAAAGGTCGTCCCAACACTAGAGGAGCGTCATCAAGGATGACAAAGTCGGTTGGGATTACCATTTGATTTGTTTGGACCAAGACATCCTCAACTACACCGATTGATTTTATTACTTTCCGATTGGATAGAAAAATGGGTATTTGAAGTGGAGAAAAATCACTAATACTTAATTTTTCGAAAATGTAGTTAGGCATTATATTAACGCAAAGATCTTTATCAATTGTGATATTACTAATAAAGGAATTTTGAAAAAAACATGGAACCGGTGTAATGTTAATTTCAAATGGGTCTTCTTTTATTAGCGAAGTTTGATCATTTGTTAACTTAATGCTTACTGTTTCGTCAATTTTAGTGTTAGTGTTTAGCTCTTTTAAAAACTTAGCTTGAGTGGAAACTAAACAATGATTTTCGAAAGAAGGTGACAAGAGATTAATTTCTTCAAAATTAGACTCTTCTTGAATTTTAACGTTACCGAACTCACCCTTTTCGTTGTTTAACTCATGTGTCGGTTTTTCACTTATTTGTTCTTCCATTTTTACATTTTCAACTATCTTTTTTTATTTAATTATTCTCTTGCGCGGGACTCCTCTTCCCTTGCACGAGATTCTAATATGCAACGTTCGATAGTTTTAATTTTTTCTATTATCCTATCGGCTATGTCGGTG
The DNA here is from genome assembly GCA_030545235.1 of Helianthus tuberosus. Taxonomy (NCBI): domain Eukaryota; kingdom Viridiplantae; phylum Streptophyta; class Magnoliopsida; order Asterales; family Asteraceae; genus Helianthus; species Helianthus tuberosus. The sequence goes on from CM060387.1 coordinate 55,647, forward strand.
ATAGAGTAAGGATCGGGATCCTCAAAACTCGAATCCGGTTGTTCGATCCTTTGTTCCTCATAATACTCATAGGAAGTAGATGGTTCACACCATTGTCCTTCATTGTAAGTATATGATGGATAAGGGTCGTAATTTTGTTCTTCATAATACTCATATGAGGTGGGTTGTTCACGCCATTGTTCCTCATAATAAGCATATGAAGGTGGTGGCTCATATTGTGGTTCCCCAAAGTATGAGTATGAAGGCTCATACCTTGGTTCTTCAAAATATGAGTATGAGGGAGGAGGTTCATACCTTGGGTCTTCATAGGATGTGTATGAAGTTGATGGCTCGTACCTGGGCTCCTCATAGTAGGTGTATGAAGTGGATGGTTGAAATAAGTCACAATATTGAACCGAGTGCGGGTCACCATAAATGGTGCAATAGTCTTCCCTATAATCATCCTCCTCATAGGTGTAGTTGTAACCTCCTGAGTATTGATCCATGATAATCACTCAGCAGACCACAACAAAGTCTCGAGACCAGGAAAGAAAAATAAAAACGGAAACAGAGGCTGGACACGGCTCCGTGTTAAGTGAGCACGGCCCCGTGTTCAGTGAGCACGGCCCCGTGTTCAGATTCTGTATCTGGGCGTTTGAATTAAAGTTACTGGTTTCGTTGAGCACGGGGCATGTTCAGTGAGCACGGCCCCGTGTTCAGACTCTGTTACTGGGTGTTTTAAAAAAATGCAGCACGGCCTCGTGTTCAGTGAACACGGCCCCGTGTTCAGGCTACTGTAAATGCAAAAACTAACTAAAATGCAGAAAAATGTGCGTGTTTTAAAAAGGTTTTGAAAAACTAATTAGGCCGCCGATTTTTAGCTTTCTTAAAATCCTTGTGTCCCCGGCAACGGCGCCAAAAACTTGATGTGCGTGTGGTGTTATAGTTTTTTAATGTATATTTTAAGCCCTTTAACACTTTTTAGCCAAGTTTTAAATTTATAAAACACGATATTTACTAACACTAAACACACATATGGGCAAGTGCACCCATCGTGAGCGTAGTATAGTGTTGGTAAGATACCGAGGTCGTCCAAGGATACAAGTGCTTTTAGTACCGGTTTATCCTCAACGTCTAATCAAATCAAAAGTTTAGAAAAAAGGTTTTAAACTAGAAAAATAAAACTAACTAAAATGCTGAAAAATAAAATAAAATAAAAAACAGATAGACAAGATGAATCACTTGGATCCGACTCGTGTTTTGTGTAACCTTTGATTATTTCCGCACTTTTGCACTTTTTAAGAGATTATCTTAGTTATTATAGTAGGCCCCTCTTCTGAAGGTGACGTTACCCTCAACCCAGTAGTTTGAGTCAGCAAGGATACAATCCTAAAGGGTTGGATTATTGAAAGATAATTAATTAAGTTATTAATGCATATTGTGGTAGGATCTATACACTGAATAAGGCAAGACTCTTACCAAACCATTCCCTTAACCCCCGACCAGGTAGCCAACATATCTCCATATAGACCGTGGAGATATGAATGATGAAAATCTTTTATTTTATATAGACAGTAAAATAATGCCAAGACACCACGGACAAACAATAAGGAAGACTCACCTTCAACATAAGAAACTAGTTATTAAAGTCATTAATACATGTAACACCCCAAAACTCGAATTATTAAATTCGTTAGTAGGTTACCTTGTGTAATTAGATGAAGTACAATAACTAAGTTATTAAGCCTAGTTAATTGTCTAATAAATAAGTAAAAGAATGAAGTTTGTGGCAATTGTGATGGTATGTTAAACTTGAGGGACTTAGGGTGCCAAAATGGAAATTTAAATTATTAAAACAAAATATCACACACACACACACAAGGTGTGTGTGTGCGTGACTTCGATCAGGAGAAGGAAAGAGGGGTGAAAACCCTAACCCTCAAGAAACCATCAAATTGAAAGGAGTTTTCAGCCCAAATCTACTGCATGAACAAGGATTCTCGATCACTCAGCTCTATAAACCAATTGGTAAGTTGTAAATTCTGATTTGGTGATTTGGTAAGAAGTGGGTTTTCGATCAATCCACGAATTAGTAAGAAATTAAGCGTTATTATGTGCTAGAATCGTCATACGGAACATGTGTTATGCATGATTTTGTTCAATTAGGTGTTTGGAGGTGAAGCCCACCATGGATGATGGAAATGGCGACATGGGTATGTCACCCATGTCCAACCTTTGTTTGATTATTGATATGCTATGTTGTATGTGACCAACTTGTTAGTTATATTGAACATTGTATGAAATTGAATTGTTATTTGTATTTTGGATGATTGAAAACAAGAACTAGGAAGAAAAGTATGAAGGTTACTTGTACATTATGTCTAAAAACTAGTACGCGCACCAAGTGTTCGATAAAATGCTTAGGTGAAAATGATAAGTGAAATTTGTATGCTAGCAATAGATAATTATATGTAGAATGTCATAATGATGTAATAGATAATAGGTTTGCAAAAGGAATGTGTTTTAGATGGATTACAAGTGGGAAATTAGTGTGATAAGATGATACGGTAAGATACTTGCATTAGAAAGTTGTACTACACACTTTGAGGGTGTGATGCACACCGTATGTGGGATTAGGTGTTTGATCATAACTAGTAAATAATCATGTACTAAATATTAAGCATGTGAACTCACTTGCGAGTAAAGAAGGTGAATTATGTAAATGGGTTAATTTAGAATGTGTTGGTCAATTGGTAGGATCATGAAGAATTCGCATATGTAGGATTTACTATGTGATTATATGTGGATATCACTAGGTGACCGTTCGGTATGTGCATCACCACATGTGTATGAAATGCACACGATGTTATAACTAAGGTCTACCATATTAAGAATAACAATTTGAAGGTATACATCTAAGTTAGATCGTTGACTTTTGAAAGTCAACAGTCTATGAATGTAATGGTGGGCTTTTGAACACAAATGTTAGAGTAGAAAATTAGTGTGTCATGTACTAGATGATTTGTGTGCTATGTATGATGGTAATCGAGTTGCGTGAGATTTGAATAAGGTAACTATTGATATGTGTCTCATGTATGCGAAAATGTGTCTAATAGAAGTCAAATAATGTGTAAATAAAAGGAAACGAATGTTTTTATGTATGGTCATATATGCTAACTTTGATACGAACGTAATGATATGTAAGGAAAGGAATCGTATCAATTGACTCAAGCACGGAGGGCTAACGCGGCAAGATGAGGAAGGAAGTAAGCTCTAATACACACGCTTAAGGTAAGTGAATTCTGACTCACTTATTAGTATGTATAGGGAGTTATCTAATGCTTATAAATGTGAGAAGGTCATGTATGATTAATTAATAAATGGAAACACTAAGGTAGGAATGATTGTCGGGGCTGAAAGTAGCTAGTTACATCGGAAATAAAATGGTGGAATCAAACGGGTCGAATAATGGCATGAAGGATCTTTAAGCCTTTTTCTTATAATTCAGCTTTTGATGTGAGTTAGGATGGTGAACGAATCCGTAATTAAGTTACGGACGCGCAGAAACAAGAGTTACACAAAACGGACGCTTAGCTCAAAAGTTATGTAAGTTTCAAGTTGAGTTTTGGTTGAAAACATAGTTGGGCACTTTATGTAGCAGCAAAGGGAAGTATTCTGTCGAAATAGGGCTGTCGCGCTACGCGACAACAATTCAGTTTCACCGTCGCGCAACGCAACAGATGTCGCGCCCCGCGAGAGCCAGTTAGCTGGCAAATCTTGTTTTTCTAGTTCGTTTCAGTAAGAATGTTCACTCAACAGTTGGAACGTTCACTCGTCAGCAAGAATGTTCACTCAACAGTTGGAACGTTCACTCGTCAGCAAGAATGTTCACTCAACAGTTGAAATGTCCACTCATGAGCAAGAACGTTCACTCAAAGTATGTGTGGATAAGAAATAAGTTTGGGGATATGTATGTGTATAGATCTACCTACATGTCAGTGACGGAATCCATAGGTAAGCATGAATAGAAATGAACACGCACGTAAGTTTGTACGTATGAGACTGTAAGTTTGTACGTATGAGACTTATTTATATGGATGTTTTTGACTAGGATATGTTAGTAAAATTATATGGGAATGTAAGTGGTATGTAAGAGCTTGTACATGTGTATGTGTGCGTGTACGAATGTGTGCGTATATATGTAGGTGTATATGTTTGTGTACATGTATGATTTATGAATGTATGCATGTATGGATGTAAGATGTTATGAATGCACGTAGGAATTAGTATACATATATGAATGCGAGATGTTATAAATATGTGAAGGAATGGTTTCATTATGTTTGGGCATTGATGTTTGCTAATGTTGTGCCTTGAAGTTGAAATGTAATGCAGGTAAAAGAACATCGGGTTCATAATGTATCGAAGTCGAACTTGGAATGAGAAAATACGAGAGGATAGTTGAATGAATCAAAGTTTATATTGTTGAATGATATTCGATATTAAATTACCTGAGAATAATGTTGTATGATGTTGTTAACGGCTTATGGTTAAGTTGTATGTGATGTCCACAGGTGCTACATGGATTTCGTCTACCACAAACGAAGAGAAGCGGACATAGATCGAGTCGAGAGCAAGGATTGTACGGAAAAGAACGGTCACATAGCTTTAATTATGTAACGCCTTAAAGCGTTAATTGAAAGTGAATGTTGTATATTTCTTTTTGTTAACGTTTGTGATTCCGTATTTGAGCCTTCATGTAAGAAATGTGTCTAATAGAGAAAGAAATTTTTAAGGCTCTTTTTCCGCTGAGTCATTTTTAAGTTATTACGTGTGAGGGCGTTACAATACATAACCAAATAAAAAGTGTGAAAAGATTAAAAATAAAAAGTATTACACTAGAAACTTGTCTTCACCAAGTGATGTAAGAGACTTAGGCAAACATGGCCTTTGATTGTTAAGAACTCTTACGATCAATCTTGGATCCCGAGACTACTCACACACTCTATGATGGATGATGGATGATGGTGGTGGATGTGGGTTGTGATGGTGGTGGTGGGTGGGTGAAGTGTGAGAGAGGTGGTTTGCCAAGGGATGGTTTGCAAATGAGCCAAGCACCCCTATTTATAGTCTGCACAGAAGCCCAAACACGGCCCCATGTCCATTGGGCACGGCCCTGTGTCCACCCATCTTCTCTTTCTTCATTAATTGCAGTTTGTCTACATGAGTTGACCACGCCCCCGTGTCCGTTGGGCACAACCTCGTGTGCAGAAGCGTATCTGTACTATCAAGATTTCCCTAGATTCTGCGAATCTTAGAGTTGACCACGGCCCCGTGTCTGCTGGGCACTCCCCCGTGGTGGGTGATAGAAGCTTCTACTGCTTTGTCTTTTCTGCAGACACTTTGGGCACGCCCCCGTGCTCATTGAGCATGGGGCGTGTTCAGCCTTCTGTTCTCTTGTTTTGCTTGGGAAGATGATGTCGGGGGGTCGGGCATGCCACGTTAATTCCTTTTCTTGTATTTATGTTAGATTTAGCTGCCTTTTTGCTTCTTTTGTTCATTTGAGCTCCTTTAATCCTGAAAATACAAAAGGAAGACAAAACACACCTTTTCCAACATTAGTACTAAAACGGGTTAGTTTAATGCCACTTTTGATGTAATTTATATGTTGCATTTTGGGCACATCATTCCTGTCTTCACTTGCTTACATGTTTCATTTTTGTTTATTTTGCAGTCATGTCTGCACTTGATTTTATCAAGAGTGATGATACTTCCGATGTTGCTTTTGATGATGTTGCTGCTACCCTGGGTGAAGATGTTGTTGTCAGGGGATCCGATTATAGGTTTGAGGGTTCCGGCTATGTGAACGTCCCCAATGTCAAGGGTTTTACAAAGGCTCCGGGTTCGAAGGTTTCTGTTCGTCATTCCAAACGTTATTTGAAAGGTGCTGATCAACCATCTGGCTCTGAGGCCATTGATGTTAGTGACGATATTGAAGTATCAGGAGAGCAGGCTATTGAGGTTGATGTGTCAAAGGGTAAAGAAAAAGAGTTGGTTGTTTCTGGCAAGAAGAAGAAGTTGGTTAAGAAAGGTAGCACTCCTACCATCCAGGGTTCATCTGCTAAAAGTGTTGAAAGCTTCGAGGGTCCAGAGGCTGAAGAGGTATATGTTCCCAGCTGGGGGGTAAAAGTTGGAGATAGCTTCAAAGACCCGGTTGTTTGTGCTGAGGCGTTGGCCCACTTTGCTCCTCCCGCCGTTCGAAGTGCTATTTCTGAAATGGAAGCTGATCATCTTATTTCGAGATTGATGTTGAGCTCCTGTAATCTTTCTGCCTTGCTGGCTGAAGGTGTTACCCGTTTTGCAAAGGGTATGCGGGAGTATGAGGAAGCTTCCAAGAAGAAAGAGAAGATGAAAGCCTCTATGGCTGCTATGAAGAAAGAGGTTGACAGTTTTTCTGAGAAGGAGTTAGCTTGGGGAAAGAAGGTGTGTGAGTTGACGAGAAGGCACGAAATTGAGATAAACGATCTCAAGAAAGGCTTCGAAGCTGATCGGTTGAAACTAAAAGCTGATAGGGAGGCCTTGGCTATTCAGCAGAAGGCCTTTGATGAGGAAAAATATGGTTTGAAGGCTTCGGTTGCTCAAGTCACCAGTGATAACCAATGGCTTATTGAGCAAGCTTTCCAGCAAGTTGTTACTTACCTTCTTCACTCCAAGGAGTTTAATTCTGCTCTTGTAGAAGTTTATACCAAATTGCTCAACTTGGGGAAACATCAAGGTCTCATTGCCGGTTACAAGCTTCATGAGTCTGGTCATCCTTTAGAAAAGTCTCCCTTATACCGGCCTGAAGCTTCTAAGGTCTTCAAGGGTTCTGTTGAGCAGATGGAAAGGCTGACCTACCCGTATGTTAGTCAGGTTTCTACTTGCTTTGGTAAGCCCCTTTCTGTCTTGCAGGAGCTAAAACCGGATGGTCTTAACGAAAGAGTTTGTGCTGAAGTACTCGGCTCCCTTTCAAGAAAGCGATCTTATTCAGGAGATAGTGGGGATACCCTTTCAGGAGGACCTGATGCTTCCAAGGATGCGAGCTTGGAAGGTTCAGCAATTGGTGGTGAGGGTGGCTCGAAAGCTAAGAAGTCAAAGAAAGCCAAGAAGGTTAAAGGTGATGGTTCCGGGGCTTCCAAGCCTCCTGTTGATGCTTGATAAAGATTCGTAGCTTTCTTAGCACCCTTGAAAACAATTTATGGTTTGTAAGTTAACTTAAAACAATTTTAGGTTTTGCAGGAACCCCTAAGGTTCCTGTCTTGTGGTTGTGGTTTGGCCTTGATGGCCATTTGAACAATTTCTTAAGTTTGCAAGCCACTAGGGCTTGCTTTAACTTGTCTGGATGTTTGGAAGCCGGTTAAGGCTTCCTTGATTATGCTACTAAGTTTGTACTATTTGCCTTGTGTTGTGTTTTTTGTGCTTGTGTCTGTTTTGATAGGGCAGCTTGGTTGGCTTCAAGCCTTCAAGCCTTCTGGCTGTTTGAATGTGTGTAGCTTGAAGCCTTCAAGGCTTCCGTCTATTACTTTGGTTTCATGACTTGATGATTTGGTTTGTATTTTTGGGTTTTGGGTTGTATGCCACTTTTTTACTTGTGTTGTTGCATTGTTCCTTGGATTATTCTTATCTTTATTGTATTGTCTTTGTTGGGTTTGTGTTGTCTTTATGTTTTTCATACCTTAAAGGGTTCAGTGCTGCAGTCACTTAGGATTGGTACTTTTAACAAGAAGACATAACACCTATCCTATTATTTCCCTTGGTTTGATTTCAATTCGTAAGCCTGTTCTTTGACAATTTTTCTAAGGCTTAAGGAACATTTGGTGTAGGCTGTTCGAACCCGTCTATGAGACAGCTTTGTTTTCAGTTATAAGTCTCATGGAGTTGTATTGATTTAGGAACTCACCCGTTATATAGGTTCATTCAACCCTTGAACCTATTGAGCGGTATGGCCTGGGCGCTCATCCCCTTACATGGCCCTTGCCATGGAGTTTTTTGCTAGGTTCTCAACCTGATTTTAGGATAGAAAGACAAATTTGATAAAATATCATCATTCATTCAAGAGATACTGTGTTACAAAAGGTGGTCATAGTACAACTCTTGAAATACAACTTGTGAAATACAAACCAATCTTTCTTGATTAGACATGGAACCTCTTGAGGGTCTTTTCATTCCAATGTCTTGGAAGCTTTTTACCTTCTGAGTCGGCTAGCTTATAGGATCCACCCTTATGTGCTTCAAGGATTGTATATGGCCCCTCCCATTTTGGGCCAAGTTTTCGTTCGTTCTCTTTTTTACTAGCCTCATTGTTTCTAAGCACTAGGTCTCCTGGCTTGAAGTGTTCGTGCTTGACTCTTTTGTTGTAATAGGCTTCCATTACTTGTTTGTACTTGGCTTCTTGGATTGCATCTTGGTCTCGTGCTTCCTCTAAGATTTGTAAGTTCAACATGGTCTCTTTTTGGTTTGCTTCGGGATCCATGTTGACTGTTCTTTGTGTTACAACTCCTACTTCAGCTGAAATCACGGCTTCAGATCGAAATACCAAGTTGTAAGGTGTTCTTTTGTGGCTTGTTTTTTCGGTTGTCCTTATGGCCCATAGAACACTTGGTAACTCTTCAAGCCAATTGCTTTCATATCTTCCCAAACTGGCTTTGATTCCTTCAACTATGCTTCGGTTCATCCTTTCAACCTGACCGTTTGATTGTGGATATGCCACTGAGCTGAAAACCTGAGCTATTCTGAATTCTTTGCACCAAATGCTGAAAGGCTTCTCAGCGAATTGCTTTTCATTATCGGTAACAAGCACTCCCGGCAATCCATAGCGACAAATGATGTTTTCCCAAACGAAGTCAATGACTTGCTTGCCCGTGATTTTTGCAAGTGGTTTAACCTCAGGCCACTTGGTAAAGTAGTCTATGGCTACTAACAAGAACTTCACTCCACCTTTAGCTGGTGGGAATGGGCCAACGATGTCCATCCCCCATTTATAAAATGGCCATGCTGAGGTTATCGGGACAAGATCATGCTTGGGACTTTTTGGGACTGGTGCATGAATTTGGCAGGAATCACACTTCCTTAGTTGCTTAGTGGTGTCTCGGTGCATGGAGGGCCAAAAATACCCAAGGTTCATTAATTTAGCGACCACCGTTCTTGCTCCAAAATGGGCTTCGCATATCCCTTCATGAACCTCTTTAACCAAATACTGGCTTTGTTCGGGACCAACACATCTCAGCAAGGGTGCAAGGTAACCCTTCTTGTAGAGAATTTCACCTTGCAACACGTACTGTCCAGACTTGATTTTAACTCTTTCAGCCTCTGTTTGATCAGCAGGTAATTCACCATTTTTAAGGAATTTCTTGATTGGACTTGAACTTCCAATTCTTCAATTGATGGAGTTTTCAATACTTCTACCAACACCTTTTTAGTGAGGTGGGCGAAAGTGAGAGAAGCGAGTTTACTCAAGGCATCAGCCTTCTTATTTTGAGACCTGGGAATTTGCTTGATGGTACACGTTTGGAATGTGTTCATCAGTTCTTTTGATTTTTCCATGTACCTCTTCATGTTAGGTTCCTTTGCAACATAACTGTCATTCACTTGGCTTGACACCAACAACGAGTCCATAAAAACTTCAAGCTTTTGGACCTTCATTTCCTTAGCTAACCTTAAGCCAGCTATCAGTGCTTCGTATTCAGCTTCGTTGTTGGTGGTCTGAAAATCAAATCGAAGAGCATACGTGAATTCTAACCCTTCCGGGTTGATTAGAATAAGACCGGCCCCTAACCCTTCAACGCTTGAAGCCCCATCGGTGAAAAGCTTCCAGGTTTCAAGGTCTGAAGGTTCAGTGGCAGCCGTGTTTACTTCAGCAGTTGTTTGTTTTGGGACTTCTACAATAAAATCAGCCAGGACCTGGGCTTTGATGGCTTTTCTGGGAACATAGGTGATGTTATGTTCACCTAGTTCCACAGCCCACTTAGCTAATCGTCCTGAATTCTCCGGTTTTTCAAGCACACTTTTTATTGGTTGGTCGGTGACCACCTATATGGGGTGTGCTTGGAAATACCTTCGAAGCCTTCTAGCCGTTTGGACTAGGGCTAGAGCAAGTTTTTCCAGGGGAGGATTGATGCGTGTGAAGTGTTATATATATTAGGTGTATATTTTAAGCCCTTTAACACTTTTTAGCCAAGTTTTAAATTTATAAAACACGATATTTACTAACACTAAACACACATATGGGCAAGTGCACCCATCGTGGGCGTAGTATAGTGTTGGTAAGATACCGAGGTCGTCCAAGGACAAAAGAGCTTTTAGTACCGGTTTATCCTCAACGTCTAATCAAATCAAAAAGTTAAAAAAAAGGTTTTAAGCTAAGAAAAATAAAAACTAATTAAAATGCTGAAAAATAAAAATAAAAGAAAAACAGATAGACAAGATGAATCACTTGGTTCCGACTCGTGTATAGTGTAACCTTTGATTATTTCCGCACTTTTGCACTTATTTAAGAGATTATCTTAGTTATTGTAGTAGGCCCCTCTTTTGAAGGTGACGTTACCCTCAACCCAGTAGTTTGAGTCAGCAAGGATACAATCCTAAAGGGTCGGATTATTGAAAGATAATTAATTAAGTTATTAATGCAAATTATGGTAGGCCCCTCTATTGGAGGTGACGTTACCCTCGACTAAGTAGTCTGAGTCAGCAGGGATACAGTCCTAAATAGCCGGGTTATAGTATTAATAGTAGTTTAACTTATGAGGGGATCAAAGAGTTTGGACCCCCGCCATCCAATACCGTTAAGTATTGAAGGAGGTCCTACTAAATTTGACCCAGGTCCATTGCAGGACCTCTAAACGCTGAACAATGGCAAGACTCTTACCAAACCGTTCCCTTAACCCCCGACCAGGTAGCCAACATACCTCCATATAGACCGTGGAGATATGAATGGTGAAAATCTTTTATTTTATATAGACAGTAAAATAATGTCAAGACACCACGGACAAACGATAAGGAAGAATCACCTTCAACATAAGAAACTAGTTATTAAAGTCATTAATACAAAATCAAATAAAAAGTGCGAAAAGATTAGAAATAAAAAGTATCACACTAGACACTTGTCTTCACCAAGTGATGTAAGAGACTTAGGCAAACATGGCCTTGATTGTCAATAACTTTTACGATCAATCTTGGATCCCGAGACGACTCACACACTCTATGATGGACAATGGATGATGGTGGTGGATGATGGTGTTATGGTGGTGGTGGGTGGTGGGTGAAGTGTGAGAGATGTGGTGTGCCAAGGGATGGTTTGAGCTTGAGCCAAGCACTCCTATTTATAGGCTGAACAGAAGCTCGGGCACGGCCCCGTGTCCACATCCTTCTCTTTCTTCATTTAATGCAGCTTGTCTTATTAGTTGACCACGCCCCCGTGTCCGCTGAGCACAACCCCGTGTGCAGAAGAAACTTTGTACTATGAAGATTTGCCTGGATTGTGCGAATCTTATAGTTGACCACGGCCCCGTGTCCGCTGAGCACGGCCCCGTGGTGGGCAATAGAAGCTTCTACCACTTTGTCTTTTCTGCTGACACTTGGGCACGCCCCCGTGCTGGCTGAGCACGGGGCGTGTTCAGTCTTCTGTCTTCTTGTTTTGCTTGGGAAGATGCTGTCGTGGGGTCGGGCATGTCACATTTGTTCCTTTTCTTGTATTTATGTTAGATTTTGATGTCTTTTTGCTTCTTTTGTTAATTTGAGCTCATTTAATCCTGAAAATACAAAAGGAAGACAAAAGAACACTTTTTCCAACATTAGTACTAAAAAAGGGTTAGTTTTATGCCACAATTGATGTAATTTATATGTTGCATTTTGCACACATCAAGGATACTTGATTTCAGCCAATTTTAGAGTTTTGCTGAAGAAATAAACGGGTACCTGAACTTTGTCTCATTCAATGGTGAGGACCGCACTTATTGCTTCTTCAGCAACCGAAAGGTATACCGAGATCAACTCCCCCGTTTCCGGGGCTGTAATGTCAGGTAGAGAAGCTAGGTGTCTCTTCATCTGGTTGAAGGCTTCTTCAGCCTCATCGGTCCATTTGAAGTCCTTCTTGTCAGAGCATCCCTTGAGCGTTTTGAAGAAAGGTAAAGACCTTTCAGCCAATTTTGAGGTAAAACGCTTCAGGGCTGCAAGCTTCCCATTTAGGCTTTCTACCTCCTTTTTGCTTCGTGGAGGCTTGGTTTCAAGAACAGCTTTCACCTTGTTTGGATTGGCTTTTATACTTTGTTTTTCCACAATGTGTCCCAGAAACTTTCCTTCTTCGAACCCAAATGAACATTTTTCGGGGTTGAGCTTCATGTTGACATTCCTTAGGTTCTTGAAGGTTTCTTGGATGTCATCAAGCATTTGGTATTTCGTTTTGCTTTTGATTACCAAATCATTGACATATGCTTCCATGTTTCTGCCAATTTGACTGGCAAAAGCTTTGTCAACTAGGCGTTGGTAGGTTCCACCCGCGTTTTTGAGACCAAAGGGCATCTTTTGGTAGCAAAAGATCTCTTTGTCCATGTGAAAGGCTGTTTTTTCTCTTCATCTTCTTCCTTCATGAGAATTTGATGGTAACCCTTGTAAGCATCGAGGAAACACTTGAAGGGGTAACTAGTGAGGGAGTCAACCTTGAGATCAATTTCTGGAAACGGGTAACAATCTTTAGGACAAGCCTTTTTCAAGTCTTTGAAGTCTATGCACATTCTCCAAGAGTTGTCGGCCTTTCGAACCATGACTAGGTTTGCCACCCAGGATTGATACTTGTCTTCCTAGAGAATTCCAGCTGATACAAGCTTTTCAACCTCTTGGCATGCAGCCAAGCTTCTTTCGGGTGCTAAACTTCATTTCTTCTGGACAACAGGCTTGACATCTGGTGGTATTTTTAACTCGTGTTCAGCAATGCTTCGAGGGATGCCCGTCATATCTTCCGGGCACCAAGCAAAGACATCGTTGTAATGTACCAACAACTTTTCAAGGTACGAGAGAGTTTCTTGTGAAAGGCTTGGATTAACCCTTATCCTCTGTTCAGGATACTTAGGGTTGATGAGTAGCCTTTGCTTGTCTTCTTCACTCTCGGAACTTTCCCCTTCAACCATATAGGCCTCTTGAGTAGGTTGAAGGGTTGCAATCCCCTTCTCGGTAGGAAACTTGACGGTGCCATGACCAATAGAAACAACCATGTAGAATGCACATTGCCCCGGCCTTCCTATGATCACATCATAGTTTGAAGGTATATTGATGACCACAAAAGTGAATGGTTGAACTCTTTCCATCTTTCCTTCATTGAAACGGACATCAAGGGTTAGTTGCCCTAAAGGCTTGAGGGGCATGTCTGCAATACCTTTTATGGAGGTTCCTGAGGGTTGAAGCTTTGAATGCTCCTCATTGCTCAAACGGTTGAAGAATTTCTCAAACATGATTTTAGTGGCTGCTCCAGTGTCTATGTATGCTTTGTTTGTTTGTAGTGTGCCCACAGTTGCTTCAACCACAAGGGGGTTTGAAAGTGGGTTCTTTTCTGTTGGAGGGAAACAAACACACTGAAGCTCCCAAGCTTCCAACCTCTGCCGTTTGTAGGGAACCTTCCCATCAAAATCCACCATGTTAACTTACTTGCCCTTTCCTTCGGCCATCTTGTCCCTTACCCCCTTTACCAAGTGAGCAAGTTCCCCGGATTTGACGGCCTCTTCAATCCTCTTTTTCAATTGAAAGCAATCATTAGTATGGTGGCCATTTTCTTCATGAAATTCACAGAACTGGGTGGAGTTCTCATTCCTCTTGCTTTTGGGGAGAGGTCTTGGAGGTCGAAAACTTTGTTTTACTTCCTCTGTAGCTAGAATCTCTTGAGGGGTCTTGGTGAGGGGTGTGAAGCTCATGCCTTTTTCCCTGTTGGAAGGGTTCCGACCTTCAGGCTTTCGCTGCTCTGAACCCTTTTTGCGTCTGTCATAGGAATGGAAGTTTCCCCTTTTTATAGCCGGGCTGTTGCCTCGCCAGCTTGATCCCCTTTTTCTTTGCTCTTTAATGTCTACGGCCTCCTCTCCTTTGATGTGGGCTTCAGCCCTTTCGAGAGCTTCTTCCAAGGTCTTGGGCAGGGATTTGTTGAAATCTCTTGTGAGATATTTGGATGTAATGGCGTTCATAAAACCGGCCACTCTCATTTTTTCGTCTGCCCCTACATATGTGAGACCTTCCTTCTTGTACCTTTCAATGAACTCTCCAAGGCTTTCGTCATCCCTTTGTTTTATCTGAAAGATTACTGTAGCATCTTTGACGTATCGCCTTTGCTGTGAGAAATTGGCCAAAAACCCTTTACTTAGATCATCGAAGCTTCGAACGCTTCTGGCAGGCAAATCTTTGAACCATATTCGGGCTAAACCAACGAGAGTTTGCATAAACATGAGGCAACATTCAGCATTCGACCATTTCTCAATTCTGGCGGCACCAGTGAAGATCTGAAGGTGATCTTCTGGGTCTTCAATCCCATCATATGTCTTGATATGGGATGGCATCTTGATCTTCGTTTGAAAATCATAATCGGCTATTTGCTGTGAGAAGCACGAGAGATTACTTGGCTTGTAAGGCTTGGCCAAATCTTCTTCTACTCTTGCACTCGTGTTGTTGTTGTTATTGTTGTTCCCTTGGGTGGCCAACACTTGGTTGATAAAGTGTTGCCACGGGAAGCTTGCCATCATCTGGGGCATAAGGTTGAAGCCTTGAAGGCTTCCAGGTGCATCTAGGCAGTTTACCCCCAAGGGAGTGCTCATAACGGCACTCCGTGCCAAGGGAAGCACAGACAAAGCTTGTTCCCATGTAGTTGTTGTTGAGGGTGGAAGGCTTGCTACTGGAGATTGTTGGAGTTGGTCCAAAGTCAGCTCGTGCCCTAGTGGAGCACCGGCTGTAGCTGGTTGGGAAGAGAAAAGAGGAAATGTTGTTGGATTTGGCCTCGTATACAGGTATGGGTTAGGATTTGGAGGAGAATTGCTGGAACCAGCCTCATCCCTAGATGCAGAAGGTTGTGAGTTTGCAAACGGATGAATGGGTGGTCCAGGAGATAGTGACGGTTGTGGTTCGTCATAATCCAATCGAATCTTCACTCCCTTATCTCTCTCCCTACTCACATATTGGTTGAGGAGAGACCTCAACTCCAGGAAATTGTTGGCGACCCCTTCAGGGGTGAGTTCAACACGTGAGGGGGTGTTAGAGACACCGACGTTAGGGGATGGGACCCCTGATCTGGACGGAGTTGGAGTTTGGAAAGTGAGAAACTCGGGGTATGAGGTCCCCGTGGGAGTGCTCCCCGGTGTCGAGAAAGACGTTGGTACAGCCACATGAACTTGGCTAGTGCTAGGGGTAGAGGTATTTGGAACTTGATTCACCTCTCCCGGAGATTCACTTTCCGACATGGTAGTTTCAAGAGAATGGAGCTATACTACTAGGTCTTTTTTGAAGAAAATTAGTGGCGTAGCCCCACGGTGGGCACCAACTTGTTGATGCAACAAATAATAGACCAGTGTTAGTAGCGAGGCTGGTCAGGCAAAAGGGTTGAAGGGTTTAGTTTTGCCTAACGCAGGTCGTGGGGTCCCCCCACGTTTGCAAGACGTGGAGAGAGATTCACTAGTTTGATTTTGTTGTTTGCTCGGGATCCTCCACTGAAATGTGCTCAGTCTCGGATGTGGGAGCAATAAGAATGTGTGTGTTGAATGTGATGGAGAGTGACTTGCATAGAACAAGTACTCAAGAGCAATGACCAGAGATTCGTGTAGAATCAGAGCTGATCCAGAATGTCCTGAGCACTAAATGAAGTGTCACATTTATAGGAAAAGTTATCGCTCAAAGAGGAAACCATTCACTAGTGAATATGCTTGCAGTGGGGGACTTACCCTTTTAGGGGTTGAAGTCTTTTGACCTGCGGATAAAAGACTGTATTATGTGGACTTGTCTTACTTTTGCGGCTGGGAAAGTTGGTGAGGCAATCAGAGATGTGACCATTTACTGTTCACGTGTTGCTTTATCTTGGCTCCTGAGTTTTCAACCCTTGAACCCTTTAACCTTTTGAGCATTAATGTATTTAAGTCACTTTATTTGTTCTTGGGCTACCCCCGTCATCAGATTCACTTCAACTATTAAGTCGATAACACTTTTAAAGATTAATTTAAAAAAGTGACAGATACCCATATTAATAGAAAATTTAGTCGGCTAGAGAATCAACGATTCCTTTTAAATGTCTATGCTTATAACAAATAAAGATAGACGACCTATAAATATACACTTGTTTCTACGTCATTTCTCTTTGCTTTCTTTCAAACATTCTTAGGTGCCCGCTTTTAACCGCACGAGACCTAATGGTCAAAACCCCTACGCATACCATTGTTTTACAAGTTGATAATCAAAGCTTTATTAAAAAGAGAGATTTAACATCATTATCACCAGTTAATTATTAAGTTATGCTTGATGTAGCATATATTGAAAGAACTTTGCATCATATAGACATCTATTCTATATATCTAAAGGCAAAGGATGCCCTTAATTTTTAAACTATTCAGGAGGGGATATTTAGCTTTAGATTGAGATTGAGGGCATAATCCCCACTGGCCTGAGGTTAGACAATAGGCCTAAAATCAGGTTTTAGGATTAATGAACAAGCTACAAGGGAACTTCTTTACAGGCTTGCATTTTTATAGTAGTTTTGAATGATTCTTGTCGTCGTCTTCGTTCGATTCGTACATTATATTTGTTATTTTAATAACTTCTTTTTGACAAGAATTTAGATAAAAGGCGACAGAGCAGCAGCTTGCTAATCATCAATGGCTTTTTTCCTATCTTTTGTATAATGTTTTGCCAATGATTTGATTAGTCTGTGTGATAAGAACATATCCCTTGATCAATAATGTAACTTTTTTTTTTCTTAATTTGTACCATTAGATTATGATTAAGTGGACTAAAGGAACAAAGGTGACAAAAAGTATAAAAGTAACGTAAAAGAAGAAAATATCTACTTATAACCTAGGGAATTTAAAAATTATACTTCCAAAGTAATACACTTAACATCTGCATCACGGCAAGAAAATATACTATGAAATTGAGATGAAATTCGCAACCAATGTGGCGGTGATGTATTAGGAAAAACAAAACTTTTAAACACCTAGGAATGGGAGATCTTGGGTTCAAGTCCTATAGACGACAGAAACTAAAAAGAAATTTTCCATTCAAAAAAAAAAAAAACAGGAAATTCGCAGTTTTGAATTTACTATATATACAAGACTTTGAATTAGTCTTGGGTCGAGCTCGTGAACATATGTAACTATGTGGGTCGGATTCAAGTCAACCTAGTTGGTTTACGGGTTGACCTGTTTAACCGGTTTATTTTTATATATATTTTTTTAATGTATCTTAATTTCTAACTTAATCTGTGTTTACAACAAACATATTTCGATGTATTGTTTAAATGTAGTTGTTTAATATATTATTATAAATACATTTTTAAATTTTAAATAACATGCAAATAAAAAAATGTATGTTTTTTAGCATTAGATGAATCGCTTTCATGTCAACCAATGAATATGTATGTCATGTTTGAGTTCATGTTTCTTTATTGTTTTCAGGTTCTTGTTATGTTAGGGAGGTTTTATGTGAGGTTCAAAACGTGAATATGGTCCTATGGCTAGTCAGCCTAGTCTATGGGGTGGGGGTTGTAATTATCATTAAGACCATGTGTAGTGGTAAATTGTTATAATGCCTCTACCATGGGGCATTATTCCAATAACGCCCCTTCCAATTAGAAAAAAAGAAAAAAAAAAACAAAATGGTCTATGTATACGCAGGCATATTTGACCAATACCTGACTCCTATTGGCCACATGCTCAAAAATGTCAGACCATTTAAAACAAAAGTGGGGTTCTTAAAAGTTGTCAGGGCAATGCTCACTTTTGATTGGTTAAGACCATATGTGCATAGCGTTTTAAATAAAACGCCTACAACAAAATTTTCCAAAAAAAACGCCCAATAACGCCGGGCGTAATGGGGTGGGGGGCGTTTTGGGGCATTATTTTTCAATTTTTTTAAAAAAAAACGCCCCACTACGGGTGGTCTAAGTGGGCTAGCATAGTTGGTTTTACTATTAAGTAGTGTTTTTTTTTTTTGCCCATGGCTTTATAGCCTAGTGGCATCTTGGTGGTGGGATAAGGCTTTGGGACCAATAGGTCCTGGGTTCGATTCCCACAAGGGGGTTTTCCCATATTTATTGGGTTTCCTCCTGAATTGGTGTGGCATTATGCCTAGTGGAGATGGATATGATCGGGTGGTTCCTCTGGTGGCACGATGATACTCCAGTGGTCCGTCAGTGATCCAAATTTGCCGTTCAAAAAAAAAAAAAATTAAGTAGTGTTTTAGCATTGGTACTATATTGCCTACCCAAGGCACATTTTGCTAATGCTTTCATATTACTGGTATTGATATTTTGATTAGTATTGGTATAAAAGGTTGGAGGGTATGAAGCGTGATTGACCTTTCATCTTATCATTTTTTTCATCAATAGCGCCTTTCATACCATACTATGGGTATTATTGTGGGGGGCACTATTGAATGGTCGCTAGTGCAATAATGAGATGTTTGTAGGGTTAGGTGAATGTTAAAATCAATAAAGGGGGTGCTATTGACCTTTTGGGGGGTTTTATCCCATTTATTGGGCGTTAAGACCGTGAGGTATGGTGGGGCGTGGATTGGGGGCATGTTGTGACACGTGGAGTATGGGGCACCCAAGGCCAAAAACCAATTTCAAAGGGGTATGGTGGGGCGTGGTTGGGGTGGCGTGGCCAAGCCACATCATACTGAGGTTCCGCCATGGCTAGTGCTCTTGGTCAATGAGGTCCCGCCATGTCATGTGGGTAGCCCCGCCCAACGCCCGGGCTGAATCCCACGCCAAAGGGGTCACGCCGAAACCCAAGCCCAACCAGGGTGGTGACTTGGGCGTTTGTACCCAACCCACGCCCCAACCCCCGCCCCATACCCCATAGTCTTGGGGGGGGGGGGGGAGGGGGATTGGTTGACGTGACGTAATGTCGCTGAGGTGGCACAAGAGACTCCATTTCATACCCTCCGGCCTAATAAAGTTTAGGGTTTTGTAGTATTAAGTCTGGTCCCCTTCCAATAACACATGAAATAAAAACTCTTCAATCAATACTTAATCATCTATTTCTTTTTTATGTTTTTATATATAACATTTAAACTAAATAAAGAAAACATAACATCTAAAAAAAATATAACAATTAAACAAAATAAAAAAAATTACATTGAAAAAAAACACAACATTTAAATATTAAAACTACAAAAAAAAATAACATGTTGGTTGCAATAAAACATAAACTACTAATATTTTATATATTAAAACTAAAGGTAAGAAATTTAAAATTCTCCAAGCCGCAACGTTAGCAAACTAAATTTGGTGTCGTGTTTGGAACTCGCCATGCGGCTCTACAAGCGCTTCATCCTCGAGTAAACTCTCCTCACGGTTCAACGCATGAACATAGCACATCTCAAATTTTGTACACTTTATTTGTAGACGCACAAACCTTAATATTGCATTCATATGATGATGGTTTGCACCCACATGTTAATGGAATGTGGACAAATGCCTTTCCAAAAGTGTACATTATTTGAAGACATCCCTAACTCAACGGCATTCATCCAACTTGTGGCTAAAACGATATCCTCTTGCTCAGTCTAACGTCGCGCCATTTAAGAGTAGAGATTTTGAAAGTATAAAATTTGAGATTCGAGATTTTGAGAGTATAAAAGTGTGAGTAGAGATGGGGTAAAAGAAATAAGTGTGTGTTTTTATATAGATGGAAAAATAAAATAATTTGATTTTTTTTAATTGACCATTCAACAATCACCTTTCACCTATAGCCCATCAACAAAGCTCGTTACAGCTCGTTATTCAAACTGGGAAACGAGATATATAATAGTTTTTATTTCCGTATTTCATAACTATAGAGTTAAAATGAGGTTTGACATATGTAATATCATATAAATACCAAATTATTTATATTATCATTTTCTCAAAATTAAATACCATGAAGGTAAAACTTGTATGATAAAACTTGGGGTGGAGATACAATAGCAAATTTATTTGGCTAAGAAGGCTAGGAAGTGATCTTGACCATACATTTAGTTAATCAAGGCCTAAGATTAAATGATGGAAATTAAACGGAAGAAAAGAGGCGCGTGAGTTTGTTTAGGGGCATTCTAGTCAATCCAAGACATGAAGACAATAGTTTCTCTCTCCTCCAATTCCTCCCCATTTTTTAAACGTTAATAACTCTTTCATACGACATTATTTTTTTATAAAAATTGCACCAAAAAAACGAGCGTTTTTTATCTTTAAAACGAGTATACTATTGCTATATTTTCGGAAAAAAAATTGAAAACCCAGTTGCGTAAAACGCAATGGAAAAAAAAACCTAAAAATTGACATTTTTCTAAAACGCAATGCACCAAAAACACAAAGAAATGTCTTATTTGTAAAACGCAATGGCCAGAAAACACAAAGAAATGTGTTATTTCTAAAACGCAATAGCCTAAAAACTCAAAAGAAAGTGTAGTTTCTAAAACGCAATGGACTCAAAACACATAAAATTGTGTTTTACCTAAAACGCAATGCACCAAAAACAAAAACACATGTCTTATTTCTAAAACGCAATGGCCAGAAAACACTTAAAATGTCTGTTTTCTAAAACGCAATGGACTGAAAACACATAAAAATGTGTTTTACCTAAAACGCAATACACCAAAAACACAAAGAAATGTCTTATTTATAAAACGAAATGGCCAGAAAACACTTAAAAATATCTCATTTCTAAAACGCAATGGCCTAAAAAAACAAAAGAAAGTGTTCTCTGTAAAACGCAATGGACTGAAAACACCTAAAAATGTGTTTTACCTAAAACGCAATGACTAAAAACACTTCAAAAATGTGTTTTTCTAAAACGCAATGACCAGAAAACGCATAAAAATGTCTTAGTTTTAAAATGCAATGACATAAAAACACCAAAGAAAGTGTTCTCTCTAAAACGCATTGAATCAGGACAATAGTTGTCTGTGAATTGTCTGAACCAGTAATGCAGTTCTAAAACGCAATGGCATAAAACTGTCTACGAATGCAGTTTTCCAGAGGCAAATTTATAGAAAATTAATTTTTCTCATGGCCAGAAAACACTTAAAAATGTCTCATTTCTACGAATGCAGCTCAACCCCAGCCAGGGGCTCTGCCCCTTGGACCCTGCTAGGGGCTGCCGCCCCCGGACCCCCGCCAAAATCGTAAAACGCAATGACTAAATCAAAAACCCAGATCGTGAAAATGAAATTAAAGAATTTCTTACATGGATCGAAGCCGATTTCTTCATCGATTGACGAAATTTGAATGATAGAAACACTTATCAGCGATTGAATCGAACGGATCGAGTGATTATCTTCAAAATCACGGGAAAAAACGAGATTTTGAATGAAATTAAACTGGGTTTTCTTAAAAAAAAAAAAAAAGCTGAAGAACACGTTGATCGGGTGTTTGAATCATTGATTGATGACGAAAATCGCACTATAATGTAGTGATTATTGAGATAGTAAGTGAAGAAAAGGTTGGAGATGGTGGGTTTTGAAAATGGTGGGTTTTGAAGTAACTGGGGAGAAGAAGGAAGAAGAAAAGATGAGATTGACTAAAATACCCTTTCTCTTTATTTTAAAATTTGCCACATGTCATAATCCTATTGCTTACTATCCTTCCTAGCCAAAATGAACTTTCTATTTGATCCCCACCCATAAAACTTGTAATTCATACAGCAATAACTTGTTTATTGACTGTCACGGGCCACCTTGTATAGTATGTTATGGCCTTCCTACTTCATAGAGTACAAAAGTGAAAATGAAACAACATAAAAATGCATTTAGTGCTACAAACAGTTTTACCCTATACTTTATTCACTTTGTGGTGAAGGATTGACTCAACCCAACACCTTACCAGCCCATTGAAGAAAAAACTATCATCCCTCCCATTAAAGTCATAAGTTATCACTTACCATGGTTATTATTCTCTTTATTTTTATCTTAGATCATTTGTTTATTTTTAACAATGAAATGTTTGTTGGTTGACTTCTGTTATTAAAATGTAAAGTATACATGAATATAATTTGAATATGTATCACCACTATAATTATTTTATATTAATTTGCTATATTTTAATTATAACTTTTATATAGGATATGCACAACATACATCCTAAGTCCCTTTTTGGTGGCTTATACAGTTCGTTAGGACGTGTTCTATTTGTTTGATGATTAAGGAATCCTCATAATTGCTAAATTTTTCGCGAATCAAGAAGTAGCATTTGCATGCAGTTTAACCTTTTTACTCTTAACGACTATCATGTGAGAAGATCCTCGCAAGAGATTATACATCGCGATGCATGCATAAATTGATAAAAAGATAAATTCATCAAAGTGTTTGGTTTTCTTGCTTTGTTTACCTTGAAAGTCACATGAGAAAACATCTACGCCTATAGTCATTAGATTCACGAATGCTTAGTCGCGTGTCCAATTTGCTCGCGTTTTAGACATTATTCCCATCAATCCAGACTAAAAACTTATATCGTATGTGAGGTACCACTTGTGTATCATCACCAATCATTCCTTAAGTTGACAAAATTCACTATGTGACATGAACTCACATATTTATTGTTTTCTTTGTGTATTTGAGGCGAAAATGGTAAAGGATATACGTGAGTTTGCTATATAAGGTAGCAAGTTTAGACAACGGGCTTCGATTATAAGTATACAATTTAAACATATACAAAGAGATCTCACTATGCATCAACATTATTTTATTGATGAGTGATCCCAACATGTCAAAGGTTTTAAGAGTCGTGAAATTACCCAAGTGGTGTTGTACATATTATCATAATACTCCTTTGTTACATCCTTAACCATTGCATAATATGGAGATTAGTGTCCAAACATCCTCACATTGCATTTTTAATTTTTGACATGTTGGCAATACTCGTATCCAACAACCATTACGTTTCTAATGGTTTATACCTTTACAACATTTTACGTTAAATATTTTGTCAGTGTACGAACATTCTCAGCTTAGCATGAGTTTGTACCTTCTTCATATATGTTGGTAAAAAGTCATAGTACTATAGTAGGTCTTCCCCTTCCAATGTCGTGTTTTTTTAGTAGGTCTTCCCCTTCATATATGTTGGTAAAAAGTCATATATGTTGGTACGAACATTCTCAGCTTAGCATGAGTTTGTACCTTCTTCATCTTTTGGGGATGTAATACATTTCCGCTACCAATGTCGGTTTATTTATTTATTTATTTTTATTTACTATTAAACTTCCAAGTCTATGCAAATTCCTTATATTGTTTTGAATTAATTAATTATTTATTGTTGGTGCATTTGTGTCTGTACTTTGTCTGTATTTTGTCATGATACCAAACGATGTCTTTGTTAGTCTTGTAAGTTTGACCAAGTCAACCATCCTCCTAGTTTGACTTGACCAAACAGTTAGAACATTGGTTGAAAGATGTTTAGGTCGAAGGATGTGTCATCGAAGGATAGTTTAGATCCTTCGATGAGCTCGAAAGATAAGCCTTCGATTGATGGACCTCGAAAGATGTCATCCTTCGAGGTACATGTTGATCCTTCGAGCTGTTTCAGATCGATAGATGATCGTTCGATCATCTATCTGATCCTTCGACCAGACATGCTGTGTTCGGGTATATATACCCATGCATTGTGTTCACTTCTCAGTAAGACACTAGTGAGACAGAAAAATAGACAGACAGAATAGAGAGGTGAAAGTGTGAGAGCATTCTGTTCAGACCACACACACACGAGAGTTAGAGAGAGTTTGCAAAACACATTTGTAAACATTGAGCTTGTAACCGAACCTTTCATACGTATTAATACAAGTGGTGTTAATCGGTGAAGACTTGTGTGTTGTGTTTGTGCTTGTTCTTTCTCGGTTTGCATGCTAGCTTGGATTCCGCACTCGCTAGTGTGTTAGACATAACAAGGAATAGGTTAAACCTCAACCTCCGAGGGACCTACAAGTGGTATCAGAGCCGTGGCTCTTTTCCTTGTTAAAAACCGGGTTTTATACAAGCTTTGGAGTGTTTTGGACAAAAACTTCTTGGTTTTGCAGCCGTTTTCTGTGTTTTTCTCGCATTTTCAGTTGTTAAAACGTGTTCTAAACTTATCGGGTGTGTTAAAGGAAGGTTTGGGTAACTTAAAAATCTGTTTTTAAGGTGTTTGGTCTTCTCCGGCCAAAATTCCGGCTTACTCCGGTGACCGGTTTCTGGGTAGATCTTTCGATTTTTAATATATTTTATTGTTCAAATCTGGATTGCATGCAGAAGATATGGTCTGACCATACCTTCTGCCTTCTGCCGAAAGTTTCTCACCAACCCATCACCTTTTTCACCAACCTGTCACTCTTTGTCAACTGTGTCAGTTCGGTTCGAAAGATATCCTTCGAAGTCGAAAGATCATCTTTCGATCAAAGGAGGTTCGATAGATAATCATCCTTCGAACATCCTTCGAAGTCTGTGACTTATCATTCGATCCAAGGAATCTTTTCGAAGCATACATCTTTCGGTCTACAGTTCTTTTTCGAAAGACAAGGATCCTTCGATTGGAGAGTCTTTCGAAATCATCGTTCGAAACTCAACAGTGATCTTTCGAACACTGTTGATCCTTCGAACAAGTATTGATCCTTCGATACTTGTCTGTTTAAGGTTAACAAGTTTGTGTTTTTCAGTGTCTTTCGATCTCAGATCCTTCGGCTGGTTAGTGTAACAATTTTTCTTGATAAAAAATGAATTCGATGTGGGGTATTCCGGTAAATGCAGAGATGTATTTTGGTACTCCGACTCCGGATTCGGGTTCTCAAGCTAATGCTACATCTACCGGTCAATGGGCATTCGTATCAAATCAAGCTCCAAGTGTTCAAAGCATTTTGCTAAGCGAAAGTGAAACGGGAAGTTTGAATAGGCCTCCAAAGTTGATGCACTTAAGTGAATATCTGGGATGGTTTGATAGATTTCATACATACGTCCTTGGTCAAAATACAGAACTGTGGTTGCGTTTCATCACAGATTTTGATCAAACAATAGAGGTTGCCGCTTCATCTGCTGCTACGTTTGCAGATCTTACGGAAGATCAGAAGAAGGTCTATGATTTGGAAAAGAAGGCATATGCCATTCTTACTCAGGCATTAAGTAAAGATATTTATCATCAATTTGTCAGTCACAAGACAACGAAGAGGTTGTGGGACGCTTTGAAAACAAGGGGCGTAGGAAATGAAGCGACACGTCAATTGAGAAAAGACCTGCTAAAGAAAGAGTTTGATGGTTTTACTTGTATGCAGAATGAATCCTTAGGAGATTTGACAAGTCGATTTAATCATTTGCTGACTGAATTGGCAAATATTGGGGTTGTAACAACTTCAGCAGAGATAGTGAAGAAGTTTGCAGATGCACTGCCACCTCAATGGAATAATTTCTTAGAAATCATGAAGTACAATGGCACTTTGGATACAACAAACTTCAATGACTTTGCTCAACTCCTGGAAAACAAGAATCAGGAAGAAACTCTCAAGGCGAAAAGAGTTCCAGTGCCACAAAATCCTGAAATGTATTATGGAACTTCTAGCACTTCTACAAAACCTTCTTCACACGCTCCAATTCAAACAGCATTTGTGTCTAGCACTAGCTTGTATGGCACTCCTCCTCCAACAACAGACATGTATGGGAATCCTCTTCCTCCTCAACAGCAAGCATGTTATGGAAGTACATCATCTGCTGATCAGCAGTCAAAGCCAAATACAGTACGGCTCGACACCTCAAGCTTTTCTAAAGTTAGTGTGGAAGTAGCAAAGGAACACATGGAGCTGCTAAACACTTTGGTGAGCGCATACTGTGGATTAGTTGAAGGTCAGATTGGTAACATTAATCTGACACAAGAAGACTATCAGCAGATAGATAAAGAGGAGATGGAGATGATGGACATCAAGTGGGCCTTTGCCAGTGCTGTTAGGCGAGCAAAGGATTTCATGGAAAGAACTGGCAGAACCAGCTTGGAAAGCAAGAAAGACACCAAGTATGGGTTTGATAAACAGGCTGTTAAATGCTTCAATTGTGGTGAACGTGGTCATTTCAAACGTGAATGTACGAGGCCATTTCAACATGGAAACCAAAATCCTTTCAGAGGTCAAGGCAACAGGGCAAATCAGAACCAAGGAAGGAACAATGAGCGAACATTGGTGCCTGTCAACAACCAGAGTCAAGCAGGACCATCTAATGCCAACCAGGCACTTGTGGTTCAAGTAGATGAAGGATGTGATTGGTCAATCCAGTTGGGAAATGATGCTCCAGATGGAACAGCTTGTTTTGCTGAAATTGTCAAGGATTTAAATCACGCCAGTGGTGGAGAATCTTCCGCCAATGGTGGTGACTCTTCTGAGGATGAAGACTCTTCTGGTTATAGTAGAAGTTCAGATGAAGAATCCTCGAGTTCAGGCGATGATCATGTGGATGAGACATCAAGTGCGTCAGTCGATGCTAATATTGATGAGCTATTGGGAGAAGCTGCAGCAGAAACTCAAAGAAGATCTATTTTGGTGGATCAAGCTGCTTATTCTTCGTCTTCTCTCCATTCAGCCTTTATGGCTAATGTCGACAGTTCATCAAGTCAGGTATGTGTCGATGAACCCACTTCTGGTAGCTGTGATAACTGTGATAGTTTGCATGTTAAATGTGCTGATTTAGAAGCAAACATGTCTGAGTTGCAAGGCAAACATGATGCTGTACAAGCTAGTTTGTTTGACTTGCAAGAAAAACATGTTTCATTGAATGATAAGTGGTGTGAATTGCAAAGCAAACACGAGGCTTTGCAGGAGAAATATGATGTGACATTTATCCACAATCAGAAATTAACCGTGGATCTTTCTAAGTGCACAGAAGCCAACATGTTTTATGAAAACCATGAAAAGGAGTTTAAATCGGTAATTGAAAAATTAAAGAAAGATAAAACCGAGTTAACTAAAATGGTTTCCAGAAAACAAACTGACATTAATTTGTATATAACACGTCTTGAGATAATGCAAAAAGAGATGGCTTGTGTTAAAACTGAAAGTGAGGCGATCCGACTCAAGTTAGACAGCTATTTAAGCTCTAGCTATGTGTTGGATCACATCATTGATGTTCAGAAAGAGAAAAGGGATGTCACATGCATTGGATATAAGAAATGTCCACCACCCGTGAGAAACAATTATGATGCTCTGCCTGATGAGGAGTATAGAACTCACTTTGAACCATCTGTTCCTCTAGATGTTAATGAATTTGCAGCAGGACTAGGATACAAGAAGGAAGTATCATCAGAATCGGATGTGTCAGCAGATACATGTGTGTTTTCTGCTGAACCGAATCAGAATCCTCCAGTTGTGATTGAGGATACTGATTCTTCTGATGATGAATCTGATGATACTAATTCAATAAAGTCTGATGCGGTGATCAAAGAAGAGGACATACCCCTTGAGAATCACATTCTTTGTGATCCACCTGCAAAACCGTTTGTGACTGCTACAGCCAAGTCTGTTGAATCCTCATCTGGAAGCTGTGAAAGCGTGAACTTGCTTTACACGTTGATTGGATCTGATAAAATATATCCAGACAAGGATTTCCCTATCAAAAATGTCAATCAATCTTTGATTGATAAAGTTTTCGAAGATTCTACCTGTAAGTTTTTGGGAAAGTCGAGCCCAGGAGTTGTAGTAACTCAGTGTGCTCCTATCCCAAAATCCGAAGTTAGAAAGAAATATGGGAATCAAAAATTGCAAAAACAAAACAATCAACGAAAGCAAAATCACGCTGCCCAAGGAAATGGAAAAGGTCAAAAGAAACAGACCAAGAAAAAGGACAAGAAGATAAACTTTGTGAAATCTAAGGGAACGGACAAAATTGAAACGTATGAAAATCAATCTAACTTAGATTTTGTCAAGAAAGCAACAGTGATGAAAAGGAATGAACCAAACTGTTCGAAACCTAGTACCTCGAGATCACAAAGTTCATCATCATCGGCAAGACGATCACATGATGCTTCGGGGTTTGTTGAACGAAGATCATGTTTTGAATGTGGTACAACTGGACACATAATTCGAAATTGTCCGTATCTTCATAAGTTAAAAGCCAAAGTTGATGATTCCCGTGAACGAAATTATCATAAAAGATCTGTTTCACCAAAGCAGGACCCTCGTCTTGTTAAACAACGGGAAATGAAACAGAAAAAGAAACAACGAAAAGAAGTTGAAAAGGTTTTGAAACCAGAGGTTATCCAAACACAGTCTGTTAAGTTAGAAGTCAAAAATGAAAAACAAAAACAGATTTGGATACCAAAATCGGAAATTGTTTCAGGCGGAGCTACATCAATTCCGAATTATCGGGAAATGGATGTCACAATCCTCGATGATGACGGACGACCCAAGTCTGTGAAGGCTTGGGTCCCCCTCTCCAACTAATCTCTGAATGAGTGTGCAGGATGTTCTAGGAGGAACTATTGATAGTCTTAGGATTGTTGATAGTGGAGTGTCCATGCACAAGATCGGCGACATAAGGCTCCAAAATATTGTTACATCTAGGAGAATATTGTTGCCTTTGATGGACAGAAAGGAAAAAGATAAGAAGACAAACATTCCAATGAAGGAATGATGGTGAAAGAATGTGAAGGAATGAAGTTGCAAAATTCGACCAGATGAAATATGTTCCAAAAATTGGTTATTATGGTTTTTGATCGGGTCCTCAGGGAAGATTCCAATGAAATGTACGCACCTGCAGCACGTCTGATGTTCACAATCGACAAAATGAACGTGCAGTGTACATTTCTCCACGGTGTGACTGAAGAAAATATGTTGGTTGATCAAACCCAACCGGGTGTGCGGATGCCTTGGCATGGATTGAACAACCGCACACTACTTCTTAAAGAGAAAGACAAAGACCTTCGCTGGTGAAATGTGGAAGACCAATCGGACCCAGAGGTCTATGATCTTGTTGCTGTCAAGAGACTTCTCAGTAGCTACAAAGAATCGACTTTGAAATCCACACCGGGTGGATATCCAGTTTGGGAGAGCACTCAGATTCCTGGCAATGCACGAAGCAGTTGCAGGATACGGTTCTAAATTTCTAATCTCTCCTATACTTGTCGATATTTAAGCTGCTTTATAATTTATTATCCTCTCATACAGCACTCTTTGACCTGACACATTGATCTCGCATATCACCTCACACGTGATTGTTTCATTATGAAACTCATCAATGGTGTCATGGTCCGCACCGATGACCAACGTGCCGACCTTTTTACCAAAGCATTTGATAAATCAAGATTTGACTATTTATTATTGGTAAACGGTATTAAGGTCAAGCAAGAGTAAAACCAACATCGGAAAATCATTTTTGTAAATACCTTTGTGTTTTTAAATTTGTCTTAGTTTGTTGATTTTAGGGGGAGTAAATCCATATTTGAAAAATCCAAAAACATCGAAAAATTAAAAAAAAAACACAAAAACAATGGAAAAACAAAAATGAGTTTCCTGGCGAGCAAAAGAGAAAATGATAGTACATCAGTGGTCTGTCCAAACCTCTTTAAACCTAAACTGAAAAATGATAAGCAGCTCTATATAAGATGTATCGGTAGGCTCACAATCATTTTAAAGTGTGCAGGGTGATATAAACTTAAATCGACTGAAGACTGGGTGGGAACCATTCATTGGCATATGGTCTTGGTACCGAAATTTCGTTTGAGAGATTGCCGAGGTTCTGAGATATTCGGTCTTTATGCTGCTTATCATCTGGGTATCATGGTTGTATCTTTTTCCGAAAAATAACGGGGACGCAAGTCTAGATCTTCCATGATACTATACATACGTGTACATATTGCATTCGACCTCAATAAGTGATCAACAATCACATGTCCAAACAAATAAGTGATAAAATATCACATTTATCCGGGAGTCAAGTTCGTCTCTCTGTTGTACGAAAGTACTGACCTGTTCACGGACTTGCTCCTGTGCCCTCATGCATATGAAAATCAAGTTCCTCATCAATAAGTGATTCTATCACATAGGGCTTGTTTTCAATCAAAATAAGTGAGAATCTCACATCATATACGGTCAAACAGATGATAATCGGTATACTCACCGGTAAGATGAACCCTCGTGCATACCTTGATACGGGAATGTGTCGTGATGTGGATGAACACCGGTCGGTAAGTATAAATTATACCTTAACGTATCCCCTCGCCATGATTACAAATGATAAGTTGAGTTTATGTGGACAACAATACCGATAATCTTTATAGGATGCTTATCTTAATGTTAATTAATTGAACAACAAGAGCGTTTTGACATGACCGTACACTGATATGATTCTCTTACCCTCGAAACTCGCAAAAAGATTGTTTGTATATATTTATTTACTGCTTTCAGTCTTTAAATTTGAAATTCTCAAAAATACCAAAAAGATTTTAGGTGTGTTTTAATATAAACTTTATAAAAGCCAAAAAGATTTTATTTCTATTTTATTTTCAATCGTACGATGTTGGAGCTCGAGTCTTCGTTACCTGAAACCTGATTGAAAACCGAAACGACTAAATCTTCATAAACGGTCGAAATTTGCAAGTTTTGAAAGTTAAAAACCTAAAATTGATAAATTTATTAAACTTTCAAACTGTCGGACGGTGTTTGATTGAACAATGGTCACATGTGTGTCATTTGCTTATGATATTCCAAGCAATTGTTCTCATTACGCGTTTAGATTTCTTGCATGTGCAGATTCTAAAGGCAAGGAGAACATGGTCGATGACAAAGCCTCGGAATGAAGACACGACGTGAAGGCACTCAAGTGATGAAGATGATCGAGTTGCCGCTGACCATCATCAACACCACAAGGATCACAATTCATAAAGAACAAGTATCTCACGAGCATAACTCAAGGGGGAGCTTATGTTAAGGGGGAGTTTGTCAACACACTTCCTACATGAAACGGGGAGTTTGTTGGTACACTTTCTGCTTTCAAGACGTGAAGACTTTAAAGATCCTCCGACATTGAAGACTTGAAAGGACATCAAAGACTTGAAGTCACGAAGATCAAGAATTAAGATCGAGACAAAGCTACAGCCAAGGGGGAGTTTGTTGGTGCATTTGTGTCTGTACTTTGTCTGTATTTTGTCATGATACCAAACGATGTCTTTGTTAGTCTTGTAAGTTTGACCAAGTCAACCATCCTCCTGGTTTGACTTGACCAAACAGTTAGAACATTGGTTGAAAGATGTTTAGGTCGAAGGATGTGTCATCGAAGGATAGTTTAGATCCTTCGATGAGCTCGAAAGATAAGCCTTCGATTGACGGACCTCGAAAGATGTCATCCTTCGAGGTACATGTTGATCCTTCGAGCTGTTTCAGATCGATAGATGATCGTTCGATCATCTATCTGATCCTTCGACCAGACATGCTGTGTTCGGGTATATATACCCATGCATTGTGTTCACTTCTCAGTAAGACACTAGTGAGACAGAAAAATAGACAGACAGAATAGAGAGGTGAAAGTGTGAGAGCATTCTGTTCAGACCACACACACACGAGAGTTAGAGAGAGTTTGCAAAACACATTTGTAAACATTGAGCTTGTAACCGAACCTTTCATACGTATTAATACAAGTGGTGTTAATCGGTGAAGACTTGTGTGTTGTGTTTGTGCTTGTTCTTTCTCGATTTGCATGCTAGCTTGGATTCCGCACTCGCTAGTGTGTTAGACATAACAAGGAATAGGTTAAACCTCAACCTCCGAGGGACCTACATTTATTTCTATTTAAACAACAAATTATGAAAACTGTATGACCAATAGGTAGGACAAACAGACATGTATTTTACCTTCATGTATAATATAGGGAATGTAATTCACATTAGATATAAACTTGCATTTAATGTAACTAAAGTCTCCTATGCAAGTTTAACTAAAGAGATATATTACGTTCGAAAAAAAAATATCACTTTGCTAATCTTCTCTTATAGAGAATATTTAAAGCAAGTGAATAAAAATCAAATAAACAAAAGCAAAAATTGCCTTTCAAAAAGTTCTCTTGTTAAGAATGTCCCTTTACAAACTAAAAAAAGTTATAAAAAATCCAATCAGGGGAATATCAACTATTAAGAATGTCCCTTTACAAACTAAAAAAAGTTATAAAAAGTCCAATAAGGGGAATATCAAGTATTGTTTTTTTTTTTTTTTACAAAAAAAAAATCAATCAGGGCAAAGATTGCCTTTCAAAAAGTTCTCTTGTTAAGAAAACTTTTTTTTTTCTATATTATTTTTTTCAAACATAAATGAAAAAAATGTTGTCTAAGACAATCATGAGGTTATGTACATCATAACTTAATTCATCTAATTAACACACACATAATATATCAAGATACAAAAAAGTAATATCTATATTCAATTTAATTAAGATCCATTACACCCTAAATTGGCCATTTTTTTTTTTTTGCTTATTAATTGGGATAAAAAGAACCTTAACTATAGTTTTGGCCATAAAGATTTATAAAGTTTAAAATTGAACAATTCTAATAATTATAAAAATAAAAAATGACAATGAAATCAATTATGAATGAAGCTGAACTGCTGAAACTGAGCCATAGATGAATAAGTGTTGAAAAATTGTGTCATTCTTTCACCATCTTCTTCATGAAAACCATCCATCTGCAAATTTTGACAATGCAAAATTCAGTTATGATCAAATCATACGTCATAAATCATTAATCAATCGAATGTTGATCAACAAAACATTTCACTTAGAGACAACATCGCTATCAAATAGAATTGGACAATAAATATGTTTTAGGGGGGAAGACATGCGGGACCATCATAGGATTCATTTTCTTGCCACCATGTTTGTTTTCTTTTTTTGTTTACTACTCTTATATATATGTGTATCAATATAAAGTAAGACTTTAGCCACTTTAAAAAGGTTAATAATTACATTTCATAAATAGAGTATAAAATAATGATTTTATGAATGTATTAAAAATCATCGGCGGAATCAGGGAGGGTCAAGGGTGTTAACTGAGCCTATGATCATAAGAGTTTATTCGATGATTGCTATAAAATCTACGGTTTTAAGAGTAACATAAGTTTGACATCTTAGTTATACTCGGTTGAGAAAATAATTTTTAATGACCCTATACCAACAAATTTAATGGTTCCACCACACCAATGTTGAATAGGAAATTGTAAAAACCGTTGTTAGGTATTTATAAAACGATTATATAGTAGACCAAGATAATTGTGCATTTTTCAACACTAAAATATAAGAAATCGGGTGAATTACCCAAAGTTCATCGTCAACTCCGTATTGATGAAAAGTTGTGGACTTAGGAAGCTCTCCAGGCTCGTCATTGCGTGCAAATCTACCACGTATTCGTGGACGGTTGTCAGCGAGGGTCTTCCGACATACATACTACATAACCATAAAATGTTTTAATTTCATCGTATTATTTGAAAAACTTATGCTTGATAATTTGTTAAATGACTAAACTACCCTTGTTATAAACATTTACCTTAATTGTCTTGTTAAAATTCCTTTGTGTCCTCTTTGCTCTATATTTCATGATCTTCTCTTTCCTCTCTTCTGCGTTGTAACGCCCCACTTTAAAATTTGCTTCCTCCATGAATGAACTCTCTGTGGATAATGGACTAGAAGACAACCTTTGACTTGTTTCTTTGACCTGCTGACTCTAAAAACAAGGGTAAATTAGTCAAAATAAAATATAAGCACCATTTTTTATATCTTATATATAGCCTTGGGTTATTTAAAAATCTATGAGGTTGATCACTTTTATGCAACATATCCTCTTATCAAATGAGCCATGCAGACAAAGACAACCCTCATAATAAGGTTTCATGAGACATCAAAAATAAGTTGACATCATATAACATTAGTGGCTTCACATTAGGAATTTTTTTTATATATAAATTACATTTAGTAGAAAACCTATTTTAAATCAGAACTATGAGAAACCTATAAGAACTTGTGCATATTGCATGACATATACCATACTTGGAGAGAGAAAGAGAGATGGTTATGTGCTTATATAACGGTCTTATGTATCTGTCATATTTACAACAACAGGTACAAGTGTCACTACTAGAAAACTGCTACTATTCCTACCAAAATTTCCTACACATTTCCTACGAACGAAAATGCTGACATCTTTCCCACGAAATTCCGACGAACAAGAAAGGATCTTAGTTTTGTGACAAAAAAAGCGACAAAAAAGCCACAAATTGTTATGAGTAGGAAAAGTGCCAGAAATTTCCCACGGATTTCCGACGGAATTCGTTTTCATTTTATACAGTCTCTCTCGTAATTCTCCACTTGAAATTGGTTCGGTAGTGAACGAACTTCAATTCTATCTCACTATACACACACACATATATATATATATATATATATATATGTGATGAGTGTTTTGAAAGATTTATAAGAATCTTGTGAACTAAAAGGAACAAAAGTGAGGTGTGATTTTGATGAAAGCATCTCAAAACAAAATTATGGTAAATTTTTTGTAGTAAATGAAGAAAGAGGACTAACATGTAAATCACCAGTGCTACAAACTCTTCTCATATTAGAGGAGAAGCTATGATCAGATGAGGTTAAGACTTGGGAATCAAGATATGGGGCATCAATCAATCCATTAAATTTTGGTTGATAAAAAACACCATTTGATCTCCCATGTTGGAAAGAATTGCTGCTGTAGCTCCTCTGCATCATTTTGAATGCATTATCAGACTCACCAAAGCAGTAATGGTCATATAAAGGTGGTTGACTTTTTTCTATTTTGACTTCAGAAGGGCAAAAGTCAAGAACTTGGTTTGATGAATTTACAGAAATACCCTTTTGGTAAAGAGAGAGGTTGTCAAGCTGGTTGCTTGGTGGGGAGGTTGAAAGGAGGGTGGGGATGATTTGGTCAGTTTCATCAAGAGTTTCATGGCTGGTCAAAGGGGTATAAGTGTAATTGTGTTCTTGGAAAGCTTGCATGATGTCAATGGGGTATGAAGGATCATTGAATGATGAATATGTATCATTGAAGAAACACCCATCAAACTCATAGATTTCAGAAGACATTATGGATGATGAAAGCTTGAGTTTTTTTTTTTTCTTTTCAGTTGATGAATAGAAGAAGTATACTAAAATTGACAATTGTTGCTTCAAAAATCAAAGACTCTTGAATGACAATCTCTTTCAAAATTCTCTTTCTCAAATATGAGAAAAGGGAGAATTAAAAATTCAGCCTCTTGTCTACACTCAAAAATAACTTGAGGCTAGTCCACTTCCACTATATATATATGGTGTGTTTCTAAATAGTACCATTGAAGTTTGCTAGATTATCAAAACTCGCCCTCAATCAAACAATTGTTTTTCATTCATCACTAAGTTATGGTTATGCCATATATTCCCCTCAATGTAAAAGACATCTTGTACAAATCACTTTCAAGTCTCCCGATTTTATTAAAACAATTTTATTAATCAAATACAATACAAAAATGTAAAAGAAAGCAGTAAATTACATTTACATGTACGGCATACAACTAAATAAGGAAAACAAAACTGAAAGA
Source organism: Helianthus tuberosus (assembly GCA_030545235.1). Classification (NCBI taxonomy): domain Eukaryota; kingdom Viridiplantae; phylum Streptophyta; class Magnoliopsida; order Asterales; family Asteraceae; genus Helianthus; species Helianthus tuberosus. Next base: position 91,400 of record CM060387.1, read on the forward strand.
ACAAAACAGTAAACAATTTTTGGCTAAGGATTGTGTTGAACACAAGTCTCTTAAAACAAATTTCAAGTTTCCCGATTTTTTTAATAGTGTAAAATATTGGATTTTTAAGAGTTCGACCCCCACTAATTTGGATTTTGAGAGTCCGACCCCACTGAGTTTTCTTTCAAGCTCCGCAAGTGCAGTCTACGCTAATTGTTCACATTGTTTTTATCTGCTATACATTGTCTTAGCTAAACTCGTGTTCATGTCGATCGTATCTATTCTATGTTCACTGCGTCTACTCTAGGTTCACCAACACTGAGCTACATTGAGAAGCTGGTATGGGTTATTGTAGTGAAACCGTAACGCCTAATATAAAAATATTGGTTTCTTTAAATGTTGTTATACAGCTTATTTGCGTATTAAAATTGGTTAGTTAGAAGTAAAAACCGTTTGAGCTCTTTTATGTTTTACTATTATATATATACATGTTGTTAACGAGTGCTGGTGAATAGTAACTTTATTTTTAAAATAATATATAGTTTTTTATTATTTAATATATTATAATAGTTTATTATTATATTTACTTTTAGTAACATATTTTTCTTTTTTTAAAACATATATTTCCTTTATCTTTTTTTAATAATTGTTTTTTTTTTCTTTTTTTGAACATATATTAATTTGTCCATTAATTTGATACTTTTTTAATAATTTACGTTTATAACTTTTTTTCTAAAAACTTAAGTATGTAGTTGTGCTTGATTTCTTTCCCTAACATTCCGTTATAAGTTTTGTTAAAAACGAAGTTATACTCAAAATAAAATATTTATTTGGTATCATAAAACGGTAGGATGATAAACAACATCGTTCTAATGGTTTGACTTCTAAACAACATGCTTTATTTTCAACTCACGTTTGTTTTACATTATTATTTTCTCGGTTTCGCGGCAACGCGTGATATAAAAAAACTAGTATAAAATGAATATGTTAATTCTGTATTTGAAACATAAAAATCTATTATATATAATAAACGAATAAATTTTGGGACACATGGCGCAATATTAGGGCTTCTTAGAATTGGTTTTGGCGGGAAACTGGATGGGTCAAAGATTTTGGTAAATGGGTTGAGTTTTCTGTTTATGACCCGTACACATATAACTTTCTTTTGTAAACCCTAAATTTATATCTCCTTCCTGTACTCTTCTTCTCTTCTCACGTACCTTCTTTAACATAACCCTAGATTTCCAATTGTTCATCCTTCTTCCCCTTCAAGCTCTGTAATCCATCAACCTCTGCAATCGAATCGATTCAACCATCAGGTACACCTTTATTATTGCTCATTTTTTCACGATTTATAATCCTACTGGCGACGCTATTGTTCTCTTCTTTATTGTTTCCGATTTCCAAAACCTACGGAAACCCTAACCACTTTCTTCATTGTGATTTGGGAGAAAGGCTTGAAATTCCTACACTCGATTATGATAATAGGTTAAAATCTTGCACCTCTTGTGTTTCCATGTTTGTTTTGTAAAGATCCTCTGTATCATTGTTATAGGTATCGAAGATCAGAGCGACACAGGTTTTATTTTGTTCAAAAGCAGCCCCTTAAATTGTTTCAATCAAGTTTATTTCTTGGCTTCTAATGATCTTCTTTCATTTTATGTAAATGTTATTAATTTAATAGTGTCATACTTGACTGTTCATCATACAGGTTATTTTGTATCTTTGTCTAAATGAACCCATTATATTGTTCTTTACTGTTTTGCATTACACCATTGATGTTGTTAAAGTTGATGGTATAAGTTCGGTGGGTATACTTTATATTGGGTATACATTATTTAAAACCATTGTCGTTATTAAATTTGATGGTATAAGTTCAGTGGGATTTTGATGTGAACAATGTGGATGGTAAGTTGTTTTTCACCATATCTATATATGAAATTAAATTCTCTGCTTTTCAGTTATATTTTGCACCCATGTTGATATTTATAGATGAATCTGTCATTTGCAATAGGTGCATGAGTCTAGAGTCCACAGAATGCTTGCATAGGAGAATTGCCTTTTCTTTCTCAGATGCGAGAAGGTATGGCATATACCTATTTTTATGTTTTTAACATACCATAAAAGATGACATAGATAGTTTTATAAGCTTATTAGTTTGAATTTTAATTTGATTATCACACAATAGTTTAGTCTTTAATATGAACCACAAGCCATTTTATCATTATTATTAAACTATTTACAACCTTTTTTAATACTAGACAAAAAACGTTATTAGGTCTAGGGATGAGCATTTGGTACCAGGTACCGGTACCAAACCGGTACCGGGTATATTCAGTACTTGTACCAGTACCGGTACCCACTTTTCCCTTTTTTCGCTGGTACTTTCGGTACCGGTTCGATATCGAACGGGTACCGTGCTCATCCCTCATTAGGTCAATCCCACATGTACCAAAAAGTTACCCGTTTTAAATCATTTTCTTACCTAAAGTGGATTTTTTTTTTTTTTTGGTAATATGTTACATGTAGGGTGGAGAGCTTGAAGCAACCGATGGTATGAGCCCGTTGGGATTTGTTGTTCAGATCTTTAATGATTAACTAGGCTCAATAATGTGATCAATGGAAAGGTTAGTGTGTTCCGTCTGATTCTATACACTTTTTAATTAACCTTGGTTTAATTACTAATGTGTTACAAATTTTGAATTTAAAAATGGTCTTATTTATAGTTTTGTCACTAACTGATCAAAGCTTTATATTAGATATAGAGTAAATTTGGATTGCAACTAATCGTATCAGTTTGTTTTACGGGACAGTTTAGTTTATCATGTAAAGACATACCCTTTATAAGGCTTGCTTTTTTATATTACGGGATAGTTTAGTTTATCATGTAAAGACATACCCTTTATAAGGCTTGATTTTTTATATTAAATAGAATAAAAATAACTGAAAGTAATCGATATATGAACTAAAATATTTTTTTATTTTTTTAAAATAATCTTATACGTTAAAGATGCCTTAAACATGCCTACATAATACTTAGAAAATTTTTAGAGGTAGCAATATGATACTCTGGATTTGATATTTTGCTATTTTATTTGTTTTCAAAGGCGAGTTGCAGTCTATCGGTGAGTAAATATCTTATTTACCATGATTTCTTGAATTTAATATGGTTTCTTGATTAATGTTGTGATTATGAGTCTTAATTAAATCGCATTTGATATTTCTATGCCGTGTTTAAATCATGCATACAAGTTGTTTGACGAAATGCCAAACTGATGGGACAGCACTTTTCAGTTCTTTATTTACATGTTTTCCGTTGTATCATCTGGTTAGTATCATATAGATGTTGTAATGTGATTGTTATTGATCCAAAGAATTCCTTTTTCACAGTTTTTAAATTGTTTTTTTTTCAAGTTGTAACCTTGATAAATTAAGAAAACAGAGATCACATAGATCATACGCATCAATATCTGTAATTGGTATGTCTTTTTTTTCATGATTAATTTGTGTAATGTATGTGATTAATATGGTTACCTGATGATTTTTCTAACTTGTTTATAAACTATAGGTAGGAGTTACTCTTGACACATGGAAGATGTATGAATCTTTTTAGATCATGAGTATTGCCAATGGAAGCTTGATCATGGGAAGCAAATGTTGCATGTAAGTGATTTGAGTTTATATGTACGCAATATTTGGGGCATTGGGGTTTATCATGATTCATGACTAGATTCTGTCAATTTGGATATAAAAGGTTAAAAAATGGTGCGAGGTACCTATAAATAGTTCAGGCCATGAGATTTGTGTGAAAAGTTTAACTAATTTGTTTTGCAATCATGCTATGGTACTTTAGGATTTTTCAAATATATATTAGATTTAAACGGTGATTGAAATTTTGTAGATGAAGTTGAAGATCTGAAAACAAGCCGACGACCACGTTCCATATCATCGAAGAAGGTGGTTCTTGATTTTCTTGATTTACCAGCCGACTCACTGTTCACTTGTGGTGGCGAAAGTCAGTGCGTTGGTGAATTGGAAAAGATGGGGACACTTGCAAATGTGTTCATTGGGATAATAGTGTACCCGGCAATGGCTAAGTGCATTCTCTCCGTGATCTATCTTACGTTTCGCACCGACGTTGTGGTCACATTCCTTAAACCGGAAAAGGCTGATCCGAATGCGCAAATTTGGTTGGAAAATGGACAATGGACAATGTGGTGTTAATAGAGAAGATCTTGCTCATATCCCATTGCTACAATAGTGAAACTAACCGAAATGTTTAAGGCGAAGACTTTTAATTTGCAGTTGTATTCCGAATAAGTGTTAGGTTTGGGTATCCTGTAAGCGTTTCCTTACCCAAATTATCGTTCTTTTAATATATCAGGTTTTTGTACTTTTATTGTTCATGTTTTGCACATAAATGGAATATAAATGTTATTGAGTTTTGAACACGGTAAGTATCTTGATTAATAATTTTTCAGCCTATGAAGTTTACCGGGTTATAATATATTTATTGTTCATGTTTTGCACATAAATGGAATATAATATATTTATTATATATAATAGATTCAAGTTGCCTTTTATCTTATCATTAACTTATCTAATACGTCACATTATTTAAGTTTATTTTTATTATACACTTATGAGTATTTAAAATTAAATTTTCCTACCCGGGAAGCATTCTCGGGTGATAACCTAGTTATATATATATATATATATATATATATTGTTAACGAGTGCTGATGAATAGTAACTTTATTTTTATAATAATATATAGTTTTTTATTATTTTATTATTTAATATGTTATAATAGTTTATTATTATATTTACTTTTAGTAACATATTTTTCTTTTTTTAAAACATATATTTCCTTTATCTTTTTTTTAATAATTGTTTTTTTTCTTTTTTTGAACAAATATTAATTTGTCCATTAATTTGATACTTCTTTAATAATTTACGTTTACAACTTTTTTTCTAAAAACTTAAGTATGTAGTTGTGCTTGATTTCTTTCACTAACATTCCGTTATAACTTTTGTTAAAAACGAAGTTATACTCAAAATAAAATATTTATTTGGTATCATAAAACGGTACTATGATAAACAACATCGTTCTAATGGTTTGACTTCTAAACAACATGCTTTATTTTCAACTCACGTTTGTTTTACATTATTATTTGCTCGGTTTCGCGGCAACGCGTGATATAAAAAAACGAGTATAAAATGAATATGTTAATTCTGTTTTTGAAACATAAAAAAATATGAAAATAGGTTAGATATATAGAAAATCTCTCCAATTTCCACTTCACAAATAAGACTATCTCCAATGCTACGTGCGTTTTTAGGCGTCCTTATCTGCCACATCATCTGTCACGTTATATCCTTACAGATCCTTAAAAACTCTTAGACTATCTCCAATGCTAAACGCGCCTTTAGCCCCCTTAGTTGTCACATCATCTGCCACATAATATCCTTACAAATCCTTAAAAACCTCAATTTCATCTCCAACCCTACAAATATTCTTACCCTTCTTAATTTCCACCTCATCACCTATCCATTACACACAATATTTAAATAAAACATTTCTTTTTTTACTTTGGGCCCACCTCATCGCATGAACCGAGGCAAACTCATGCCCTTGTGCAAGGGCATCTAACCTAAGGGCATGTTAGGATATATGCACTCCAATGGTAAGGATCTTTAAGGACTTGTAAGGGCATCTCTCCAGTGGATGCATTGGAGATAGTTTTCATCTCCAACCCTTTACCCTTCTTAATTTCCACCTTATTACTTATCCAATACACACAATTTTTAAATAAAACATTTTTTCCTTTTACTTTGGGCCCACCCAAATGCAAAAACCAAGGAAAAGCAAAGCCCTTGGGGAAGGGTATACTTGCTAAGGGATATAATTTTACAATGAGTAATGGCTTGTAAGGGTCTGCAAGGGCATCCTTTAAAGGATGCATTGGAGATAGTCTTAAGAATATCTCCAATGGGCTCTTGGAGACCATGCCCTTAGAGGCCCTTGGATGCCTTTATCATTGGAGCTCATCCATCCTTAGAGACCCTTAGGTGAGATGCCCTTACACAAGGGAAAGTATTTGTCTTGGTTTATGTGATGGGGTGGGCCCAAAGTAAAAAAAGAAAAGTTTTTATTGAAACTAGGATTTAACCTCACGTGCGTTGCAGCGCATTAAACCGAATCGTTATCGGTAGAGCTAAAAGGGATAGCACACACGTATTCAGTACACAAGTCACGTTTTGATTGGGCTCGACATGAATGTGGTGGACTGATGGCAGCCGGGGAGAAAAACAGGTTGGGTGTGCCAAATCTATGATAAACAACTCTGGTGCCCAAAATCTAAAACCCAAAACCTTGAAAAAAAAAACAACCTGTAATTCAACATCTTATAAAATGTAACATCTTACAAATTGAAAATGCTAGAAAAAGAAATTTACAATATGATCTTCTAACCTTCAATTTTATAAGGTGGTTATTCTCAACTTGCAATAGGCCTTTTGTGAGAGTCTGGATCTGCCACATAAATCATGCTTAATACATTAAGCCTTTTTAATTTCAAAGAAACCAATAATATTCATCTTAAAATATAAAACAATATTACAAATACCGAACACCTTAGGCTCCATGATGCCTATACAAATTTTTTCTCACCATTCAAAACCTGTATCATGTTGTGCCACCAATGCAATGAAATCAGTTTTTAATCTATATGAGTAATTAATGTGTTACATTATTAAACAAATTACATAAATTTTGGGAATAGTTTTAGGAGGGTTTTATTACATCAAAGGAGACTTTTAGCCCATTTCCTCTTAAACTAATCTTTTTGACACATCCATTAGTAAATGGGTCGAAATGGTCAATCCATAAGCTAATCTTTTGAGATTTCTCAAATCAACCCTTCCTAGCCAGTCAATATTTTAAAGTGCATTTTTATCGTTTCAAGACCTCGGATAATATCTGATTTAGGGTAAACACACGATGTGGATGTAGAATATACTCGGAGTGTACCTGTTGTGAAAATTTATATTTGCGTGACTGTTTTAAACTATGTTAAGTTTCTTAATGTCGTTTAAAAAACATAAAAGTAAACATACTCTTTAATTATGGCGAACCGTTAACGACCCACACGTTGGCACCAATAAAGGCTTGAACTGGGAAAAAAATGTTAGCATGTGAAAATGCTTGGCCTAGAAGATGAAAAAAAAGGTAAACTGAATCTCATATTTAGGCACGTTTCAGATTCAAAATCTAAATGACTACATCATCCTTGAAAATGTTAATTTCCTCATATGGCGTTATCACATTAACTCCAATTGTTATCAAAGTGCTCTGCAACCTTTTGTCAAATGTGGTGCTAACCATCTTCTACAAAAAAAAAACATATATATATTACTCACATGATAAAGGGATATTTTATTTTCAATATAGTTGAAGTAAATGGTTCATTTAGTTCCTTTTTCGATAACCTGATTTTTCACCATGAATCAATAATATCTTCATCTTAATCCTAATGTTATTCTAAACCCTACCTATTGGGTGGTAATCATCTTGATGTTCTTAAAGTAGATAAAACCTCGTTTAACACCAACTCACAAATAAAAGAAAACCTAATAATAAACCAGTTGTCCGCACCTCTACAACCCTTAAAATTATTCTAGCGGATACACACTTTCACCAATCAAACACAAGATCCTAATTTACTGATAGGATTCACCCTTATGGACCAAATCAGATTGCAACATTAAGATCAATGATTTAAAAGTTGTCATGCCTCCAACTGTAGCTGATATAATGTGACTAGCTTCCACTACTTCATTCCTATCAAGATTAGGTACCGCCATTTCCTAAAACGTTTATCAAGTAATTTAGTCGAACAATAACCGTTTTTAGTATCGGCACATCGCATCGACTTCCATTTCTTTTCCTACCTTCCCATCTAAGTTCTTCACTTGCTAAAACAACATCGAACCGTATTTATTGAAAATAGATAAATGATCCATCACCTAAAATGTTAACATAGCACAAACATCCCAAAATGGCATCTTTCACATTGCATCCATCCCTGTAAACAATTTGATATAAAACAAAATAAATATTCTAAATAGAGATTGTTTCGATAACCGTTTAAACTAATCATCACAACCTAAAATCGATAGCTATCACATTTCAAGAACACACAAGCATTAGAAACTAATCACATTTCAAGAAAACAAAAAAGCTAGCTCTAACAATAGAAGCGACCCAAAATGTTACCAAAATAACTCAACAAATAAGCAAAAAATAAAAGAAAATCTCATCAAAATAATCCAAAACAACAAAAAATGCAGATAACATAAATAAAAATCCTAAAGCTAAGTAACACCAACACAAAATCAAACAAAAACAACTACTAAACATAAACTTTTGAAACCCTAACTGCAACCCTAAGCACACACATTCATATCAAACACAACCCATAAGATGAAAGTTGCCCTAACCCAATACCCAATCAACTCAAAGATTTAAGAACCAAAAACCCTAACCTGAATCAAGACTGTGTCTTTCTTGATTTCCAAACAAAACCCACAAATATATAGACTACCAGAAATCATTTTGACAGCATAACCCCTTGCACAAACCATGACGAAAAACAAATAATCAATGCCTCCGGCCAAATCTCTACCACCACCACCACTGTAAACCCCCTGATTTGAGTCAAAATCCGAGGGTTTCTACATCTTCTGTTCTATGGGCGGGAGGCGAGCATGCGTCGGGAGCCGGTCGCTGGAGACTCGCTGGCTCCGGATCTGTCTCTTTCTTCCGAATCTCTCTTTCTTCTCTTTATTCTCACTATTTCTTTCTCTTCCCTGCTCTCTCTCTCTCTCTCCCTCTCTTCCTTTGTATCAGTCACCCTCTTTTGTTTCATCTGATGCCACAAAACTCTTTTGAAAAAACAGGTGATGACAAGTGTTAATGAAAAGGTGAAGCAAGTAGGTGAATCACCTGCTAACCCCTGTTCATTTCACTTTGTCTATTAACATATAGTAATATTGATAGGATTCACCCTTAAAATTATTCTAGCGGATACACACTTTCACCAATCAAACACAAGATCCTAATTTACTGATAGGATTCACCCTTATGGACCAAATCAGATTGCAACATTAAGATCAATGATTTAAAAGTTGTCATGCCTCCAACTGTAGCTGATATAATGTGACTAGCTTCCACTACTTCATTCCTATCAAGATTAGGTACCGCCATTTCCTAAAACGTTTATCAAGTAATTTAGTCGAACAATAACCGTTTTTAGTATCGGCACATCGCATCGACTTCCATTTCTTTTCCTACCTTCCCATCTAAGTTCTTCACTTGCTAAAACAACATCGAACCGTATTTATTGAAAATAGATAAATGATCCATCACCTAAAATGTTAACATAGCACAAACATCCCAAAATGGCATCTTTCACATTGCATCCATCCCTGTAAACAATTTGATATAAAACAAAATAAATATTCTAAATAGAGATTGTTTCGATAACCGTTTAAACTAATCATCACAACCTAAAATCGATAGCTATCACATTTCAAGAACACACAAGCATTAGAAACTAATCACATTTCAAGAAAACAAAAAAGCTAGCTCTAACAATAGAAGCGACCCAAAATGTTACCAAAATAACTCAACAAATAAGCAAAAAATAAAAGAAAATCTCATCAAAATAATCCAAAACAACAAAAAATGCAGATAACATAAATAAAAATCCTAAAGCTAAGTAACACCAACACAAAATCAAACAAAAACAACTACTAAACATAAACTTTTGAAACCCTAACTGCAACCCTAAGCACACACATTCATATCAAACACAACCCATAAGATGAAAGTTGCCCTAACCCAATACCCAATCAACTCAAAGATTTAAGAACCAAAAACCCTAACCTGAATCAAGACTGTGTCTTTCTTGATTTCCAAACAAAACCCACAAATATATAGACTACCAGAAATCATTTTGACAGCATAACCCCTTGCACAAACCATGACGAAAAACAAATAATCAATGCCTCCGGCCAAATCTCTACCACCACCACCACTGTAAACCCCCTGATTTGAGTCAAAATCCGAGGGTTTCTACATCTTCTGTTCTATGGGCGGGAGGCGAGCATGCGTCGGGAGCCGGTCGCTGGAGACTCGCTGGCTCCGGATCTGTCTCTTTCTTCCGAATCTCTCTTTCTTCTCTTTATTCTCACTATTTCTTTCTCTTCCCTGCTCTCTCTCTCTCTCCCTCTCTTCCTTTGTATCAGTCACCCTCTTTTGTTTCATCTGATGCCACAAAACTCTTTTGAAAAAACAGGTGATGACAAGTGTTAATGAAAAGGTGAAGCAAGTAGGTGAATCACCTGCTAACCCCTGTTCATTTCACTTTGTCTATTAACATATAGTAATATTGTGTGTAATGGGTGGTTGATGAGGTGGAAATTAAACAATGTAAGGATATTTGTAGGGTTGGAGATGAAATAGGGGTTTTTAAGAATTTGTAAGGATATTATGTGGCAGATGACGTGGCAACTAAGGGTGCCTTAGGACGCCTTTAGCATTGGAGATAGTCTAAGAGACGGATGTCTTTTCAGTTGACGAACACTTTGCCATATCGCTCATGTTTCAAAAAATAATAAATAAATAAACACGGAAAAACGTGGCGTTTTCCTGAACTATTTCTAGGACTAGTGATTTGATCTCCGACTATGTAACTACTGCCCCATTTGTTGTTTTCTTGATATCAAACTGAATAATCGTGAAATTTACTTTAAGGAAACCATGCTTGTCATATGGTCTCAGCAAAATGGATTCTATGGTGTTTCAATATATTCTAGTTTGAGTTATGTTATATTTATGTAGTATGCATGGTATACATTTTATTGTGTTTTATGACGATATTTTTTTTTTATTTTATAAAAAGATATATGATTTTCGTAACATTGGTAAGTGCAACTCGATGATACACCCCTTTATGTCAACTCACAAGGGTTACTTGATCAATAATAGAACCTGAATCTCCATTAACCCTTTTATAGTCCAACATGAGGCATGGAGTCATGGACTGAAACAATAAGTGGGCCTCACATGTTCTTTATTTACTTTATATTCACTCTCATTAAGTATCATATCTATCTTATATATTATAATGCATGAGGGAGAGGTATTTTAAGATACCCAAAAAAATAAAAACTTCTTCCCTCTTTATTTATAAAAACACTCCTAAAATGAGGGTAACTTTGTCTTTTAAACACTAATTATATTTTAGTCTCTCATATTATTTCACTTAAATCCCTTTATTTTAACAACATTATGGCTAATTAGTTACACTTATCCATTTCCACAACAAACTTATCTATAATCTATAATACTATATTAAGAGAACTGGGTTTTCTACCCTTTTCGTAATTTTGCCTAGTTACAAATCTTGTAGCACCATGTACAAATGAAGCAATCCATTTTAGAGGGGGAAACTTGGACATTGTCCAAAGTTTTAAGACACTTTGAGGGCAATCTAGACATTTCATCCATGGAATTAATGCCCACTTATGTCTTCCATTAATTGAATTAAATTAAGGAATTAAATAAAAGTTTTATAATAATTAAAGGAATTAATTGATTGAATTAAAGGTTATACATGCAACATTTGGAATTTTCATGATTTAATAGTATGTATAAATATAAATAATCTATACTTCTATACTACCTTATTAAGAGAACTAGGATTTTTACCCCTTTGATAATTTTACATTGTGTACACATTTTGAAGCAACATGTACAAAAGAGCCAAGCTATTTTAGAGGGGGTAAACTTGCGCATTTCCCGAAAATTTAAGACACTTTAGGGACATTTTAGTGATTCTGGCACCTTTGTAACCTATAATTAAGATAAATGTATAAAATTTTTCATTAGTACTACTCATCAATATTTTATGATTATCATATAAATGTATAAAATTAATAATATTAATAATATCATTACCTTATTAAGAGAACTGAGTTTTCTACCATTTTCGTAATTTTGCCTAGTTACAAATCTTGTAGCACCATGTACAAATGAAGCAAGCCATTTTAGAGGGGGGAAACTTAGACATTGTCCAAAGTTTTAAGACACTTTGAGGGCAATTTAGACATTTCATCCATGGAATTAAGGCCCACTTATGTCTTCCATTAATTGAATTAAATTAAGGAATTAAATAAAAGTTTTATAATAATTAAAGGAATTAATTGATTGAATTAAAGGTTAGACATGCAACATTTGGAATTTTCATGATTTAATAGTATGTATAAATATAAATAATCTATACTTCTATACTACCTTATTAAGAGAACTAGGAGTTTTACCCCTTTGGTAATTTTACATTGTGTACACATTTTGAAGTAACATGTACAAGAGAGCCAAGCTATTTTAGAGGGGGAAAACTTGCGCATTTCCAAAAAATTTAAGACACTTTAGGGACATTTTAGTGATTCTGGCACCTTTGTAACCTATAATTAAGATAAATGTATAAAATTTTTCATCAGTACTACTCATCAATATTTTATGATTATCAGATAAATGTATAAAATTAATAATATTAATAATATTATTACCTTATTAAGAGAACTAGGATTTTTACCCTTTTGGTAATTTTACATTGTGTACACATTTTGAAGCAACATGTACAAGAGAGCCAAACTATTTTACAGGGGGTAAATGTAACGCCTCGTCTTTCCGTATTTCTATTTTTAGAAAATAAGCGTTCGTTTTCCATTTTTAGAACCACATTCGAAAACGGATCGAAGAAAGGAATTAGAACCGACAATCGGAACAATTTCCGTGTTTTAACGTAACCGACACAATATGCTTCAGAATATTGATTTCCGATGTAATTTCTAGTGTTTAGACTTTAGAATGTAATTTTTGACGTTTTACAAAGTTTGGGTTCGAGAAACGGGCTACGGAATCGTATTGGGCCGCTCAAAACACGTTAACGGGCCCTGGACCCAACACATGTCTAAAACCTAACCATATATACCCCATTATAAAAATTTGAAACCCTAAACACCCTCATTCTTGTATCTGCGTACACACACCAACTGAACCTCTTCATCTTCTTCATCTAAAAACCCTAAAACCATTTCATTTTCACATCATCAGTAAACATCCTACCTCTCTCCTTTCTCCTTCGCGAGTCTCACACCAGCGACCACACCCACCCCACCTTCTTCCACCCTTACACACCCATGTAGGGACTCAAGAGAGAGGAAATCAGAGCTGCAAAGAGAGTACATGGATAGAGAAAGGGTGGCGAGTGTGGGGATGGTGTCGAGTGGCGGTTCAAGCAGGAGAAAGGGAGCGGCAGTGGAGGCGACGGCGGTGGTGCCCATTGTCTCGAGTCTGGTTCTCCGACAAACACTCGAATAAGCTCATGTAAGCTTTAACCTTTTAATGTTCTTTATCAGATCCCTTCTAGTTCTATGTTTATTCGGATTGTCATGTGATGTTTCTTCTCCGGTGGTGTAATAGTGACGATGATGATGTTTGATGGATGGTGGTTGTGGCCCGAGTGACAAACCTACGCCGCCAATCGACGGCCGGAGGCACCACTTCAGTGGTGACGTGGTGGTGGTGGTTCAGCGTGGTGCGGCATCGGCAATGGTGGTGGATAATATTTTGGATCGAGTTTTGTTTGGGCCAGCTCAGTTCTGTTTCAGGTCTCGAGCTTCGGTTCCGGTCATCATCAGTCTTGTTGGTTCTCGATTTGTATTCGGTATGTTCTCTTTTTCTGTCCTTTGTCGTTCCTTTTTTTGTGTTTAACGATCCGCTTTAATAACACATAGAAACAGTTGGTGTTTTAATTGAAAGTGATGAATGATATAACACAGTGGGATCAGGGGCGGACCCAAGGTCAGCCCAAGGTGGGCGGGCGCACCCCGAGGAAAAAAATATTTAGTGCTAAGTTCCGTCGAAAATCCCGTCCGCACCCCTTGGAATTTTTCGACCGCACCCCTTAGGTAAAAAGTGTTATCAATTTATATTTTAATTTTTTTTAGTAAACTCTTATTTTAAAAAAAAAATACTACCTAAATTATATAACTTTTAATACCTAACTAACTAAACCCAAATACTCATACCTTTACCAACTTATAATTCATAACTAGCTAGCTCACTAAGTCTTAGCCCATTAACCAAACCTAACAATATTTCAAACTATAATAAAATAATTAAAGCACAAAACCTTTAGAAATTCTCTCTCGCTCTCTCTCTCTCTTGCGTCCCTGCACTGCCAACGAATAACATCACCCAGCGACAACAGTCCAGCAGCCGGCGACCACCGTAATCAGCCACCATACCACCGTCGTTCGACACCAAATCTAACCAGAATCCGAACACGGGTAAATTTCTTTGTTATTTTGATGATTTTGGTTGATATTATAGGAGAAAAAAGGGTAATAAAGTTGTTAAATAGGTTTGAAATTTTGTGTGTTTTGAAGTTGTTTATGACTTTATGGTTGTTTATATGATTTTTAGGGTGATTATGTTGCTTATATATTTTTAGGGTGATTACAACTTACGTTATGATTTCTAGGGCTTGAATAGTTGAAAATTAAATAGAGAAATGATTGCTTAAGAAATTAGCTTTAGATGATGTTTTGAATAGATTTCAAAAAATGAAAATCCGCAAGGCGTCGACGTTTTAATTATTTTTGTAACAAGGTTTGACATGTTTTTTATTATTATATAAATTTAGTTTGATGTTCATTTGTTTTACATGACCTGACCTGACCCGACCCAACCCGATACGAACCGATTTTTTTACTTATATACCTAGGGGCCTAAAATTTTTAAAAATGTTCCGCACCCCCATGGAAAAATTCATGGGTCCGCCACTGAGTGGGATTGTGTTCGGTTTATTTTAAATGGTGAAGATGATGGCATCTCATCACAGGTTATATGAAAAACAAATCCAACCTTATCACAAATGGAAAGGGTTCGGATGTCGGGTCAAACTGGTCAACACGAGCTCGGTAAAATTTAAACTACGCGAATCTTGTCACTTTTATGTTTTAAATCAGTATTACTTATGTAAAACCGAGCTTGAATCGATATAGTTAGTAACTAATTATATTTTGTTTTGGCACATCCTTATATACATTGTTTATAAACGTTGATTAATCGTTGAATTTTGAATATTATATCGACAACTTGCGCTGTCGGGATCGTCCAAAAATAGAGGAAACTCTGCCCGTTTTTCGTAAAATTCCGTAAAATGAAACATGTAAATTTCATAAAACGAAACTTATCAAATTCGATTAGTTTTTATAAAATAGATATAAATGTATAATTATTTTTATTTTTGACAACATTTCAACAATACTTTTGATTGAATTAATTTAGAAATATTACTTAAACTATATAAAATATATATGTATAAATTTTTATATATATATATATATATATATATACATTTATATCAACTAGATATACTCCAAATCCCACTTCAAATCCTCCGTCATAATCCCGTTTACTCATGCACCGTCGTTTGCCCATATAGGGTGACCTCGGTGTTCTATCCTCCTAAACTCATGCACTCGTAACACTTGGATAATCGGAAGACTTAGCAAATTTTGTGAGTATACTTGAACCCCTTTTTACGTTTATCACTTTTTGGGGTGTAACATGTTTTCTTATGAAACTTACACTTTATTCATAATACACAAACATTCCTATTACACACATGCTTATTTGATTATTTGATACTTTAAACTTGGGTTTATGACATCTTGTGTTAGACTTGTAATTAACTTAGTACGAGCCTATCTGTGACATATATAGCGCTATAGGATTAAAGCACCGCCCGTAGACTTGTGGTTATGTCATGAGTATATTGCGTTTCATCATTGGTTTGATATGTTAGACACATGCCGAATTTATTGTTTATCTTGTATCAAGAGCTTGCCATATGGAATTCTTTGAAACTTATCATTTTATGCTATGTATGAAAAACTTGTATACTCGCCTTTGCTTTTGAATTAAACTTTATTTTAAAACATGTTAGAGGTTGAGGATGACGAGGCTTTGAACTTGAAGTACTGATGATGCTTAGATACACATTTAGACGTCTTAAGTTAATGTACTTGTTTGTTGTATTCTTGTATTGAACATATTGTATATCAAGTTGTTGTATTTGATTTTAATCTTTCTAATCAACTTTTAGAAATGAAATGAAATTCATAATTTAATTATTGTCACAAATAGTGTTATGAAGTCTCTTGCAATCTTGTTTTCGTCTCACTCCGATGTTTCCGCCATCGGTTGGGGTGTGACAGTAAACTTGCGCATTTCCCAAAAATTTAAGACACTTTAGGGGCATTTTAGTGATTTCGGCACCTTTGTAACCTATAATTAAGATAAATGTATAAAAATTATTATCAGTACTACTCATCAATATTTTATGATTATCAGATAAATGTATAAAATTAATAATATTTCAAACATATATTTATATAACAAGTGATCAAAACCAAACTCCTCGTGGAGTTGAAAACTCAAATAAATCAATAAATAAACATATAATTGGAATGAACTCTTTTTGTTGAATGCAGTGTAACTTAAATAATTCGTTTCATTTTATTAAGTGTAGTAACCGATCTTGCTTAAATGGCTATCATTGAGAATCAAATAAATCGTTATAACTTTGATGAAAGTTTTTTATATATAAAAAAGAAACACACCGTCATGTGAATCAATTCAGTTTGAAATGGTTCTAAAATCATCATCGAACCAAACCTGCAAATGTTGCATCTTCTGGCAAAAGTAACCTCCATGATTGGATAGCATCACCATCTTGTTAACTCAACGACGTCTAATCATGAGATCTTCGAATTGGAGCCCCGCCGCAATTGTGTGAAGTCATCTGAGCTATCACATCAGATCCAACCACAACCTTCATCTTTGCTCGCCGGTTTAACACAACCGTTAGCACTATCGTTCCTATTTTCGAGATTCAACGGCCACCATCTTCCGTTCAGTAGTTCAATTACAGTGGTCCAAGACCAATCAGAAGTGCTCTCATCACAGTTAAGCTGGAAAAGACAACACGACAACCAAACGCAACCGCCACCTCAAGCCTTTATCTATCTCGTCTTCAGAATGCCCATCTTTTTTACGATCACATAAAGGATATTACACAGACCTTTAGAATCATCAATGGGTTAGACAAATTTTGTTTTCTATAGCCGATAACTTAGTTCCATTTCAGAGAAGTCAGGTACATCAACAGCGCCCACTACACTTCAAAACAACCCACCTGGTACACCCACAACAACTTTCACTATTCATATAGTTTACGGCGTATACACAGTCCACGTTATTTGTATTAACAAAAAATGGTTTCTTAGCAACGTCCATACTCACAACATAATCAAAGACATAGAGAAGACCCATGAATGTATTGGTACGACGTCCACACCCCTAAACACCCAGCTCACCAGCAAACTAACGAACAAGACGATTGGGAGGATGATGAACGGTGGACAACCAGTATGGACGAAATCAAGGAGACATTCAAACCTTATTTAAATTGATCATACTATCTCGTTCGACGTGGTTACTATGGTCCCCCGATTTAAAATAATTTGTCAATGACTTTCAGACGGCCTTTTCTTCTTACCTTTAAGCATTTTAGTACATTTTTGGGCCATTTGGCCAGAAATCAAATGATAAATTTTTTTATAAAAACAAACAGGGAAGTCCATATTAAAAAATTAAATAAATCAAATGATCATTTTCACTCCGATTTTCGTTTGATTAAGATTGTTCATCAATTTGTTCTGGCGACTAGATTAAATTTCGAAACCTTGCACATACGGATTTGATATGAGCTTTGTTCGTATTCTGTATGTTTGTGTATTTACTTGGTTGGGTGCACACACTTACATGGGTTAGCAGGTAGTAAATTGACATCAAACAAGCTCACTTGTTTAATCTAATTGGTTGTATTAAAAAAACTTTATATAATACAATATTCAACAAAATGGAATTTTAGTTTTCATAAAAAAATTATAAAAACATTTTTAGAAGCATTTTCGTTTTCATAAAACTTTTTTTTTTATAAAAACGTTTTTTTTAAGTTTGGTAAATAAGTTTTCCACCAACAAACTTTTAGGAAAAAACTCCATAATCTAAACATAATACATTTTCAAAAACTGAATACCAGATTCGGTTGCATTTTTTTAGGGATTATAATTTATAAGTATAAAAGTACTCTTATAGATAATATTAGTTAGTTGAAAAAAGCTACAAGTTATTCAATTCGCTGGTTTATAGGTTCTATATATAGTATAATTCATTAATTTTTTTTTCACTTCAGGAAATTTCTTGTTCTTTGTAATTTTTGGTTTACAGGTATTTCAATTTTCTATTGTGTATAACTTTGATTTATTCTTCTATACTCACACTTAGCATTCATCTTATTTATTATTCAGTGGTTTTGGAGCTTCAATATTCATCATTTCAGATCTTTACACCGGTATGTAGGGCTGTAAACGAACCGAACGAACACGAACAAGGCCATGTTCGTGTTCGTTCGTTAAGGATATTAACATGTTCACGAATTGTTCACGAACGCATACCGAACATAAGTTTATGTTCGTGTTCGTTCGTTAAGGAAATTCAGTTGTTCACGAACAGTTCGTGAACACTGGTCTCGAACACAAACGAATGCAAGCAAATAAAAACAAACGTAAAGAACATTTAACCTGAAAAAAAAAAAAAAAACATTGTTATCCTTAAACATTGGATATAAGTAGTTAAATACAACCATCAAATGATAAATCAAAACACAAGAAGTCAACTAGACCACCAAACGATGAATCAAGTTTATGTGACAACCCTCACCAAACCAGGTATCCGTACGAATTAATTAATATTTAATTAATGCTTAATTACTGTGCTTGCTTACAACTGTGGTTAAACTGCTTCTTGATTTCCGATACATACATACTCATGCATCACATTTTATATTGTCACTCTATTATTTACACACAAACATTAATGACAACCTTGATGCACAAAAGCACAGTGAGCACACTATACGGATAACCCAGTAAACATGCTGACATTGCCAGCACAAGACAGACATTGTCTCTGAGGCCAGTACGAGCCGGGAATAGATTACTACACTAGTAGGGAGTGTAGGGAGGTGAGGATTGTAAAACTGCGTCACTAGGTGATAGTTACAGTGACCGGATGTGCCTAAATCATGCTTTAACTATAAAATCCAGCACTTTATTACAAAATTCAGCATTTTATTTAACTAGTAAAGTGGAAAAACATGGGAAAATAATACTAGACACTTTCCAAAGTGTCGGGAATTCTTTGTGTCACTAAAAATAATATTAAAGACACTCTAGATTCTTAATTAGCACTTTAACGGATCAGTATCCAACCGAACAACCGGACTTTACCCGGAACATAAAAATATTGTCAATGACATTGTTTATCCTTTTCTGAGCTAGTTAGGGTCCCCGAACACCCTGACACCCGTTATAATACACTACACACTATTACACTAATTTAGATACCTAACTAAACTAACTAAACACTAACTACTTGGTTGAAATCAAACCATAACCCCCCCCCCCCATGATCCGATCGGTCCCCATGTGGGACACACACCACAAATTTTGATTATTTTATTTGCCTATGTCCCATATCTAACTTACACAATACACCATGGTTAAAGCACTAATATGGTCTATAAGTATAACCAAGAGATCACACTTTTCATTTACATAAACACTCCAACAAAAATTGCTCTCATCTCTCTCCCTCTCCTTACAATCGGCCGAAACCAACACCCCACATCCACCCATCATTCAAATCTTGTTCACTCATTCTACATACATACCAAGGTGCTAGAGATCATACAAGGAGGCCCGATGCTTTCGGAATCTCAAGAACCTCACTACGTTGCTTTTATCCTCCTTGTTTTCGCTTTGATTCTTCCCTAGCCACGAGCTAGTAGTAAGTGCTTCCAAACACTTCCTTGTTCATGTTTAAAGTGGTTAATAAGAGATTTAATGGTTAAAACTCAAGAACATGCGAAAACAAAACTAAAAGTCTTGAATGAAAGATGAACAAGATGGTTAAAGAAAAACTAGTGGTGTAAAACTTATGAAAGTTGTCTAGCTATGATTATTTTATGTTGTTTGATGCTAGTAGTGGAACGGATCGTCATCTAACCATGCTAGATCATGTTCATGGAACATGAACTAGCAATATGTTAAGTGTAAAAGTAGCAAGATGATGAACCCTTCCACACATGAACATGAACTTGTGTAAAAGTGATTTTTCTTGTAAAATAGAGTTTTAAACTAGTAGATCTAAAGATCTACAAGTGGTATTTTCGAAGAACCAAGTGTAAGATGCAAATCTTGTTTAAAACCCGGATCTTTCATAAACTAGAAGCATTTTTGTGAACAAACAAGTGTGTAAACACTTGTGTGACAAAAGGATTTAACAAAGAAATATTTTCGTAATTTTTGGACTAGAAGTTGTATAATTACATGTTCTTTAAAAATAAAATTTCCAAGAAACTGATTTTTATTTTTAAGGATGGAAAGATCTACTAAATATGTTATAAAGTTACTACATACTTTTACACAACTTACAAGTTCATGTGTTTGCGATTTATGCTTATTTTTTACTAGTTTGATGTTTGAATATTGTATATTGATGATGGGAAAATTGTTGATTGAATTTTGAAAAGAAAATGATACGCTAGTAAGCGTGGCCACCTCCAGTTACAAAAGAAACTCTGGCGAAATTTTTCCAGAAAATAACACTTAGAATATTTTTGGTGACAAGTGTTTATAAATATATTTTTGACTTGTTTTCCAAACAAACTTCGCCATGATTTTTATTATAAAATAACCAAGTATTCGGAGGTAGATTTTCGTAAATAAAACTTGTTAAATATATATTTAGAATATATATTTCATAGTAAAACGCTTGTGTGATTTTATGATTATTTTGTGAACTACACATATATTATTTTTATAGTAAAAATAATATAACTCGTATACACTGAAAAGTAACGACTCCAAATAATACCAACGCCTTCACAAATAAATATTTAAGTTACACCGGTATTATTATTACCACCCGAACTTTAAATGTAACTTATGTATTTTCGGAAAAATACTCTTAAATTCGTATTTTGATAAAAGTATTATTTTGGAAATTATATGGAATAAAATATAATATTTTTGGGAAAAATATGTATATTTTGGAGATAGAATATTTTAGACAAATGAATAAAAATATATTTTATTAAGTGAGACTTAATAATATATTTTTGGAATTATAAAAGCGCACATGTATTAAAACCCCCATCCTTGGGAAGGAATATAATTATTAAATAATTAAGAAGTGGAAATACGAAATAGTTGCCTAACTATTTCCCAAAAATGTTAAACCTTAAGCCAAGGCACGGCCGTCTGTCTAATAGAGGTTAGTACGTGTAGGTCGTCACGCAGCAGGTTGGTTGGGATTTACTATTTCGAGACGCACTTCTGTGAGTTCATGTCCCCCTTTTCTCTTAACTGTTTTCAGTTTTTATACCTCGGGGGTGAAATACATGTTACTATGATTACGAATACTTTTTACATGGTATGGTAGCGTAAGGAGGGTTACTACTTAGATCATGTGAGTGAGTAGGCTGAAACTGGAGGCCATTAATCCTCATTGTAGGACCGAGAGTCAGTAGCGGTAGATCTATCTGGGTGTAGCGAGCCCAACTCCAGGCCCAACAGAACGGACCTCGGGGTGACTTTGTACCCGACGCAAAAATCTGCTAGGTTTGAGTCTTCCTACTGCACTTCACACGTATCAATGGCCTTGCAAACCATTGGTGATATCTTTATTTCCTTATTTGCTACATACCAGGGATTTTATACTTACAAAGGTTTTACATACTCACTTTCACATGAACTCGCTCAACATTTTTGTTGATTTTTCAAACTTACATGTATTTCAGGGAATTAGGGATCTGGCGAGGTATGCTATGTTTTCAAGCTGCGTAAGAAGGGTGATGTCATCCAAGTTTAGGGGTTGTGACTTTTACCTGGACGAGTCACAAGTCTTAAGCTATGTTTATTTCATGTCTGTAGTTGTGTCTTTCGAACAAGATTTTATTTTGTTGTGTTGTATTTCTGTTGCATGTGTCGACGTTTGAAAACAATGTTGTGGTATTTTACTTTTAAAGCTTGAAGTAATGGATGATTATCACGGTTTTACTTTCATATAGCTTGTTGTGATTAAGCTATGGTATTAAGAAGTCACACCAAATAAACCCACGTTTCCGCAAAGCCAGGGTGTGACAGCTTGGTATCAGATCTTTGATCATAGCGAACTAGGACTCATTCTCGAGTCTAGACTATGATCACTAGGGCTCTCACGAAAACATTTTTACATTGCATACACTAAACGTCCAGATCCAGGGCACAAACATTTTTTTTCAAGAAGTGCACAATACACTTATTCAAAGATTTAAAGTTCAGTCGGGGAGACTGAGGGAGTTCAGTCGGGGAGACTGAGGGAGATTAGTCGGGGAGACTAAGAGAGTTCAGTCGGGGAGACTGAGGGAGTTCAGTCGGGGAGACTAAGAGAGTTCAGTCGGGGAGACTGAGAGGATAGTCTAGGGAAGACTAGGATGATCACTTGTTTGCTTATTGGTGACTAACATGTTTATTTGATTATTTGATTGATTGTTTATGCATATGTGTGTTTGTGTTACAGACATCATGCCTTCTTCATCAGACACTGGAGTTTCCGACACTCTGGACCCTATGGCGATAGTATCAGATGACATAGTTTCATCGGAGCACGAGGTCCACACTTCCGATACTACCAGCACAGACGATGATGACTTCCAGCCCTTTGCGCTGCCTGACGTCGTAGCCGAGCCTGCTGATGGCCACCTCGCTGGGGATTTACCACTCGCGGTGATCCCTGCTCCTATACCCCTTGCTGTTTATCTGGTGATAGATATGCCACTTGCTGATGTTTCCGACGACGACGTCGACTTGTTTGAGGAGGACCCACTTGAGGATGACCTTGAGGGTGAGGCCCCTATTGCTGCTAATGATATCCTACTCATTGCTGATGCTCCTGCAGAGGAGGCCCCTATTCATTCACCTGTCCCATACTCATTTGAGTCTGTGGCGTCCGCATCTTTGCACACACAGGGAGTGCAGCACCACTCACACGACACCGACCTTGACATGGCGTCATCAGCTGCACCCGCACATGACTTTGAGTTTGATCACGATATTGATGAGGATCCTGTGTTTCCCTCTGGTTTCGATCCCGACCAGGATATTGAGTTCATTCATTTAGACCAGCCCCTAGAGGATCCTGTAGCCCCTGTCGATCCTTTATTTGCTGATCCAGCTGATTTTGATATGGAGTTTGTTGATTCGGAGCCTGCTGTGGCCCCTGAGCCAGTCATTGCTCCTGACCCTGCATTTGAGCATGACCCTGTTTATGCCGATGCGCCTGCTGTAGCCCCTTTTGTTGATGACATACCTGTTGACGATCATCCCGTTGTTGCTCCACCGTTAGTGGATGATCATATTGCTGACGTTCCTGTTGACGCTCCACTTTTGATAGAGGATCCTGTTGTTGCACCATTTCCTGACCCTATACCGGTGATGTTCGACCGTGCGCCTTTTGCGACCCATATTGATCCACGTTACGCTCACACCCGCAATGGGTGGATTGATGACGATGATTACCCACCTTTCGTGTTCCCTGTTACACCCCCTGTAGCCCCCGTTTTAGCTCCCATCGATGTACCCTTGCTTCCCACACATACCACAGATGTTAACCGCACCGACTTGCCTATCACGTTTGTTCAGGACATACCTCCACCACGTCCTGGGGAGGGTTCATCTCGTCAGCCGTTTGGTCATACGCCTTTCATGACAGGAGGAGACCAGTTTGTACCCCAGAGTTCTCACCCTACTCTTATTCCCACTATTGCACCATTTACTGTACCATCCTTCGCTCCATCTAGTGAGCCATTCCTCTGGACTACACCCCCCATTATGCCACCATCCGATCCGTATCACCCATACCACGTGGGGTATTCTACGGAGGAGATTCTCACATCTTTCATGATACAGCAGGAGGCGCTGACCCGTCGTGTGCAGGAGCTGGAGAGAGCTCAGCGACTTCCGTGCCAGTGCCAGACTCCACCTGCAGTATCACACCCTCCTCGTCCGTTATCTCCCGATTCTGCCGCTCGTTTTTGGACTCCTGAGCAGCAGATAGCCTACTTGATGCGCTCTCATCGCGCTATGGAGGAGGACTGGCTTCATATGCGACGTTTACTCTTTTCTCGTTTTCCCCCTCCTCCACCGCCATCAGCATAGGCCTTTTTGTACGACACGGGTAGACTTTTGATGAGAGGACCGCGATTGTGCAGACTATACAACCTTTTTGGAGACCGCATTTTGGACGATTATGACTTTTGATGTTTTGTATATTGGTTGTTGTTGACACTGATTTGATAGTTTGGACTAGGGCGATGTGACCCATAGTCATTGATGATACAGTTATGAACTTGTTAAACCTTACATTGTGGTCTTGATCTATGACAGCGCAATCGCAGTATTCTCATTATATGTGATGTTGATTTATTGTTTATGTTCCATAACATGAGATGTTATGTGGTTGATTTATTTATAACATGAGATGTTATGTGTTGATATTACATACGTATGCCTTATACTCACTATGACCTGACCTACGTGAAACATCTTTTAGAAGATACCTCCAAGACGCCAGACGTGCATGCCTACCAACGAGGCAGAACTTCAAGGAATCATTGCTGCCGCCATTGCGCTCTATGCAGCCTCACAAGGAGGAACAAGCGGAAGTAATTCGAACAACAACGGCAATAACAACCCACCACATGGTAATGTTAAGTAGTTGAGACATACTACGATACATCTGGATATCTTTAGCACATTTGCTAATACCATTTGTATATTTTAACGTATGTGCAGGGTGCACTTACAAGCAGTTCCTTGACTGCAAGCCCGTAAACTTCGTCGGCACCGGAGGTGCTATTGCTTTTGTAAGATGGGCCGAAAAGACTGAGTCTATTCTCAGAATGAGCAAGTGCGCTCCAGACCAACAAGTTACCTACATTTCTGGGCTATTTTTGGACGGAGCCCTGTCCTGGTGGAACTTACAAGTACAGACTCTTGGTGAAGCCGCAGCTTATGCGATGACATGGAATGAGCTGAAAGAGCTTATGCGAAGAAAGTATTGCTCACGCGCTGAGATTCAAAAATTGGAGATAGAGTTCTGGCATCTCAAGATGGAAGGTCCCAAGATCGCGGAATATGTTCAGAGATTCCACGACTTGTCACATGTGGTACCTTATATGGTTACACCGGAATTCAAGCGAATCGAGCGCTTTATCTGGGGTTTAGCTCCACAGATCATGAGTATGGTCACTACTTCCAAGCCGGCGACAATCACAGAGGCCATCGATCTGAGCGTGGCTCTTACTGAGGAGGCTATCCGCCTAAATAAGTTTTCGAATGTTGAGCAGAAGAAGAAGGAGACACACGTAGAGTCGTCTGGTGAGAATAAGAGGAATGCCCGAATTTGAATCAAGCCAGTGGAAGAGTGTTTAACATCGGCGCAAGGGAAGCGCGCTAAGATCCAAACATTGTCACCGGTACGTTCCCTGTAAACCAACATTTTGCATCTGTTTTGTTTGATACCGGTGCCGATTATAGTTTCGTGTCGTTAGAATTTAAGAATATACTTGGGTTGACGCCTAGTAAGTTAGACGTTCCGTACTCCATCGAATTGGCGAATGGGAAACTAGTTGAGATGGGTGAAGTTCTCGCACTTCGAGAACTTAGCAATGATTCCTTGAAGTTCTGCTTCATTGGTAGGCATGCGCGTCTGGCGTCTTGGAGGCATCTTCTAAAAGATGTTTCACGTAGGTCAGGTCATAGTGAGTATAAGGCATACGTATGTAATATCAACACATAACATCTCACGTTATAAATAAATCAACCACATAACATCTCATGTTATGGAACACAAACAATCAATCAACATCACATATAATGAGAATACTGCGATTGCGCTGTCATAGATCAAAACCACAATGTAAGGTTTACAAGTTCATAACTGTATCATCAATGACTATGGGTCACATCGCCCTAGTCCAAACTATCAAATCAGTGTCAACAACAACCAATATACAAAACATCAAAAGTCATAATCGTCCAAAATGCGGTCTCCAAAAAGGCTGTATAGTCTGCACAATCGTGGTCCTCTCATCAAAAGTCTACCCGTGTCGTACAAAAAGGCCTATGCTGATGGCGGTGGAGGAGGGGGAAAACGAGAAAAGAGTAAACGTCGCATATGAAGCCAGTCCTCCTCCATAGCGCGATGAGAGCGCATCAAGTAGACTATCTGCTGCTCAGGAGTCCAAAAATGAGCGGCAGAATCGGGAGATAACGGACGAGGAGGGTGTGATACTGCAGGTGGAGTCTGGCACTGGCACGGAAGTCGCTGAGCTCTCTCTAGCTCCTGCACGCGACGGGTCAGTGCCTCCTGCTGTATCATGAAAGATGTGATAATCTCCTCCGTAGAATACCCCACGTGGTATGGGTGATACGGATCGGATGGTGGCATAATGGGGGGCGTAGTCCAGAGGAATGGCTCACTAGATGGAGCGAAGAATGGTACAGTAAATGGTGCAACAGTGGGAATAAGAGTAGGGTGAGAACTCTGGGGTACTAACTGGTCTCCTCCTGTCATGAAAGGCGTATGACCAAACGGCTGACGAGATGAACCCTCCCCAGGACGTGGTGGAGGTATGTCCTGACGAAACGTGATAGGCAAGTCGGTGCGGTGAACATCTGTGGTATGTGTGGGAAGCAAGGGTACATCGATGGGAGCTGAAACGGGGGCTACAGGGGGTGTAACAGGGAACATGAAAGGTGGGTAATCATCATCATCAATCCACCCATTGCGGGTGTGAGCGTAACGTGGATCAATATGGGTCGCAAAAGGCGCACGGTCGAACATCACCGGTATAGGGTCAGGAAATGGTGCAACAACAGGATCCTCTATCAAAAGTGGAGCGTCAACAGGAACGTCAGCAATATGATCATCCACTAACGGTGGAGCAACAACGGGATGATCGTCAACAGGTATGTCATCAACAAAAGGGGCTACAGCAGGCGCATCGGCATGAACAGGGTCATGCTCAAATCCAGGGTCAGGAGCAATGACTGGCTCAGGGGCCACAGCAGGCTCCGGATCAACAAACTCCATATCAAAATTAGCTGGATCAGCAAATAAAGGATCGACAGGGGCTACAGGATCCTCTAGGGGCTGGTCTAAGTGAATGAACTCAATATCCTGGTCGGGATCGAAACCAGAGGGAAATACAGGATCCTCATCAATATCGTGATCAAACTCAAAGTCATGTGCGGGTGCAGCTGATGACGCCATGTCAAGGTCGGTGTCGTGTGAGTGGTGCTGCACTCCCTGTGTGTGCAAAGATGCGGACGCCACAGACTCAAATGAGTATGGGACAGGTGAATGAATAGGGGCCTCCTCTGCAGGAGCGTCAGCAATGAGTAGGATATCATCAGCAGCAATAGGGGCCTCACCCTCAAGGTCATCCTCAAGTGGGTCCTCATCAAACAAGTCGACTTCGTCGTCAGAAACATCAGCAAGTGGCATATCTATCACCAGATAAACAACAAGGGGTATAGGAGCACCGCGAGTGGTAAATCCCCAGCGAGGTGGCCATCAGCAGGCTCGGCTACGACGCCAGGCAGCGCAAAGGGCTGGAAGTCGTCATCGTCTGTGCTGGTAGTATCGGAAGTGTGGACCTCGTGCTCCGATGAAACTATGTCATCTGATACTATCGCCATAGGGTCCAGAGTGTCGGAAACTCCACTGTCTGATGAAGAAGGCATGATGTCTGTAACACAAACACACATATGCACAAACAATCAATCATATAATCAAATAAACATGTTAGTCACCAATAAGCAAACAAGTGATCATCCTAGTCTTCCCTAGACTATCCTCTCAGTCTCCCCGACAAAACTCCCTCAGTCTCCCCGACTGAACTCTCTTAGTCTCCCCGACTAAACTCCCTCAGTCTCCCCGACTGAACTCTCTAAGTCTCCCCGACTAATCTCCCTCAGTCTCCCCGACTGAACTCCCTTAGTCTCCCCGACTGAATTCCCTCAGTCTCCCCAACTGAACTTTAAATCTTTGAATAAGTGTATTGTGCACTTCTTGAAAAAAAAATGTTTGTGCCCTGGATCTGGACGTTTAGTGTATGCAATGTAAAAATGTTTTCGTGAGAGCCCTAGTGATCATAGTCTAGACTCGAGAAGGAATCCTAGTTCGCTATGATCAAAGCTCTGATACCAAGCTGTCACACCCTGGCTTTGCGGAAGCGTGGGTTTATTTGGTGTGACTTCTTAATACCATAGCTTAAAACCGTGATAATCATCCATTACTTCAAGCTTTAAAAGTAAAATACCACAACATTGTTTTCAAACGTCGACACATGCAACGGAAATACAACACAACAAAATAAAATCTTGTTCGAAAGACACAACCACAGACATGAAATAAACACAGCTTAAGACTTGTGACTCGTCCAGGTAAAAGTCACAACCCCTAAACTTGGATGACATCACCCTTCTTACGCAGCTTGAAAACATAGCATACCTCGCCAGATCCCTAATTCCCTGAAATACATGTAAGTTTGAAAAATCAACAAAAATGTTGAGC
Source organism: Helianthus tuberosus (assembly GCA_030545235.1). Lineage (NCBI taxonomy): Eukaryota > Viridiplantae > Streptophyta > Magnoliopsida > Asterales > Asteraceae > Helianthus > Helianthus tuberosus. The sequence goes on from CM060387.1 coordinate 120,267, forward strand.
GAGTTCATGTGAAAGTGAGTATGTAAAACCTTTGTAAGTATAAAATCCCTGGTATGTAGCAAATAAGGAAATAAAGATATCACCAATGGTTTGCAAGGCCATTGATATGTGTGAAGTGAGTATGTAAAACCTTTGCCGAACGGTTCACGAACTGTTCGCTGAACGTTTGGTTCGTTTACAGCCCTACCGGTATGTATGTTTCTAAAACATGATATATTGTTTTTTTGTTTAACTGTGAATGTCATTTTTTATCCTATGTTATTTATAACGGTAACATGATAAAATATGTAACTAAAATACTTAACATTTTTTTCAGTTCCCCAAACTACTCTAGCTACTACTACTGATGTATCAGTTAAAGAGGAGATTAGAGAAGAAACTTATCATCCAAAGGATGTAATAATCAAACAGGAAGAGATACAAGAAATTCCGGAGGACGTTGATCTCGATGATGACCAATGGTAGTGTGACAATATTGATGACGTCCTTGAGATGTTTAAGTTGTATGATTATAAATTGATCTCATCATGATGCAAAGTACTTGACACTTGAGCTTTTAGTTTTCAACTTTTATATTTAAGACTTATATTTCCTTATTGCTGTACTACTTTATATAACTTTTATTTATGTTTAAGACTTATTTTTTTATTCGTGTGTTACATTATTGCGTCATTGGTTTCTTGAAGTTCTTGATAATTTAAATTCTAAATTTAATAATTACTAGACATGTGTAATACTTATGACATTATATCCACCACAATAATGCTATCATAAATATTATACGAATAAGAAAACTACCAGAAACAAATGTCGCAATGCAAAGTGTCACTCTCGCGCGCATCGCGCGAGCACCCTACTAGTATAAAAATATAGACATAAATTATAGAGTAAACTGCCATTTTGGTCCCTGAGGTTTGGTCATTTTTGCCATTTTAGTCCAAATTTGAAACCTTTTACATCTGGGTCCATGTGGTTTCATTTTGGTCATTTTGCCTGCCCAACTACCCACCCCACCTGTCATACCCTGACTTTTGCGGAAGCGTTATTATGCGTGACTTTCTTAATATCATTGCATTCAATCATAACAACCACTATATGATAAACTAAAGATGGTCATCCATTAAATAAGTTTTTAAAAGCATAACAACATTGTTTTAAAACATAGAATTCAAATTCGAGTACAACCCATGTAATTTGTTTAAGAGTTCACAAAGACTCGACAAAAGACATTAAATAACACCAGGATTTGGAAGACGTGTCTCGTCCAGGATAAGACACACTGACCAAACCCTAAGACCATGGATGACATCTTTTATTCTTAAACCACACTTGGAACTTCCGAACGCCCGCCAGATCCACATCTAATTCCAAGAAAATATATATTTTTATTCACCCAAAATAATATATTTTCCTCTTGTAAAAAATATGATATAAACTTGTAATAATTGTAGAAATCATATTCGTATTCACTTGGTGTCCAAAATACTTATTACCAAAATATACTTGTGAATCATTTTTCCGGAATATTTTGTAAGCCTTATTCCAAAGTTCGGTTTCACCAATATTTTGTGTATAACTTGTATATTTATTCCTTGGAATTTTGGTAATATTTTGGATGGTAATTCTTGGTATTTTGATGTGTTATATTATTTCATGTCCTAAAATAATATAACTAGTACACAAAGTATACACACACATGTTGTCTTCTAAATATATATTTCCTAAATTCATATTTGGTCACTTTTATTTACAAAAACCAACCTCCAATGTTTATAATTTTTGTAACAAAAATTATGGCAAAGTTCTTGTAACAGTTTATGGTTTAAAATACACTTGTAAATATTTGTTTAGAAATATTTTTCTAAGTGTTTAAATTTTTAGAAAAATTTTGCCATAGTTTCCCCTAAAAATGGAGGTTTTTATGCTTTCAAGCATATCATTTTCTTTTGTAAAAATCAACACAATCAATCATCGTTCAACAATAAACATCTTACACTTACCAATTTTGCCAAAAACAAGCATAATCTAATACTTCATGAACTTGAATATTTGTAAAAATTTGTAGTATCTTACTAGTGTTCTTAGTAAGCCTTGTTACCTTCTAAAGTGTGATTGATTCTTTAAAAACTTCATTTTTAAAGAATATGGATCTTTACAACTTCTAATCATATTTTTCAAAAATGTTTCTTCTTTGATTTTTCTTGTTACACAAGTGTTTCTACACTTTATTAACCACCAAAAATAAGGTTTGTTTATGTAAGAACCAAGATTAAATAAAACTTATATTTTTAACTTGGTTTCTTTAGAAATCATCCATAAAATTTCTAGATCTACACGTATCACAACTTACTTTGATCATTATTTTCAAGAAATCAATGTATTCTTTCAAGTTCATGCTTCTCATGAGGATGATCCATTAACTTTCATCAAGTTCATCCTCTCATCTTGCTAGATTATGTTTTTAATCATGATCTAGCAAGATCATATGATGATCAACATCATTTTCACAAGTAATCAACAATCATCAAGCATAACAACTCATATTCATCAAGATTTCTTCATATTTTAAGCTTATGTTCAAGTTTACTTCTTGTGATTCTTAGTGTTCTACATGATCAACAATATGATTCTTCTTTTAACCACTTAAAATGGAAGTAAAATAGCAAGATCAAGGTTCTTACCACTAGCACAAGGCTAGGGATGATCAAGTGAAGAAAACAAGTGGATAAAAGCAAATGAATTAGGTTCTTGAACTTCCGAAAGCTCCTAGCTTCCTTATGCACCTTATATCACCCTTGAGTATGCTTGAAACTAGATGAAGATGAGTGAATGATGGTGGTGGTGGGGTTGTTGTTTATGGTCGAGAACAAGAAGAAGAGAAAAGAAAGAAGTGTGTGAAGTGGTGAAAGATAGAAATGAAGTTATGATCTCATGGTGCATTCTTATAATCCAATTTCAAGTGTTAACCCTTGTATAATATGTTACTAAAGATGCAACATGATCTAGTTTTTAATTGTAATAAAATCAAGATGATGGGGCCCTTGTTGGCCGTCCATAGGTGGGGTGGGGGTGGGGTAGTAGACTAGGTTTGAACTAAGTTGGTTACATTATGTTTAAAATGTAAGTGTTAATTAGGATTTAGTTACTAGATATTTTTATGAGGTGTTATGATGTTCGGGGACCATAACTAGCTTGGAAATGTTAAAACAGTGTTTCTAGTGTAAATTTGGTGTTTCGGATATTGTCCGATTGTTCGGTTGGTTACCGGTTCGTTAAGGTGCTAAACTATGCAGTTTAGTGTGCTTTATGTACCCTTTTGTTTCCCGACACTTAGGAATGCATTCGGGACCATTTAACCACATTTCTGCATAATATTAGATTGCTTAAGTGCTGATTTATGCTGAATTCGGCACTTTGGGTGAGTTTTAGGCACTTTCCGGCACTTAAACTATCTCTAAATAGGCAGTTTTGTGATCCTTACTTTCCTACACACTATAATAGTCTAGTACTTAGTTTCTGGCTAATTTTGTGTCTCAACACACTGTCTGTCTATGTACTGAGTTCTGTCAGCATTTTCCTGATTTATCTGGTAACCGTGCTAACTGTGTTTCGTGCATCATTTGAGTTAAATAAACTCTCATGCAGTAATGGTATGACATTAAGCAATATGTGATGCACATGTATGTATATGGCAGAAATCAGTAAGCAGTTAATTGTAATTCAGCACAGTCATTAAGTACTAATCATGGTTTAATAATTGTATGGATACCTGAAAGTTGACAGTTGTCACACCACCCCCACCCCCACCCCTACCCCTACCCCTACCCCTACCCCTACCCCCACCCCAACATATTTAAAGCTTTTAACTTTTTGTGGGTCCAACTTATAAATTCATGTGCTATGTGAGGGATAACATGCCTACTAGTTGGCTATATGCCTGCAATCCCAATTGTCGTCTTCTTCGTTCATTTATGCTTTTCATAAAACAAAGCAGACAATAATAGAGCATCCATGGAGACCGGAGGCTTCCTATTATACCTGTTTTCAGCTTTCTCCGCCGCTGTTTTATCAGCAATCATCATCTCCAATCACAACACTTACAAAAACAATCATCAGATCAACCCATTGTGAGCCTGAATCTCTTGGATTTTAAACAGAGCCATCATATCTTTACAAGATTTCCCGTATTGCTGAACTCGTACTCTTTCTGAACCATGGAATGACCCATCTTGACTATCATCCGTCGCTGAGCTGGACCGTCACCCACCTTTCTCCGACGACATGTCTCAGATGACAGTTATTCAGATGTGATGTTAACAACAATAATAACCTCGAATACGGTGGTGGCGAGGGCGGCGGAGTTTGAGTATCACTACTCGATTCAGGAGGCGGTGGAGCGAGATTCGAACTCGAACAAGACTGCGGCGGAGGATAAAGATCGACAAGATTGGAGGCACCAGAATCAGGAGTGGAGACCCGATTGAGAGCATGGGTTGGGGCGGCGATGGCTGGACAGTGGTGGTTGGGTGTTTGGTTAGGGTTAGGGTGGTGGTTCTGTGTAGATCAGTTCGGTGAAGACTGAGGTGGCAGTGGATGGTTATGGTGGTGGGAGGTGGGAGATGGTGGTGGTGGTAGATGAAGGTTGCGATAGAGTTGTGTGTGTTTATGGAGAGAGAGAGAGAAATAGTTAACCGTTTGGTCTATAATCAGAAGAGGGAAAGAAGAAAATGGGTGGGGTGGCTAGTTAGGCAGTCAAAATGACCAAAATGCCCTTCAGAAAAGGACAAAAAACTTGGTTTTTTTAGAATATCTGCTGACTTTGTTTTTGGACTAAAATGACAACAAAAATGAAACCACAGGGACCCAGATGTAAAAGGTTTCAAATTTGGACTAAAATGGCAAAAGTGACCAAACCTCAGGGACCAAAATGGCAGTTTACTCTAAATTAAATATATATTTCTTTAACAATAAACTATCATTTTGGTCTCTAAGATTTGGTCACTTTCACCACTTTAGTCCAAAACTCAAACCTTTTGCATCTGGGTCCCCTGTGGTTTCGGTTTTATTGCCATTTTGGTCTAAAAAATGAAATCAGCTCATATTTCTCAAATTAAATCTTGCTATTTTGTCCTTTTCCTCAGGGGCAAAATGGCCATTATTATTAATTAAAAGTGGATTTGTTTCACTGCCACACCACCGCACCCCCGCCACACCACCGCTGGGTACTACACCCACCACCACCACAAAGTCGCCGCCGTCGCCTCGAATAACCCATCAGCTGCCATTCTTTTAGATTTGTTCAACCACCGCCACCGCCACAGCCACCACCACCTCAAATCTTCGGTCAATTTTTTAAATCTTTCCGATTTATCAACTACCACCACCACAAACAACCGATCAACATACCTATTCGGAGATGGAAAAAATGGAAAAAGATGGGAGTTTCAAGAAGGGGCATAGCTAATCTCAGATCTGAACAACTGGCCGGAAAAAAATGTGGGTAATCGGAAACCTCGTCGCTCGAACCCTCGCACCAAGCATCTCGTCGGAGCTTCTGATCTTGCATTCCACCTCCACTACAACACATTTTCACCACCGCCACCACTACCTCCTAACCACAGCCGCCATCACCACCTCCTCACCATAGCTACCATCTCCTTCTCCTCACCGACGTAACCTTTCGTTCATTTAAAAATCTTTCAGATCTGAACCAAAACTAGATCCAAGTTCCATATCAACGCCGCCCCTTTTATCATCCGCCACCGCCTCTACCATTATCATCCACCACCGTCTCCACCATTAACATCCACCACCGCCATCGTCTTTACCATGATCATCCACCACCGTCTCCACCATTGAGCGTGTGATAGAGAGAGAGAAGAGAGAGAGACAGAGGGGTGTTCCTGTGATAGAGAGAGAGAGATTGCATAGTATATATATATTATATAAATTTTCTATATAATGACCATATTGCCCCTGAGGAAAAGGACAAAATAGCAGGATTTAATTAGAGAAATATGAGCTGATTTCTTTTTGAACAAAAATGGCAATAAAGCTGAAACCAGGGACCCAGATGCAAAAGGTTTGAATTTTGGACTAAAATGCCAAAAGCGTCCAAACCTCATAGATCAAAATGACAAGTTACTCTTTCTTTAATCTAAGGAGGGTAAGAAGCAATCTTTGCTCTCAATTACATAAGTAAAAAGCTAGAAGGGGGTGGAGAGGTAAAATTGGTATATCCTATCCCTATTGACTTTTTTAAGTTCTCTTATTTTTTTTTCTAAATGTATATAACTTTTTTAAATAACATTATAATTTAACCAAAAAATTATACCGCTAAATCAAACATTTTTATTCTCTTTAGTATAATATTGATATACATTTTAGTTTTTTTATATATATTTTGAGAAAAATGCTCGGATAGTCCCTGTGGTTTACCCATTTTTCACCTTTAGTCCATAACTTTCTAAAATTACACCTATAGTCCCTAACTTTTTGAATTTCGTTTCCGGATAGTCCCTAGCGTGGATGGGGTTAGTTTTTGTGGTTAAATGCGTGTGAAATGACAAAAATACCCTTACTACCAAATTAATAACTAAAAAGTTTACAATTAATATTTTACAATTTATGTGGGACCCACCACCCACCCTACCCACTCCATGTTCTCCACTCCACACCACCACCACCATCTCCACCTTCAACCACCACCATCTCCACCCTAAACTCTTTCTTCTTCTTCGATGTATTCTGCAACAACAATATTGAACTTCCTTTTTTTTTCTTTGTTCAATGATTAATAACAAGACAATAATCATATCTGAATCTTCTCCTTCTTTATACTATTATCACTAAAAAGAAACTTGCAATTTATTTCTGATTCACAACAACATCCAGCAAGCACAAACACTTAATCATCTATAATATCGAAAGAAACACTAAACTTTTTCTAAATTTATCCGTAAACAGTTTGTAATTGATGTATAATGTTCGAAATCACAGAACTTTCAACAGAAACAAATTGAAATATGTCCGAACTGCTCGAAATTACACCGAAACTCAATCAATTTCACTGAAACAGACTGGATTTCAACTGAACTTGATCAAATCAGTCCGGAATGAACAATATTTGATCCGAAACAAATCGAATCAAATCGGAATTTGTTCGAAATACGTCGAAAATCAACGAGGAATGATCCGTAATTCAACCGAAACAATCCGGAACTTGATCAAAATAGTTCGAATTGAAACATACTGCACGTATTCTTAACAGTTTATGCCGTTTAGATTCAGATTATGCAGTTCAAAGAACAAAATCAGATTCACAGCTTATGCCATCCAGATACAGATCCAGAAAGTTCAGTTTTTTTATCCGAAAACATTGAAATTTTCACTGAATCATATCGAAATTTGATCGAAAACAGTCCGAAACTTAACAAAGTTTATCAAAACATATTAAAATCAAACATAATATTCAAATCTTGATCTGAAACTAATTGAAATCGATCCAAAATCAATCCGATTTTGTTCGAAAGTTGTCCGATTCGAACACGATTACACGCAGAGCTTCCGTAGCTCTGAAACCACTTGTGAGTTCAGGAACGGATCGTAATCGATCACAAGATCTGCGTTTAAACGGTTCTACGTGTGGAATCCGTAAAACCGAGTCGTAATCGAAACACGAAAACGTAAATAATCAACGTTTATTACGTTCTAATGACAACCAGACAGAGTTTCGACTCAATCTATACACGAAACACTCAAGATCGTATAGACGTGATGTAAACGGGAGCAGGGGCGGATGTACATTGTAGTAAGGGGTGGCGTCCGCTACGGCTTGACGCTCCGGCGGTAGTGTAAAATTAGTGTAAATTTTGGAAAAATTTGATGTTTTTTCGATTTCGTTACCGCTTATTTATAAAACGTTACCGCTTGGCGCGAATCCTAGATCCGCCACTGAACGGGAGTGTTCTTGAACGAGAGTGAACTTGCATAACTGAACTTGAAGTCTATGTTTGAACGAATGAACATGATGGGAAAAGAAAAAAAAAGGAAGTTCGATATTGTTGTTGCAGAGTGCATCGAAGAAAGAAGAAAGAGTTTAAGGTGGAGATGGTGGTGGTGGTGCGGAAGGTGGTGAGTCCAACATAAATTGTAAAATATTAATTGTATTATTTTAACTTTTTAGTTATTAATTTGGTAGTAAGGGTATTTTTGTCATTTCACACGCATCTAACACCAAAAACTAACCCCCATCTACGTCAGGGACTATTCATGAACGAAATTCAAAAAGTTGGGGACTATAGGTGGAATTTTAGAAAGTTAGGGACTAAAGGTGAAAAAATGGACAAAGCACAGGGACTATCCAAGCATTTTTCTCATATATTTTTTAAAAGTATATCACACTGTGTGTATAATTGCGCTGTTACATCATCTACACAGTGTTGATATGTGTCAAGGTCTGAATATTTTCTATAAGGGTGTTCGGAGTGGCATCGGTAAAGCCACTTTACCGAAGTGGTAAAGAGTGGCAAACCAATGCCATCCAACTTTACCGATCAAACATTTACCGAAGCGGTGAGGGCATGCCGAATCGGTGAGGGGAGGAAGGAGAGAGAGAGAGGGGGTGTGTGGGTGGGGTCCATTCCATCTCTCAACCAATCACACATTTTTCCTTTTTTTTTTAAATAGTTTACCACTTCACCAAGTGTCTAAACCATTGTCAACACTTTTCACCAAAGTTTAAACACTTTTGACTGATTGACATGGCGCGCTCTGATTGGTCGGTTTTTTGGTTTGCCACTCCAAAGTGTTTAACCACTCCCTACACCCTAACTATGTTGTTACCATTTACACGATGTTAATATGTATGTCTAGATCTAAAATATTTTTTAAGAAGTATATTCTTACATTTTGAATAAGTTTTAAATAAATAAAGAATATCATAATACATAATGTGGTGGCGTTTACATAGTTTTAATGGATTTTTTTGAACGGCTAAACTTTTTTTTCTCCTTAAACACAATATTAAATTATAACTTTTAAGGATTGAACATTGGTCTCCCTACAAGCGATAATTCATCTTGACCACTAGGTTAAAACCTAAGTAGTTACATAGTTTTAATGATAACCCGCCTGGTTCCTTTTTTTTAACGGCAAATTTGGATCACTGACGGACAACTGAGGTATCATCGTGCCACCGGTGGAACCACCCGATCATATCCATCTCCACTAGGCATAATGCCTATACACCAATTCAGGAGGAAACCCAATAAATATGGGAAAACCCCCCTTGTAGAAATCGAACCTAAGAGCTATTGGTCCTCTTATATTGAGCATTTTGATAGTTCAGATATCGTTTATGATACATACACAGTATATATGATGATAATAGTAGGTTCAGAAGAACTATATACTAAAGAGCCACACGGAAGGCATCACATTCATAGCAGGCTTTTTGCATCCTACTCCCACATCGATTATTATAAATTAATGTTTCAGTTCACATAAAGAAATCTTTCACCAAAGCTACAGCCCAGCCCAGCCCAACCCAGGTTAGGTCCATAAACATAGCCTTCAATTCATGTTTTCAAATTTAAAATTTGGTCCATCGGTTATAATTATATATATATATTAAACACATTAAGTCTAACTGTCTTCCAAATCATTCTTCACCATTAGATCTTGCTGAAATGAAATCTCAGCCACTTAAACTCACAAAAATAACTTCCATGATGGCAGTTCAAGGCATTTTAATAAAGGTTTCTTCAACAGGTGGTTACCACCATCTTTTTCTACCCATTATCTCCGTAATTCAAGCCTACAATGCCCTCAATTCAGTTAAATAGTATTTGGTTACACACTCTCTCTCCCATGTTCTTGCGGTTAACGCCGGTTGAGCACCCACTCCTCTTATTACGGTTACTTCGTTCCTTTATTAATGCCACCGGTGTCCACCGCCACTACCACCGTTGATGATTTTGAGAAGTGGGCACTGCCATTCGACCACAATTTGGTATTCGTTTGCTTGGCTTGTCGTTCTCATCGTTTTCAGTAGTTCCCCTGGCATAGCTTGAAGCACCATCAATCTCTCACACTCTCGGTAATGTGTTCTGTTTTTCAAAGCCCTAATTAGAGCGAATTTGTTAGGTGTTTGTTTGTTTTGATGAATTCCTCATACTATTGATAATTGTTTAAGGTAACACCACTGAATTCCTTAAGTTACAATTGATTGATCTGGCCATGTTTTGAATTTGTTGGTCATGTTGAAATTGATGGGATGTATATAGAATTTAGGTCTGTTTTATAACATACATTATGCTTGTAATAGTTCTAATCATGTTCTTGTGCTTCTAGGGCTTTCCGAATCGACACAAGGCGGCTGTAATGCCTCTAAGCTCCATTGCATTTTTTATCTTCAATTACATTCATCCAGTGCCGAAATTGTAAGATTTACCTTTTTTCGCTCCTGTTGGTTCGTTTCTTCATTTTCCATCGACTTCACTCCACTGATTGTTATGTGTTTGACTTAATTTCCTCTCAATGCTTCCTACTATAGAGAGATAACGGTAAATCAATCATCAATCTAGAGATTGTTGCTAATATGTGTGTGTGTGTGTGTGTGTGCGCAAGTTTAGATTCTTGATCAATTTTCGTTGTTAATTATATTTTTGAAAATCAATCCATGTTATTGGAATCATGAATGTAATATTATTGGTTTTTCAATTGATAATTGACACTCTTTAATCATGATTAAAGTAGTATATAATACTAATAATTGTCTAATGCAAGTGCTATTTGATCCGCAGACTCAATAAGGTTGAGTGGAACGTCATAGAAGACTTACATTAGGTATTTTAACGTGAGTAATTACTTAATGTGCATCTTTCTAATTTTTTATTTTTTATTTTTAATTGTTTTTTTTTTCTAGAGTTGTGTGATCTTTTTTTTATTTCATGTAGCTTGCTTAATTGGATGTATTGATGATGTTAGGGGTATACAACAAATAAATAATGCAAAAGGCATGGATAGATATATCAAGGCTGACTATCAGGTTCTTTTGGGATGGATTGAGGTTATTGTTTACAACATATGTATATATGTAAGTCTATAATCATCTATTTTTATAGCATTTTATGCAGTTTTGTAACTGACCTTTTTCTTTTTGACAATGAATATTCTAGAAGAGTTATGGAGGAAAGAAATGAAAATTCTTCAATTTTTCAGGTAAAAGGGGTCGGGAACTAATCTATTTTGCTCTACATTAGCTACGGTTTTAGTGTACAAATAAGACCAAAACTGGGTTAATAATTTTTGTTGAAGATAATAGTTTTATTTCATTTTTTTCTTACATACATAATGATGTTGTTTTGGAAGGTATTGCAGATCCAAAATGGGCTGCTAAGTACCAATATTATAGTATATTGCTGTCATGTATCAATGTATCATTACTTTTATTTAATAAAAAATTGTGGTATAAGTTTTTGATTTAAGAGCTAAACTTGTGTGATCTGTGAGTAAGTTTTACCATATATACACATGCCTTTGTGAATATTTAAATTGTTTGAACTTGCAAGGGAACCTATTTGTATCTGTTTATTTTTTTATTTTTATTTTTTTGTGTAGAAACACAAATTACCTAATCAAGGCGATTGATGTCATTTCGTTTGCTTTATGTATACAAAATGATATGTGCCTATAGAACTATGGTTATTATGTTTGCCAAAAAAAATCATGAAGCTGCAAGGTAATTATTCAATATTAATATCTTTTCTTGATGAATAATGAATGTTTTGGTGCTGGATCAAGTGGATATTGATTATGATATTTTTGTGTTAGTTATCTCATCAAGAAGCTGGTAATGAGGTTGGACAAGCCTTAAGCACGCAAGATCACTTAAAATAGAACGGGTCGAAAGTAGGCAATGGGGTTACGCCATTGCCCAACTATCTTACCCTAGCAAGCTGGGTGCCAAACTCAAGACTTTGTCCAAAATACCCCTATTCCTTTTCCTGTCACGGCCCCTACCCCGGTTTGACCCGGTCAGGAGCCGCGGGACAGGAACTCACGTGGTATTTATTTAATTGAATTGACAGCGGAAGATTTTAGCAGGATCATTTTAAAACTGAAAAGGCCTGATTATTTTATTTCATAATTCGGGATAAAACCCTTTGAAATTTACAATCAGATGATTTCACTGGGAAATCTTTATTTTACAAAACATGTTTCTTTATTTATATTGAGCCACTTCCTTAAGCTTGTAGTGCTTTACAGCACTTTTCCTAGATCACCTGAAACATGTTTGAAAAATGTTTTGTCAGCAGGGAAATACTGGTGAATCATTCTTTTTACTAAAACGACACGTTGTTATAATTTACAGTATTAAGAGCGATTACAATGTTTATACATAGCAACCATCTACCCACGGTATTTATCACTCGACCACCTATTGGCTATCTCGTTGTTCAATGGTGTCTGTGATTATGGTCATATCACCCCTTGGCTAACCCGTTGTCCAATGGTGACGGTTATCAAGTATTGTATACAAAACCCCACATACCGGCTGTAATATGGAGATTACAAAGACTTAATCCCTGTAATTATAACTTTGAAAATAAATAGGGTTTTGTAAATAATTTGATAAAAAGAGAATGACTCACATTGCAGATTTAACGGGCAGAGTTTAAGCCTACTGTTTAGCCTTGTAACCTAAATTAATAACATGCACACGAACTAGGTCAGTAACTAATACAACATTTACGATAACTCACGAGATTAAACCCTCACAATAAATGACAAAATGCGATACTTAAACATCCATCGAATTCACGACGAATGACAAAGCATAACCCTAATGTGGGCAGCACTTAAACATCCATTGGATTTTAATCGATCGGACATTGAATCGTAGCAGCGATCGAGTTAATACCCTGTATCGTAGCAGCACCCCACTATAATAAAAGTAAATTCGACTTCAGAGTAGTGAAACTTCGTTTTTGAAAGTTTTCGTCGACACAGAATGAAAGCCCCTGCTCCAAACTATTTATAGGTGAAAAATAGGGTTCACGCGGCCCGCGTGGCCGCCTAGTCTACGCATAGGTCTGATTGGTCACGAGTAAGTTCAACAGCTGGTCAATACGTGGCTCGGGAATGCTTATCCAGTCAACCATACATTGACGCGGCCCGTGTAAGCTTCCCCCTTAAGGCTTACGCGACCCGCGAGAGGACCAAGATTCTGAATTTCTTGATTTTTAATATGGATTAGGGTTTCAGTGGTCCGGGTTTTCACTTACGGGTAAAATTGGGACATTTTTGAGAGTCCTTACATTCTCCCCACCTTATTTAAAATCTCGTCCTCGAGATTCATTGAAATAAGTGAGGATACTTTCGCTTCATTTCCGATACCAGCTCCCATGTGTATTCGGATCCTCTCTTCGAATCCCACTTGACTTTGATTAGAACTAGTCGCTTGTGCTTGAGAAACTTAATCTTTCTGTCTTCTATCTGCAGTGGTTTCTCCACAAATTTTAGCTTCTCATTTACCTCTGCATCTTGAAGAGGTATTACCAGAGATTCGTCAGATAGACATTTCTTGAGATTGGATACATGAAATACATCATGTATTCCAGCTAACTCTTCTGGTAGTTGTAAACGATAAGCAATTGGTCCTATTCGTTGGATGATTAGAAATGGTCCTATATATCTTGGACTTAACTTTCCTTTCTTACCAAACCGCACTACTCCTTTCCAAGGAGAGACTTTTAAGAGTACCTTGTCTCCAACCTGGAATTCTAACGGTTTGCGCCGATTGTCTGCATAACTCTTTTGTCGATCTCGAGCTGTCTTTAATTTTCCTTGATTTGAGTGATCTTATCAGTGGTTTCTTGTACTATTTCAGGACCTGATAATTGACTTTCTCCTATTTCTGCCCAATAAATCGGAGTTCTGCACTTTCTTCCATACAGTGCTTCGAATGGGGCAGCTTCGATACTTGCATGATAACTATTGTTATAGGAGAATTCAATTAAGGGTAGGTGGTCATCCCAGTTTCCACCAAAATCTATCACACATGCCCGAAGCATGTCTTCCAGGGTTTGTATTGTCCTTTCACTTTGTCCGTCTGTTTGTGGATGATATGCAATACTCAAATTTAGTCGGGTTCCCATTGCTTCCTGGAAACTAGTCCAGAAATGGGAAGTGAAACGACTATCCCTATCTGATATAATGGAGAGTGGAACTCCATGTAAGGATACTACTTCGTCTACATACAACTTGGCTAACCTTTCCATGCTAAAGGTTTCCTTTATGGGTAGAAAATGAGCTGATTTGGTTAATCGATCTACAATTACCCAAATTGCGTCATTACCCTTCCTGGTTTTGGGTAACTTAGTAACAAAATCCATTGTTATGAGTTCCCATTTCCATACAGACATTTCTAATTGTTGAAGTAGACCTGAGGGTTTCTGGTGTTTTGCCTTAACTTGTGAACAAGTAAGACATTTAGAAACATATCTAGCTATGTCTTTTTTTCATTCCTATCCACCAGAAGTTATTCCTTAAGTCTTGGTACATTTTATTATTACCAGGATGCATGGTATACCTAGATTTATGAGCTTCTTCTAAAATCTTATCTCTTAATTCTCCTTGTTTAGGTACCCAAATTCTCCTTTCATGGAATCTCCAAATTCCATCATCTCCTTGCTTTAATTCTTTTATTCGTCCTTTCATTCCTTCAACATCATCCTGGATTGCTGTTTCTTGAATCTTCTTTAGTTGTTCCATTAAATCTAACTGTATATTTAATCTAAGAGCACGAACCCGTTGTTGTTTCTCATGAAACTTACGACTTAAGGCATCTGCCACTATATTTGTCTTTCCTTCGTGATATTGGATATCACAGTCATAGTCACTTAGGATCTCCATCCATCTCCTTTGTCTCATGTTCAACTCTTTTTGCCCAAATATGTACCTTAAACTTTTATGATCAGTATAGACAGTAAACTTACTTCCATACAGATAATGTCTCCAAATTTTAAGGGAAAAAATGATGGCTCCTAATTCTAAGTCATGAGTTGTATAATTTTCCTCGTGCTTTTTCAATTGTCTTGAAGCATACGCAATATTCTTCTTGCGTTGCATTAGCACACATCCTAATCCTAACTTAGAAGCATCACAATATACTTCAAAATTTTCAGTTCCTTCTGGTAAGGCTAGAATTGGGGCATTGGTTAACTTTTGTTTTAAAATTCTAAACGCCTCTTCTTTGTGACAACTGTGCTCTGTGATCGATGTACAATGTAAAACAATGTCAGTTATCAATAAAACAATATGCTTTGGTGTTATTATATGTGTTTTGGTGATATTATGTGTGCAATTGTTTTTAATGATTTTACAATTTGATTCGAATTCGATTTCAAGCTTTAAATCACTTTCTGAAGGTTATACGCAAACTGGTGCTTAAACGCAATCAGTTTAACGCGACGTACACTCCGGAACTGTGACGTAAGCCAAACATACCGTAAATATCCCTTACATAACTTAGAAATAAGTTTCGAAGGATTCGGTATGGCGAAAACATGTTTATTTGAACTAAAGAACTAATTACGACAAAACTGCGAAACGAACGTTGGTGACCGCCCGGATAATATTTAAATCCCACAAATATTCTGTTACAAATGAAACCTTATTTTAATCAGGTTCGTGTTGAAAAATAAATTAAAACGCTTAAAAACGTTAATTTTCAAGTTTAAGCGCGTACCGTGTGTTTCTGCGCGACTCAGTGCTTTTACTGCGAAACACAGACAACGTAGCCAGTCTTGGCAACTGAAATTTATTTCAGTAATATTTTGGCGAGTTTATTTTTATAGAATAATAAAAATAATTTAGAACGCCATAAATCAGGATTTGAACACTAGATAAAATACCCGGTACATAATTAAACACTTTACACGGAACATAAAAATATTGTCAAACATATTGTTCCTATTTTTCTGAGCTAGTTAGGGTCCCCGAATACCCTAACCCACTTTATATTACATAACACACAATAATACACTATCTATATCCATTAAACTCTAACTAAATTCTAACTAAGCTAGTAACCAAGAATTGAAACCCAACCCTATCCCCCCCCCTTGGGCCGGTTACATGGGGACTTCCACCCCATGATTTTCTTGAATAAAATATAAGATCATGTTTAGTATCTTGAGGACACAAGGTCTAATGGTTAATGCATGGTTGGAGGTCAATTATAAGAACCACTAGATCTCACACATTCTTACCATCTTCACAACAACAAACCCCAAACTCCTTCTCATTCCTTGTTTTCGGAAGCCACCCATCACCACCATACACCCACCATCAAGTTCCCTTCAAGCCATTTTTCACATACACAAAGGTGATAGAGACCGAACAAGTAAGCTTGGTGCACTCGGAAGCTCAAGGACCGCTCTCGTTTTCTTTTATCCACCACTTTTCTACACTCGAACTCCCCTATCCTTGTGCTAGTGGTAAGCACTTAGATCCTTGCATTTTACATGATTGTTGAGTGATTAATGATGTTTAAAGATCAAAAGATAGAAAGTCTAAAGAATCATAAACAAAGTTTTGAACATTAACCAACACATGATAAAGTAGTGTTAAAATGATGATGAAATATGATAATGCGTGATAAATCTGAAATATATAAGTGATATTCTGCTGTAAGTATTGTTGTGATCGCTAAACATGTTAACGGAATCAATCGAACACACTTTATAATGTTGAAGGACTGAAAACAGAAAGCTGTTTAGTGATTACAGCCAACTTCAGTTGGCTGTAACCAGACCGAAACTTAACGAAAAATGTATTTTCTGAAGTCTGGATTTATGTATTATGAAATACGGTTCTAATGGCACTGGAATCATAATTTTTGGACTTCGTTTACTATTTTTAAAATGTTATTTTGTAACAGCAGCTAGAGCTGCATTTTTGCTGCTGAAAATATGCGTCCTGTTTTCAGTCATAACTTGAATTCTGTGTGGAGTTAGATCACGCAATTCGTACTGTAGATGACCACCGATGTATTTGTAATTCTCTCACTGGAATTTCGTAAATCAGACTCTCGATGAATTTTAAATAAATTATTCCGTGGACTGCAGTCAGAAAAAGATAAATCTGATTTCAGTCCGTAAAATGAAATTTTATAAAATATTGGTAATGAACTAGACCCCGATATTTTTACACAATAATATTTGGATCGTTTAAGACATTCTGTAAAAATTTGGGAATTTTTGGAATAAGTTAACTATTTTATTTAAATGTCTGAAAACAGTCGAGTTTCATACATATTAAAACATAAATGACATAAGTAGTATTTTGCATGTCAAAGTGTGGTTTTTTATTATTAAAAATCATTCTTATTTAATTTAGGGCGGATAAACAATTTGAGGGAATTGTGTTAACATTTAAAAACGCACCCGAAGGTGAGTACATAGTTCACCTCTTTTACTATTTTCAATTGTTTTGGGGTGATTCATATGTATCAAAACGATTTCGATGTTTTAACGATGCTTTCAAAACGAGTAAGATGGTTTATACCAAACTAATAACGATTTCGATAAAGTGAACAAGCTTGTTGGTTGTAATTACATAACGAATGACATTCATTAATTTCGGCCAAACCGACCAGTATTAGGTTATGGTACCATAGGATCCGACAAATCCCGTTATCAGACCGGACCCATGGTTATGTGTGGGTTAGGTGGTTAACGACTGAATCTGATGATTGTTAACTTACCCTTTGGAGGTTTGTTAATGCGAAAACGAGTTGAACAATAGACGAGTCACAAAGGTTTGAATGTTATTAGCGAGACGACCAAAAGTAGTTTCACGATCTAAAACGAGAATGATTTAAACGACTAAAATGGTGTTTAACGAATTAAACGATTTGGGTAAACAATTGGAAGCGATGCACACAAACGAGGTTTTCGAAACGATATAAACTATACGAGTTTTATTAAATAAATGTTTTGGGTTAAGAATCATGGCTACGAGATTTTATACACTATAACCAACTTGATTTGAGTTGGTTAGTTATGCCGCAATACAATACTTTTCAAAACAAGGTTTTTAATTGAGTTTTGCAACATGTAAACTAGCCATGAATCCGACACTCTCAAAACCCTATGTACTCGCCAGCATATCTTTGCTGACTTTGTTTTTACATATGTTTTAGGTGAAGTTGCTTAGTGTTGATTGCAAATAGAATGCATGCTCACTTGGGACCGGACGAGGCCTTAGTGATTTAATGACGATATTAGACTGTGTTTGACTTGTTTGTTTAACTTAAGACAATGTTTAATATTTAATAAAACGAAACTCTTTGTATCCATGGTTTGAAACAATAATTCTGTTACAACACTCCCCGACGTTTCCGCCACGATTTGTTGTTTTACGTGGTCGGGGTGTGACAGAAGAGTTGGTATCAGAGCCAATGGTTATAGGGAATTAGGTTATTAGTAAAATTTCGACCTAGACTATAACTTTCTAGGACCCCAACGTAAGTTGATTTGCGTTTAGAATTTAAAAAAAAAAACGAAATCCGAATCTGCTTCGAAAATTAATCATCCGTTCTAGGATGATTGATTACTAGGTTTTGAACCCTCTGTTGTAAGGTTTTGAACCCTTCCAGTATGACTCATTTTTGGCTTGGTGCCTATTGAGTTTTCAAAATCTCGTCAAAGTTTGGGTCTAAATAATGTGAACACGTGCAAACTGGAAGAGTGAACACCGTGCGTATACGAATCGATTTGAGGAGCTCAGTCTTTTGTGTCCTACTATGGTTACCTCGTTAGAGAAAGCGATAGAGAGGTATATCGATGGTCTACCCGATTCCATACAGGATATTGTGACTGGCGTCAATCCTGCTACTGTTTGTCAAGCGATCGAGTTATCTGCTACCCTGACTGAGTCGCAAGTCAGGAAGGGTAAACTTACCTGCAAGGGTGATAAGAAGAAGTCAACTGATTCTGCTAAAGACAAGGAAAATGGTAAGGGTAAGAAGGGTGAGTCTTCGAAGAAGTCGAGAAAGCGAAAGGGTGCTCAGAACTTTGCAGTAACTGCACAAACTGCTTAGAACCCTCAGAACCCACCAGCTCAACCTCCTGTGAAGAAAGTGTATGCTGGTACCGCACCTCATTGTGCTCACTGCAACGGTCATCATGTTGCACAACAAGCTTGTAGACAATGCACAACGTGTGGTAAGCTTGGGCATCTGGCCAACGTCTGTCGTTCGGGTCAAAATCAGATTGTTCAGAATCAAGCTGCTCAGGTTCAAGCCCCAATTCAGGGGAATGCTGCTAGATTCCCACCGGGTTCATGCTTCAATTGTGGAGAGTATGGTCACTTCCGCAACAACTGTCCGAGGTTGGCAAATGCAAATGCAAATCCAAACGTGAATGTCAATGTCAATGTCAATGCGAATGCGAATCCCGCTCGTGGACGAGTATTCAATCTAAATGCAAACGAGGCGCGAGCTGACAACCTCGTCGTCAATGGTACGTTTCTTGTTAACAATCGACCTGCATCCATTGTTTTTGATTCTGGTGTTGATAGAAGTTTTGTTTCGTTATCTTTTGAGCCTTTGCTTGCGATACCTAGAACTAAACTAAGGAAACCCTTATCTGTCGAAGTTGCCACTGGTAAACCTCTTGTGCTCGATTCTGTTATTCGTGATTGTCAGTTAAACCTTGATAACCATCTTTTTCCCACTGACCTCACGCCGATGCAACTTGGGAGTTTTGATATTATCATAGGGATGGATTGGTTAACCAAACATCATGCTGAGGTGATTTGTTTCGATAAGATTGTTCGTATTCCTCTTCCGTCTGGCGATGTTCTGGAAGTTCGTGGCGAGAAACCATCTGGTGGATTGAAGCTTATGTCGTGTATGAAGGCCCAAAGATATTTGCAAAAAGGATATGTTGCTTTCCTGGCACATGTCACCGAGGAGAAAGGCAAGAGCAAGAGTATTCAGGATATTCCGATTGTTCGGGAATATCCAGAGGTGTTTCCCGATGAACTGCCTGGTTTGCCTCCAGTTCGTCAAGTCGAGTTTCATATTGACCTTGTACCCAATGCCAACCCGATTGCGAAAACACCTTATCGTCTTGCACCATCGGAGATGCAAGAGTTATTGAAACAGCTTCAAGAGTTGTCTGATAAAGGATTCATCCGTCCAAGATTTTTGCCTTGGGGAGCTCCTGTTCTCTTTGTGAAAAAGAAAGATGGATCTTTTCGAATGTGTATTGACGTGATTGTCGTGGGTCACGCAAATTTAATCCCAAAAACAACTATAGATAGCGGTAATAGGGTATCGAACTCAGGGAGTATGTGGAAGGTGTGTTAATTTTATAGCTTTGCAATTAACTACAATTAACCTAATTTGCATAAAAATAAAGATCAATGGTTTGGATTGTTGTTTTAGAATACTAAATTAAAAACTAATTGCAAATCAAATGTTGGTTGTAAAACAGATTAGGAGAGAACAATGACCATCTTAGGTTTCAGTTTCTTTAAACAATTGTGTGTTATTCCAACTAGAAAGAGTTACATAGACATAACTCGTGTATAGATAATTGAAGTGATAAAAGGGAACAAAGTACTCGGATTATATAAACGCGAGGTTGTTTCCCGATGACCAATTAATCAATAACCAACCCTAACCCTTCCCGTGATATCTCGATTGCCAACGGCACCAAGAACGTACGATTGAGACTAGAAATTGCAATATCGATTAACAAGTTACAAGAAATTAAACATACACCATGATATTCAAGCAACGCAAGTTATCATTCTAGAAATTCAGAAATAAACACACAAAAATTCAAGAGAAACCTTCACCTAAGATGATCACTGAAAAGTTTAGCCGGACATAGTTTGGTGAATCATCATACCAACAAATCTAATGTTCATATGAATCATAAACACAAACCGAATGTTAGAAATTGTTCCAAACCAAGCAAGACAGCCAAAATTCGCCCCTAGTGAGTCCCAAAACCGTCCAATGATGAGAACACTTGAAAAGACATCATAAAACTGCTTAAATGAGGCAGTTACACTTTGGATCGCAGCCGCCACCGTAAATTACGGCTCCACCGTAATTTACGGTGGACTTGATTTGTTTACGGTGGCAAGAGACTGATTTACGGTGGCCACCAATTGATAACGGACCAAAATCATATTGGTCATATAATCCCCCCGGTAAAATGCTAACTCCGGCCCCAAGATCTAGCAACGCCTTAGCCATTTGAAAATTACCCACTTGTATGTTAATCAATGGCGTGCCCGGATCTTGGAGCTTAGGTGGAAGCTCCCCGTTCAAAACCGCACTCACTTGCCCGGTTAAATCTACCCGCTTAGGCATTTTCTTTTTGTTTTGCCTCTTTTGTGTACACAATTCTTTTAGAAATTTTGCGTAAGCGGGTACTTGCTTTATTGCATCAAGGAGTGGAAGGTTAATTTTAACTTGCTTGAACATGTCCCACAATTCTTCTTTTTGGGGACTTCTTGATGCAATAAAGTTTTTCTTACCCGGGTCAAGTAAAGCCGATGGAAACGGAACTTGACTCGGTTCACCCTCAACTTTTTCACTCTTTTCATTTTCACCCAAACCCGGTTTGTTAACATTTAATTCTTTTGGTTTAACCGGTGGAACATCATCATCACTATCATTACCCGTGATGTCCTCAACTACCCCCTCAACTAATTCGGGTGACAATTTAGCTTTAAACTCTTTTCCACTTCTCAAAACACTAACCTGATTAACATTAACATTACCTCTTGACGAACCGTGTGATGGATTTACCTTGGTGTCACTAGGAAGTTGACCCTTGTTTTTCTTCAATTCCGCCACATCGGTTGCCAATTGACCCATTTGAGTTGTGAGTGATTGGATGCTTTTGTCACGAACTTCATCTTTTTGCATTCGGACTTCATCAAGTTGGTTCCGTTTTTGCATCTCCGTTTGCATGCTCTTTAGCATCTCCATCATCTCGTTTCCACCCGAAGAACCCCCTTGTTCTTGACCCGCTTGATATTGCTTTTGATAACCTTGGTTGTTCCCGCCTCGATAACCACTTTGGTTGTTATAAGATTGGCGTGAACCAAAGTTACCTTGGCTACCTTGAAAGTTCGGGTTAGCTTGATTAGAAGGGTTCCCATAACGAAAATTTGGGTGGTTCCTCAACCCGGGGTGGTATGTATTAGAATTCATGTTGTTGTAGTTTCTACCACCCCCTCCTTGACCTTGACCTTGAACCGCATGCACCTCTTCATATTGCCCTTCCACTATTCCTTGGCAATTTTCAGCCGCGTGACCTATTTCATTACACAATGCACACACATCATAAATTTGGTTAGTAGTTTGAACATTACCGTCATCTATGGCGTGCACTTGAGGTCGGGCAATGGCCGGTCGGGCTCTCCTCGATGCTTGAGCCTTCCTTTTCGATGTAGTTGCCATGCTTTCCAAGAACTCCCAATCATCATTCTCATAATTTGTTCCAAAAGTCCCACCGGTAATAGACATCAAGTCACGTGCATCTTCGGCACTCAACCCCTCGTGAAAGGCATTCATCAACTCCCACAATTCAATTCCATGGTGAGGGCAATTTTTAATCATCATATTGAAACGCTCGAATGCCTCATGAAACATCTCACCATGTTGTTGTTGGAAGCTTCTCAACCCCTTTCTTGCATCGTTGGTCTTTTGGGCGGTGTAAAACTCATCCAAAAAAGTTTGTTGCATCTCCCCCCATGTATATATGGATGCCGAAGGTAACGTGTAGAACCATTTCTTCGCCTTATCTTCCAAAGAAAATTGGAATAATACCAATTTGATGTCATCAGCCGAGAACCCTTGACTCCCAAGAGTGTTGCAAATCGAGTCATAAGCCTCTAAATGAAAGTAAGGCTCCTCCGTTGCCAACCCTTTATATTTTGGTAAACTTTGCAAAGAGTTGGTCCTCACTTCAAATGTTCTCCCTTGATCATTGTGAGGAATAACTACCGGTGAAGGGTTTTGAGTGATTACCGGCCGAAAATGTGCTTCGATGCCCCTCACATTTTCTCTAAGGTGTCTCCTTGGTACACCAAACCTACCCCTTGGGCGAATAGGACCCATTGGCCTTGGTACATGCCCTTGTGGTGCATTTGGTTGTTGAAATTGCTGTTGCGGCATTGGTGGGCGTTGAATTGGCCTTTGGAATTGTTGAACATTTGGTTGTACATGTTGTGGCCGAACTTGTTGCAATGGGATAGGGCGTTGCATTGGTGGCCCTTGTGGTCTTGGCCGAATATGTTGCGGTATGAGTTGTTGTTGCGACATCCCACCAACATTTGACATTCCTTGAGATTGACTTTGCACATACCCGAACTCTCCTTGATCACCATAACCCTCATAAGCGTACCCATCTTCATCATAGCCCTCAAAATCTTCGTATCCTTCCTCATATCCATCTCCCCCTATACCCGAAGTTTGCCCAAATGGAATGGTCGAGTATTGAAAACCCGACTGGTTTGATGGCCTAAACGTAGAGGTAGTATGGACAATGGTTGTATTTGGTGGTATTGAATAATGAGAAGATGATTGACCTGTAGATGGAGGAAAGAAGTGTGATAATGGTGGGATTGTGGCTGAAGGGTTAAAGGTAAGATTGGGTTCATTTTGAGTAGTAATCGGTTGTGTGATGTTGGTTGGTGTAGTATCATGAAGTGGAGTAGGCATTGTAGTAGAATTAGGCATGGTTGTGTTTGGTGATGGTTGTGTGGAAGTAGGTATAAAAGTTGAGGTTGTTTGATCCGTTGTGGGTGGTACGTGTGTTTCGTCCATGATGTTTCTTGGTGTAATGGGTGAAGTAGGTGAACCAACGATTCTGTTTTCGCGTAGTAAAACTCGGTTTTGCCTTAATGTTCTTTCGATTTCCGGATCAAATGACAATGGTGACGCTTTGTGAGATCCTCTAGTATGCATGCACCTGTAGAACCTGCACACTAAACACACCAGTGTAAACCCGAAAATAACAAAACAAAACTAACAAACTGACACACGTTGCGCACTACTCCCCGGCAGCGGCGCCAAAAATTTGACGTGATTGTCGTGGGTCACGCAAATTTAATCCCAAAAACAACTATAGATAGCGGTAATAGGGTATCGAACTCAGGGAGTATGTGGAAGGTGTGTTAATTTTATAGCTTTGCAATTAACTACAATTAACCTAATTTGCATAAAAATAAAGATCAATGGTTTGGATTGTTGTTTTAGAATACTAAATTAAAAACTAATTGCAAATCAAATGTTGGTTGTAAAACAGATTAGGAGAGAACAATGACCATCTTAGGTTTCAGTTTCTTTAAACAATTGTGTGTTATTCCAACTAGAAAGAGTTACATAGACATAACTCGTGTATAGATAATTGAAGTGATAAAAGGGAACAAAGTACTCGGATTATATAAACGCGAGGTTGTTTCCCGATGACCAATTAATCAATAACCAACCCTAACCCTTCCCGTGATATCTCGATTGCCAACGGCACCAAGAACGTACGATTGAGACTAGAAATTGCAATATCGATTAACAAGTTACAAGAAATTAAACATACACCATGATATTCAAGCAACGCAAGTTATCATTCTAGAAATTCAGAAATAAACACACAAAAATTCAAGAGAAACCTTCACCTAAGATGATCACTGAAAAGTTTAGCCGGACATAGTTTGGTGAATCATCATACCAACAAATCTAATGTTCATATGAATCATAAACACAAACCGAATGTTAGAAATTGTTCCAAACCAAGCAAGACAGCCAAAATTCGCCCCTAGTGAGTCCCAAAACCGTCCAATGATGAGAACACTTGAAAAGACATCATAAAACTGCTTAAATGAGGCAGTTACACTTTGGATCGCAGCCGCCACCGTAAATTACGGCTCCACCGTAATTTACGGTGGACTTGATTTGTTTACGGTGGCAAGAGACTGATTTACGGTGGCCCACAATTGATTCTCAGGTCCACCGTAAATTACGGTGAGACCGTAATTTACGGTAGTGACCTGAATGTTCTTCTTTGTTTCATCTCTTGTTCCACGCTCGACCCGTTCATCTCCAAACCCTCCAAAGCTGCATTTAATCCATCTTTTAACTCCCGAACCGCACCTGAAACATAGGCAACAGTAGTTATCTAATTCAAGATAATTACACAATTAAGTGAAGGATTATTTCGTCTTTTAACATGATTAAGGGTTGTCCAACGGACCACCCGTCACATCCCCACACTTAACCGTTGCTTGTCCCAAGCAACTCATCAAATCAATTTCAAAACAAGTGATCAAATTAAACCAAGCAAAACATGCAATCTTTTTACTAACCCCTTTTTAACACCCAACCAATGCACCCCTCTCTAAATCTCTCCTCTCGGCTACAAGTGAAAACTAGCAAAGATAAGCTAGACACACACACACTAGGCAAACGGGTGGTTGCACAATCATAGGCTTGTACCTAAATCGATCATTCTCCTAAAATGTGTCAAACATAAATGCAAATCAAAGGGACTTTCAAGGTTGTAACGCGGCTAGGTGTATGGGTAGGAAATGGAATATATATAAAGTAGCGAGAACTTGACCCGGTCTTTTATTACACAAATAAGCAAACGAACAACTATCAAACTTAACTACTATATACAAAAATAACTAAACATCATTTTTTTCTATTTTTCATTGCTTTTTCTTTTTTTCTTCATTTTTTTTTCGTTTCTAATTTTTCTGATTTTTTTTTTTTTTTTTTTTTTTTTTTTTGCAAACAACAATACAATAACGCATTAACCATATCTACTTCAAACTAGTAAAACTACTAATACTATCACTAACACTATAAGACCGGGTCAAATTTGGGTAAATTTTTAAGTAAGTAGCTAGGGGTAACAAATGATAAGCTTTTAAGGCACAAAATGGGCAACTAAATGTCCAAACCCCCGCCCCTCTCACTACCATGCTCATATATATACTTATGAGGTCCAACCCCCCAAATCCCACACTCGCTCACACCACGACGAGGCTACCTAAATGCCCTTATCCTTTTTGCATTCATGTCTAACTAAGGACTCAAATCGCATTCAAGCACAAGTTCTAATACACCCCCACCCGTAGCCACTCTCATCAAAGACAATCATTATTTATGTACAAGTGTGGCTACAACTCTCACCAAGAATGAAAAAGGTATCAAGGGTTGCCGGTGCACCAACTTGGGGTTAATCTAGGGTGTTCAAATTTTCACATCGTTTCACTTGGCTCAAAATTTTTCAAAATCTTTAAAATTTCCCCCCATCCCCACACTTGGGATACATTGACCCCAATGTATGGTTTTGAGAGGTTTTGATCACTAAAAACCTTTTCAACATCAACAAAAACGCTTCTTCACTCAAACCCCAAATTTCTTTTTGTACTTTTCATTTTATAAATTTTTTTTTTATGTTTTTCTTCTTTTTAACATAAGACACCACCAACAAGCACCAACCCAAACACAACATATCAAAACACCACCCAACCTCCCAATCCTTAAACAAACCAACTAGCAAATATGCACAAAAATATACAAAAGGAGAAACACAACCTTACTAATAATAGCGCGGTCCCGGAGGTCCAAAAACGGAAGACATCACGTCGTTCCATTCACCGAACGCGAACGAGCCGCTACTACTTCCTCCTTCTTGTTGTTGCGCTCCCTCTTGTTGCCTCGGGTCAATCCATTGCGAGTGGTGGATCGGCGGGGTTGCATACGAAACACTACCATCATACGGTGGTAGTGACGCATAATCCACATGTTGTGGATCCACAACCACCGGCCGACCGACATGCCAATCCGAGTGCATTCTCCTTTCTTGATCGTCATGATAGCGACTATTTATTTCAACCTCTCGGGAATACGCATGTGCACGCTGCCATGTTTCTTGACGATCAAAAGTTTGTTTCAAAGCCCGTTCTATACTTGCACTATTTCTTGTGTTTTGATCAAACAACGTCCTCTCCGACCCCGACCACGTATCAAACACGGACGCCGGAGGACGTTGATTAGCAATCACCTCTTGCATTGTGCCTTCATAGGCCCAACCCGGTACATACGATTGCTGCATATAATCATAAAACACCCCACCATGACCACTACCAAAACCACCTTGACCAACATTTTCAACACCATGCGGCTCGTCCGCATAGTCCTCATCTCCACTCGGAACTGCTTCTGCATCGCTTTCTGGCTCGTCCGGCTCACCCGGTAACAAATCTCGTGCACCCAACTTCAGTGCCCTCCACCGTTGCCCTTCCGACTTCAACTTGTGATACCGCTCCGACTGAGTATACGTCCAAACATTCCCCAACTTATCCAACGTAAAAGGCTGATGCCTTTTGGTTGCTCCTCGATCTTCGGATGTTATCGCCTTCTGTTGTTTCATCAACCCCGTAATTATTCGACAATACGGGATGATGTCTCTTCCGTACTTATTCCGACAGATCCATAAGTGGTTCATGATAAGATAACGTATAGGAAAACGCGGACCTCCGTGCATCAACGAATAAAGAACAGGTACTTCAGGAAACCTCACCTGCTCTTTATCTCCCCTTCTTGGAATAACATTGAGAAGACAGATTGTATGCAACAATTTAGCTTCAATTTTTAAATTCTTCCGGTATAGAATACCACTGTATCTACGGGTAAGAACAATGCTGCCAACATATCATTCCATCGCTGATGTTTCTCCGGCTTTACTAAAAGATCATCAAGAGTCGGCATCATATAATCGCGGGCTGGCAAACTATCATACTTTCCAAGCTTCTTCAAAGTATCAAAAGACATTTCCACCGGCACTCCATTCACAATACCCGTCAGCTTCATACTCGATGGCCTGTCATACGTATTAACCTTAAGAGTTGCCATCCACTCTTGGATTTCAGTGATAAACAAGTTGTTTTTATCCTTGTCAAAACAACTAAGTGCCGACTCCCAACCTAGAGCCCGGAACTTATCAAACACCCCAAACTGCCCAAACTCAGCTTCTCGAACATCCCTTTCACATATGAAGGCCGCTGCCTTATTCTTCAACTTATTCATGCAATCATTATATAACGTTGGCTGCCATTCCAATGGTTGATCATCTAACGGTCCCGAATCCCATTTCGGTTTCTCCGCCGGGTCCAATTCCATCTCTTCTTCGCTTTCACTTTCGCTTTCATCCACTCTACCCAAATATTGTCTCTTCTTTGGTTGTTGTTCCGGCTGTTTACCCTTTCCCCTTGAAGACGAAGATGAACCAGCTCCCGTCTTTTCTTTTGTTCGTGCCATTCCTACACACATTAGAGCAAACAACACAACCAAAGAAACAAAATTAAACCCTCTTTTCCAAAACATCCCCACACTTGCTTGTTATCATGGTTGTAGATGTTAGTGAACCAAAAATCTATCAAGAATTTTTCAAAAATCGGGCATGGTGTCTCTAAAATATAGAGCATCCCAAAAGTTCACTACTTTAACCATAAATCTTACATCTACAACCATTACCATGTTCAAATAACCCATTTCATAATCATATCTAAGAACAAGCAAGTGGGTATGGGCAAATAACCTAAATAACCTTACTTTTCACAATGTAGCATCAAAATACAACAAATAAGCTTTCATACCTTTGCTTGAAAATGCTAAAGTGCTTGTGAAACAAAAGCTCCAAAAACCCCCAAATTTTTCGAACTAGGGTTTAGAATTCGGACCCTAAAACTGCGTTTTCTCTTAAGTTTCTTGGCAAAATCAGAATCTACGTGAAAAATTAGTCAAGATAGACTCCGATTTCACTCAGTTTGGTCAAGAATTGAAGGAGTTATGGAGGTTTGAAGGTTGGGGAAGAAGATGGCTTGTGGGTCTTGAGAGAGATGAAGATGGATGGTGATAGAGGGAGTAAGATTGTGTGGCCAGGGTATACTCACGTGATATGCTTTTGTGTTTTTATTATATAAATATATATTTTTTTATATACATACGGAACCCAGAACGACGGATCAACATTTTGTGCGTACCGTAAATTACGGTCTGACCGTAATTTACGGTGAGACCTGGAATCACAATTTCCACCGTAAAACAGTAGACTTGCGCCGTAAAACCCAACAATTTTCATAACTCACCGTAAATTACGGTATGACCGTAATTTACGGTGAAACCTGAACATGAATTCTTACCGTAAATCAGTAGAGTTTTACCGTAAAGACCAACCATATTTCCTTTCCACCGTAAATTACGGTAAAACCGTAAATTACGGTGGATACTGGGCGATCCTGATTCGTGCAAAATGCTGTTTTAAGGTATCATTTTTTTATGTTTTTCAATTTTTTCGATTTTTTTATGGTTTTTAAAAACGTTTTTTAAAAACGTTTTTTAAAAACGTGTAAAATCACCCTACCCCCTCAAAAATCCCGTGTTGTCCTCAACACAATGTTAGAGTAATTCATGACCCGAACATCCCCACACTTGTTTCAAACAAGGATTTCGAGAAAATACGGCAATTGTGCAAATTATACAAAACAAACAAAACAAAACACTACTATGTACACTACCAAACCTGGGCCTCTCATGGTTGTTCTTCATCGACCGGGCGCAAGATGTAGCCCGCTTTGTCAAGCTCCAAAGTGTTGATGTCATTCCCATCCAAATACGGCTTTAACCGGTGACCGTTCACCGTTTGTTGTTTCAATGTTTGCTCGTCTTGGATGTCTACATCACCAAATCTCCCAACTCTCCGAATGACATACGGACCCATCCATTTGCTTTTGAGCTTGCCCGCAAACATCTTCAATCTTGAGTTATACAACCAAACTTTTTGCCCCACTTCGAATGTTTTCTTTCTCAATTTCGCATCATGCACCTTCTTGAGTTTATCTTTATAGGCCGATGCACATTCGTACGCCTCATCCCGAATCTCTTCTATTTCGCTTAATTGCAACTTCCTCAACTTCCCCGCCTCGTCATAATCCGCGTTAACCGTCTTAATTGCCCAATGTGCTCTATGCGCCAACTCCATTGGCAAGTGACAACCCTTACCATACACCATCCGGTAAGGCGTTGTGCCAATAGGAGTCTTGTAGGCCGTTCGGTATGCCCACAACGCATCATCTAACTTACTTGACCAATCCTTCCTATCCGTTCTTACCGTCTTCATGAGAATTTCTTTGATTTGACGGTTGGACACTTCGACTTGTCCACTCGTTTGCGGATGGTAAGGTGTGGCAATTCGGTGATTCACGCTATACCTCTTCAATAATTTCCCAAAGTTGAAGTTCTTGAAATGCGAACCACCATCGCTTATAATAACCCGCAGAATGCCAAAACGAGAGAAAATGTTGGATTGAACAAATTTACAAACAACCGAATGGTCGTTTGTTCGTGTTGCAATAGCTTCAATCCACTTCGAGACGTAATCCACCGCTACCAAAATGTATAGAAAACCATTCGAATTCGGAAAAGGACCCATAAAGTCTATACCCCATACATCAAATATCTCTACAACCAAAATTGGTTGTAATGGCATCTCATCCCTCTTCGATATGCTTCCCATCTTTTGACAATTTATGCAGTTTCTAGCGAATTCACAAGCATCCTTGAAAATTGTGGGCCAATAAAACCCACATGAAAGAACCCGATAGCCTGTTTTGTGCCCACTAAAATGACCTCCACATGCGGACGAATGAGCATGGGTCAAAATTTCCAACACTTCTGTCTCGGGCACACACCTTCGTATGACTTGATCCGGTCCAATCTTGAAAAGGTCCGGTTCATCCCAAATGTATTGCTTCACTTGAACCATAAATTGTTGTCGACGCTTCTTGGTCCAATGACTTGGGATGGCACCCGTGGCTAAGTAGTTGACATAGTGAGCATACCATGGTGCAACAAAGGTGGAAACGGCTAGTAGTTGCTCGTCGGGAAAACTCTCATTAATTTCACTAACATCATCGATCCCTTCCACCGGAATCCGAGATAAGTGATCCGCCACTACGTTCTCACTTCCCTTTTTGTCTCGGATTTCTAGATCAAATTCTTGTAACAATAATACCCACCGAATCAACCGAGGCTTCGCGTCTTTCTTCTCCATCAAGTATCGGACCGCACTATGATCCGAGTAAACCACCACCTTTCTCCCCCAAATATAAGCACGAAACTTATCCAAAGCATACACCACCGCTAGTAACTCCTTTTCGGTTGTGGTGTAATTGAGTTGTGCTTCGGATAAAGGTTTGCTTGCATAGTAAATCACCACCGGCTTTCTATCAACCTGTTGACCCAAAACTGCACCAATAGTGGTGTCGCTTGCATCACACATGATCTCGAACGGCTTTGACCAATCCGGTGGTTGCAAGATAGGAGCTTTGACCAAATGTTCCTTCAAAACAGTGAAAGCTTGCATACACTCATTAGTAAAATCAAATGGGACATCTTTTAATAACAAGTTGCATAAGGGTTTGGTGATAACACTAAAACCCTTTATGAAACGTCTATAGAAACCCGCATGTCCCAAGAATGACCTTACACCCTTAACATTTTTAGGAGGTGGCAACGATGCTATTACCCTTATTTTCGCCTTATCCACCTCCATCCCTCTTTCAGAAATTACATGACCCAACACAATGCCCTCTTGCACCATGAAATGACTTTTCTCCCAACTTAGCACTAGATTTTTCTCAACGCACCTTTTTAAAACCTTTTGTAATTCGTTGAGACAAGCATCAAAAGTAGTGCCAAAAATGGAGAAGTCATCCATAAATACTTCGAGCGACTCTCCAACCATGTCCGAGAAGATACTCATCATACATCGTTGGAAAGTTGCCGGAGCATTGCACAAGCAAAATGGCATTCGCCGAAAGGCAAAGGTGCCATATGGACAAGTGAAGGTGGTCTTGTGTTGATCATCCGGGTGTATTGCTATTTGATTGTAACCCGAGTACCCATCTAAAAAGCAGTAATATTTCTGACCCGATAATTTTTCAATAATTTGGTCAATGAAAGGTAGCGGGAAATGGTCCTTAGAAGTGGCGGCATTCAATTTTCGGTAGTTAATACACACACGCCACCCGGTAACCGGTCGGGTGGCAATTTGTTCACCACTTTCATCCTTGACTACTTGAATGCCGGCCTTCTTAGGCACAACTTGAGTGGGACTCACCCAAGCACTATCCGAAATCGGATAGATAATTCCCGCATCCAACCATTTAATTACCTCCTTTTTAACTACCTCCCGTAGGTTCGGATTCAATCGCCTTTGAGCTTCTCGTGTCGGTTTGGCATCTTCGGTTGTAATGATTTTGTGCATGACAATTGATGGACTAATTCCTTTGAGATCGGCAATTGTCCATCTGATAGCTCCCTTGTTTTCCTTCAAAACTTCCAACAGTGCTTGTTCTTGGGCCAACTCCAAATTAGAGGCAATAATGACCGGTAAAGTGTCATTATCCCCTAAAAACACGTACTTTAAATGGCCCGGCAAGTCTTTGAGCTCCAACTTTGGCGGCTCCTCTAGCGATGGTTTAGTACCCGAATCTATTTCCGCCGGTAAGCCTTCAAACTGGTGGGTCCATGGTGGCCGACCTTCTTCCAATGCCATCGCATCTTGCTTTTCCTCTTCAACCCGGAGTGCATAAGCATGTACCTGTTCAGAAAAATCACACAGGCAAACATCCAAACCATCCTCCTCATACTCATGCGGGTTGCATCCGTCAACTATATCTGCTATGAAACACTCATCAACACCATTAGCATTAGAATTGTTAGTAAAAACATTCAAACGCATTTTCCGATTTCCAAAAGTCATATCGACTGTACCAAATCTACAATCGATGACTGCGTGTGCGGTGCTTAAAAATGGCCGACCCAAAATTACATTTTGTTGTTGTTTTGGGTCCGCCGATGAGTAGTCCAAGACTAAAAAGTCAACCGGGTAATAAAATTCATCAATTTTAACAATGACATTTTGAACCATCCCCCGGGGTAACTGTGAGACAAATCGGCCAAAACAACCGTTGTCTCCACCCTTGATAACGGACCAAAATCATATTGGTCATATAATCCCCCCGGTAAAATGCTAACTCCGGCCCCAAGATCTAGCAACGCCTTAGCCATTTGAAAATTACCCACTTGTATGTTAATCAATGGCGTGCCCGGATCTTGGAGCTTAGGTGGAAGCTCCCCGTTCAAAACCGCACTCACTTGCCCGGTTAAATCTACCCGCTTAGGCATTTTCTTTTTGTTTTGCCTCTTTTGTGTACACAATTCTTTTAGAAATTTTGCGTAAGCGGGTACTTGCTTTATTGCATCAAGGAGTGGAAGGTTAATTTTAACTTGCTTGAACATGTCCCACAATTCTTCTTTTTGGGGACTTCTTGATGCAATAAAGTTTTTCTTACCCGGGTCAAGTAAAGCCGATGGAAACGGAACTTGACTCGGTTCACCCTCAACTTTTTCACTCTTTTCATTTTCACCCAAACCCGGTTTGTTAACATTTAATTCTTTTGGTTTAACCGGTGGAACATCATCATCACTATCATTACCCGTGATGTCC
Source organism: Helianthus tuberosus (assembly GCA_030545235.1). Taxonomy (NCBI): domain Eukaryota; kingdom Viridiplantae; phylum Streptophyta; class Magnoliopsida; order Asterales; family Asteraceae; genus Helianthus; species Helianthus tuberosus. The sequence goes on from CM060387.1 coordinate 153,887, forward strand.
TCAACTACCCCCTCAACTAATTCGGGTGACAATTTAGCTTTAAACTCTTTTCCACTTCTCAAAACACTAACCTGATTAACATTAACATTACCTCTTGACGAACCGTGTGATGGATTTACCTTGGTGTCACTAGGAAGTTGACCCTTGTTTTTCTTCAATTCCGCCACATCGGTTGCCAATTGACCCATTTGAGTTGTGAGTGATTGGATGCTTTTGTCACGAACTTCATCTTTTTGCATTCGGACTTCATCAAGTTGGTTCCGTTTTTGCATCTCCGTTTGCATGCTCTTTAGCATCTCCATCATCTCGTTTCCACCCGAAGAACCCCCTTGTTCTTGACCCGCTTGATATTGCTTTTGATAACCTTGGTTGTTCCCGCCTCGATAACCACTTTGGTTGTTATAAGATTGGCGTGAACCAAAGTTACCTTGGCTACCTTGAAAGTTCGGGTTAGCTTGATTAGAAGGGTTCCCATAACGAAAATTTGGGTGGTTCCTCAACCCGGGGTGGTATGTATTAGAATTCATGTTGTTGTAGTTTCTACCACCCCCTCCTTGACCTTGACCTTGAACCGCATGCACCTCTTCATATTGCCCTTCCACTATTCCTTGGCAATTTTCAGCCGCGTGACCTATTTCATTACACAATGCACACACATCATAAATTTGGTTAGTAGTTTGAACATTACCGTCATCTATGGCGTGCACTTGAGGTCGGGCAATGGCCGGTCGGGCTCTCCTCGATGCTTGAGCCTTCCTTTTCGATGTAGTTGCCATGCTTTCCAAGAACTCCCAATCATCATTCTCATAATTTGTTCCAAAAGTCCCACCGGTAATAGACATCAAGTCACGTGCATCTTCGGCACTCAACCCCTCGTGAAAGGCATTCATCAACTCCCACAATTCAATTCCATGGTGAGGGCAATTTTTAATCATCATATTGAAACGCTCGAATGCCTCATGAAACATCTCACCATGTTGTTGTTGGAAGCTTCTCAACCCCTTTCTTGCATCGTTGGTCTTTTGGGCGGTGTAAAACTCATCCAAAAAAGTTTGTTGCATCTCCCCCCATGTATATATGGATGCCGAAGGTAACGTGTAGAACCATTTCTTCGCCTTATCTTCCAAAGAAAATTGGAATAATACCAATTTGATGTCATCAGCCGAGAACCCTTGACTCCCAAGAGTGTTGCAAATCGAGTCATAAGCCTCTAAATGAAAGTAAGGCTCCTCCGTTGCCAACCCTTTATATTTTGGTAAACTTTGCAAAGAGTTGGTCCTCACTTCAAATGTTCTCCCTTGATCATTGTGAGGAATAACTACCGGTGAAGGGTTTTGAGTGATTACCGGCCGAAAATGTGCTTCGATGCCCCTCACATTTTCTCTAAGGTGTCTCCTTGGTACACCAAACCTACCCCTTGGGCGAATAGGACCCATTGGCCTTGGTACATGCCCTTGTGGTGCATTTGGTTGTTGAAATTGCTGTTGCGGCATTGGTGGGCGTTGAATTGGCCTTTGGAATTGTTGAACATTTGGTTGTACATGTTGTGGCCGAACTTGTTGCAATGGGATAGGGCGTTGCATTGGTGGCCCTTGTGGTCTTGGCCGAATATGTTGCGGTATGAGTTGTTGTTGCGACATCCCACCAACATTTGACATTCCTTGAGATTGACTTTGCACATACCCGAACTCTCCTTGATCACCATAACCCTCATAAGCGTACCCATCTTCATCATAGCCCTCAAAATCTTCGTATCCTTCCTCATATCCATCTCCCCCTATACCCGAAGTTTGCCCAAATGGAATGGTCGAGTATTGAAAACCCGACTGGTTTGATGGCCTAAACATAGAGGTAGTATGGACAATGGTTGTATTTGGTGGTATTGAATAATGAGAAGATGATTGACCTGTAGATGGAGGAAAGAAGTGTGATAATGGTGGGATTGTGGCTGAAGGGTTAAAGGTAAGATTGGGTTCATTTTGAGTAGTAATCGGTTGTGTGATGTTGGTTGGTGTAGTATCATGAAGTGGAGTAGGCATTGTAGTAGAATTAGGCATGGTTGTGTTTGGTGATGGTTGTGTGGAAGTAGGTATAAAAGTTGAGGTTGTTTGACCCGTTGTGGGTGGTACGTGTGTTTCGTCCATGATGTTTCTTGGTGTAATGGGTGAAGTAGGTGAACCAACGATTCTGTTTTCGCGTAGTAAAACTCGGTTTTGCCTTAATGTTCTTTCGATTTCCGGATCAAATGACAATGGTGACGCTTTGTGAGATCCTCTAGTATGCATGCACCTGTAGAACCTGCACACTAAACACACCAGTGTAAACCCGAAAATAACAAAACAAAACTAACAAACTGACACACGTTGCGCACTACTCCCCGGCAGCGGCGCCAAAAATTTGACGTGATTGTCGTGGGTCACGCAAATTTAATCCCAAAAACAACTATAGATAGCGGTAATAGGGTATCGAACTCAGGGAGTATGTGGAAGGTGTGTTAATTTTATAGCTTTGCAATTAACTACAATTAACCTAATTTGCATAAAAATAAAGATCAATGGTTTGGATTGTTGTTTTAGAATACTAAATTAAAAACTAATTGCAAATCAAATGTTGGTTGTAAAACAGATTAGGAGAGAACAATGACCATCTTAGGTTTCAGTTTCTTTAAACAATTGTGTGTTATTCCAACTAGAAAGAGTTACATAGACATAACTCGTGTATAGATAATTGAAGTGATAAAAGGGAACAAAGTACTCGGATTATATAAACGCGAGGTTGTTTCCCGATGACCAATTAATCAATAACCAACCCTAACCCTTCCCGTGATATCTCGATTGCCAACGGCACCAAGAACGTACAATTGAGACTAGAAATTGCAATATCGATTAACAAGTTACAAGCAATTAAACATACACCATGATATTCAAACAACGCAAGTTATCATTCTAGAAATTCAGAAATAAACACACAAAAATTCAAGAGAAACCTTCACCTAAGATGATCACTGAAAAGTTTAGCCGGACATAGTTTGGTGAATCATCATACCAACAAATCTAATGTTCATATGAATCATAAACACAAACCGAATGTTAGAAATTGTTCCAAACCAAGCAAGACAGCCAAAATTCGCCCCTAGTGAGTCCCAAAACCGTCCAATGATGAGAACACTTGAAAAGACATCATAAAACTGCTTAAATGAGGCAGTTACACTTTGGATCGCAGCCGCCACCGTAAATTACGGCTCCACCGTAATTTACGGTGGACTTGATTTGTTTACGGTGGCAAGAGACTGATTTACGGTGGCCACCAATTGATTCTCAGGTCCACCGTAAATTACGGTGAGACCGTAATTTACGGTAGTGACCTGAATGTTCTTCTTTGTTTCATCTCTTGTTCCACGCTCGACCCGTTCATCTCCAAACCCTCCAAAGCTGCATTTAATCCACCTTTTAACTCCCGAACCGCACCTGAAACATAGGCAACAGTAGTTATCTAATTCAAGATAATTACACAATTAAGTGAAGGATTATTTCGTCTTTTAACATGATTAAGGGTTGTCCAACGGACCACCCGTCATGTATCGATTATCGTGAGCTTAACAAGCTTACCATCAAGAATCAATATCCCCTACCTAGAATCGATGATCTCTTCGACCAGCTGCAAGGTGCTTCATGCTTTTCCAAGATCGACCTGCGTTCTGGGTATCATCAACTTCGTATTTTCAAAGAAGATATTCCCAAAACTGCTTTCCGTACAAGATATGGGCATTACGAGTTCACTGTCATGCCTTTCGGTTTGACGAATGCCCCAGCTATCTTCATGGACTTAATGAATAGGGTTTGTAAACCTTATTTAGATAAGTTCATCATTGTGTTCATTGACGATATTCTCATTTATTCAAAGTCTCGAGCCGATCACGAACAACACCTCCGTTCGACATTGGAACTCTTAAGGAAGGAACAACTTTTTGCTAAGTTCTCCAAGTGTGAATTCTGGCTTAAAGAAGTTCAGTTCTTGGGTCATATTATCAATAAGCAGGGTATTCATGTAGATCCATCCAAGATTGTTGCAATTAAGGATTGGAATACACCAACGACACCTACAGAAGTTCGTTCTTTTCTTGGTCTTGCTGGTTATTATCGACGGTTTATTTCTAATTTCTCGAAGATTGCGGTTCCACTCACTGCTTTGACTCAGAAAAATAAGCCTTTTGAGTGGGGACCTAAACAAGAAGAAGCGTTCCAAACGCTGAAACGAAAGCTCTGTGATGCTCCTGTTTTATCTCTGCCTGAGGGAAACGATGATTTCGTTGTCTATTGTGACGCGTCGAATCTAGGACTTGGTTGCGTTCTTATGCAATGTGGTAAAGTTATAGCTTATGCGTCTAGACAGCTGAAAATTCACGAGAAGAACTATACGACTCATGATCTTGAGTTAGGAGCTGTGGTTTTTGTGCTTAAAATCTGGAGACACTACCTCTATGGAACGAAGTGTGTGGTTTTCACAGACCACAAAAGTCTCCAGCATATTCTCAATCAAAAGGAGCTGAACATGAGGCAGCGACGTTGGGTTGAACTCTTAAACGATTATGATTGCGATATCCGCTACCACCCTAGTAAGGCGAATGTCGTAGCCGATGCGCTTAGTCGAAAGGAACGAGTCAAGTTTCATTCTGTTCGAACTCTATCTGATATTCAATCTCGTGTTCTTCAAACTCAACGATCTTATGTGATCAATGACTTATTGAAATATGACCTACCGCTTCAACTTGAGCTTAAACTCGAAAGGAAAGACGATGGTTTACTCTATTTTGAGAATCGTTTGTGAATTTCGAATCAGGACGACCTTCGCACCTTAGTAATGGACGAATCTCACAAGTCTCGATATTCTATCCATCCTGGTGCTGATAAAATGTACAAGGATCTTCGTACCCAGTATTGGTGGCCTGGTATGAAGAAGGATGTTGCCTTGTATGTATCGAAATGCCTAACTTGTCTCAAAGTCAAGGCGGAACATCAACGACCTTCTGGTTTGCTTGTACAACCAGAGATACCGGTTTGGAAGTGGGAGAACATTGCAATGGATCTCATCACCAAGTTACCGCGTACGTCTAAAGGCCACGATGCTATTTGGGTTGTAGTTGATCGTTTGACAAAATCTGCTCACTTCTTACCAATCCGTGAGGATTTCTCTGCTGAAAAGCTTGCCAAGATCTATGTAGACGAGATTGTATCACGACATGGTGTTCCTTTAGATATCATTTCCGATCGTGATGCTCGATTTTCATCTCATTTTTGGAAGACCATGCAATCTGCTTTGGGAACCCAACTGAATCTAAGCATTGCTTATCATCCCCAAACAGATGGTCAATCTAAGAGGACGATTCAAACTTTGGAGGATATGCTTAGAACATGCATGATAGACTTTGGTGGTAATTGGGATTCTCATCTGCCATTGATCGAGTTCTCATACAATAATAGTTATCATGCTAGCATTAAGATGGCACCATTCGAAGCTCTCTACGGTCAAAAATGTCGTTCACCTGTCTGTTGGAATGAGATCGGTGAAGCTCAGCTTACTGGACCTGAGCTCATTCTGGAAACAACAGACAAAATCAAGAAAATCCGCGATAATCTTGTGACCGCTAGAAGCCGTCAAAAGAGTTATGCAGATTTGGGACGCAAGCCCATGGAATTTCAAATCGGATACCGTGTCCTACTCAAGGTGTCACCTTGGAAGGGAGTGGTGAGATTTGGAAAGAAAGGAAAACTTGCACCACGATATGTTGGACCATTTAAGATTGTTGAAAGAATTGGAAAGGTTGCCTATCGACTAGAGCTACCCCCAGAGCTTGGAAATGTTCATCCGACTTTTCACGTGTCCAATTTAGGAAAGTGTTTAGCGGACGCTGATCTTCACATTCCTCTCGACGAGATCCAAATTGATGAAACGATGCACTTTGTCGAGAAACCTGTGGAGATAGTGGACCGTACATATAAACAGTTGAAGAACAAACGGATTCATTTGGTCAAAGTTCGCTGGGAATCCAAACGTGGCCCCGAGTTTACTTGGGAACATAAGGACCAGATGAAGATGAAGTATCCGCATTTTTTTTCACAAGATTCCTCTAAATAAAATTTCGGGACAAAATTTCCTAAAGTAGGGGAGACTGTGACAACTGTGCTCTGTGATCGATGTACAATGTAAAACAATGTCAGTTATCAATAAAATAATATTCTTTGGTGTTATTATATGTGTTTTGGTGATATTATGTGTGCAATTGTGTTTAATGATTTTACAATTTGATTCGAATTCGATTTCAAGCTTTAAATCACTTTCTGTAAGGTTATACGCAAACTGGTGCTTAAACGCAGTCAGTTTAACGCAACGTACACTCCGGAACTGTGACGTAAGCCAAACATACCCTAAATATCCCTTACATAACTTAGAAATAAGTTTCGAAGGATTCGGTATGGCGAAAACATGTTTATTTGAACTAAAGAACTAATTACGACAAAACTGCGAAACGAACGTTGGTGACCGCCCGGATAATATTTAAATCCCACAAATATTCTGTTACAAATGAAACCTTATTTTAATCAGGTTCGTGTTGAAAAATAAATTAAAACGCTTAAAAACGTTATTTTTCAAGTTTAAGCGCGTACCGTGTGTTTCTGCGCGACTCAGTGCTTTTACTGCGAAACACAGACAACGTAGCCAGTCTTGGCAACTGAAATTTATTTCAGTAATATTTTGGCGAGTTTATTTTTATAGAATAATAAAAATAATTTAGAACGCCATAAATCGGGATTTGAACGCTAGATAAAATACCCGGTACATAATTAAACACTTTAACGAAACGATACCCAACCAGACAACCGGACTTTACACGGAACATAAAAATATTGTCAAACATATTGTTCCTATTTTTCTGAGCTAGTTAGGGTCCCCGAATACCCTAACCCACTTTATATTACATAACACACAATAATACACAATCTATATCCTTTAAACTCTAACTAAATTCTAACTAAGCTAGTAACCAAGAATTGAAACCCAACCCTATACCCCCCCCCCCCCCTTGGGCCGGTTACATGGGGACTTCCACCCCATGATTTTCTTGAATAAAATATAAGATCATGTTTAGTATCTTGAGGACACAAGGTCTAATGGTTAATGCATGGTTGGAGGTCAATTATAAGAACCACTAGATCTCACACATTCTTACCATCTTCACAACAACAAACCCCAAACTCCTTCTCCTTCCTTGTTTTCGGAAGCCACCCATCACCACCATACACCCACCATCAAGTTCCCTTCAAGCCATTTTTCACATACACAAAGGTGCTAGAGACCGAACAAGTAAGCTTGGTGCACTCGGAAGCTCAATGACCGCTCTCGTTTTCTTTTATCCACCACTTTTCTACACTTGAACTCCCCTAGCCTTGTGCTAGTGGTAAGCACTTAGATCCTTGCATTTTATAATGATTGTTGAGTTGTTAATGATGTTTAAAGATCAAAAGATAGAAAGTCTAAAGAATCATAAACAAAGTTTTGAACATTAACCAACACATGATAAAGTAGTGTTAAAATGATGATGAAATATGATAATGCATGATAAATCTGAAATATATAAGTGATATTTTGCTGTAAGTATTGTTGTGATCGCTAAACATGTTAACGGAATCAATCGAACACACTTTATAATGTTGAAGGACTGAAAACAGAAAGCTATTTAGTGATTACAGCCAACTTCAGTTGGATGTAACCAAACCGAAACTTAACGAAAAATGTATTTTCTGAAGTCTGGATTTATGTATTATGAAATACGGTTCTAATGGCACTGGAATCATAATTTTTGGACATCGTTTACTATTTTTAAAATGCTATTTTGTAACAGCAGCTAGAGCTGCATTTTTGCTACTGAAAATATGCGTCCTGTTTTCAGTCATAACTTGAATTCTGTGTGGAGTTAGATCACGCAATTCGTAATGTAGATGATCACCGATGTATTTGTAATTCTCTCACTAGAATTTCGTAAATCGGACTCTCGATGAATTTTAAATAAATTATTCCGTGGACTAAAGTCAGAAAAAGATAAATCTGATTTCAGTCCGGAAAATGAATTTTTATAAAATATTGGTAACGAACTAGACCCCGATATTTTTACACAATAATATTTTGATCGTTTAAGACATTTTGTAAAAATTTGGGAATTTTTGGAATAAGTTAACTATTTTATTTAAATGTCTGAAAACAGTCGAGTTTCATACATATTAAAACAGAAATGACATAAGTAGTATTTTGCATGTCAAAGTGTGGTTTTTGATTATTAAAAATCATTCTTATTTAATTTAGGGCGGATAAATAATTTGAGGGAATTGTGTTAACATTTAAAAACGCACCCGAAGGTGAGTACATAGTTCCCCTCTTTTACTATTTTCAATTGTTTTGGGGTGATTCATATGTATCAAAACGATTTCGATGTTTTAACGATGGTTTCAAAACGAGTAAGATGGTTTATACCAAACTAATAACGATTTCGATAAAGTGAACAAGCTTGTTGGTTGTAATTACATAACGAATGACATTCTTTAATTTCGGCCAAACCGACCAGTATTAGGTTATGGTACCATAGGATCCGACAAATCCCGTTATCAGACCGGACCCATGGTTATGTGTGGGTTAGGTGGTTAACGACTGAATCTGATGATTGTTAACTTACCCTTTGGAGGTTTGTTAATGCGAAAACGAGTTGAACAATAGACGAGTCACAAAGGTTTGAATGTTATTAGCGAGACGACCAAAAGTAGTTTCACGATCTAAAACGAGAATGATTTAAACGACTAAAGCGATGTTTAACGAATTAAACGATTTGGGTAAACAATTGGAAGCGATGCACACAAACGAGGTTTTCGAAACGATATAAACTATACGAGTTTTATTAACGAGATTTTATTAAATAAATTTTTTGGGTTAAGAATCATGGCTACCAGATTTTATACACTATAACCAACTTGATTTGAGTTGGTTAGTTATGCCGCAATGCAATACTTTTCAAAACAAGGTTTTTAATTGAGTTTTGCAACATGTAAACTAGCCATGAATCCGACACTCTCAAAACCCTATGTACTCGCCAGCATATCTTTGCTGACTTTGTTTTTACATATGTTTCAGGGAGTAAACTGCTAAAATCGTCCCTGAGGTTTGACTCAAAATGCTAGATCAGTCCAAAATCAACTTTTATTGCTAAAACAGTCACTGAGCCCAAGTTCTGTTGCTAGATCAGTCCAATTAGTTAACTGAAGTTAGTTTTTAACTTTTATTTATTACACAAACAGTCCCTGTAGTTATAATTTACTAGTTTTAACTATGAGTTAATAGCCAAAATGGTCCCTGAGGTTTGCACCACCACCACCACCACCACCACCGCACCGCACCGCCGCCACCACCACCACCACACCGCCACCACCACCACCACCGCCACCACAGCACCGCCGCCACCACCACCACCACCACACCGCCACCGCCACCACCACCACCACCACACAGCACCGCCGCCGCCACCACCACCACCGCCACCACAGCACCGCCACCACCACCCTCGCCACAGTGGGTTGCAGGTTTGACCGGAAAACTCGAAACAATGGGTTGCAGGTTTGACCGGAAAACTTGAAATATTCTCTATCTGTAAAAAAAAAATAGTAAGGCCGCCCGGGGTGGTGCGTTATTTTATCAAGAAAACAAAAGATAACGCGTGATATCCACCCCCACAACAAAGTTCCACGCGTGATATAATCTGTTTCGAGTTTTCCGGTCAAACCTGCAACCCACTGTTTCGAGTTTTCCGGTCAAACCTGCAACCCACTGTGGCGATGGTGATGGTGACTAGACGATGGTGGTGGCGGTGCTGTGGCGATGGTGGTGGTGGTGGCGGTGCTGTGGTGGTGGTGGTGGCGGTGTGGTGGTGGTGGTGGTGGCGGTGCGGTGGTGGCGGGGTGGTGGCGGCGGTGGTGGTGGTGGTGCAAACCTCAGGGACCATTTTGGCTATTAACTCATAGTTAAAACTAGTAAATTATAACTACAGGGACTGTTTGTGTAATAAATAAAAGTTAAAAACTAACTTCAGTTAACTAATTGGACTGATCTAGCAACAGAACTTGGGCTCAGTGACCGTTTTAGCAACAAAAGTTGATTTTGGACTGATCTAGCATTTTGAGTCAAACCTCAGGGACGATTTTAGCAGTTTACTCTGTTTCAGGTGAAGTTGCTTAGTGTTGATTGCAAATAGGATGCATGCTCACTTAGGACCGGACGAGGCCTTAGTGATTTAATGACGATATTAGACTGTGCTTGACTTGTTTGTTTAACTTAAGACAATGTTTAATATTTAATAAAACGAAACTCTTTGTATCCATGGTTTGAAACAATAATTCTGTTACAACACTCCCCAACGTTTTCGCCACGATTTGTTGTTTTACGTGGTCGGGGTGTGACAGAAGAGTTGGTATCAGAGCCAATGGTTATAGGGAATTAGGTTATTAGTAAAATTTCGACCTAGACTATAACTTTCTAGGACCCCAACACAAGTTGATTTGCGTTTAGAATTTAAAAAAAAAAACGAAATCCGAATCTGCTTCGAAAATTAATCATCCGTTCTAGGATGATTGATTACTAGGTTTTGAACCCTCTGTTGTAAGGTTTTGAACCCTTCCAGTATGACTCATTTTTGGCTTGGTGCCTATTGAGTTTTCAAAATCTCGTCAAAGTTTGGGTCTAAATAATGTGAACACGTGCAAACTGGAAGAGTGAATGCCTGTACCCTGAGTTTTCTGTCTAAGGCTAGAGTGTTCGTACAAATCCACATAATCGGACCAGTCACTCTTACCTGGGAACTCTTGGGGTGAGTGTTCACTTAAAGGCGAGCATGTCTTCGCGATACATTATTTTGATTCATTACTTTGATTAGTCACTGCGTGTCGTTTGCTTGTTCGAAGTAACGAACAAATGATCGCCTTCCTTATGTTTCGTCAACATTTTCAATACCTCTCTCGGTTTTCCTAATTGTCGACCTCACTTGTTTCTCATATTTCCTTGTTAGACAATGCCTCCTCGACGTGATGCACAATCTTTCACTGCTGAAGAACTCGCAGCCCTTGTCTCTCAACAAATGGCTGCTGTGCTTCCAGGCGTTGTGACCCAAATCCACGAGCTGTACAACAACAATAACAATAACAATGCACAATGTAATTTCAAGAGTTTCAATTCTGCTAAGCCGTTAAAGTTTTCTGGGTCACAAGGAGCGACTGCACTCCTTCAATGGTTTGAAAGTATTGAGAACACATTCAGACATGTGCAATGCCCGAATGGGCGTAAGGTTGAATTTGCATCAAGTGTGTTCGAGAAACGTACCCTTACTTGGTGGAACGGAGTGATGCGTGACAGGGGTGCCGACGTTGCGTTGGCACAAACATGGGAAGAGCTTCGAGCTCTCATGATGAGAGAGTTCTGTCCCCGTCACGAAATTCGAGCTTTGGAACGAGAGTTTGACGATCTGAAACAAGACAGGGGAGAACACCATGCGTATACGGATCGATTTGAGGAGCTCAGTCTTTTGTGTCCTACTATGGTTACCCCGTTAGAGAAAGCGATAGAGAGGTATATCGATGGTCTACCCGATTCCATACAGGATATTGTGACTGGCGTCAATCCTGCTACTGTTCGTCAAGCGATCGAGTTATCTGCTACCCTGACTGAGTCGCAAGTCAGGAAGGGTAAACTTACCTGCAAGGGTGATAAGAAGAAGTCAACTGATTCTGCTAAAGACAAGGAAAAGGGTAAGGGTAAGAAGGGTGAGTCTTCGAAGAAGTCGAGAAAGCGAAAGGGTGCTCAGAACTTTGCAGTAACTGCACAAACTGCTCAGAACCCTCAGAACCCACCAGCTCAACCTCCTGCGAAGAAAGTGTATGCTGGTACCGCACCTCATTGTGCTCGCTGCAACGGTCATCATGTTGCACAACAAGCTTGTAGACAATGCACAACGTGTGGTAAGCTTGGGCATCTGGCCAACGTCTGTCGTTCTGGTCAAAATCAGATTGTTCAGAATCAAGCTGCTCAGGTTCAAGCCCCAGTTCAGGGGAATGCTGCTAGATTCCCACCGGGTTCATGCTTCAATTGTGGAGAGTAAGGTCACTTCCGCAACAACTGTCCGAGGTTGGCAAATGCAAATGCAAATCCGAACGTGAATGTCAATGTCAATGTCAATGCGAATGCGAATCCCGCTCGTGGACGAGTATTCAATCTAAATGCAAACGAGGCGCTAGCTGACAACCTCGTCGTCAATGGTACGTTTCTTGTTAACAATCGACCTGCATCCATTGTTTTTTATTCTGGTGCCGATAGAAGTTTTGTTTCGTTATCTTTTAAGCCTTTGCTTGCGATACCTAGAACTAAACTAAGGAAACCCTTATCTGTCGAAGTTGCTACTGGTAAACCTCTTGTGCTCGATTCTGTTATTCGTGATTGTCAGTTAAACCTTGATAACCATCTTTTTCCCACTGACCTCACGCCGATGCAACTTGGGAGTTTCGATATTATCGTAGGGATGGATTGGTTAACCAAACATCATGCTGAGGTGATTTGTTTCGATAAGATTGTTCGTATTCCTCTTCCGTCTGGCGATGTTCTGGAAGTTCGTGGCGAGAAACCATCTGGTGGATTGAAGCTTATGTCGTGTATGAAGGCCCAAAGATATTTGCAAAAAGGATATGTTGCTTTCTTGTATCCAAAATTCACACTTCGAGAATTTGGCGTAAAGCTTTTCTTTTCTTAGCAAAGTTAAGAGTGCATGTAGGTGTTGACAATGCTCATCCTGGCTTTTGGAATAAATAAGTATATCATCGATAAAGACAATTACAAATTTATCCAAATACGGTTTACAGATCCTATTCATCATGTCCATGAATGCTGCAGGTGCATTTGTTAGTCCAAAGGGCATGACTGTAAACTCGTAATGACCATACCTAGTTCTAAAAGCAGTTTTAGGTATGTCTTCTTCTTGTACCTTTAATTGATGATATCCGGAGCGTAAATCTATCTTAGAAAAATATCTAGCTACCTGAAGTTGATCGAAAAGATCATCAATCCTAGGTAATGGGTATCGATTCTTAATTGTAACCTTATTTAGTTCCCTATAATCGATACACATTCGCATTGAACCATCCTTTTTCTTTACAAACAACACTGGAGCTCCCCATGGGGATGAACTAGGTTGTATGAATCCCTTGCTTAGTAATTCATCTAATTGCTTTTTCAATTCTAACATTTCGGTGGGTGCTAACCGATAAGGTGCTTTGGCTATCGGTATAGTTCCAGGAATTAGATGAATTCTAAATTCTACCTCCCTATCGGGTGGTAATCCAGGTAGTTCCTCTGGGAATACATCCGAGTATTCTGATACTACTGGAATTTCCTTAAGTTCCTTGCTCTTAGTGTTAATGATTACCGAAATCATATACACTATTTCTTGTTTTCTTGAATAACTGGCCAATTTCATTACTGAAATGAATTTCATTGGTTTTCGTGGCTTATCTCCTGTAATCACCGCTAATTCTCCTGTGGGTGTAGGAATTTATATGGAACTCTTATCACAGAGAATTCGAGCATGGTTGGCTACTAACCAATCCATTCCTAACACAATATCGAATTCAGCTAATTTCATTGGTAATAGGTTTGCAGAAAATTTATGACCTGAAAGTTCTATCTTTTCTTCTCGCAAAACTTTATCTATGTTAACAGAATTTCCATCTGCCGTTTCGACTATAAAAATCTGCCTAAGTTGTATTAAGGGTAAATTAAGAGCTTGGCAGAATGAAGTATTGATAAAACTTTGGTTTGCACCAGAGTCAAATAATACTTTCGCGTAAACGTTGTGAACTAGGAACGTACCAGCTATCACATCTGGAATGAGTTCTGCTTCTTGAGTGGTCAGTTGGAATGCTCTGGCTTTCTTTTTAGTAGCTCCGTCGGCTGTCTTGGCTTTATTGTCTGCTGGTTTGACCAATTTAGGACATTCTATTTTGAAATGCCCAGCTTCTCCACAGTTATAGCAGATCCTTGTTTTCTTTCTGCAGTTTTCCTCACGATGTCATACAACTTTACAAAAGTTGCAGGTTACATTGCATTTTCCAAAATGTTCCTTTCTGCAATTTCTGCAGAACGGCGGAGTTGAAGATTGCCCTGTTCCTCTTTTCTTAAAGTTGCTATTATTACCCACACGAAATCCTTGGGTAATTTTCTGAGCCAGTTCCTTTTTCCTGTCTTCATCTCTTGTGCGTACCAACTCGTCAGTTAGGGTGTTAGCTAATTCTACCGCATCGTCAATAGTGCGAGGTCTCGCAGCTTTAACGATATTGCGGATTTCGCCAATCAATCCCCAAATATAACGAGAAATAAGCACCAGCTCTGGCGAAGCCAGTGTTGGTACTACTCTTGTATACTCGAAGAATGTCGAAGTATAACCTCGACAGTCTACATTCACCATCCGGTGGTTCAGAAATTTATTCACCATTTGTTCCTTTTCATATTCGGGACATAATTTTCTTTCTATCAGACTTTTAAATTCTTCCCAATTCATGGCATAGGCCATATTTCTTCCTTTGGGTTGAAGTACTGTATTCTACCATTCTAGCGCCCCTTCTTTAAAAAGATTCGACGCATACATGACTTTGTCGTTTTCGGCACATTTACTTATTATGATTACTGCCTCGGTTTTCTCTAACCAACGCAGTGCTGCAGTCGCCCCTTCATTGCCTGCAAATTCAACTGGTTTACAAGCAAGAAATTCTTTGTAAGTGCAACCAGGCGTTGCAGCTTTCATTTTCTTAGGGAGCGGGGCCTGCCGTAGATAATTATCGTTGTTAATATGATTACCGCCTCCGTTTACGCTATTACTGAAGTTATCTTCAGAAGTACGTTTGCTAGGAATGATTTGTGGAGGTTCAACAGGTTTCTGGGCAGCAGCAAGGATTGCTGGAATAACATTGGCTATCCCTTGAGCAACGATATTTTCTATATCTTGCTTAGTCATAAAGTGATCCTCCTGGTGTTGCTCAGATTGGTTAACTTCGTTAACTGGTTCATTATTAGCGTTTTCCATTTGATAATAATTAATATATATAATTTATTTGTACAGAATAAATAACAATTATGCACAAAACAATCATACACATTTCACAACACAAATATATATCAAAATTATCGATTTCCCGATTCCTTTTTTATATATTATATTATGCATCCGTACACACTGTTATCTTACAAAGTTTTATTTGTAGGTTATTTTACAGACTTATTTTATTATTACTTTTACTATTATACAATCACAACTTTATCACCATCCTCTCCCTAGGTCTTTTTAGAAGTGACGTTCCCTCTCGTCGTACTTCCAGTAGATCTGTTCTCCTACCTCCCGAATCCTATTCCCTGCACCTATTAGCTCCTCGCCAAAATGGCGGAGTTCAGCTAAGTTTTCATTACTCATTGGTGGATTTGGTATAGGTTCTGGGTCAAACTGAGGGAAAAACGTATAAGGGTTATTTAGGAGGTTTTGAAACTGCCAATCATTAGTCCACCATTCGTCCATTTCTCCTAAAGGTTGAGTATGGATCAGGGGGTCTGGAATGGCCGGTTCTAAGTTTAAGGGTAGAGGTTGTTATTTATGGGCCTGAGAATATCACAGCTTGCCAGTATGCGATCCAATTCCTCCTGTAATGGCAATTCATCGACTTGCTTAGAACTTTCCCCAATTTCCATTTCTACTTGCCTAGAATCTACCCAAATTGCAATATTTCCTTTATCTATGGGATTCGCTATTTTGGGAATTCTCCTAGTTTTTGGTTTCCTCCTGCGTACACGTCTCCAACCTACAAATCTTTTCCTTTTCTTGGGCTTTGGTTTCTCTGGAGGTGGAGCGTTGAATTCCATAGGTTCTTCTATATCAGGTATGTAACCAGTAAAGTCTCTGGAAACTTCTATTTTCACCGGATAAAGATTGAGATTCTGAAGGGCTTCAGATAACTCATTCATGCGTGTGACTAATTTAATACAAAGGACAACTGACAATTAAACATACTAAGGTTTATTGTAAACTTATTTATTTACTGAGTAAAGTTTCTGGCTTGTAGGTGATAAGGGTGCTAATACTGGGTCATGGTATTTTAAAGATTTGCATTTACTGCTACAGTGGCTAGCATATAGAGATCTGCCCATTTTTCATCTAACTTGTCTTCCCATGGTGAGTTACTGCCTAATTTCTGAATTTCCTGATTAACTCTCATTTCTTTTGATTGAGATTTCTTTATTTTCTCCTGACTTTTCCTAATAATCAAACTTCTTTTATTAGGAGAAAGTGGTTCCTCATAATGGCTTTTACGAACAAATATTCCCTCCTCAGTATCTACTGAGTATCTTGAGGATTTTGATTGGGATGAACTTCCCTTCTCTTTTGGTGAACTATCTAATTTAAGATAGATGTTAGAAAGCTTTTGCTTACCCATACTGTAATTAACAAGTAGTCAGTTAATAAAACACATAATCACAAAATGGCAATTAGGAAAATTAAGTATTTCTATATACTTAATTAGCTTAATTTAGTGGCTCTGATACCACCTTTTCCTGTCACGGCCCCTACCCCGGTTTGACCCGGTCAGGAGCCGCGGGACAGGAACTCACGTGGTATTTATTTAATTGAATTGACAACGAAAGATTTTAGCAGGATCATTTTAAAACTGAAAAGGCCTGATTATTTTATTTCATAATTCGGGATAAAACCCTTTGAAATTTACAATCAGATGATTTCACCGGGAAATCTTTATTTTACAAAACAAGTTTCTTTATTTATATTGAGCCACTTCCTTAAGCTTGTAGTTCTTTACAACACTTTTCCTGGACCACAACAGATCACCTGAAACATGTTTGAAAAAGGTTTTGTCAGCAGGGAAATACTGGTGAATCATTTTTTTTACTAAAACGACACGTTGTTATAATTTACAGTATTAAGAGCGATTACAATGTTTATACATATCAACCATCTACCCATGGTATTTATCACTCGACCACCTATTGGCTATCTCGTTGTCCAATGGTGTCTGTGATTATGGTCATATCACCCCTTGGCTAACCCGTTGTCCAATGGTGACGGTTATCAAGTATTGTATACAAAACCCCACATACCGGCTATAATATGGAGATTACAAAGACTTAATCCCTGTAATTATAACTTTGAAAATAAATAGGGTTTTGTAAATAATTTGATAAAAAGAGAATGACTCACATTGCAGATTTAACGGGCAGAGTTTAAGCCTACTGTTTAGCCTTGTAACCTAAATTAATAACATGCACACGAACTAGGTCAGTAACTAATACAGCATTTACGATAACTCACGAGATTAAGCCCTCACAATAAATGACAAAGTGCGATACTTAAACATCCATCGAATTCACGACGAATGACAAAACATAACCCTAATGTGGGCAGCACTTAAACATCCATTGGATTGTTTTAATCGATCGGACATTGAATCGTAGCAGCGATCGAGTTAATACCCTGTATCGTAGCAGCACCCCACTATAATAAAAGTAAATTCGACTTCAGAGTAGTGAAACTTCGTTTTTGAAAGTTTTCGTCGACACAGAATGAAAGCCCCTGCTCCAAACTATTTATAGGTGAAAAATAGGGTTCACGCGGCCCGCGTGAACCTTGGCTCAACATTTACGCGGCCCGCGTGGCCGCCTAGTCTACGCATAGGTCTGATTGGTCACGAGTAGGTTCAACAGCTGGTCAATACGTGGCTCGGGAATGCTTATCCGGTCAACCATACATTGACGCGGCCCGCGTAAGCTTCCCCCTTAAGGCTTACGCGGCCCGCAAGAGGACCAAGATTCTGAATTTCTTGATTTTTAATATGGATTAGGGTTTTAGGGGTCCGGGTTTTCACTTACGGGTAAAATTGGGACATTTTCACCTTACACTTGAAACTCAAGAAAGTCAGGTCTCTTTAAGTCTCTCCGTATATATATATATATATATAAGTATAATTGTCTGTATACCTATATGCATATATATGCTGAGTGATTTCTTTTGAAAGTATTTGAAATGAATCAATTGGTGTATTTGGTTTGTCTACAATGCTTAAACATTATGAATGCTGGTATTTAAAAGTTTAAGTAAATTGAAAAGGTTCTCTATGTTTTTAGAGTTCCGATTTGTTAAACAACACCATCCGACAGCAAATTCATGGTTTGAACTTTCATTCCATATGTATGCATTGTTTTCTATAAATTATTTTTGTCTATAACATATCACAACATTGAATGATTCCATCTTGGCCTCTTGGATTTATGTTGGCATTTATGCAACAGTCTTCCATTTGGCTAACTCTTATGATTATAAACCCTAAAAATAGATTGAAAAAATTAAAACCATAAGTATTAAAATCCGGCAACAGTTCCGTTTTTTGCTCAACACCTTTGCAGGAAATTTGAGATCGTCTCTGGGATGAGATGAGACGAGAAAATGGTGAATTAGATTGAACTATTGAAGAAAAATCTCCAGATAAAGAATCCGATCATTGGATGATGGTTGGACTTTAGATTCGTGCAATGAAGGTTGGACTTTAGATTGGTTTTATCAGAATTGGCACTTAATCCGTAATTATGCTAATTTTCGTTAATTCTGATTGAATTTGCTCAGTTTTTTACTGTAAGAAATCTGTCATTTTTTTTCAAATATATATTTTTGTCGATTTGTATAGTTATCAGGTAAGAGTAGAGTTTCAATTGAAAAGTTTAGATGGACGAAAATGGTGGCAATAAGGGAGTATTACAAGAAGGGAAATTTGTTTACTGGTAAGCATCTAGATTTAAACTAAGATTTCTTATGATTATAACTTTTATGTTTGTGTTTGCGAAACCGACGACTGATTTTCTGAAACTAGATGAAATCGTGAAGTGCGATGGGGTTGTTTTGCTGCAATCGCTAAGGGCAATTGTTATGGTGTGGTGATTAAGTCTGGGATTCCTATGATTCAAGTCTGTATGGATTCTGATTTATAATAGCTGAAGTTGGTGATTCTTCATTTAGTGGGGTGATAAACTCTAAACGATCGTTGCATTTTTGGGTTACAAAGACGGGTCAACGCATACAAACCAGCTAACAGATTGTTCAGTCGAAAGTTGTTCGACTTACGAGGAAGGTCAACAAACTGAATGAGAGATGATCGGTTTGACCCATCAAAATTCAAAGAAGGTTGACAATGAGCCAGAATTTTTAGTAAGTAATTTGTCAATGAGTGTTGGAACACTGGTAGAAACTACACCGAAGAAAGATCCATCGGTAGGGGCTAAGATGTCATTCTAATGGATCAAACTAATTAAAGAAACGTAGATTCTGTGATGGAAGAGGCTGCTGAGATGCCACAGAAGTTGTAGTTTCCTTAATGCCCATGATCATGGGAATGATGCAACTTCAAGTAGAAAGCATTTCGATTTAAATGGACTTAGTTGGTGATCAAAGGGACATTTTAGCATGATTGAAGAATCATCATTCTCATTAGTGCCAAAAGGATTAAGATTTTGTAATGCATTTTCAGTATTTTTGTAGCGCAATAAATAGTTGGAGAAACATGAGATATTTCAATAGTGAATTGCGAAGATTTGATTTTAGAGCAACATGAGTTGCGGTCATATTTACTGTTGTGGTAAATCTATAATAACATATGATTACTTGTTGTGAATAACATAACTTGTGAATCCTTGTGTAGCCACTAAGTCTGATGTGAAGGATAATCAACACAAGGGTGCATGTGAATCCTTGGAAGTTAACAGAGAAAATGGATATGCAATGGTTGATTATAAAAGCTCATACAAAGAGATTTCTTTCCTACCAGCAAGATTAGGAGTTATCAACATCATACAGTTTTTAGCATCTAAATTGGTAATTGTTTTTACATGTACAGAGACTTTATATTTATACTCTGTATTCCTTGCTCTCAAACTTTTATAACAACGTTCCAGGTGGTTGTTGATGTGAACCATGAGGTTGCCTCAGCTGACGATGGCAAAAATACACCAAGTTTGACAAATGGGCACCATGCATCAAGTCAACAAGTCGAAAAAAGGCCACCTTTGAGGTTAAAGAGAACGATCCAAAAGCCGAAAAAATTGAGGTAGTAAACCATGTTTGATTGTTATAACACTTTCCCCCAGTGTTGCCTATCGTTTACTTTTGCATTAAAATAACACCATTTCATGTTTTATCACTCTATCACTTTTATTTTATATTGTTTGTGGTTGTACACTGTTCACGTTGGTTTTCCTTTTATAAATTAAAAATGGTGTTTTTGTTTATAATGTTGTTTAGACTTGTGTCCACCTAACGTGGGTGTTTGGGATTGCTTATTTTGAGCTCCTATTAAGTTTTTGACTTCTTAAAAGTTAATATGTCATTTTTTGTAGTGTTTGGACAATGTGTCGAGAATGAGTTTTGTGGTTTGAAAAAAGGAAAAAGGAAAAGTTAGTTGGTTGAAACTTTTTTAAAAAGGAGATGGATAAGAAGAAAATGAGAAACAATCCCAAACACCCTCAATATAGATTATCTTTGTTTGTTAAGCTGTTAGCGTAACCCGTCCATCGGACGGGTATTAAACTAGTTTATAAAGTGGGCTTTTATTATTCCAAGTTTAAATTTTAGCTAATTCAACTTTTTGGTTAACCAATCCATAACTAGCCTGCTCCAAGCCTCCAACACTTAAACTGACTTAACCAATTGGTTTCCATTATGATTATCCGTTAACTAACATCTCGGTTATGGTTATGGTTACGGTTTCGGGCCAAAACAGACCCCTAGAGGACCTGCACCAATTTGCTCATGTAGCGTTATCTACTTATATTAGCGCAAATCTTTGAGAGATCCGCGCCATAACTTACAAACAGTTATATTTTATATCAGCACCCATGACATTTTTTTATCGGTCAACGGCTGTATTCTTTAGAATATTAAACATAGACAAAATCACATAAGCCGCCTTATTGCTGCTGCTTCTGGAAACTCTACTCTTAAAAGTCCAAAAATCTGAACTACTTTTCAATACAACATATTGTCTTCTTCTACTATTCTTCAAGTTTCCATATTCATTCATTCCCCCACCAAACCCTATAACTCTCTGCTTGCTTGCTTCTTCATTTCATTTCAATTCAATTCAAACTTGCAGATTCGATTCAAAGCTTGATTTTGATCAGCAATGGCTGCTTCTCAAGAGTACATGGACAAGATGCAGCTTCGTCAGAGCTACCGAAACGTGTGGCATACTGATCTCATGAGCTCCATCTCTGCCGACACTCCTTGTAAATTCAGTTTTGATCACAACATAATTCTAACTTGTTTTATTTGTTTTCTTCCTCATTTGTGTGTGTTTTTGGTTGCAGATTGCTGCTTTTCGTTGTTCTGGTAAGAATTTTACTCTTTTCTAACACATGTTAATAGTTTCGACATAGCGTTTTGAAATTATAGAATTTTAATAGCTTTAGTTTTAGAATTCTGTTCATCATATATTCAGTTGATCATATGAATCCAATTTGATAATATGAACTGTGCAAATTGTGGTTATACTTCTTGGAATTTGGTAGATCTTTTCGAATAATGTTGTGTTAAATTGGCAGTGGACCGTGTGTGTCGTACTTGCTTCGAAAGCGAGCTCTTTATGGTGACATGTCAAGGTATACTTGCTGTGCTGGATATATGCCCTGCAGTGGCAAGTGTGGAGAAAGTAAATGTCCTGAATTATGCCTCTGCACTGAGGTATGTGTAGACACACACACACACACATATACAGGGGCGCAGCTATTAAGGGGCCGGGGGGGGGGACCCCCCAAACTTTTCGCTCAGTTGTGTAATATATGTGGTTTTCGTATAGAAATTTTTGGGTATATATGTTTTTGACCCCCTGGTTCTATAGAAATTTTTAGGTATATACGTTTTCAACCCCCTGTCGGAAATCTCAAGCTTCGCCACTGTATACATATATATATACACATGGGCTGGTTCAGTACAGGACCAATTTATAGTATAGAATTGCATAAAATCGTTGGTTTCATATTACCATTTTTGCTTCTGATAACCTTCTTGATTGTTCTAATTATCAGGTGTTTTGTTGCTTTGGGAATTCAGTAGCATCGACTCGCTTTTTATTGCAAGATGAGTTCAACATACAAACAACACAATGCGATAACTGCATCATTGTAACGTGTTTTATAAAACTCGTTGGTCTTTTAAATTTTACGCATTAATGACTCAATATATTTTTTTTTTTTAATTCGACTGGTTGTTTTGAAGGGATTTATGTTTTGCCTCCAACAACTCGCGTGTATCTGCTCCATTGTTGCTTGTCTTGTTGGAAATGACGAACTCAGTGATGCATCTCAGGCATTGAATTGCTTAGCTGACATGGTTTACTGCACGTGAGTTCTTTCTCCTATGATAATGAAAACTTTCACTAAAACAACAAAAGGGGCCTTGTATAATTCGTTTATTGTAATCTTTTACTTTCAGGGTTTGCGCGTGCATGCAGGTACGCCGTTTGTGATACAATTTGGGAACGTTTAACAGACTAGAGTCTAGTTTTCGCTTATACTTTTAAACCCTGCAGACTCAACACAAAGTTGAAATGGACAAAAGAGATGGAAAGTTTGGAACACAACCAATGGCTGTGCCACCGGCTCAGCAAATGTCAAGGTTTGATCAGCCATATCCTCCCAATGTTGGATACGCGCAACCAGCATATGGCGGTTATCCACCAGGATCTCAGCCTCCACAAGCTCAAGGCTATCCACCAGCCGCCTATCCTCCGATGGGCTATCCTGCTACTAGTTACCAAGGTAAATAAATGTGTTGGATGTGTAAATTAATCTTCCATTCTTTAATGGCAGGTTACCAGAAGCAGCCATACATTTATAGTATCAAACTTTTTAATGAGACTAATTCTTTTGGTTTGTTGATGAAATATTTGTACATGAATAAGCTTGTGTATTTTTTAAGTACTTTTGAGATTTTATGATTACATTCTTAATACATAAAGTTTAATACTTTTAAGTACTTTTGAGATTTTATGATTACACTCATCAGATTCTTAACCTATCTTTGTGACTACTTTTGTCTCACTCGAAACCTTTGCTTCCTGGGAGTGTGTTTAGTTCTAACAACTTGCACTAAACCCGTATATAGTCTTGCTACTAAGACTATTATACAAACGTCTATTTATATAAGAGTTAATACCATAAAAAACTAGCATATTTTCCTATTTTATACGAAAAGTTTAAGTGATTCGATACTGATATAGCAAAGTCACTAAATTCGTTTAAAATACATGCTCCTGTATTTGTTTTGTAAAACAATCGATTAGTAAGACGAGTATTATCTATATAGAGGCTATGTGAACTTTGTTGACATGCATCCACGGGGTCAACAATTTAAAAAGTGATCGGAACTAGAATTACCACCCGTCGCAAAGCGGCGGAGATTCGTTAGTTATATATCATATTAGATGAAAGGCAAATGTTTCTTACATGACCGCGAGCCTGTGTGTAAAACATAGAAAACAAGAACTGAGTGGATCTATGACCTGCGCGTTGCGACAGATCTATCAAACTGGGAAAAATAGACGCGCTGCGACGTGACTGTCAAACGGGAAAAAGTAGATGAAAAAACGTTGAACCCCACACGCATATTGCGGCATGTTAACTCGGAAAATCTAGAATGAAACGCTAAACAGAAAACTTGTGAAAAATGAAAAAGTTTTGGGTTAAAAGTAAAAAATCAAAGGGGTTAAATTGCAAAAGATAGAAACTTTTGAATTAGAAATGAAAAACTAAATTAATCAAAGGGGTTAAATTGCAAAAGATGTAACTTTTAATTAGAAGTGAAAAATCAAATTAATCAAAGGGGTTAAATTACCAAAGATTAAAACTTTAGACTTAAATTATCAAAGATTGAAACTTTAGAGTTAGAAAGAAAAATTCCAAATTGTTTTTTTGAAAACTCCAAAAGCCAAGAGTGCAACAAGCCAACAACTATAAGACTATACGGTGTGGAAGGGCTTGAAAATGGGGTGTTATTCTATACGTGGATGACGCGTAAGCATGCGTCTGAAAAAGTGGAGATCCGATTGGTGTTGACTGGATTTGGGGAAGTGTAAAAGTGTAAAATTTTAGATACAATGGAACTGAAGAGCTGGCAACTTCAAGTGACCATAATTGGCAATGCTACGCTGTTATGTTCATTTGTTTATCTTTTGTTTGTCTCAACATGTTTCTGGAAGACCGGTAACATTCAAGAAGTTTGGATCTTTATTACAAGCCCAACAAGAAGCCACTCGATACTCAGCCGAGTGTGGAAAAAAGGAAATTCCTCTAAAGCAATTTCTATATCTTCACAAGTCATAGTGGAACCCCACTATCAAAGGAAGCTTTAGAAAAAATGGAGCAACGCATTATCTTCAACAAAGTTGATGTGAGTCCTACTACAAGACAGAGACTCTACACAATAATGCAAAGAGCACATGAAAGCCATCAGTGCATGGGCTGTAAAGAATCTTCCACTGAAGAAAACTCTGACAAAAGTGGTCCCTTTATTAAAAAACACCTACTTTTCAGATAAAGACACGCGAGAGCTAGACCCAACACATGGGTTTGTCGACCAAAAAACGTCATGCATGACGAACACTTAAGGCTATTTTAGTCCTTTTGTCATGAATTTGAACTTACTCATAAATAAAGATGTAAACCATCATATTTATTGAAGTCATTATTAGTTATTATGACTAACATGATGAGTTATTATGAATTTGTTTATCCAAAATGATTTTTGGAGTCTTGTAAACATTCGGTGAATTATGGCATTTTATTTTTTCTTTTAAGAAAACGTTTAAAATTTATTTAAAATTTGTTTATTTTTAAGAACAGGAACTAATCCCCTCTTCTTAAAAAACGAGCAAACGGCTCTGATACCACTTTGCGGAGGTACTTCAGAATTTTTTACAAATTCAACTAAAGGGTAGTGTAAAATTTTAGATACAATGGAACTGAAGAGCTGGCAACTTCAAGTGACCATAATTGGCAATGCTACGCTGTTATGTTCATTTGTTTATCTTTTGTTTCATAAATTTCTTTTTATCCTTCTAGATTACTCTCATATTTCTAGCAGAGCTTTGTGACAAGGGTGATCTTGTTAATTCTCTGTCATGGGCTCCAAACATTGGAAGGTATAATCCTAGACTAATGGTGGGTGGGGTGGATGGCAACGGAGGATGGTGGTGGGGTGGTTGGCAGCACTGTGGTTTGGGGTGGGTGGTGGTGGATGGATGGTGATGGTGTTAAGAGAGAGGGTCAGGTTTATATAGATGTGAATTGACCATATTACCTATCAGATGGACGCTCAAACT
Source organism: Helianthus tuberosus (assembly GCA_030545235.1). Lineage (NCBI taxonomy): Eukaryota > Viridiplantae > Streptophyta > Magnoliopsida > Asterales > Asteraceae > Helianthus > Helianthus tuberosus. The sequence continues at coordinate 179,380 of CM060387.1, forward strand.
AACCATTGACTAACGTCTAGGGCATATGGCAATGAAATACCCACGTCAAGGTTTCATCGGGAAAAAATTGAAATATAGGAAGTCCGACAACAATCTGGACCTGTTAGTGCATTACGTCTATTGACTTCGTCTTGTATCATGTAATAGTATATTTAATGTAATTTAGCTTGAAAGTGATGATTTCCCTTGAAAAAGTCACTTGACAATTTCAAGCTAAATCAAGATTTCCCTTGAAAGTGGCATGTCATTTCAAGCTAAATCTCCTCCACTATAAATAGCTTTCAAGCTAAATCTTTTTAGACTTTTGCACATTTGATATTTGGAGAGCTTAGATTCTAGAGAGAGAGTCTAGAGAGAGAAAGTACTCCAAGTGATTCAAGGTTCTTTGTACGTTTCAGATTTATAAATAGAATCACGTTTATATTACGTCTTGTGTGTTTCGGTCTCGATTGTTCACGGATTCCGCACGTCGAACAGTCGGTTCGCAATCGTATCGGTGTCGAAACAGGTCCTAACAAGTGGTATCAGAGCAGGAGCTCGATTGCGTTGATCAAACAACAAGATTCGTACCAGATTACAGCGTTTTCATATCTGAATTGCATCATTTCTTCATCATCTACTTATTCTTTCACGTTTTCTATGGATTTTCGACAAATTGAACGGGATTTTATGGTCCGAATCAGTTGATTTTTTAGAATATTGTGCGAAATTAGTTGATCTACAATCCTGCCAAGTTTCAGATTCAAATTCCTTGTCGTTTAGGAGATTTTCAAGTTTTTGTGTCCGACTTCGTGACATCAGCAGATTTCGCTTGAAATAAAGTAAAGATTTCGCTTGAAACTTGTGTTTGGCTGTCAATTTCGCTTGAAATCAAAGGATTTCGCTTGAACAGTTCAAGCGAAATTGATCTGATTGGATTTCGCTTGAAAGCTGTTAAGTCTTGATTTCGCTTCAGAACTGGTCACTTGGGATTTCGCTTGAAAGCTGTTAAGTCTTGATTTCGCTTCAAAACTGGTCAAATTGGGATTTCGCTTGAAAGTTGTTGAGTCTTGATTTCGTGGTCAACTTGTGATTTCGCTTGAGTTGTCAAACAAAGTGATTTAGTTTGAATTTCATTTTTCGCTTGAAAAGTGAAATTTCGTGTCGAGATTATTTCACGTCAACTGAGTATCAGTCTGTTTCAGGATATTTGATATTGTGTATACTGATTGTTTTTGTTTGTTTGTCCTGTCAAGGTTTACATCATGGCTGAGGAATTTTACAACACGTTTTTCAACGCGTTCGCAACCGAATCGTCTGAGGTTACAAATATTACACCAAAAACCATTTCTAAGGTGCTAAATGAGAACATCAAGCATGATAACTTTTACGGAACTCACTCAAAGCCACCAACTCTGGATAGCATTGAAGATTATACCTGGTGGAAAGAACGTTTCATCAACTGGGCAAAGGCGTATGCTCATGAAAGTTGGTTTTGCTTGGAGTATGGGTATGAAAAACCAAAAGACGACAAAGGCGAAGATCTTGTGTTCAAGAAGTTTTCCAGAGAAGATAAAGCTGAATACGGAGCTGAACAAAGAATGATAGCATTGATCCAGTCAGCAATCAGAAATGATATTTTTGCTTTACTAACTCATGATGGGTCATCTAAGTCTGTCTGGGAAGCTTTACGTGTTAAAGCTGAAGGGGGTAAACAGATTAAAAAGAACAAAATCGCTTTATTAAAGAAAGAATTTGATCTGTTTGATAACATAAAAGGAGAGTCGGTGAGGCAAATGATTGAGAGATTCTGTCATCTTAAAATTGAATTGGAAAGATTAGAGATAAATAAAACAAGAGAGGAATTGATAGACAAAGTGATTGAAGCGTTACCACGAGCTGATCAGTGGCAAACGTTTGTTTTTATTTTGAAAAATGATGCTTTGTATGATACAATTACTCTTGATGCTTTGTTTGAAAAGATTGAAAGTCATGATCTGGAGCTACAAAAGCAAAACAAGATGACTGATTCTTCATATCAACAGAATGTTAGCTTGTACTACAAAAGCAGTGTGCTTTCTGATAAAGGCGTTGGTTCACCAAAAACAGCATTTAGTGGTGAAAAGCTGAAAGAACCACCAACAACGTCAACAAGTCATCATTTTGGATATCATTCATCTTCAAAGACAAATTCTGATGAATCTGAAGAAATTATGTGCAACATTGCTCTTAAACTGAAGAATTCTCCTGCAATGAGCATAAATGCAGCTAAGCAACAAATGAGTTTCCTTGCATCTGTTCTGGAGTCATATGAAGGTCTAGTAGCTGGAAAAATTGGAAATTCTGAATTGACCAAAGAAGACTATGACCAGATTGATCCGGAAGAGATGGAGCTCATTGACATTCGTTGGTGTTTAGCTAGTTGTATCCGAAGAGCTCAGAGGTATATGGAGATTACCGGGAAACAATCGCTTGGAGGTGCTTCAACAAAGCTTGGATTCGACAAATCCAAAGTGACCTGCTTCAAATGCAAGCAAAAGGGTCATTTCAAAAGAGAATGCAGAAACTCTGAAGTTGCTGAAGGAAGTGAACGTCCTTTCAACGATGATTATTATCGAAAGGCGATTTACCATCGAAGCAGAGAAGAACCAAAGTTGATTGAAGATAAGCCGAGAGAAAAATCAAGAGCATATGCAGTAATCTATCCTGATGAAGGATTTGACTGGAGCACAGTTTGTCCAGAAGAAGATCGTTTAGAGAATGTTCGTAAAACAGCTCAAGGGAGAGCTATGACAGAAGAAAGAAAGTTTGTTTTTGTTGCTAAGATTCAAGATGAAAATAAAGACAAAGATACTGCTGAAATCAGTGAAGAAAAAGTTGAGATCAAAGAGAAAACTCGAGAAGAAATCTTAAGTGAGAAGACCTACAGAGAAAGAAACGTGGTCTACAACAGAATGGATGACATGCAAGAGGAGTATGAGATGGCTGTCGGTAGCAAAAGATGGGATAAAAAGAGAGAATGCTATTATAACAGAGAAGGAGAACCGGTTGTTCCCAAGAAAGACATAATTTTCGATGATGTTCTTCTCAAAGTCCCGTTGAGAGCTGAATACTATAGAAATGTATTGAAAGATGACACATACGTTAAGAGATTTGAAAAGGAGATCAGATATGCTATGTTATCGTGTCTGAGAAAAAGGGATGAGGAGAGGATGAAGAAGAATGTTGAAGAAATGGTGAACAATCTGAAGAAAGATGCTGAAGAGGTTAAAACAGAAATTGTTGAAGCTGAAGTTGTGAAGGAAATCAAAAGTGAAGAGGTTGTTGTGAATGAAGAAGTTGAGGAAGCTGTTACTGAAGAACAGCAGATAGAAGAAAAGAATGAGAATGAGGAAGCTGATAATGCTGGTGATGAAGTCGGTGTTGAAGAAAAGCAGAATGTTGCTGAGCAGACAGAATTTGCTGTAAACATTGAAGTGCCAATCACTGAGGTAAATTCTGATTCTGAAAACTTGAAACTGATTGATCAGTGCAAGAAATGCATGGAACCGTGCAGAGCTTGTACAGAAAAAGATGAGCAATTCAGAACAAGAGATCTTGAATTCACAAAAATAGAAAACATTTTCAAAGAAAAATGCAAAGAGATGTTAGAAAAAGAAAAGGTTTTTAAAGAAAATGATGAAAAACTTTCAGAAAAATGTAATAAATTAGAGAAAGAAAATGAAGTTTTGAAAGAAAATGTTTTGAAAATGACAAATGAATGTGAACAAAAAGAAATTGCTTGTCAAGAAATGAAAAAGGAATATGACGCAATGAAATTATCATATCAGATTACAAAAGAGTCATATGAAAAAGTGAAAGATGAAATGAAATATGCTCAATCAAGAATGAATTATATGTCTGAAACAACTAAAGAGCTTAAACGAATGTATGCTATAAAACAAGATGTTGTTAATTCCTATATTGAGGATGTTGCTAAGTTAAAGCGACAGATTGCTGATTTAGAACAGGATAACAACAAGTTAAAGAGTTATCACGTGTCGTCATATGTGCTTGAACGAATTTTCAATATAAAACCGGGTGATGGTGAGTCCGAGCAGAACAAGAAAGGCATTGGCTCAGAGTTTCATCAGGTTCCACCACCGGAAAAATTTGCATTTTATGATGAGGAAAAGGTCGAAAAAGCTTTCAACATGGTAGACCAATTGCCAGACAACATTGACATAACCTATTCCAAATCTGATGAGTCTCATGATTCAGAGGTGGTAGGTAAAGTCGTTGAAAGTGTGTTGAAAGAAGAGTCAGTTGTTACAGGTAAATCTGAATCACAGGATGAAGATGAAGGAAATCTTCATGATGGTTATCTGAAAAATACAAAATCTGAGGAAAGTTTGAATGATGATTCAAAAGGATTGGTTTATACCATGATTGGATCGGACAAATTGTTCTTAGATGTTGTTTTCCCGATTCAGAATGTGATTTCAGAAAAGGTTGATAAAGTTTTCAAAATGGTTGAGATTGAGAAGTCTGAGATTTCAAAGTTTGTTGGTAAGAGTCATAAAGGTTCGTATAACAAACCTGGTTTCAAAAAGAAGAACATGAAGGCTGGTTTGGGTTATAAGAAGAAACAGAATCGAAACAAAAATGAGATGTCGAATTTTCAAGAAAAAATGAGTTTTGTTCAAGGAGACAGTTTAGAAAAAGAACTCAAAATGAGACAGTCTAATGATGAGTTCTTTGCTCAAAAGAAAAAGCAACAACCACAGGTCAAAGATGTGTCCATGAGAACATGTTTCAAATGTGATCAAAAAGGACATCTTGCACGCAAGTGTCCTAATCTAAAACCTGTGGATGTTGATCAAAAGTAAATTGATGCTGAGAAACAAAAATCTGAGAATGTGAGACAAAGATCAATCAGATTTGATTCGAAACAAACTTGGAGGTACAATACAAACAAGTTTGCTTCAAATCAAAATTGGAAATCAAACCAGAATAGGTTTGATTCAAGACAGACCTGGAATTCTCACACACCCAGATTCAGAACAACACAGAGTTGGAAAACCACAGTTGATATGACACAACCTCAAGAGTTTTGGAAATCAAGAGTTGTTGTTCAAAAAGTTTCACATTTTTACAAACGAGGAACACCAAAAGGTCAAACATGGAGTGTTAAGAAACATGTTGATTTGGTAACAGATGAGAAAGTTGAAGTTAAAATTGAGAAAGTTTTTGTGAAAAATGACAAAGAATTTCCAGCATTGAATGAAAATTATTGTGTTGAAATGCCTAAGGTTCAACAGACCTGGGCTAAATTGTTCAAGTAATTGAGTAGTTTGTTTGTGCAGGTGCTCATGGAATTCAAAGATTGTGAGAATGGAAATTGGAGTAGCCTGGCACATCGAGAGGAGGCTGCTGTTGGATCCTGTGTTGGTTGAAACAGGAAGTTTATATGTTTTCTGTAAATAAATAAACAATAATTCAAAAACCCTAAAAATTGAAAAATTTGAAAAACCAAAAATATGTTTGTTTTTAATTTTTGTAAAATAGAAAAATACAAAAATATGTGTTGATTGAATATGCCGAAACCCTCACGGCTGAACAAACATGATTACTTTCATCAGATTGAAAAACGGTTTTCAAACTGTTAAGATCAATGGGTTGTAAATCATGGGGGTATGTTATATTTTCTGCAAATCAGAGCACTTTTAGCAGAAAATGGATGGCGAGACAAAGCTATTAGTATTGGTTGTCAAATTTTCTTTAAATGGTTTTGCATTTTAGGGGGAGAAAAATTGTTGTTAGAAAATACAAAAACATTTGAAAATTTGAAAAAGTCAAAAACATGATAAAATTCAAAAATTTGAGTTTTTGTGTAAAAAGAGGAAATGATAGTACATCAGTAGACAGTTACAGTACGCTAAAGAATTGGAAAGTTAAAAAGTGTTAAACGATCTCACCGTGGATATGTCGGTAGATTTTGATACATTTAGTAAACTTTTTCGGGATATAAACCTAAATTCAAACTTGCTTATTTTGTGGGGAACACTACTTGGATATATAGGTAACCCCTGAAATCTCGTTTGAAAGGTCTCATAATCTGATATACTAGGTCTTTATACTCAATGATGTCTGGGGTATTATTCCGGGACTTCTGCTGAACGGTAGTTCTGACCTAGTCCTTGGATAATACTTTCTGCAAATGCTTGAAACATAGCATAAACCCTCAGCATGCCGATGAAACAATAAAATTGATAGTCGCTGCTGTTGTAGCTAAAAGATCCTCTAAAGGGGACATTCCGTAAAGTCGAAGCTGATATCTCTCTGCGTTATACGGAAGTATCGATCTGAGATCCCTCGGCCCTCGCATACCTAATTTATGTACAGATATCATTGTAGTATACTCACCTGTAAGACTGATTATTGGGATTCTGGATACGGGAGTATATTCAAGAGGTGGGACACATGAATGGGTTTAAGTTCTTAAAACATCTAATTCGTATCCTGATTAAGTTGAACTTTGTGTGAAAATTTAAGTGGATCAGTATATCGACAATCTAAGTGAATTGTTTAATTCTTATTGTGTAACTAAGCTCAATGGTACTTGTGATTTGTCGGAAACTGATATGATCCTCTGACGCATACTCAAACAAAAATATTATTTGTAAATATGTTTGTACATATTTCGTTACTGCTTTATATTTTCAGAAAATACAAAAAGATTTTGATTTCTGCTTTATTTTCGACAACCTATGTCTGAGTGCTGAGTTTCAAAATCTAAGTAAGCTGATTGTGTTTCTGAAAATAAAACAAGTTCATTAAATTGAAACTTGAATTAAAATCAAAAATTTCAAAAACAGTTTGTGATATCTCCAAGGTCATTAGCTTGAACTTGGATAATTAACTGTGAGGGAGTTGGATTCTTTAATACTGCTAAATCAATGAAGTTTGTTGATAGGGGGAGTGGATTAGAGAATTTGATTGAGAATTCAAAATGCTGTTACTCATAAATGTTTGAGAAATTGCAGATAGTCCAGACTACGATCCCGAAAGCAGAGTCTGAGGGGGAGTCTGAAGACAAGTTTGAAACAAAGAAAAACTTGTAGATGGAAAGCTAGGTGTCGATCCCAAAGCACAGAAGCTTGATGAAAGGGGGAGCCTGAAGCTGATAGAAGAAGAGAGTGATGGATGCGTACAATGTTACAATCTGAGTGAGGATGCAGAATGATCAAGACTGAAGAAGGTGTCATAACAGAGAATAGTCACTGAAGACTTCGTCAATATCCGAGGGGGAGTCTGTTAGTGCATTACGTCTATTGACTTCGTCTTGTATCATGTAATAGTATGTTTAATGTAATTTAGCTTGAAAGTGATGATTTCCCTTGAAAAAGTCACTTGACAATTTCAAGCTAAATCAAGATTTCCCTTGAAAGTGGCATGTCATTTCAAGCTAAATCTCCTCCACTATAAATAGCTTTCAAGCTAAATCTTTTTAGACTTTTGCACATTTGATATTTGGAGAGCTTAGATTCTAGAGAGAGAGTCTAGAGAGAGAAAGTACTCCAAGTGATTCAAGGTTCTTTGTACGTTTCAGATTTATAAATAGAATCACGTTTATATTACGTCTTGTGTGTTTCGGTCTCGATTGTTCACGGATTCCGCACGTCGAACAGTCGGTTCGCAATCGTATCGGTGTCGAAACAGGGCCTAACAGGACCAAATGACAAGTGGAGGCAAATTGCACTTTACTCTGTTATAAATTACATGTTTTCAATACGACAAGACATTTGGTTTAGCAAATAAGAACGTAGGAACCGTTGAGAAAAAAAAAAGAAAGAAAAAAAAAAGCTTGAATGACAAGAAAACAATTTTGTAAAACTACAATTTTTTGTATTAAACTCAAATACAATAACTGAAAATGTGATTGTCACGAAAACAATTTTGTAAAACTACAATTTTTTGTTTACTTAAATATGAACATCAAATTTGTTTTGAGTGAATTTCAAGGATTGTCCTTTATCTTTATAACCATTTTCAGACGCTGTCCTTTATGTTTAAAATTGATGAGTTTTGTACTTTATCTTTTAAAATCCATCATGTTTTGTCCTTTAGGCATAACCCAGTTTGTTTTTTCAGTTAAAGATAGTCATGTGCAGGTCATGTGAGCGTAAATTTGTCATATTTATTTATTATTATAAAAGGGGACCCACCCACCCACCCTTTCTTGTTCTTCTTCGTGACCAAACCAGTGAAACCACCACCCCCTTTCTTTATAACAATTAACCACCATCATCCTACCCTCTTTCATTTTTATTCCATTAACCACAGCCTACGACAATCCTCCACTATAACCATCTTCATTCCATGGAACTGAATCGCTCCTTCTATCATAAATCGCTGCAATTCGTCGGAATTACAAGGGGGTTCAATCGTTCAAACCTGCAACCCCTCGTCTCATCGCAACCGTGTAAGATTCACTTGGCAAGATACTTATCCATCATCTCTTTTCCTATGTCTGTAATTTCTTAACGATATCCTTATCAACACACTATAATAAATAATAGAGTTAACTGCCATTTTCGTCCCTGTGGTTTGGTCACTTTGGCCATTTCAGTCCATTTTTCAAAAATGCGCTATTTTCCTCCCCGACGTTCTGGAAAGGTGCCATTTCAGTCCAAAAATCATAACCCAGTTAAGTCAGTTAGTAAATAAGGACTGATTGTGTAAATTTGTAACATAAAGGACTGATTGTGTAAATTTGTAACACCACCACCACTAGCCCTGCCACCACCACCACTCCGCTGCCACCACCGCCACCACAGCCACTGCCACCACCACCATCACCGCCACCACCATCATCGTCATCATCTCCATCAACGATCACAACGATCACCAAGCACATCACCATCGCTGTGTTCGGAGTTCTCGATTTACGGATGAGGATGATTACCGGAGACGAGAAGTGTAACCATGGATGATGATGACTGAAAGAATTGAAATGGTGAAGATGGAGGTTTCAAAACGGAAGATGGAGGTGAACGGAGATGATGGTAAGATGACGGAGAAGTGAAGTTGCAAGTTTCGATGACGGATACATGAAGTTGCAGGTTCCGGAAACACTTCAGATTCAAAAACTCCTTCTCCCATTGATCTAAAATACCTTGGTGTAGTTCTGGAAGTTGGATTTAAGAACGTGTTCGACACAAATAGGATCGGCGATATAGACTTCACTGTGTGTTGGTGTAACAAAACGGAAGGTGCGGTGCTTCTTGGCAATCAAGGCAATATAATTGAAAAAGTCGTTAAAGTGTATGAACATTGTCAAAGTTGAACCTACCACTGGAGGTCGATGATCGTTTGACATCAATTCTTTGAGGTAAGATACAAGTAAAGCAGACAAGAGTACAGCCACAAACAAAAACACTAGCCCGATAAGTGTAAGCATGAAGGGTGTTGCATAGTACAACCCTGTGAGAAGGAAGAAGATGGTGGAAACCAAGAGAGTCTTGTTCATCATGGAAATTAAACACAACTGGTTGACAGTTGCCTTATTATTATGATATTTGACGATAAAAACAAACACATGTTTGAATTGAAATGACGATGATGGTGGTGGCGGTGTGGCTGTGGTGGCGGTGGTGGTGGTGGTGGCAGCGGAGTGGTGGTGGTGGCAGGGCTAGTGGTGGTGGTGTTACAAATTTACACAATCAGTCCTTTATGTTACAAATTTACACAATCAGTCCTTATTTACTAACTGACTTAACTGGGTTATAATTTTTGGACTGAAATGACACCTTTCCAGAACGTCGGGGAGGAAAATGGCGTATTTTTTAAAAATGGACTGAAATGGCCAAAGTGACCAAACCACAAGGACGAAAATGGCAGTTAACTCTAAATAATAAGCTCGACGGTAAATTAATTACCTTTCAGAACAACATCAGAGGCCCATTACTGCCACATTGTTTAACCATAAAATTTGAAGGTGAGTCATGACCATTAATTAGCTATTTTTCAGCATCATCCCATTTCGAAGGGACACTCTTTCTTGACCCGACTGTAATGCTGAAACCGGGTCGACCCAGTGTAGATGGAGCTCCATCTGTTTTACCCATTGGGTCAGGATCCTTCCTCACTCTTACTCCCTATAAAAACTCAACAATTAATTAAAAAAAAAGAAGTTAAACAAATTTATTAAAAATTAAAATAGTGTAAAACTAAACTGGTAAAGTGTACCCCATGAAAATGACATAATGAAGTAGGTTCTTGAAGGTAGTTGGAGGATTGATCGTAGGCTTGAAGGTAGTTGGAGGATTGATCGTAGGCTGTGGTTAATTGATTAAAGATGAAAGAGGGTAGGATGATGGTGGTTAATGGTTAGAAAGAAAGGGGGTGGGTGGTTTCACTGGTTTGGTCACGAAGAAGAAGGGTGGGTGGGTGGGTCCCTTTTTATAATAATAAATAGAGTAAATTACAAGTTTTGTCCTTTATGTTTACACCAAATTGCAGGCGTTGTCCTTTGTCTTTAAAATTGACGAGTTTTGTACTTAATGTTTCAAAATCTTGCATGTTATGTCCTTTGAGCCTAACCCAGTTTATTTTTTTGGTTAAATCTGATCATGTGCCTTGCACATGAGGGCATTCTTGTCATTTCATCTTTCTAGAGACTAGTATGTAAATAATTAATATTCAAGGACTATTATATAAAAAACAAAACAAAAAATAAAAAAATACAAAAAACTGAAACTCACACTCTCTCTCTCTCTTCTCTCTCTAAAGTCTAAACTCATCTCTCTCTGTTGCTAGCATAAAACAGAGCATAAAACAATCCCTATATTTAAGATGTAATCAATGTTACTGGTAGATTTTATGAATGTAGAATTACAATTACTCACCTCATGAATATTCATGCCTTTTACCAGGAACCCACTGTGATTGAACAGAAGCCCTAATTTCCACCATCAATTCCACATTTAACCACCTCCTTTCAGTAATAATCAACAAAATCAACAACTGAATGATAGTTTATCTTCAAATTTGCAGCATCAGAGGTCACTTCCGGCGGTGTCAACGCAGAACCGAATAGTAAGATGGCGAAGGAACGACATTTGGTTGGGGATTGGGTTGTTTATGATGTGGATGTTTGGTCCGTTCAGCCGCTGCTTGAGGTTACTCCGATTACTAAATACCGAATCTGAATTTGGTGGGGAATGGCAGATTGCGGCTAATAAGGGTCAATAAGAGCAGTGGGTGGTGGTTGGGAGTGGTGCGCTGGTGGTAAAGGGGTGCGCGGTGGTGGAGTGGTGTGGTCCTGGCCCGTGGGAGTGGTTCGATTGGGGAGTGCAGCGGGTGGGTTGTGGTGGTTTGGCAGGTGGATAAATGGGTGGGTGTTGGTTTGGAGGGTGGTGATGGTGGCCGTAGTGACGGTGGCGATGGAGGGTGGTGGTGACGGTGACGGTGGAGGGTGGTGGAGATGGCGGTGAAGGGTTGTGGTGACGGTGATATATAGAAATCTATATGGTATATTATAATAATAATAATAATAATAATAATAATAATAATAATAATAATAATAATAATAATAATAATATTTTTTAAAATTATTTTGTTTTATTTTTTTAATAATACTAAGTAAACCGGGTAAAAAGACTAAAATACCCCTGGGTGACCAGATTTAACAAAAAAAATTAACTGAGTTTGCCTTAAAGGACATAACGTGCAAGATTTTGAAACATTAAGGACAAAACTCATCAATTTTAAAGGTAAAGGACTGCGCCTGAAATTTGAGACAAACATAAAGGACAAAACTTGTAATTTACTCTAATAAATAAATATGACAGATTTACCCTCACATGACCTGCACATGACTACCTTTAACTGAAAAAATAAACTGGGTTATGCCTAAAGGACAAAACGTGATGGATTTTAAAAGATAAAGTACAAAACTCATCAATTTTAAACATAAAGGACAGCGCCTGAAATTGGGTATAAAGATAAAGGACGATCCTTGAAATTCACTCTTTTTTTTTTTAGGAAATTTGTTTATTTAAGATATGAACATCAAATTGTTTTAGGAAATTGCAAAAGAGTACCAAATGTATTATTTTATTCAATGAATTTAAACCAGAAATAAATGTTTATAATTCCGTCACAAGCATACATCATTGAGAATTCATCAACAATGGTGTAGCACACATTTGCTATTTACATCCAGAATCGTAGAAATGTAATATTTCTTTGGTCGTATAGACACATTATGAAACCGTTGTTGTATAGAACCACGATTGGCATCGTGCCCGCATGACGCATCTCCTACTCTAGGCCAACACTGATATCCACGTGCCTTCTTCTTTGGTGGACACAATATTCAAGATTGGACACAACGGTTTTCAAATGAGCAACTAGTTGGGCTAGCGATATGCATCGTCGTCTTTTTTTTTTTTTTAAATGGTAGAATTCAACTACCAGATAATATTTCACTATCAAAATGGAAGTTACATTGGAATAAAAGGTAAACGGGCAACAAGTTGCGCCGATCCATATATTTTTAAATTTTAAGTAACAAAACATTCAATATTGGGCTTCAAATGAACTTTCGGCCCTCCCCCTAATTGGAGTATTGGACAAATCGAAAAGGTGGGCTCAATATCATAACAGCAAATTTGAAAATTTAATATATAAAATTATAAATTACATGTAACTCCAACAACAAATTTGGTTTCAGTTTTGTATATGTTTAAGACAAGATCCGACTAATCCGGTTGGATTCAAGCAGCAACAACCTCTGTATTGTGTAGGGCCTTACGTTTGGTACTCTTTTGTAATTTTCTTTAAAAAAATGAATTTTTATTTTCAGTTATTGTATTTGGGTTCCATATAATTAAGGCCGTCAAAAGTTGTAAAAGCATAAAACAATTTATATATAAATAACGATTACTAAACTTACTTTGTGAGGTATAATCACTGTTACTTGAACACTATAAATATATTATTTCTGAAGCTATAGTTACAACCATTTTATGCATGTAGAGATGACAATTGAATAAACACCGGACGGGTAAATCCGAAACATTTAGGACAGGTATGAGGACGGGTAACCGAGTATGGGACACGGTTTTTCATCCCATCGTGCGATACGCTAGAGAGTCTTGTCTCTTGTGGCAGCGCAACGTCTGTCAAGTGGCAGTCGACGGTATGGTTTCCCGTGGGGACACTGAGAGGTCCCGTAAGCCGGTATTATGCCTCTTTGTGGAGAAACCCGATAGGTTCCGATTCGTGGCAGGCCTCACAGTTGTGCCTGCGGCTGCCTAGTCCCGACTGCCTAGTGGGTGCTATCTTGACGGTCATTGTTCCAAAAAAAATGAGATTTGATAGAATACCAGTTTACCTGACCCAATTACCGTGTGACACATACATATTTACCCAATGATGAGATTTGATAGATACAAGTGGTATCGGTGTTTATTAAAATTATCGCAACGGAAAATTTATTAGGACCGGGTGTCAGGAAAAATATCAGAGTTTTCAAAACACCGTAGTTTTCATTTCATAAACTGTGGCATGAAACCCATATTTACATAAAGGATTTTCACAGAGATAAACCTTGATTACAAAACACGTTTTATTCAGGTTTACATAGCCACTAATATAAGCTTGAGTGTCTCATAGCACTTTTCCTTCTCTTCATAGTAAATCACCTGAAACGCGTTTTAAAAACATTCGATCAGTGAGAAATACCGGTGAGTTCATTCATTTGTTTAAAAACACAATCTTATAATTACAGCATTAAGAGTTTTTTTATTTGTTTATCTATCAAACTACTATTGGCTAATTTATTGTCCAATAGTAAAGAAACTATTTTAAATAGTATTTGTCACTCAGTGGCAGTTCCTGTGACTGTGGTCATATCACTCATTGGCTAACCCATTGTCCAATAGTGATGCATAACAAGTAATGTATACAAAACCCCACTTACCGACAGTAGGAAGTGGGGAACTGGGGACTCCCCGCGTGGCCAAACTGGGATTCTCTCGCGTGTCGCTGGAGGAACTGGGGACTCCCCGCGTGGCGCGACGGCTGCTTATAAGGGTAGGTCAGCCTCTTCAACAGCATAGCCTTGCCACTTGTCGTGAAATGCCCGTTTCCAAATGGTCAAATATCAATACTTTAACAACGAAATTACGATCCAATTTAAACTTTTTACACATGTAACACCCCGTGTTTCCGAAGTCAAAGTCAAAGTCAAGATTGAAGTCAAAGGAAGACAAGATTGCTAATTGCGATATGTCTCTCCTTGCTCCATTCCTGTTTTCACTTCTTTGACTTGTAATTAGTCTATTTTATTTTCGCTTTAGTTGTATTATGTGGAGTATCTATTAATAATCACATGGTAATCGCTATTTATCGCATGTTTAATCGCTTTATCGCTATCGCAATCGCACTCGCAACTCGAACTACGCATTTTGGTTATTATTATACGTGTGTGTGTGCCTTACGTGTTACTTGTGCATGTTTATTTATGTTATGTTGTGGTAATCAATCGAAACTTAAACGCAATCGAAACTCAAACGCAATCGAACTCAATCGCAATCATAATGGTATGATAATTAGTGGAGAAGAGATAGTGCGAGATATGAGTACTTGGGATTAAAAGTAATTTGACTAGGAAACTCTATCGCCTCGCAACGCTCGCAATCGCAATCGAAACAGCAAAAATCGTCGCACCGAACACTCGAACCAAGTGCCATCCGACCGGGTTGCCATCCGAACGAGGTGACATCCGACAGGACTGTCATCCGGGCGAGATACCATCCGACCGACCCACCCCTTTCCACTTTGTGTATCCTATAAATACCCCTTGTCACTTTCATTCTTTCCACTTTTGGCAAGTGACGTCCGACCAGCTCGTTTTCCTCGCTTTTTCTCTGATTTCTCGCAATCCCGGTAAGATCTCGTCCTAAATCTTGTACTTCCTTAATCTACACGCACTCCTACACCTTTCTATCTTTTAAATCTTAATTTCTAACGGTGAAATCATCAAGATTCAAGGTGTTCTAGGATGACGTCATCATGTGTTCTTGAAGAACTTCATGTTTTGGCATCAATCCACCAAGAACAACTTAGATCTAACCGATTTCCACATAAACAAACGAAGATCTTTCATAGATCTAAACATATTCACAGTGAAAAGGATTGAGAGAAGGTTTTACAACTTTCTTTCAACTCTTTTACACTCAATGCATTCAAAACCGGTAGAATCGGACCTTGTGCCGACTCACTACACAATCTTGTGGTTGTGTTGGTTCAAGATCCGTATCCTATCCACGAGATTGTCGACTCCGGGTTAACCAAGAACTATCATCTTGAACCGGTGGATTGACCGAATTTGGGTGGTTCCTGTTCAGTCGGGTCACTAGAGCTTAGGATGGGATTCTGTTGGTTAGCACGATATCAACACCTCTCGATAGCACGACAAACAATCAAAACAGCCAAGTGTAAGACGAACGGAACAACCAGGACGGAGCGCCGTCCGATCGGATTGCTGTCCGAACGGACAGCCATCCGAGCGACCGGTTGTCCGAATGACTTGCACCTTGGGTCCCACACTTAACTACTTGTCAACGATTGAAGTCTGGTTGTTGAACGGGTTGTCGTCCGACCGGACTACCATCCGATCGGACAGCCATCCGAATCATGAAACATTTGGACTTTAACAATTTAAACAATTTTTAACATGTTCAATGCACTAAGGATGCCACCCGGTCGAACAACCGTCCGATCGACCGACCTGAAAGGTAGAGATACTTCAATGTTTTCTAAATACTACAACGAAAACTTCAAAGGTCAAGCCATCATACACAAACACATCCTTCTCATAGGAAGAAACGATCCACTCGAACAGTCATCCGACCGGACTACCGTCCGAACGGATTGTCATCCGCACGAACTGGCCGTCCGACCGGACTACCATCCGACCGGACTGTTGTCCGAGCCACTTACACTTTGCATCATTTTACGCGTCGCTTATCCTTATGCTATCGTTCTGATCAGGCTAACCCTACTCCCTAGCGCTCCCTTCAATCCATCAATCGACGTGAGTATACTCGATCCCTTTTTGCTTTATGCACTTTTGGGTGTTACATACGTTACTTATTCTAAATCACATCGAACATACTACGCAATACTTTTAACGCTAACCGTTACCGCATGTTATACGTGACCTAATGAATGCTTGTTTGTTATGTTTACACATGGAATGCTGTCTACCTGCCTTAGCAACAATAGTACTATAGTTTGGACTCAGCACCCGCTCATGCGAGGGTTGTTAAGGATAATTATTTGCATGGATTACAGTGGTGATCATGTATTACGAACTGCCTCGGGCAGTCAACCCGCAGTCATTGGTATCGATAGGTTCATGTCGATAACTAACATGCCTCATTTCACTATGTGTACGTGCTGGTTATGCGTAACGCTTTCGAACTCTATATGCTATTATCAAACTTGTATGCTCACCTTTACACTATGTGTATTGACTTTTACTTTAACGTATGTGACAGGTGCTTAGGAAGCTTACATGCTTAGCTTGCTGTGAACTTGAGGCTAGGAAAGGTCTAGGATGCTCTCTGTGCTGTGATGAAATCGAAGCTAGGAAAAGAGGTCCTAGAAACCAATAAATAAACTATTTATGTATAAATCTGAGTTGTCGGAACAGAACTACTTGACTAGATTTGTCTGTAATAATTTGTTTGCCTTTTAAGACATGGTATGGCACATGTTACTTTAAATTAATTGGTAATGATAATTGTTATGGAAACTTCTGGACAATCTGTTTCGCTCAGTGCCATGCCCCGATGTTTCCGCCATCGGTTGGGGTGTGACAGATTGGTATCAGATCCATAACTATAGGGAATTAGGCAAGACTCGACCTAGTCCGGGTCGATGTCTTAGAGACCTAGTCTATAGTTAGGAACCAACAGACCGACTCGTACATGTCCAGTAGGGATTATGTATGAGCGTACTGCTATTTCTCGCTATTCTCACCTACGCTACACTATCACTACACTCGAAAATTTCAAATAAGAATAAGCGATTAAGTTGAGATTAGGTGTGAAAACCGCAAACTCTCGATTAAATTGCTTGTTCAACCCGCATTTCCTCTTTTATTTCATCAAAAACAGGAACGAAGTTGTTAAGCCAGGGGTGAGACCCTAACCTTGACGATTTGTTCCGATCTTTATTTTGTTTTATAAAACTCTCATCAAAGTCTCGACGGACTCCAACGACCTGAAGTCACGATATGACTAACGGGATGCATGCCCAACGCCCAAGAATCGAGGCAAAGGCACTGTCCTGAAGGTCAAATGTGCACAACAAGTCCTTGTGAATAGTTGAGCCACTTTGGTTAGTCGAAGTCTAATAGCCGCAGACGATCTATTTCTCGATTTTTATGTGTTTTCGATTCTGAGCCCGCAACTGCTGACTCTGATGATTCGTTGATTTTATGTGTTTATATGTGTGTTTATTTGTTTATGTGTTTAATTTTGGAGACTTGTTCGATTTCTGCCTTTACTTCGATCGACACGCACGACTCGCACTGCATTTCTATCTCAAAACGCTGACAAATCGCTAAAATATGGACGACCTTATGCTATGATATGCTTATACTATACTACTCGACAAGTTATCATGATCGCTATATTCGAACACTCGCGAGCTTTGAATGATAGGTTTCTGTATTCTGACTGCTTTTGGTGATTACATGCTTATGTGCTTCTGTACTCTACGTGCTTATCTGATTTTGTGTTTCTTTGTTTATGTGATTATGTGCTTATGTGATACATATTTCGCTGTGTCCCTGAGCTTTAGTAAGTATTAGACGTGTGAGGTGAGATTCGATTATGATGTGTCTGAGACCTATGGCGATGTCTGTTGCAGACAATGTCAACTGGACCATCATCAGGATCCCGTCACCCACGACTCTCTCGTCAAGAACAGAGGGACAAAAGCCTTGCTGCCATCCTCGCGAAACAAGTGGCCAAGGTTGTGCTTCAGATCGTGAGTGAGATTTATGAAAATGTTAGCAAATCGTCTGAGGAGTCGAGAACCGACGCTCCTAAAGTTGCTGCCAAGACTACTTTCAGTTTCAAGCAGTTCAAGGCTTGCGGTCCAAAGGAATTCACTGGAGAAGATGGCCCAACGGCTATGTTCCAATGGTTTGATTCCATCGAAGTCACACTACGCCAAAGCGGCTTTCCTGAAAATCTCCGTACCCTAAACGCTACCGGCGTCTTCCAGTCCCGCGCATTAGACTGGTGGACGGCCGAGAGAAACAAACGCGGGAATGATGCAGCTTATGAGCTGACTTTGGAAGAGCTGAAAGCCATCATGATGGACGAATTATGTCCTCCCCACGAACGCCAAAAGCTGGAGGACGAGTTTTGGAACATAAAGCAGAAGGATGGAGACAACGCTGCCCTGACTGCTCGCTTTAAGCAGCTCAGCATCATTTGTCCCGATCAAGTGAAGACGTCTGACATGGCCATAAAGAAGTACATCCGAGCTCTACCCGACTGTGTTGCGGATTTTGTGCATGCCGCGAAGACCACAACGATCGAAGAAACTTACTTGCTTGCCGCCGAAATTAACGACAAGCGGGTAAAGTCTGGTTTTTGGGATAAAGCTTCAAAGAGCCTGCACCAAGTCACCGCCGCACCTACTGCCGAAACCACCGCCGCTCAATCGTCCAAGTCCTCACGCCGCAAGAAGAAGAACAACAACAACAGCTCCAGCAACAAGAACTGTGCTGTCACTACCACTGCTGCTCCTCTTCAAGCCGTACCGGCTCAGCAGCAGCCCCATCACCGTCCAGCACCAGTTGCTTATGCACCGCCAGCAAAGCGTGCATACACAGGCCCCCGCCCGGCTTGCCCAACATGTTCTTATCATCACCCGGTGGGTCTCGCCTTTCGTTTCTGCGCTCACTGCAACTTGTACGGCCACTTCACTACCAACTGTCGTACTGGTCCCCGTCAAGCCCCAGCTCAAGCCACTGCTCATCAAGCTCTGCTCCCAGCCCTGCAAGGCCAACCAGCGGCTCAGGCACCCGCGATCAACGCCCGAGTCTGCTTCGCATGTGGTGATCCCAACCACTTTACGAACATGTGCCCGAACAGGGTGGTGAAACAAGAGCCCCAGCAGCAGCAGCAACACCGGCAGCAGCAGCCTCAGCAACAGCAACAAGCCGCACACGCCAGAACTTTCAACATCAATGTGCGCCAAGCCCAGGCTGACAACAACGTGGTCAATGGTACGTTCCTTGTGAATGGTATTTATGCTTCGTGTTTGTTTGATACTGGAGCCGATAATTGCTTTGTGTCTTTCGAATTTGAGAAACTTCTTAGTCGTAAGCGCTCCCATCTCCCCTCGACGTTCGATGTTGAAGTCGCTACCGGAAGAACTGTCGTCGTTAATTCTGTTCTTCGTGATTGTACTCTTGAGCATAACAATCACATCTTCCTAATCGACCTTATTCCGATGCAACTCAGAGGTTTTGACGTCATAGTAGGCATGGACTTTCCTCGTGAAAACCATCCGAATGGTGATTTATTGTGTGTCTACGGTGAAACTGCTTCGAAAAGTCTCAAACTCATGTCGTGTGTCCAAGCTAGCAAGTATCTTCGCAAGGAATACAGAGCTTTCTTGGCTAACATTGTAGTAGCGGAGAAGAAAAAGAAAGGAAAGACAGAAGTGAAAGACGTTCCTGTGGTTCGTGAATTTCCTAATGTGTTCCCTGACGATCTTCCAGGATTACCGCCAAGTCGTGATATTGACTTTCGTATCGACCTCATTCCTGGAGCCAACCCTACTACCAAAGCTCCTTACCGACTCGCACCATCCGAAATGCATGAACTCTCGAACCAACTCCAGGAATTACTTGAGAAAGGCTTCATTCGCCCGAGCACCTCTCCTTGGGGCGCGCCAGTCCTTTTCGTTAAAAAGAAGGATGGGTCGTTCAGGATGTGCATCGACTATCGGGAATTGAATAAGTTAACTATCAAGAACCGCTATCCCCTGCCTCGCATTGACGATTTGTTTGATCAGCTACAAGGTGCTACGTGTTTCTCAAAGATCGATTTACGCTCAGGCTACCACCAACTACGCATTCAAGAGGAGGATATTCCCAAAACCGCGTTTCGCACTCGATACGGCCACTACAAATTCGTTGTTATGCCTTTTGGTTTAACCAACGCACCCGCGGTTTTCATGGATCTGATGAATCGCATGTGTAAACCATATCTCGACCGTTTCGTCATCGTGTTCATCGACGATGTCTTGATCTATTCCAAGTCGAAGACCGAACATGCGCAACATCTACGTTTGGTTCTCGAGCTACTCCAGGGGAATCGACTCTATGCCAAGTTCTCCAAGTGTAAATTTTGGCTGGAGGAGGTTCAGTTTCTGGGTTACATCGTAAATAGTCAAGGAATTCACGTCGATCCCGCGAATATTGAAGCCGTTAAGAGTTGGATTACACCTAAGAACCCGTCTGAAGTCCGTTCTTTTCTCGGACTAGCGGGCTATTATCGACGATTTATTGAAGGATTCTCAAAGATCGCTGTGCCGCTTACCGCTCTCACGCACAAAGATAAGCCTTTTGTTTGGGGAACCGAACAAGAGTCTGCTTTCCAAACACTCAAGCACTTGCTTTGCAATGCTCCTGTTCTCACATTGCCCGACGGAAATGACGATTTCATTGTCTATTGTGATGCTTCCAACCTTGGTCTTGGTTGTGTTCTTATGCAGCGGGACAAGGTTATAGCTTACGCATCTCGTCAGCTCAAAATTCACGAGAAGAACTATACAACCCATGATCTCGAGCTAGGCGTAGTTGTTTTTGCGTTAAAGATTTGGTGACACTACCTGTATGGTACAAAGTGTACGATCTTCACCGATCATAGGAGCCTACAACACATCTTTGATCAGAAAGAACTTAATATGCGTCAACGCCGATGGGTAGAACTTCTCAACGATTATGACCGTGAGATTTGTTATCACCCAGGCTAAGCGAATGTCGTTGCCGACGCTCTCAGCAGACAGAGCTATCTGCTCAGCATTCGTGATGTCCAAGCCCAATACGATCTTGAAACCCTCATCCGCGAAGCCCAGCATGCTTGCTTTAATGAACACACTCTGAAGAAGGAACGAATCTATCACGATGGAGCTCAACTTGTGAACAAGCCGAATGGGATATTCCACTTTCTGGACCAAATTTGGATCCCTAAACGGGCCGATTTGTGACAGATTTTGATGGACGAAGCCCACAAATCCCGGTATTCTATTCATCCCGGTGCCGATAAAATGTACCAGGACCTTCGCTACAAGTACTGGTGGCCGGGCATGAAAAAGGATATTGCTCTCTACGTTGGAAAGTGCCTGACTTGTGCAAGGGTCAAGGCTGAACACCAAAGACCCTCTGGCTTACTCAAACAACCGCCGATCCCTATGTGGAAGTGGGAGAGTATAGCTATGGACTTCATAACAAAGCTTTCACACACGTCATCTGGTCACGACAGCATCTGGGTTGTTGTTGACCGTTTGACCAAATCAGCTCACTTTTTGCCAATACGGGAAGACTACAAGGTAGAACGATTAGCCCGAATCTACACCAACGAGATCATTTGTAATCATGGGATGCCTCACGACATCATCTCTGACCGTGATGCTCGGTTTACCTCGCGACTGTTGGAAACGTTTCAAGCGGCTCTCGGTACTACGCTTAACTTAAGTACCGCATTCCACCCTCAAACCGACGGGCAGACTGAGAGAACGATTCATACTCTTGAAGACATGCTCCGTTCGTGTGTCATAGATTTCGGTGGTAATTGGGATGCATACCTGCCGTTAGTCGAATTCTCGTATAACAACTGTTATCATTCCAGCATACAAATGGCACCATTCGAGGCTTTATACGGACGAAGATGTCGATCGCCTATTGTGTGGCACGAGATCGGTCACTCGCAACTCACCGGTCCCGAGCTACTACAAGAAATGACTGACAAAGTCCTCCAAATTCGAGACAACTTGTTGAAAGCTCGAAGTCGACAGAAAAGTTACGCCGATAGACGACGCAAGCCCCTTGAAATTGACGTTGGCGACTACGTACTCCTAAAGGTATCACCTTGGAAGGGTGTGGCCAGATTCTGCAAGAAAGGGAAACTAGCGCCTCGATATGTTGGACCTTTTAAGATTCTGGAAAGGATCAGACTCGAACTACCGGAGGAACTTAGTAACGTCCACCCGACTTTCCATCTGTCAAACCTTCAAAAGTGCCTGGCTGACCATGATATAATGGTACATCTCGATGACCTTCAAGTAAACGAAACACTACACTTTGTGGAGAAGCCTGTCGAAATCATGGATCGCCAAACCAAGCAGCTCAGACGCTCGCGCATTCCTATTGTGAAAGTCCGATGGGAAGGCAAACGAGGCGCAAAGTTCACTTGGGAACTCGAAAGCGACATGAAGGCGAAGTACCCGCAGTTGTTTGTTATGGCTTCGGCCTAATTTCGGGACGAAATTCCCTCAACTAGGGGAGGCTGTAACACTCCGTGCTTCCGAAGTCAATTCAAAGTCAATATTGAAGTCAAAGGAAGACAAGATTGCTAATTGCGATATGTCTCTCCTTGCTCCATTCCTGTTTTGACTTCTTTTGTAACACCCCGTGTTTCTGAAGTCAAAGTCAAGGTCAAAGTCAACGACCGATTTCGCGCGACTTGACTTATAGAGAATTTCTTTTATGTGTTTATTTTAGTTGTATTATGTGGAGTAAGTGTCAATAATTACAATAATCAGTGTGTGTTATTCGCCAATCAATCGACTTACGACTGTGAACTATAGGAAGTAACAATGCGATAAAGTTAACTAAACGATAATCAAACTATGCTAACCAAATCAACATCGAATCGAATCGCAACTCGAACTACGCATTATGGTTACTAAAATACTTGTGTGTGTGCCTTATG
Source organism: Helianthus tuberosus (assembly GCA_030545235.1). NCBI lineage: Eukaryota > Viridiplantae > Streptophyta > Magnoliopsida > Asterales > Asteraceae > Helianthus > Helianthus tuberosus. Next base: position 202,377 of record CM060387.1, read on the forward strand.
TGTTACTTGTGCATGTTTATTTATGTTATGTTGTGTTGTGGTAATCAATCGAAACACAATCGAACTCGAAACGCAATCGAACTCAATCGAAATGGAACTATGATAATTAGTGGAGAAAGGACAGTGCAAGATATGAATGGTTGGGATTAAAAGTAATTTGAATAGGAAACTCTGTCGCATCGCATCGCTCGCAATTACAATCGAAACCTCAAAAATCGTCGCGCCAAACACCCGAACCAAGTGCCATCCGGCCGGATAAGCCATCCGACCGGGCTGCCACTTGATCTGGTGCCATATGTCATCCGACCGAGATGACATCCGACCGGATAGGTCATCCGGGCGAGATGCCATCCGACCGGCCAACACTTTCCTCTTTGGGTAACTCTATAAATACCCATGTCACTTTCATTATTTCTACTTTTGGAAACTCTCTGACCGAACAACACACTCTCCTCACCTTTTCTTCGATTTCTCTCAATTCCGGTAAGATCTAGTCCTAAATCTTGTACTTTCTTAATCTACACGCACTCCTACACCTTTCTATCTTTTGAATCTTAACTTTTAACCATGAAATCACTAGATTTGAGGTATTCTAGGATGACGTCATCATGTGTTCTTGAAGAACTTCATGTTTTGGCCTCAATCCACCAAGAACAACTTAGATCTAATCGATTTCCACACAAATAAACAAAGATCTTGCAGAGATCTAAACACTTTCATGGTGGAAAAGGATTGAAAGATGGTTTCTAACTTTCTTTCAACTCTTTTACACTCAATGCACTCAAAACCGATAGAATCGGACCTTGTTCTAGTCTTCTAGTCATTCGCGGTGTTGTACTAGTTCAAGATCTGGATTCTACTCACGAGACCACCGATTTCGGATTAACCAAGAAAATCTGTCATGAACCGATTAACTGGTCGAACTAGGGTGATTCCTGTTTGATCGGGACACTTGGGTTAGGATGGAGTTCCGTTGGTTAACACGTTGTCAAAACGTCTCGATAAAAGCAACAAACAATCAAAACGGCCAAGTGAAAGACGAACGGAACGACCAGCACAAAGTGCTATCCGACCGGACTACTGTCCGAACGGATAAGCCATCCGAGCGACTAGGTCATCCGAACGGCTTGCACCTTGGGTCCCACACTTAACTAACTTTATTTGAAGTTTGAGTATTGAACGAATTGCTATCCGATCGGACTACCAATCCGACCGGATTACTCTTCGGATCATGAGATACTTGAACTTTAACACTCGAACAATTTTCAACATGTTCATTGCATTAAGGATGCCACCCGACCGGACTGCTGTCCGATCGAGTGACAACCTGCTGTGGATTTGCTCTCACTGAGTAACCTCGCCACTTGAGTCACCGTCTGATCGACCGACTTAAAAGGTAGAGATACTTCAATGTTTTCAAAATGCTACAACGAAAACTTCAAAGGACAAGCCATCATACACAAACACATGAAAGGAAGAAACAATCCACTCGAATAGTCATCCGACCGGACAACCTGTCCGACCGGATGACCATCCGAACGGATTGTCATCCGAACGACCGGACCGTCCGATCGGATTACCAATCCGACCGAGCTACTGTCCGAGCCACTTACACCTTGCATCGTTTTACGCGTCACTTATCGCTATGCTATCAATTTATTCAGGCTAATCTTACTCTCTAAGCGCTCCCTTCAATCCATCTCTAAGCGCTCCCTTCAATCCATCATCGCTGTGAGTATACTCGATCCCTTTTTGCTTTATGCACTTTTGGGTGTTACATACGTACGAATATTCAAATCACAATAAACACACTACTCAATACTATTTGAACGCTAACCGTTAATGCATGTTATACGTGGCTTATGAATGCTTGTTTGTTATGTTTACACATGGAATGCTGTCTACCTGCCTTAGCAACGATAGTACTATAGTTTGGACTCAGCACCTGTTCGCAGGGGTTGTTAAGGACAATTACTTGCATGGATTATGGTGGTAATCATGTATTGCGAACTGCCTCAGGCAGTCAACCCGCAGTCATTGGTATCGATGGATCTATGTCTATAACTAACATGCCTCCTTTCACTATGTGTACGTGCTAGTTATGCGTAAACGAATTCGAACTCTATATGCTATTATCAAACTTGTATGCTCACCTTTACATTATATGTATTGACTTTATTTTAACGTATGTGACAGGTGCTTAGGATGCACATCTGCTAGGAAATCGAGGCTAGAATAAGGCTCTAGAGGCCAACAAATAGTTGTCTGTACAAATTAGATCAAGGGTCTCTAGAAGCAGATAAACAATTGCTCTATTTGAAAATCTGAGTTGTCGGAATAGAACTATTTGCCTAGATTTTGTCTGTAATAATTTGTTTACCTTTTGAGACATGGTATGGGACATGTTATTTTAAGTTGATTGGTAATGATAATTGTTATGGAAACTTCTGGACAATCTGTTTCGCTCAGTGCCATGCCCTGATGTTTCCGCCATCGGTTGGGGGGTGACAGATTGGTATCAGAGCCATAACTATAGGGAATTAGGCAAGACACGACCTAGTCCGGGTCGATGTCTTAGAGACCTAGTCTATAGTTAAGAACCAACAGACCGACTTGTGCATATCCGTTAGGGATTATGTATGAGCTTACTGCTATTTCTCGCTATTCTCGCTTATGCTACACTATCACTACACTCGAATTTTCAACTATAAAGGAGCAACTAAGTCAAGATTAGGTGTGAAAACCACAAAATCTCGACTAAAGTTGCTAATCAACCCACATTTTATCTACAAACGGGGAGAATTATGCCAAATTAGGAGTGAAATCCGTATTTTGATGAATAATCTCCTCTATTTTATCAAAACAGGAGCGAAGTTGTTAAGCCAGGGGTGAAACCCTAACCTTGACGACTTGTTCCGCCCATTATACAAAACTCTCACCAAAGTCTCGACGGACTCCAACAACCTGAAGTCACGATATGACTAACGGGATGCGTGCCAAATGCCCAAGAATCGAGGCAAAGGCGCTGCCCTGAAGGTCGAATGTGCACAATAAGTTCTTGAGAATAGTCGAACCACTTTGGTTAGTCAATGTCTAATAGCCGCATACAATCTATTTTTCGATTTTTATGTGTTTCGATTCTGAGCCCGCAACTGCCGACTCTGATGATTCGTCGATTTTATGTGCTTATATGTGTGTCTACCTGTTTATGTGTTTAAATTTTGGAGATTTACTCGATTTTTGCTTTCACTTCGATCGACACGCACGACTCGCACTGCATTTCTATCTCAATACACTGACAAATCGCTAAGTTATGGACGACCTTATGCTATGATATACGCTTATACTACACTACTCGATGTACTAAACGCGATCGCTATATTCGAACGATCGCGAACTTTGAAGGATAGGTTTCTGTATTCTGACTGCCTCTTGTGATTATGTGCTTTTGTGGATTCTGTGCTCTACGTGCTTACGTGATTATGTGCCTCTGTGTTTATGTGAATCTATGACTGTGTGTCTATATGTTTACATGATTACGCGTGTTCCTAAGCTTTAGTAAGTAGTAGACGTGTGAGGTGAGATTCGATTATGACGTATCTGAGACCTATGGTGATGTCTGTTGCAGACAATGTCAACTGGACCATCATCCCGTCACACACCACTTTCTCATCATGAAAAGAGAGACAAACGTCTTACTGCTATCATCGCTAAACAAGTAGCAAAAGCCGTGAGTGATGTCTACGATAACGTCAGCAAATCATCTGAGGAGTTGAGAACCGACGCTCCTAAAGCTACTACCAAAGCTCCCTTCAATTTTAAACAATTCAAGTCCTGTGGGCCAAAGGAATTCACTGGCGAGGAAGGCCCTACAACATTGTTCCAATGGTTTGATTCCATTTAGGTCACACTGCGACAGAGCGGTTGCCCCGACGACCTCCGCACTCTGAATGCTACCGACGTCTTCCAGTCCCGCGCACTAGACTGGTGGATGACCGAGAGAAACAAATGAGGGAACGATGCAGCCTACGGCCTGTCGTGGGACGAACTCAAGGAGGTCATGCTGGAAGAATTCTGCCCTCCTCATGAGCGCCAAAAGTTAGAAGATGAGTTTTGGCACATAAAGCAGAAGGAAGGTGAAAATGCTGCTCTCATTGCTCGCTTCAAACAGCTCAGCATCATCTGCCCTGACCAAGTCAAGACTTCAGACATGGCAATCAAGAAGTATATCCGAGCCCTGCCTGACTGCATTGCAGATTTCGTGCAAGAGGCTAAGACTAAGACGATTGAAGAAACCTACCTACTGGCCGCTGAAATCAACGATAAACGGGTCAAGGCTGGTGTCTGGGATAAAACTTCAAAGCACCTACATCAAGCTACCACCGCCGCACCAACTGCTGAAACCACCATCACATCGAGCAACAAGAGGAAGAACAAGAGAAAGAACAGCTCCAGCAACAAGAACTGTGCGATCACTGCTGCACCGATACAAGTTGTACCAGTCCAACAACGTCAAGTAGGGGCACCTGTGGCAAATGCACTGCCTGCTAAGCGTGCATACACTGGGCCACACCCGCTTTGCCCTACTTGTACCTACCATCACCCGACTACCATCGCTTGCCGTTTTTGTGCTCATTGCAATATGTACGGCCATTTCACTACCAACTATCGTGCTCGACAAGCTCCTACTCATCAAGCTCTACTCACCGCCCCTCAGGGTCAACAAGCTCCTCCGGCACCCGCGGTCAACGCCAGAGCCTGCTTCGCATGTGGCGATCCCAACCACTTCGCCAACATGTGCCCAAACAAGGTTGTGAAACAAGAGCCCCAGCAGCAGCAGCAACACCAGCAGCAACAGCAACAAGCAGCACGCGCACGAACTTTCAACATCAACGTGCGCCAAGCCCAAGCCGACAACAACGTGGTCAATGGTACGTTCCTTGTGAATGGTATTTATGCTTCGTGTTTATTTGATACTGGAGCCGATAATTGCATTGTGTCGTTCGAATTCGAGAAGTTCCTTAGTCGTAAGTACTCCCAACTCTCCTCGACGTTCGATGTTGAAGTCGCTACCGGTAGAACTGTCACCATTAATTCTGTTCTTCATGATTGTACTCTTGAGCTCAACAATCACATTTTCCCAATCGACCTTATCCCGATGCAACTCGGAAGTTTTGATGTCATAGTAGGCATGGACTTTCTTCGCGAAAACCATGCTGAAGTTGTGTGCTTCAATAAGATGATTCGATTCTCGCTCGCAAATGGTGATCTATTGTGTGTCTATGGCAAAACTGCTTCGAAGGGTCTCAAACTCATGTCATGTGTCCAAGCTAGCAAGTATCTCCGCAAGGAATACAGGGCTTTCTTGGCTAACATTGTAGTAGCGGAGAAGAAAAAGAAAGAAAAGACAGAGGTGAAAGACATTCCTGTGGTTCGTGAATTTCCTAATGTTTTCCCTGACGATCTTCTAGGTTTACCACCAAGTCGTGATATCGACTTTCGTATCGACCTCATTCCTGGAGCCAACCCTATTGCCAAAGCTCCTTACCGACTCCCACCGTCTGAAATACGCGAACTCTCGAACCAACTCCAGGAATTACTTGAGAAAGGCTTCATTCGCCCGAGCACCTCTCCTTGGGGCGCGCCAGTCCTTTTCGTCAAAAAGAAGGATGGGTCGTTCAGGATATGCATCGACTATCAGGAATTGAATAAGTTAACTATCAAGAACCTCTATCCCCTACCCCGCATCGACGATTTGTTTGATCAGCTACAAGGTGCTACGTGTTTCTCGAAGATCGATCTACACTCAGGTTATCACCAACTACACATTCTAGAGGACGATATACCCAAAACCGCGTTTCGCACTCGATACGGCCATTACGAATTCATTGTTATGCCCTTTGGTTTGACCAACGCACCCGCGGTTTTCATGGATCTGATGAATCGCGTGTGTAAACCATATCTCAACCGTTTCGTCATCGTATTCATCGACGATGTCTTGATCTATTCCAAGTCGAAAACCGAACACACGCAACATCTACGTTTGGTTCTCGAGCTACTCCAGGGGAATCGACTCTATGCCAAGTTCTCCAAGTGTGAATTCTGGTTGGAGGAGGTTCAGTTTCTGGGTCACATTGTTAATAGTCAAGGTATTCACGTCGATCCCGCGAAGATTGAAGCCGTTAAGAGTTGGATTACACCTAAGAACCCGTCTGAAGTCCGTTCTTTTCTCGGGCTAGCGGGCTATTATCGACGATTTATCGAAGGATTCTCAAAGATTGCTGTGCCGCTTACCGCTCTCACGCATAAAGACAAGCCTTTTGTTTGGGGAACTGAACAAGCGTCTGCCTTTTGAACCCTCAAGCACATGCTTTGCAATACCCCTGTTCTCACATTACCCGATGGAAACGACAATTTCATTGTTTATTGTGATGCTTCCAACCTCGGTCTCGGTTGTGTCCTTATGCAGTGGGACAAGGTTATAGCTTACGCATCTCGTCAGCTCAAAATCCACGAGAAGAACTATACAACCCATGATCTCGAGCTAGGCGCAGTTGTTTTTGCGTTAAAGATTTGGCGACACTACCTGTGTGGTACAAAGTGTACGATCTTCACCGATCATAGGAGCCTACAACATATCTTTAATCAAAAGGAACTTAATATGCGTCAACGCCGATGGGTAGAACTTCTCAACGATTACGACTGTGAGATTTGTTATCACCCAGGCAAAGCAAATGTTGTTGCTGACGCACTTAGCAGACGGAGCTATCTGCTTAGCACTCGTAACGTCCAAGCCCAATACGATCTCGAAACCCTCATCCGCGAAGCTCAGCATGCATGTTTTAATGAACGCACCCTGAAGAAGGAAAGAATCTACAACGATGGAGCCCAGCTTGTGAATAAATCGAATGGGATATTCCATTTCCTGGACCGAATTTGGATCCCTAAACAGACCGATTTGCAACAGATTTTGATGGAAGAAGCCCACAAATCCTGGTATTCTATTCATCCCGGTGCCGACAAAATGTACCAGGAGCTTCGCTACAAGTACTGGTGGCCGGGCATGAAAAGGGATATTGCTCTCTACGTTGGGAAGTGCCTGACTTGTGCAAGAGTCAAGGCTGAACACCAAAGACCCTCTGGCTTACTCGAGCAACCACCGATCCCTATGTGGAAATGGGAGAGTATAGCTATGGACTTCATAACAAAACTTCCGCACACGTCATCAGGCCACTGCAACATTTGGGTTGTTGTTGACCGTTTGACCAAATCAGCTCACTTCTTGCCAATACGGGAAGACTAAAAGGTAGAACGATTAGCCTGAATCTACACCGACGAGATCATTTGTAATCATGGGACGCCTCGTGACTTCATCTCTGATCGTGATGCTCGGTTTACCTCGCGACTGTGGGAAACGTTTCAAACGGCACTCGGTACATCGCTTAATCTAAGTATCGTTTTCCACCCTCAAACCGACGGTCAGACTGAAAGAACGATTCGTACTCTTGAAGATATGCTCCGTTCGTGTGTCATAGACTTCGGTGGTAATTGGGATAAATACCTGCCGTTAGTCGAATTCTCGTATAACAACAGTTATCATTCCAACATTCAAATGGCACCATTCGAGGCTTTATACGGAAGAAAATGTCGATCGCCTATTTTGTGGCACGAGATCGGTCATTCGCAATTAACCGGTCCCGAGCTATTGCAAGAAACGACAGACAAAATTTTCCAAATTCGAGACAATCTAACGAAAGCTCGGAATCGACAGAAAAGTTATGCCGATAGACGACGCAAGCCCCTTGAATTTGACGGTGGTGACTACGTACTCCTAAAGGTATCACCTTGGAAGGGTGTGGTCCGATTCGGCAAGAAGGGAAAGCTCGTGCCTCGATATGTTGGACCTTTTAAGATTCTGGAAAGGATCGGAAAAGTCGCCTACAGACTCATACTACCAGAGGAACTTAGTAACGTCCACCCGACTTTTCACGTGTCAAACCTCCGAAAGTGCCTGGCTGAGCATGATTTAATTGTACCTCTCGATGACCTTCAAGTAAACGAAACACTGCACTTCGTGGAGAAGCCTGTCGAAATCATGGTTCGCCAAACCAAGCAGCTCAGACGCTCGCGCATTCCTATTGTGAAAGTCCGATGGGAAGGCAAACGAGGCGCAAAGTTCAATTGGGAACTCGAAAGCGACATGAAGGCGAAGTACCCACAGTTATTTGTTACGGCTTCGGCCTAATTTCGGGACGAAATTCCCTAAACAAGGGGAGGCTGTAACACCCTGTGTTTCTGAAGTCGTTGCAAAGCGAATGTCGTTGCCGACGCTCTTAGCAGATGGAGCTATCTGCTCAGCATTCGTGATGTCCAAGCCCAATACGATCTCGAAACCCTCATCCGCGAAGCCTAGCATGCTTGCTTTAATGAACGCACTCTGAAGAAGGAACGAATCTATCACGATGGAGCTCAACTTGTGAACAATCCGAATGGGATATTCCACTTTCTGGACCGAATTTGGATCCCTAAACGGACCGATTTGCGATGGATTTTGATGGACGAAGCCCACAAATCCCGATATTCTATTCATCCCGGTGCCGATAAAATATACCAGGACCTTCGCTACAAGTACTGGTGGCCGGGCATGAAAAGGGATATTGCTCTCTACGTTGGAAAGTGCCTGACTTGTGCAAGGGTCAAGGCTGAACACCAAAGACCCTCTGGCTTACTTGAACAACCCCCGATCCCTATGTGGAAGTGGAAGAGTATAGCTATGGACTTCATAACAAAGCTTTTGCACACGTCATCAGGTCACGACAGCATCTGGGTTGTTGTTGACCGTTTGACCAAATCAGCTCACTTTTTGCCAATACGGGAAGACTACAAGGTAGAACGATTAGCCCGAATCTACACCAACGAGATTATTTGTAATCATGGGACGCCTCGCGACATCATCTCTGACCGTGATGCTCGGTTTACCTCGCGACTGTGGGAAACGTTTCAAGCGGCTCTCGGTACTACGCTTAACTTAAGTACCGCATTCCACCCTCAAACCGACGGGCAGACTGAGAGAACAATTCGTACTCTTGAAGACATGCTCTGTTCGTGTGTCATAGATTTTGGTGGTAATTGGGATGCATACCTGCCGTTAGTCGAATTCTTGTATAACAACAGTTATCATTCCAGCATACAAATGGCACCATTCGAGGCTTTATACGGAAGAAGATGTCGATCGCCTATTGTGTGGCACGAGATCGGTCACTCGCAACTAACCGGTCCCGAGACAACTTGTTGAAAGCTCGAAGTCGACAGAAAAGTTACGTTGATAGACGACGCAAGTCCCTTGAATTTGATGTTGGCGACTACGTACTCCTAAAGGTATCACCTTGGAAGGGTGTGGTCAGATTCGGCAAGAAAGGGAAACTAGCGCCTCGGTATGTTGGACCTTTTAAGATTCTGGAAAGGATCGGAAAAGTCACCTACAGACTCGAACTACCAGAGGAACTTAGTAACGTCCACCCGACTTTCCATGTGTCAAACCTCCGAAAGTGCCTGGCTGAGCATGATTTAATTGTGCATCTCGATGACCTTCAAGTAAACGAAACACTACACTTCGTGGAGAAGCCTGTCGAAATCATGGATCGCCAAACCAAGCAGCTCAGACGCTCGCGCATTCCTGTTGTGAAAGTCCGGTGGGAAGGCAAACAAGGCGCAGAGTTCACTTGGGAACTCGAAAGCGACATGAAGGCGAAGTACCCGCAGTTGTTTGTTACGGCTTCGGCCTAATTTCGGGAGGAAATTCCCTCAACTAGGGGAGGCTGTAACACCCCGTGTTTCCGAAGTCAAAGTCAAAGTCAAGATTGAAGTCAAAGGAAGACAAGATTGCTAATTGCGATCTGTCTCTCGCTCCATTCCTGTTTTGACTTCTTATGTAACACCCCGTGTTTCTGAAGTCAAAGTCAAGGTCAAAGTCAACGACCGATTTCGCGCGACTTGACTTGTAGAGAATTTCTTTTATGTGTTTATTTTAGTTGTATTATGTGGAGTAAGTGTCAATAATTACAATAATCGGCGTGTGTTATTCGCCAATCAATCGACTTACGACTGTGAACTATAGGAAGTAACAATGCGATAAAGTTAAGTAAACGATAATCAAACTATGCTAACCAAATCGACATCGAATCGAATCGCAACTCGAACTACGCATTATGGTTACTAAAATACTTGTGTGTGTGCCTTATGTGTTACTTGTGCATGTTTATTTATGTTATGTTGTGGTAATCAATCGAAACGCAATCGAACTCGAAACGCAATCAAACTCAATCGAAATCGAACTATGATAATCAGTGGAGAAAGGATAGTGCAAGATATGAATGGTTGGGATTAAAAGTAATCTGAATAGGAAATTCTATCGCATCGCATCGCTCGCAATTACAATCAAAACCTCAAAAATCATCGCGCCAAACACCCGAACCAAGTGCCATCCGGCCGGATAAGCCATCCGACCGGGCTGCCACTTGATCTGGTGCCATATGTCATCCGACTGAGATGACATCCGACCGGATAGGTCATCCGGACGAGATGCCATCTGACCGGCCAACACTTTCCTCTTTGGGTAACTCTATAAATACCCATGTCACTTTCATTCTTTCTACTTTTGGAAACTCTCTGACCGAACAGCACGTTCTCCTCACCTTTTCTTCGATTTCTCTCAATTTTGGTAAGATCTCGTCCTAAATCTTGTACTTTCTTAATCTACACGCACTCCTACACTTTTCTATCTTTTGAATCTTAACTTTTAACCATGAAATCACTAGATTTGAGGTGTTCTAGGATGACGTCATCATATGTTCTTGAAGAACTTCATGTTTTGGCCTCAATCCACCAAGAACAACTTAGATCTAATCGATTTCCACACAAATAAACAAAGATCTTGCAGAGATCTAAACACTTTCATGGTGGAAAAGGATTGAAAGATGGTTTCTAACTTTCTTTCAACTCTTTTACACTCAATGCACTCAAAACCGATAGAATCTGGCCTTGTTCTAGTCTTCTACTCATTCGCGGTGTTGTACTAGTTCAAGATCTGGATTCTACTCACGAGACCACCGATTTCGGATTAACCAAGAACAACCGTCATGAACCGGTTAACTTGTCGAACTAGGGTGATTCCTGTTTGATCGGGTCACTTGGGTTAGGATGGGGTTCCGTTGGTTAACACGTTGTCAAAACATCTCGATAAAAGCAACAAACAATCAAAACGACCAAGTGAAAGACGAACGGAACGACCAGCACGGAGTGCTATCCGACCAGACTGCTGTCTGAACGGAGAAGCCATCCGAGCGACTAGGTCATCCGAACGGCTTGCACCTTGGGTCCCACACTTAACCAACTTTATCTGAAGTTTGAGTATTGAACGACTTGCTATCCGATCGGACTACCAATCCGACCGGATTACTCTTCGGATCATGAGATACTTGAACTTTAACACTCGAACAATTTTCAACATGTTCACTGCATTAAGGATGCCACCCGACCGGACTGATGTCCGATCGAGTGACAACCTGCTGTGGATTTGCTCTCACTGAGTAACCTCGCCACTTGAGTCGCCGTCCGACCGGATAAATCATCCGAGCGGATTGTCGTCCGCATGACTGACCATCCGATCGACCGACTTAAAAGGTAGAGATACTTCAATGTTTTCAAAATACTACAACGAAAACTTCAAAGGACAAGCCATCATACGCAAACACATCAAAGGAAGAAACAATCCACTCGAATAGTCATCCAACCGGACAACCTGTCCGACCGGATGACCATCCGAACGGATTGTCATCCGCACGACCGGACCGTCCGATCGGATTACCAATCCGACCGAGCTACTGTCCGAGCCACTTACACCTTGCATCGTTTTACGCGTCACTTATCGCTATGCTATCAATTTATTCAGGCTAATCTTACTCTCTAAGCGCTCCCTTCAATCCATCATCGCTGTGAGTGTACTCGATCCCTTTTTGCTTTATGCACTTTTGGGTGTTACATACGTACGAATATTCAAATCACAATAAACACACTACTCAATACTATTTGAATGCTAACCGTTAATGCATGTTATACGTGGCTTATGAATGCTTGTTTGTTATGTTTACACATGGAATGCTGTCTACCTGCCTTAGCAACGATAGTACTATAGTTTGGACTCAGCACCTGTTCGCAGGGGTTGTTAAGGACAATTACTTGCATGGATTACGGTGGTAATCATGTATTGCGAACTGCCTCAGGCAGTCAACCCGCAGCCATTGGTATCGATGGATCTATGTTGATAACTAACATGCCTCCTTTCACTATGTGTACGTGCTGGTTATGCGTAAACGAATTCGAAATCTATATGCTATTATCAAACTTGTATGCTCACCTTTACATTATATGTATTGACTTTATTTTAACGTATGTGACAGGTGCTTAGGATGCACATCTGCTAGGAAATCGAGGCTAGAATAAGGCTCTAGAGGCCAACAAATAGTTGTCTGTACAAATTAGATCAAGGGTCTCTAGAAGCAGATAAACAATTGCTCTATTTGAAAATCTGAGTTGTCAGAATAGAACTATTTGCCTAGATTTTGTTTGTAATAATTTGTTTACCTTTAGAGACATAGTATGGGACATGTTATTTTAAATTGATTGGTAATGATAATTGTTATGGAAACTTCTGGACAATCTGTTTCGCTCAGTGCCATGCCCTGATGTTTCCACCATCGGTTGGGGTGTGATATCTTTAACTTGTAATTAGTCTATTTTATTTTCGCTTTAGTTGTATTATGTGGAGTATCTATTAATAATCGCATGGTAATCGCTATTTATCGCATGTTTAATCGCTTTATCGCTATCGCAATCGCACTCGCAACTCGAACTACGCATTTTGGTTATTGTTATACGTGTGTGTGTGCCTTACGTGTTACTTGTGCATGTTTATTTATGTTATGTTGTGGTAATCAATCGAAACTCAAACGCAATTGAAACTCAAACGCAATCGAACTCAATCGCAACCAAAATGGTATGATAATTAGTGGAGAAGAGATAGTGCGAGATATGAGTAGTTGGGATTAAAAGTAATTTGACTAGGAAACTCTATCGCCTCGCAACGCTCTCAATCGCAATCGAAACAGCAAAAATCGTCGCACCGAACACTCAAACCAAGTTCCATCCGGTCGGATTGCCATCCGACCGGGTTGCCATCCGAACGAGGTGACATCCGACCGGACTGTCATCCGGGCGAGATGCCATCCGACCGACCCGCCCCTTTCCACTTTGGGTATCCTATAAATACCCCTTGTCACTTTCATTCTTTCCACATTTGGCAAGTGACGTCCGACCAACTCGTTTTCCTCCCTTTTTCTCTGATTTCTCGCAATCCCGGTAAGATCTCGTCCTAAATCTTGTACTTCCTTAATCTACACGCACTCCTACACCTTTCTATCTTTTAAATCTTAATTTCTAACCGTGAAATCATCAAGATTAAAGGTGTTCTAGGATGAAGTCATCATGTGTTCTTGAAGAACTTCATGTTTTGGCATCAATCCACCAAGAACAACTTAGATCTAACCGATTTCCACATAAACAAACGAAGATCTTTCATAGATCTAAACATATTCACAGTGAAAAGGATTGAGAGAAGATTTTCCAACTTTCTTTCAACTCTTTTACACTCAATGCATTAACAACCGGTAGAATCGGACCTTGTGTCGACTCACTACACAATCTTGTGGTTGTGTTGGTTCAAGATCCGTATCCTATCCACGAGATTGTCGACTCCGGGTTAACCAAGAACTATCATCTTAAACCGGTGGACTGTCCGAATTTGGGTGGTTCCTGTTCAGTCGGGTCACTAGAGCTTAGGATGGGACTCTGTTGGTTAGCACGATATCAACACCTCTCGATAGCACGACAAACAATCAAAACAACCAAGTGTAAGACGAACGGAATAACCAGGACAGAGCTCCGTCCGATCGGACTGCTGTCCGAACGGACTGCCATCCGAGCGACCGGCTGTCCGAATGACTTGCACCTTGGGTCCCACACTTAACTACTTGTCAACGATTGAAGTCTGGTTGTTGAACGGGTTGTCGCCCGACCGGACTACCATCCGATCGGACAGCCATCCAAATCATGAAACATTTGGACTTTAACAATTTAAACAATTTTCAACATGTTCAATGCACTAAGGATGCCACCCGGTCGAACAACCGTCCGACCGAGTGACCACCCTGCTGTGAACTTGTTCTCACTGAAGAGCCCAACCGAACGGGTTGCCGTCCGACCGGACTACCGTCCGATCGACCGACCTGAAAGGTAGAGATACTTCAATGTTTTCTAAATACTACAACGAAAACTTCAAAGGTCAAGCCATCATACACAAACACACCCTTCTCATAGGAAGAAACAATCCACTCGAACAGTCATCCGACCGGACTACCGTCCGATCGGATAACCATCCGAACGGATTGTCATCCGCACGAACTGGCCGTCCGACCGGACTACCATCCGACCGGACTGCTGTCCGAGCCACTTACAGTTTGCATCATTTTACGCGTCGCTTATCCTTATGATATCGTTCTGATCAGGCTAACCCTACTCCCTAGCGCTCCCTTCAATCCATCAATCGCTGTGAGTATACTCGATCCCTTTTTGCTTTACGCACTTTTGGGTGTTACATACGTTACTTATTCTAAATCACATCGAACACACTACGCAATACTTTTAATGCTAACCGTTACCGCATGTTATACGTGACTTAATGAATGCTTGTTTGTTATGTTTACACATGGAATACTGTCTACCTGCCTTAGCAACGATAGTACTATAGTTTGGACTCAGCACCCGCTCATGCGAGGGTTGTTAAGGACAATTATTTGCCTGGATTACAGTGGTGATCATGTATTACGAACTGCCTCGGGCACTCAACCCGCAGTCATTGGTATCGATAGGTTCATGTCGATAACTAACATGCCTCATTTCACTCTGTGTACGTGCTGGTTATGCGTAACGCTTTCGAACTCTATATGCTATTATCAAACTTGTATGCTCACCTTTACACTATGTGTATTGACTTTTACTTTAACGTATGTGACAGGTGCTTAGGAAGTTTACATGCTTAGCTTGCTGTGAACTTGAGGCTAGGAAAGGTATAGGATGCTCTCTGTGCTGTGATGAAATCGAAGCTAGGAAAAGAGGTCCTAGAAACCAATAAATAAACTATTTATGTATAAATCTGAGTTGTCGAAACAGAACTACTTGACTAGATTTATCTGTAATAATTTGTTTGCCTTTTAAGACATGGTATGGGACATGTTACTTTAAATTAATTGGTAATGATAATTGTTATGGAAACTTCTAGACAATCTGTTTCGCTCAGTGCCATGCCCCGATGTTTCCGCCATCGGTTGGGGTGTGACAACACACCCTTAAAACAAACTTGGTTGTACATACTAAAACCATTCCTTTTTTAAACGTTTGCAAACCAACTAAGATTTACAAAAGACATAACATAAGTATTGATTAAATTTAACAACTAAACTTAAGCTACTTTGCAACAAAAGCATTTTGACCCGTTTACAACTTTACAATTCTGGAAGCGCATGAAGGGCAAAATGAACTGTGTTCGATCCGAGCGAAGCATGATCATCTAGACTTGGGTTTTACCTGTAACACAACAACAAGAGTTAATAGCATTTAAACATGAACACTTCCTACTAACATAGGATTCTAACTTACAACAATATGACAAACATACTATTTGCGTAACCATTTATGTTCGCTTGTTAACTATTACTAACATTCTTTCATTTGAAACCGTTCATGGTATAACATCATATGATCATTCTTTTTACACCTTCATTCTAGTCCGTTCGACCCGTTCATGAGGGGTTCTAATACAAGTTCATTCTTTTACATAACATTCTAATTTATTCGACCCATTCGTAATAGGTCTTATACATGATCATTCTTTAATGGACTACGATTGCAATAATATATAATGATAGACAAAACTATAATTAAAACCTTAATCGTACAAGTAGCGTACCTCGTTCTTTATTCCGTTGTTGCTTCGCTTGACTCGAACCTTCTTCCTTTACACCTATATATAACCATTAATACTTATAATTCATGTCTTATGCTTATTTTACATACATTCCTTGATAAGACATCATACAAACTTAACACATGCTATATATGCATATTCAAATCATGGTCATTACATAAGGTTCAAAGTCAAAATTGTTGAATTCATAACTAAAGCATTTCATCAAACACTTGGTGTGCATACCACCAACAAAGCATAAAGTACAAGTGTTCAAAGCAAAGTCCTACTTGTTCATTTCATAAATTATCAAAATCAATCAAATTCATACATCTCTTTCATCCTACATCAACTTATCTAAAATTTCCTTATCACATACAAGATCATACATCAAAATTTCACCTAATTGCTTCTACTTGATCATCATGTTCATCATATTTTTTACATCGAGTGGGTATATACTTCAAATCATTCAACTAACCAAAATCAAACAAAATTCTTATTCTATTGTGTAATCCTAACTCACAATTACAAAATTTCCATATGAATTCATGATTGCGTTGAAACCCACTTTCTACAATTCATCAATTTAAGAAAATGCATACTCATACATTCTTTATACCGTATGGCCAGAAATGACCAAGGAGCATTCGTGTGTCATCATAAGATTGGATTACTTATCATTCCATACATTCTCATTCATTCTTTCAAAACATTTTGTTTCCAACATGGCTTACTATAGTTCAACTAGGTTCACATACTTTCTAATGGTTATGTTCACCTTTCGGGGCCTCAAAAAGAGTTACGGAACAGTTTCGGAAGGTACGGGGCTCATAGTAGGTCAAAACAAACAAAACAGGATTTCTGGGCTGGTGAGGGGCGTCAGTGACGCCTCACTTTGCGTCGGCGATGCGTCCCACAAATGTGCGTCGGGGAAAAGTTCGCGTAGGCAGGTAGTTTGGGCGTCAGCATGAATACCCGCGTCGGCGACGCACCAGGGGGGCGTCGGCGACGCCTCCCCTATGCTGCAAACATTGTTTTGCTTATTTGTAACTAGTTTGACCCGTTTCCAAGTTCCGTTCCAACCCGAACTGACCCAAAACGTTCTGAAACGTCCCGTAACATCCCGTAACATAACTAATTGTTATGCAAAAATTCTAAAACTTTAAATGTACTTACTTGCTTCGCGCCTCGGAACGAACACACACTATGTATGCGCTTTCGGTTTGAGTTCAAGTACCTTGTACTTAAATCCCTTAAACCTAGGCTCTGATACCAACTTGAAATGCCCGTTTCCAAACGATTAAATATCAATAATTTAACAACGAAATTATGATCCAATTTAAACTTTTTACACACCCTTAAAACAAACTTGGTTGTACATACTAAAACTATTCCTTTTTAAACGTTTACTGATGTGTGTAAAATGCAACATATAAATTACAACAAATGAGGTATAAAACTAACCCTTTTTTAGTACTAATGTTGGAAAAAGTGTGCTTTTGTCTTCCTTTTGTATTTTCAGGGTTAAATGAGCTTAAATGAACAAAAGAAGCAAAAATGCAGCCAAATCTAACAATAATACAAGAAAAGGAATAAACGTGGCATGCCCGACCCCTCGACAGCATCTTCCCAAGCAAAAACAAGACATCAGAAGGCTGAACACGCCCCGTGCTCATTGAACACGGGGGCGTGCCCAAGTGTCTGCAGAAAAGACAAAGCTGTAGAAGCTTCTATTTCCCAACACGGGGGCGTGCCCGGCGGACACGGGGCCGTGGTCAACGCTAAGATTCGCAGAATCCAGGCAAATCTTGATAGTACAGATACGCTCTTGTGTCCTTGGACGACCTCGGTATATGGTTAGACGTTGAGGATAAACCGGTACTAAAAGCTCTTGTGTCCTTGGACGACCTCGGTATCTTACCAACGCTATACTACACTCACGATGGGTGCACTTGCCCATATGTGTGTTTAGTGTTAGTAAAAAATCGTGTTTTATAAATTTAAAACTTGACTAAAGTGTTAAAAAGGGCTTAAAATATACTTAAATATATATCACACTCGACACGCATCAAGTTTTTGGCGCCGTTGCCGGGGACACAAGGATTTTAAGAAAACTTAAAATCGACGGCCTAATCAGTTTTTCAAAACTTTTTAAACCGCGCGCATTTTTCTGCATTTTAGTTAATTTTGAATTTACAGTAGTTTGAACACGGGGACGTGTTCACTGAACACGGGGCCGTGCTGCATAAAACCAGTAACTTTTATTAAAACACCCAGATAAAGAATCTGAACACGGGCCGTGCTCACTGAACACGGGGCCGTGTCCAGCCTCTGTTTCCGTTTTTATTTTTGTTTTCTGGTCTCGAGACTCTGTTGTGGTCTGCTGAGTGATTCTTATGGATCAATACTCTGGAGATTACAACTACACCTATGAGGAGGATGATTATAGGGAAGGCTATTGCACCATTTGTGGTAACCCTCACTCGGTACAATATTGTGACTTATTTCAACCATCCACTTCATACACCTACTATGAGGAGCCCAGGTATGAGCCATCAACTTCATACACAACCTATAAAGACCCAAGGTATGAACCTTCCCCCTCATACTCATTTTTTGATGAACCAAGGTATGAGCCTCCACCTTCATATGCTTATTATGAGGAACCATGGCGTGAACAACCCACCTCATATGAGTATTATGAAGAACAAAATTACGACCATTATCCATCATATACTTACCATGAGGAAAAATGGTGTGAACCATATACTTCATATGAGTATTATGAGGAACCAAGGATCGAACATCCGGATTCAAGCTTTGAGGATCCCGATCCTTACTCTATCACCCACATAGCCGATAAGATAATAGAACACATTAAAACTATCGAACGATGCATAAAATAATCTCGCACAAGGGAAGAGGAGTCCCGCGCAAGGGAAGAATTAACTCGTAATAAAGAAGAGATAGTTGAAAATGTAAAAATGGAAGAACAAATAAGCGAAAAGCCGACACATGAGTTAAACAATGAAAAAGGTGAGTCCGACAACGTTAAAATTCAAGAAGAGTCCAATTTTGAAGAAATTAATCTCTTGTCACCTTCTTTCGAAAATCATTGTTTAGTACCCACTCATGCTAAGTTTTTAAAAGAGTTAAACACTAACACTAAAATTGACGAAACGGTAAGCATTAAGTTAACAAATGATCAAACTTCGCTAATAAAAGAAGATCCATTTGAAATTAACATTACACCGGTTTCATGTTTTTTTTCAAAAATCCATTATTAGTAATATTACAATTGATAAGGATCTTTGTGTTAATATAATGCCAAACTACATTTTCGAAAAATTAAGTATTGGTGATTTTTCTCCACTTCAAATACCCATTTTTCTATCTAATCGGAAGGTAATAAAATCAATAGGGGTAGTTGAAGATGTCTTGGTTCAAACAAATCAAATGGTAATCCCAACCGACTTTGTCATCCTTGATGACGCTCCTCTAGTGTTGGGACGAGTGTGGATCTTGAGCATTCAATGAAATATCCTTTCGGAAATAATGACCCCCTAATTGAAGATGAAGATGAACCACCCGATACAAGAGAAGAAATTGACCACTTTATTGAAGAAGAGGTCGCCATAGAACAAACTTTTGTGGTTCTTGATCGAAATGAGCAACCAAATAAGGAGTCTCCTAAAGACCCACCTCTTGGGCTCAAAGAACTTCCAAAAGGTTTGGAATATGCTTTTCTAGACAAATATGGTAAATCAACAGTAATTATTTCATCAAAATAAACTAGTTTAGAAAAAGAAAAATTAATTACACTTTTGAAAAAACACAAAAATGCGATTGCTTGGAAGCTTGTAGATATTAAAGGCATAAGTCCTTCCATGTGCACGCACAAAATTTTAATGAACGATGACTATAAATCGGTAATACAACCGCAACGTAGAGTAAATCCAAATGTCCAAGAAGTGGTTAAAAATGAAGTCATCAAATTACTTGACGCCGGACTCATTTACCCAATTTCCGATAGTCCTTGGGTAAGTCCCGTCCAAGTAGTTCCAAAAAAAGGAGGTATGACGGTAATAACTAATGAAAAGAATGAATTAATACCAACGAGAACCATCACAGGATGGAGGGTATGTATAGATTATCGTCGATTAAATGAGGCAACAAGGAAAGATCACTTTCCTTTACCTTTTATTGATGAAATGCTAGAAAGATTATCTGGTCATAAATTTTATTGTTTCTTTGACGGTTTTTCAGGATACTTTCAAATTCCGATAGCACCCGAAGACCAAGAAAAGACAACATTCACATGTCCCTATGGAACTTTTGCTTATCGACGCATGCCTTTTGGTCTATGTAATGCCCCCGCAACCTTTCAACATTGCATGGTGGCCATCTTCCATGACATGATAGAAAAGACAATGGAAGTCTTCATGGACGACTTTTCTATCTTTGGAGATTCCTACGACCAATGCCTCGATAACCTTGAACGAATGCTATCCCGTAGTGAGGAAACTAACCTCGCCCTTAACTGGGAAAAATGCCATTTCATGGTAACGGAGGGAATAGTACTCGGTCACAAAATCTCAAGCGAAGGAATGGAGGTAGATCGAGCCAAAATAGACACTATTTCTCGATTACCACCCCATCCTCCGTTAGAGCTATCAGAAGTTTCCTAGGGCATGCCGGATTTTATAGGCGATTTATCAAGGACTTTTCCAAAATCTCAAGGCCTCTAACAAAATTACTTGAAAAAGATGTCCCTTTCATCTTTGACAAGGATTGCAATCAAGCATTTCTAACCCTAAAAGAAATGCTAGTCAATGCACCTATCATGATAGCGCCTAATTGGAAATTACCTTTCGAAATCATGTGTGATGCAAGTGACTTTGCAGTTGGAGCCGTCTTGGGACAAAGAAAAGATAAGCATTTTCACCCAATTTATTACGCTAGTAAAACATTTAATGATGCACAAGAAAATTACACAACAACAGAAAAGGAATTACTAGCTGTGGTATTTGCTTTTGATAAATTTCGTTCTTATCTTGTTCTTTCTAAAACAATAGTCTATACAGATCATGCAGCCATTCGATATCTCTTCAAGAAACATGATGCTAAACCACGTTTGATTCGGTGGATTCTACTCCTCCAAGAATTTGACATTGAAATAAAAGACAAAAGAGGAGCAGAAAACACCGCAGCAGATCATCTTTCGCGCTTGGAAGACCCAACTGTGGAGGCAACCAGGGACGAAAAATAAATGAAAAATTCCCAACGGAGTCCCTGGAAATGGTGGAATACCGAGAAGAGCCATGGTACGCCAACTATGATAACTACCGAGCTAGCGGTATAGTCGCAAAAGGTTGGCCACATCATCAAAGAAAGAGATTCTTTGCCGATGTGAAGCACTACTTTTGGGAAGATCCTTATCTTTTCAAAATGTGTGCCGACCAACCCATCCAACGATGCGTACATGGTGGTGAAGCAAGAAGAATTCTCCGCCATTGTCATGAAGGTCCATACGGAGGACATCATGGTGCCGCTAGTACCGCACGAAATGTATTTGATTCAGGGTTTTATTGGCCAACCGTTTACAAAGACGCCCAAAGTCTTGTTAAGACTTGTGATGCTTGCCAAAGAACAGGTAATATTTCTTCCAAAAACGAAATGCCACAAAATGGCATTCTTGTTTGTGAAATTTTTGATGTGTGGGGACTCGACTTTATGGGACCTTTCCCACCATCAAAAGGAAACAAATATATACTTGTGGCGGTAGATTACTTGTCTAAATGGGCCGAGGCACTTCCAACCAACGATGGAAGAGTCGTGGTAAGATTTCTGAAAAGATTATTCTCTCGTTTTGGAACACCCAAGGCTTTAATAAGTGATAGAGGTACCCATTTTTGTAACCATCAACTTGGAAAAATCTTAACAAGGTGTGGGGTCTATCATCGGGTCTCAACGGCATATCACCCTCAAACAAACGGACAAGCCGAAGTGACTAATTGAGGTTTAAAAAGAATACTTGAAAAAACCGTAGGGCTAAATAAAAAAGAATGGGCCGACAAATTAGACGATGCTTTATTGGCTTTTCGAACAGCGTACAAAACAACAATAGGTACAACCCCATATAACCTCGTCTATGGAAAAAGTTGTCATTTGCCAGTAGAAATAGCACACAAGGCCTACTGGGCAATTAAAATGTAAACTTAGACTTAGAGGTTGCTGGTAAAAATCGATTTTGCCAATTAAATGAATTAGACGAATTAAGGAATTATGCATACTCTAACTCCGAAATTTATAAGGAAAGAATGAAAATTTTGCATGATAAACACATTAAACGTAATGAATTTCGAGTAGGAGATCAGGTTCTATTGTTTAATTCACGACTTTGATTATTTCCTGGTAAATTAAAGTCTAGGTGGTCAGGACCTTTTTCCATCACCCATATTTTCCCACACGGTGCAGTCGAAATTAAATATCGGAATGGAATTCCATTCAGAGTCAATGGCCAACGGCTAAAGCTTTATCAAGGATTTATTGAGGATGAGGAGGAAGAAATCTCGCTTCAAACGGTCGAAGAGTGAAAGCATCAACATCATACCTGGTAAGTTACGAACAATCGGGAAAACAACTAAATCGGTAAGATCTCTAAAACCAAGTTTTGGGAAACAAGGCACTCACACGAGCACTAAAAAAATATTTTTAAAATTGCCCGACCACGGGGCCGTGTCCTCGCAACTGTCGGGATAAAAACCCTTTTTCAAAACAGTTTCTTCTTTCCACACGCCCTGTTTCCCCAAAAACTCTCTGGTTCTGATGATTTTTTTGAAGATTTCGACGTTTCCCCTTCTTCTAACAACGTCAAGGTATGATTCTACCCTTATAATTAGTTAGATTAAGTTCATGCATGTAGATTAACATCAAGATTTGGGGAAAATCTAGGGTTCTTCAACTTGAACCGGATCGAACCTTAAATTTTTGCATAAATCTGTTAGCATTAGTTTAGATACATGTTATAGGTAGTAAATCAACTTGTATTGTTTGTAGATTTGCTCGATTTCTCACAAAAACACCAAACCCTTGTTTTTTAACCGAAAAAGATAAAATTGAAGGGGTAAACGGTTTGTTTTGGGTAAAACGGCACTTTGGGTTTCATTTTCGGGGAAAACCGCCCCTACTGGACCAAAAATTTTCAAGTTTTCGGGACCGGGTCGAAAAATGAGATTTTTGGGAAACAGACGCCTGGACACGGGGTCGTGTCCAGCCAAATTTTGTCCAACTTGGGGCGTGTTCAGCCGACTGTTTTCAGTTTTCTCCGAAATTTTCACTGTTTCATACTAATTGTATGGTATGTTTTCTTTCAGATGGCCAAGAAATTCACCAGGTTCAATGTAAGCGAGTTGGCGGCTCAAGCACGTTATGATGTGTTAAGGACTAGGCCCGAAGAGAATCCCAGACAAGTGTGCATGGACACTCTGGAGACAGTGAACCAAATAGACCGATTCAACAACATTGTCACCGGCCCACTACGAGCTACCCTTTGCATTCGGCTTCACTCCGTGTATGAATATAGTAGGGAATTTTACAGCACATTCGTCTTAAAAAAACAGAGCTGATCCGTTTGACAATGAAGGGGTAGAGTTCCATTGTGGAGGGACCACGTACCGGATCTCAATCGCTCAATTCGGGGCTCTGGTGGGGTTGTACTCAGAAGAGGATGCTGGGGATGAAGAGAACATCGGCGGTCTCCGCGAGCTTCAAGAAAATCAACGCCAAGCTACTTGGGCTCAAATTGGGGAGGGCAACTACAACCCGAGCCGAACTAAGAGCACCCAGTTGAGAGACCCTCTTTACCGCTACATCCACAGGGTCATCACTTACTCTCTTAGCCAGAGGCACGACAGCAGCGGTGTTGTAGGGTTACGAGATCTGCTAGTCCTCCATTGCAATCACAACCGTATCAACCTTGATGTTCCACACCTGCTACTCCGAAACATGCACTTGAACCAGCTTGCTACTCCCCCGACTCCTATCTTCTTTGGAGGGTGGATATACCGCCTCTTCAAACACTTTGTGCATATGTCGAGGTCCTTTCGCAAGGGACCGTGGTCGGGGAAAGTAGACATGGTCATATGCCGCTCCATGAACTTGATTTATGAAGCGGATGACAGGACGGTCAGTTTTCAAACGATTCGAGGGCACGCATGGAACCCGCAAGAAGCACTCGTCTCACACGCTCCACACATCCTTCCTCCTCAGTAGCACTACCAGCACCAGGGTGATCCGGGTCAATCCTCCTCTCAAGGAGGCGGTTTTCCTAACTTTCAAAGCTTATATGATTTATTGCAGGAAAACCTTATGTGCTCCAGGATCACCTACAACATGGCCAGCAACACATACGCCCGAGTCGGAGCAATAGAGTGAAATATCTCTGACATGCAGGATGACATTAGGAACATCCGGGAGTATATGGCGGGCCACGGAGGAGGTGATGATGATGAAGACGAGGACATGGATTGAGATGGAGGAGTCGGAGGTGGCATCACACGGTTGGAGGTCTCACAGGTTAACCCCTTATCTCAAAAACAATTTCATGGCCTGCGTGCCATTTGTTGAACAATTTACTTTCTTTAACACTTTTTAATTTCTGCATTTCTTTTTCTTTTTAACTTGTGACGTGGATGAAGAACTTTGGTAATTTAGGATGTTGGTTATTGTTTGGTGTGGTATTTATTAGTTAAACAGGTACATACGAGGCTTAGAGCACTAAACATTAGTGCTACTAAAGTCGGGACAGCAAAACCGAAGCCAGAAACCTGTTTTACACTTTTGCAGTTTGTCCACACGGGGTCGTGCTCAGCCGACACACCCCCGTACCCATTGCCCAGACCTGCTGTTTGTCAAAATTTTGCACACCTTTGTCCAACACGGGGTCGTGTTCATCCGACACGCCCCCGTGTCCACCTTCTGTAAGTTCTCGTTACTGGCAATCTGTACACGGGGACGTGTTCATTCAACACGGGCCCGTGTCCAGTTGCACAGTAACATAAAATTTTTGTTTAAACACCTTTTTACACATTTAATCAACCTAAAAACTTATTTTTGGGACACATTGAGGACAATGTGTAATTTAAGTGTGGGGGGGGGGGGTGCTAAAACCTTGAATTTTGCAAATCCTAATTACAAGCCTTACACAAAACTCTATTGGAACCTTTTCAAAAAACTTTTCATTTTTTTACTTCTCTTGGTTTAAATTGGGAATAACAAGTTCTAAAAAGGTTATATTTTTATAAATTTACAACCGATAGCGTCGTGATAAAAAGAACCAACAAAAGAAAATTATGAAACGGCAAGACAAATCTAGTTAAAATTTGATTATATATACTTGATCACATTAAAAACCCATTCCCATAAAAAGTGAGTTTTGAGCCTTTATTGAGCATACAAATAAACATCTTTAAACTAAATGCTCATTTTTCGTTTCTTGTGTGAATAGCCGCTTGATTTCTTACAACTCTAGAACTTGCCATGACGATACATTCCCGGTCCTTACCAACTTAAACCCAAGTAAGTAAATGACGGAGGCATTAGGACTAACCCTTTTTATTTCAACACCATTATTTTCTATTTTTTTTACCACCTACCCAAAATCCCCCTAGTTAACCCCTTTGAGCATAAACCTTTTCATTTATAAACCCAAAACAAACACCCTTTTACCCACCAAAACCCTTTTTCATTTTAAACCCCTTTATTTTAGTACAAAGCTCAGTTTTCTTGTGACATCTTTAAAAAAAATGATGAAGTTTAGCAATAAAACAAACAAGTTCATCAAAAGAAACTTTGTTTGAAAAATGCTTCTTTAAAATAAAAAGTCACAAAAACAAAATGTTTTACAAAAACCGACGCTTTATACGCCTTTTCACCCTTCTCTACTAACCACTTACCCAAAACCACCTACCTTTAACCCAAGCCTAACCCTTCCCCAAAGTCCTCTTGATATTTACAAAGGTTCATAGTTAAAAAGGAGGAGGATTGATTGCTTGGCAAGCATATGGTAGAAGTAAGTTCCATGCCGGTCTCGAGTGTTTCACAAAAATACATCTTCGGCCGAGTGTTGAGTGATCCCCCGAGAGTTATGTGAACTTGTATATAAATGGAATTTTAAAGAGGCATGTTATGCCTAAATAAGTAATTTCTCTTATGTAATGTTCTAAATAAATCATAATGAATAGGATTGTAAATAACATAAAAATAAAACCTAATAAAGATCTTGGAATCCCGACACTCAAGACAAGCCCAAAACCTTCTCTTCTACCCATTCCATTTGGGTGTGTAAGCCACAAAATAAGGAGTTTTTCTTGAGGACAAGCAAAGATTCAAGTGTGGGGGTATTTGATGTGTGTAAAATGCAACATATAAATTATATCAAATGAGGCATAAAACTAACCCTTTTTTAGTACTAATGTTAGAAAAAGTGTGCTTTTGTCTTCCTTTTGTATTTTCAGGGTTAAATGAGCTTAAATGAACAAAAGAAGCAAAAATGCAGCCAAATCTAACAATAATACAAGAAAAGGAATAAACGTGGCATGCTCGACCCCTCGACAACTTCTTCCCAAGTAAAAACAAGACATCAGAAGGCTGAACACGCCCCGTGCTCATTAAACACGGGGGCGTGTCCAAGTGTCTGCAGAAAAGACAAAGTTGTAGAAGCTTCTATTTCCCAACACGGGGGCGTGCCCGGTGGACACGGGGCCGTGGTTAACGCTAAGATTCGCATAATCCAAGCAAATCTTGATAGTACAGATACGCTTCTGCACACGGGGCAGTGCCCAGCGGACATGGGGGCGTGGTCAACTAATGCAGACAAACTGCATTTAATGAAGAAAGAGAATATGGGTGGACATGGGGCCGTGCCCAGCGGGCACGGGGCCGTGTCCGGGCTTCTGTGCAGGCTATAAATAGGGGTGCTTGGTTCATTGCAAAGGCATCCCTTGACAAACCACCCTCTCCCACTTCACCCACACTCCACCACCATCACAACACCCACATCCACCACCATCATCCATTATCCATCATAGAGTGTGTGTAGTAGTCTCGGTATCCAAGATTGATTGTAAGAGTTCTTGACAATCAAAGGCCATGTTTGCGTAAGTCTCTTACATCACTTGGTAAAGACAAGCATTTAGTGTAATACTTTTGTTTTTTAATCTTTTCGCACTTTTTATTTGGTTTTGTATTAATGACTTTAATAACTAGTTTCTTATGTTGAAGGTGAAACTTCCTTATCATTTTTCCGTGGTGTCTTGGCGTTATTTTACTGTCTATATAAAATAAAAGATTTACACCATTCATATCTCCACGGTCTATATGGAGATATGTTGGCTACCTGGTCGGGGGTTAAGGGAATGGTTTGGTAAGCGTCTTGCCTTGTTCAGTGTATAGATCCTGCAAGGACCTGGGTCAAGTTTAGTAGGACCTCCTTCAATACCTACTGGTATTGGATGGCGGGGGACCGGATTCCTTGATCCCCTCATATGTAAAATACTATTAATACATTAACCCGGCTACTTAGGATTGTATCCCTGCTGACTCAAACTACTTAGCTGAAGGTAACGTCACCTTCAAAAGAGGGGCCTACCACATTACGCATTAATAACTTAATTAATTATATTCCAATAATCCAACCCTTTAGGATTGTATCCTTGCTGACTCAAACTACTGGGTTGAGGGTAATGTCACCTTCAAAAGAGGGGCCTCCTACTATAACTAAGATAATCTCTTAAAAAGTGCAAAAGTGCGGAAAACATCAAAGGTTACACTAAAGGCGAGTCGGATCCTAGTGATTCATCTTGTCTATCTGTTTTTATTTTATTTTTATTTTCAGCATTTTTAGTTAGATTTTTTTTGTTTAAAACCTTTTTCTAAATTTTTGATTTGATTAGATGTTGAGGATAAACCGGTACTAAAAGCTCTTGTGTCCTTGGACGACCTCGGTATCTTACCAACACTATACTACGCTCACGATGGGTGCACTTGCCCATATGTGTGTTTAGTGTTAGTAAAATATCGTGTTTTATAAATTTAAAACTTGACTAAAGTGTTAAAAAGGGCTTAAAATATACTTAAATATATATCACACTCGACACGCATCATTTACAAACCAACTAAGATTTACAAAAGACATAACGTAAGTATTGATTAAAGTTTAACAACTAAACTTAAGCTACTTTGCAACAAAAGCATTTTGACCAGTTTACAACTTTACAATTTCCAGAAGCGCATGAAGGGCAAAATGAAGTGTGTTCGATCTGAGCGAAGCATGATCATCTAGACTTGGGTTTTACCTATAACACAACAATAAGAGTTAATACCATTTAAACATGAACACTTCCTATTAACATAGGATTCTAACTTACAACAATATGACAAACATACTATTTGCGTAACCATTTATGTTCGCTTGTTAACTATTACTAACATTCTTTCATTTGAATCCGTTCATGGTATAACATCATACGATCATTCTTTTTACACCATCATTCTAGTCCGTTCGACCCGTTCATGAGGGGGTCTATTATAAGTTCATTCTTTTACATAACATTCTAATTTATTCGACCCATTCGTAATAGGTCTTATACAAGATCATTCTTCAATGGATTACGATTGCCACAATATATAATGATAGACAAAACTATAATTAAAACCTTAATCGTACAAGTAGCGTACCTCGTTCTTGATTCCCTTGTTGCTTCGAGTGACTCGAACCTTCTTCCTTTACACCTATACATAACCGTTTATACTTAGAATTCATGTCTTATGCTTATTTTACGTACATTCTTGGATAAGACATCATACAAACTTAACACATACTTCATATGCATATTTAAATCATGATCATTACATACGGTTCAAAGTCAAAATTGTTGAATTCTTAACTAAAGCATTTCATCAAACACTTGGTGTGCATACCACCAACAAAGCATAAAGTACAAGTGTTCAAAGCATAGTCCTACTTGTTCATTTCATAGATTATCAAAATTAATCAAATTCATACATCTCTTTTATCCTACATCAACTTATCTAAAATTTTTCTCTCACATACAAGATCATACATCAAAATTTCACCTAATTGCATCTACTTGATCATCATGTTCATCATACTTTTTACATCAAGTGGGTATATACTTCAAATCATTCAAATAACCAAAATCAAACAAAATTCTTATTTTATTGTGTAAACCTAACTCACAATTACAAAATTTCCATATGATTTCATGATTGGGTCGAAACCCACTTTCCATAATTCATCAATTTAAGAAATTTGACTTACCACTTTGATGAACAAGCATAGATGGTTAGAGATTTGAGTTCATGCATTAGTTTTGGCTTTGATTTTCCTTCTAATCTTGTTAATTTCTGGAAACAAGGGTTTTCCTTGGTTTTCTTTCCCCTAGTCGATCCACAGCACACACACTGTTTGTGTTTTTGTGTTTTATTTGTTATTAATAAAGTTTCATTCATTTATGCAAGTTCAGCCCTTCTAGTTCTAGTTGTTTATAATTACACAATCTTTCATTCTTTCTATGCTAACATCACATTTCTTTAACTTAGTTAATCAACTAAGGTTATAATACTACATATTTAGAACATTAAGATAAAATAATTAAATTACGCATTTTTTGGGTGTTACATGATGGGGGTAGGTGGTGGTGCTAGGATAGTTAGAAGGGGGGATATGTATGTGGGTGGTGGTGGTGGTAGGGCAGGTGGTGGTGGAGATGGTCGTCGGGTGTTGGTGATGGCCGGTGAGGGTTGGTGATGCTGGTCCTGATGTTAGAGAGAGAGAGAGAGGGAGAGTTGAGACAGAGGGAGATTATGTTGTATATATATATATATATATATATATTTATAAGATATTTTTTTATAATTGTAATTTTAATCTTATAATTGTTTTATTTTAGTATTTAGGGTAAAATGACTAAAATACCCTTATGTGGGGTCTACTTGGTCAGATTTAACCATGAAAAATAACTGAGTTAGGACTAAAGGATGTAACAGGCAAGGGTTTGCAAACATCGAGTACGTTTTTTTTTGTAAATTTTGAAGACAAATGACACACTTTGCAATATAGTGTAAACATAAAGGACAAGTTTTGTAATTTACTCTAAAACCGACGTTCGGTCAGTTCACTGCGGTAGTGCACGCTATCCGTTATCAAAAAGGAAATCATAAATATGAATACATAGTTGTACCGACGTTCGATTTGGTATGGTATGGTAGTGATACGGTGCCAGTTTATAGAAAGCAAAAACAATAAAAATATATACCGGTACAGATGTTGTTCAATTGGTGTCGAAATTCAGTTTGGTACGATATAGACACAAAATCCGTTTAGAACAAAATTTATATCGTAGGTGTTTCGAAAACAAAATAAAAATAGAACGCAAACAAACCAAACTAATATCGACTAAACAACATTGGTACCGATATCGGTATTCGTTCTTATTGTTTTCGATCGATGTAAAGTTTTCTATTTCAATTACTATAGCAATGCTAGTACCGTAACAAGTCGAACTGATACCGACTAAATTTCCGTTGGAAAGCATGAGAGAATCTTACTAATTATATATATATATAGAAACGGGATCAGGAGAAAACGCCCAAAAGTGTGAGAATGGTGAGAACGCATCCTGGCCCAACACGTGGCGCAGGACATGATCAGGGTCCGAGGGTTTTTTTTTTTTTGTCTTTTGAATGTTCTTCTCCTTTCCCGATTTTCGCGTTTGACATGCTGCTTCATTTTTTGCGTGCAATATAATTTTGGCGTTATCTAGAATCATTATTACTTGGCGTTTTATTGTTTTTCCCATATTTCTTCTCGTTGAATTAATTCTTTTTGTGTCACATGGTTAATTTTTTTGGCGTTATGGCGTTTTCCAGGTCATTTGTTTTAGCGTTCTGGGTCTTTTTGTTAATAATTGATTACCATAGATTAATATTTTATAAAATTACAATAATACGAAATCAAAATAAACTAATAGTCTTCCGTGGATGGGATTACATCAGAGATGTACCCATCGCTTTGTTCATCACTTTCTTCAGATTCATCATCATCAAATTTTAGATTGGCGTATAACGCCATTAGCTCGTCTCTTCTTTGCTGCAGCCTATTCTTGAATATCACTGCATCCTTGGATTTTGGATCGTTCGAAGGTGCTAAATCACAGAGTTGTTCAATGATAGATTGCCTCACTGTCTTCAACATTTCCTCCATTGGCAATGAATATTGCACCCCATGTTTATAAGTTACTTCAAGCGTTCTTTCTTCCTCATGCATCACCCAACTGCTAAGTGTTGGTAGAGGAGTATCGTCAATATCATCATCATCTTCTGCTGGAAATTTTCTCTTCAGTCTTTTTATTACAGTTCGGGTTCTTCACAATCTTTGGCCATTGGAACCCCAAGGGTCAGGATATCCCACTGAACCCCTTCATTCATACCAAGTATGACTTTGATTGTCCTTACCTTCATCCTTCTCCTATCAGAGAACTTTATGATGAATCGTTTCTCTTTCCTTTCAAACCTCCATGCAATAACCTTAGTCATTTTTGAAGTTTTTGGCATTTTGGACAATATGTGGCGTTCTTAGTCAATGTTTTTGGCGTGTTTGAGCTTGTGTTCTGATGGTCTTCTTTTATGTTGACTTTTTTTCCCGTGCATGACAGCTAATTATGGCGTTTTGAAAAAGATAAATAAATTCAATTCCCCAAGTATTTGGCTTTCAATATAATAAATGTTAGTAATTATTTTTCCGTCGTTTCATTTTACTGTTTTTGCAGTTACCGTGTTTTGTTTTCAGACTCATCTGCTTTTATGGTGTAACACGTCTAATCATGACGGCTGTAATTATGGCGTTTTGTTTTCCAATGGTGTTTACATAACGATGGGACTTTTTTGTTTTATTTGCTTTGCACATTGTTTTAAGCTTTTTTTAGATTTATTATAATAGTACTTGTTCAAAGTAATTTTATTATAGTTTGGTAGTTTTTTGCGGCGTTTTTATGGCATGATTGCGTTTACAAGCATTTGCTCGTTTTGGCGTTTTATTCCATTTTTCATTATAGGATTAATGTATTTTGTTGTTTATTAGCTGAAATTACAAAACAAACAACAGATAAAAAAAAAAAACAAATAGAAGCAATTTATGATCTAAATCTACAGTGTCATCAGTCTATTTCTTCTTTTGAAACTACAAGAACTGTAAAAAATAAATGGCGTTTTGGGTTTGGCGTGGTTTATTTTCTTTGTTCATGTGTTGAAGTGTCTTTGTGGATGTTGGAGACATAGATCGACCCCGTGTGGGTGGATGCTATCTGCCCGTCGTCTTCATTATAATCATCGAGGCCAAAGTAGCATTTACATTGGGATAGGTCCCTTCTAATCATCCAAACCTTCTTCAAGAACAAAGATGACATAATGACATATTGGTGTCATCAGTCCCTCTTTCTTTAATTTTGTCCATCTCATGCAGCAAAATCTTACTACACTCACCTAACAAATCATTCAACGAAACTTCATGCAGAACATTACTGAGTATCAAAGAAAAGATGTTTGCCATCGTTGTATTTTTTGGCGTTTTACATTGAGTTGTATTTTTTTAGGAACCACTGTGTTTTTTGTGTGTGTTTTTTTTGGTGTGATAACGGAAGGTGGTGAGACGTTTCTATTTATAGGATTTTTTTTTGCTCGTAGTTTAAGCGGGATATTATTTTTATAACAAAAAATGTAATTAACATTTATCTGGATGTAAGGCTTGGCGTATATGTTATGGCGTTTCACATTTTGTGGCGTTTTTATAGCCTGAGAGCTTAAATAAAAATACAGAAAAAAATACGCAGTGATAAAATTGGCGTTTTTTATTTATTTGGCGTTTCATTTTTCAACGGCGTTTTTTGCGAGAAATGATGTTTTTACCTTTTTTTACCCTTAATGAAGCGTGTCTACGTAATAAAAAATTGATGTTATTTACGAAAACGCCACCGCGTCAATCTAGTCCATAGATTGTTTTGATCCGACGATCCATAAGCGTTCTCACACTTTCCACCGTTTTCTCTAAATCCTGACCCTATATATATGTTATATATTATATATATATATATATATATATGAATTAAAAGTGTTGATAAACAATAGTTTTCTTTCAAAATATCTTGATATTTTTCTAATACCGACTCACTCATAGGTTTTTTAATATTAACTTTCTTCTAGATGTACACATGTTCATTGTTCTAAAATTCAATTAAATCACTTTGATTTATTCCATCTCATATGTAATTATATCTACTTAGTATAATTAAATATTTATTATTCCACACAAAAGTGAAGGGATATGTAATAAATCTCTTGTAGAAAATGAAGAAGTGGTATGTAAAATAAAGATTTTTTAGTATCGTAATCTATACAAGTATCATGACCAACTAAAGAACATCATTATCGGTATTGGTATTATTGGAACCAGTAACGATATTTGTTTTATGATTTGTAGTCGTGTTTAAACATTTTTTCTCAACATTTCAATATAACTTAAGTTAAAAAAGGAGTCGTATTTAAAATAGAGTATTTTTATGTACTGTAAGTTATACAAGTGCCGATACCAGGGATGAACATTTGGTACATGGTACTGGTACCGAATTTCCCGTAGTGAGTATTTCGGTACCAATTTGGTACCCACTTTTTGGCGTTTTCGGTACCGGTACTTTCGGTTCGGTACCATCCGGTATTTTACCAAATTTTCCCTTGAAGTACCGGTACCGTACCTTAGTGAACATTTTTGGTACCGGTAACCATATTGGGCGATTTTCGGCACCGGTACCGAGCTCATCTCTAGCTGTTACCGTACTGGTAGTCCGGTACCGTGAAGAACCGAACCAATTCCGACCAAACAACATTGGTTCCCATATCGGCATTATCGGAACCGATACCGGTAGTCGTTTTTTATGGTTTTAAATATATGTAAAACATGCGTCGCTATCTTTTTGGGCATACTACGACTCTACATTTTGGGTTCTCTTTGGATTGCTATAGCGAGTGTCATTACCCTGACGAACCAAACTACTAGCAATTGAATTCCTTGCCGCATCGCCCAAAGGAACCCAACTAGTTCAAGTTAAAAGTAAGGGTCTCTATTGGTGTTTCTTTAGACAAGTCCATTCATTTCAAAATCCACAATAGTTCATGGTTATATTACAACAATTGAATTTGGAAAAAGACATGATAAGGCGCATGGTCTGGTGATTCCCAAGTCACTTTATTAGCAAGCAGAAGTTGAGTTCTAATCCTGATAGCTTCATTTTTAGTTGATTTTTTCTCTTTATGTTATGGGAATCATAGTTACTTCTCAAATCTAGTTTAAAAATGATTATTTATGTTAATTTCTCAAAATATTATTCAATCTACAATTAGTTTTGTGTGTTTCATTTCTTTTATGAAAAAAAAAAGTCTTATTTTGTTTTTTTTCTTTCAATTCTATGTATTTCCTAAATAAATTTCGATAGGTTATGATGGTTTTAAATGATCGTAAATAACGATTTTAAAAGTTACGACATAACTATTCTGTATTCTGAATTTACCCTTACAACGTGTTTTCTTTCTACGTTTCGTTGTCCAAATGCGCGTGTGATGTGCTTTTTATCTTCGTTTCCACAAGCAGCATGCCGCAACATGCGGGTGATTTCAGAAATTTTTAATTCATTTTCATACATTTAAAACTTTTTTGTATATTCTTTTAAAAAGTTTTTATTTTAGGGGCCCGTATTTTATAATTGCACAGAACTTGCAAATTTTTGAAGATTTTCGGAGACAACCCTGTCTAATTCTATTCAAACTTGTCAACCAAGTTGGTGGGACAAATCAGGTTTGTAGGTTAAAACGGGCGGACAAGTCATATAGAGTGAACCTAATTCAAGTTTTCAAAAGTTATAAAGTAACAAATAGGACATAATCTGAGGTAAGAAACCAAATTAAAATTAAATTTAGCAAAAGTTACAAGTTTTGTCCTTTATCTATATACCATTTTTCAGGCGGTGTCCTTTCCAACGAATTTTGACAGGTTTTGCCCTTTATAAGGAATTTTGTTGCAAGTTACGTCCTTTGAGCCTAACCCTGTTAAATTTTTCTGTTAAATCTTATTACACATGGGTAATTTAGTCTTTTTACTTATTTAAAGGACAAAACTTGTAATTTATTCTTTAAAAAAATTTCAAAAAAATTATATATGTATAATAAACAATACACAGATATTAATCTATCCCCCTCCCCCTCTCTCTCCTTTCACCTACCACCACCACCGTCTTCACCAACACCACCATCTTCACCAACACCGTCTTCACCATCCAACCACCATCTCCTCCACTGCAAACTGGAGATACACAACGGAGGCCCAGGCAAGAGGTGGGGCCACACACACGCCATCGTTACCTAATCGAATCAACACGAAGCACATAACTAAGGGCATGTTTGGCTAAGCTTATTATAGTTAAAAATGACTTTTAGAAAAGGACTTTTGGGAAAATGACTTTTTGAAAAGGAGTTTTTAAAAAAAAGTGTTTGGATTAGCTTATTGATGTAAAATGACTAAAATGTGCATTCTTTTAGATATAAGGGGGTAAAGAAGGGGTATATTGGTAATTTGTAGTTTGAAAAGTTAAAAGCTGGCCAAGAAGTCACAATATTGTGACTTCTTGAAACCTCCTTTTTCTTCTTTGCAAAAAGCCATTTCTAAAAGGACTTTTGGCTTAGCCAAACACAAAAACAACTTATTTGCTTTTTGATAAGTCAATAAGCCAATAAGTTGTTTTGAAAAGCTTAGCCAAACATGCCCTAACATCAATCTACTTACTAAATGTTGTATATTGTAAATCAGGTTATAATAGCAACGCCATCGTTACCTAATCTGATCAACACAAACCACAAAACTAGCATCAATCCACTTACTAAATCCTTAATCTAAATTAGGTCAAAATTAGCCACAAAGTTAAGGTTACAAAAACTCACAGGCAGCAAACTCTAACTGTGTCTGGTAAATAAAATCCAAAACTGCAGACATATCTCTCTCAAACTGATGAAACGGTCCAGTATCAAAATTCAACTTCCGTAACTTGCATAATCCTTCACCAATCTCCATCATCGCACCTTTATGATTTTATTTATAACAAAGTTTAAACTAATTAACCAACAATTGTTGAAACTAATTGAACATTTATTCAGAAACTGAAGCAATTCGTTCGAACAGAATTGAAGATAGCCTAATTGAATACATGATGAAAACCTACGGAGCACTGCAAAATTCCGTGAACGAGATATCGAATCGGATCTTCTAGGTAGCCATGGCATCGGTGGTAATCTCTGCTGTTGAATAACGCCACCGCTTCCGTGAACTTACTGTTACTGTCGGTAACGATGGTGAAGACGGTGGGGGTGGCGGCGGCGGCAACATATGGTGGTGGTGAAGACTGACGGTGGTAGGTGAAGGGAGAGAGAGGGGGAGGGGGAGAGATAAATATCTGTGTATTTTTTGTTATACATATATAATTTTTTTGAAATAGTTTTTAAAGAATAAATTACAAGCTTTGTCCTTTAAATAAGTAAAAAAGACTAAGTTATCCACGTGTAATAAAATTAACAGAAAAATTTAACTGGGTTAGACTCAAAGGACGTAGCTTGTAACAAAATTCCTTATAAAGGGCAAAACCTGTCAAAATTCGTTGAAAATGACACCGCCTGAAAAGTGGTATATAGATAAAGCACAAAACTTGTAATATTTCCTTAAATTTAATCACTTAACTTAATCATTTATATTAAAAAACTATAAACTTTAGCATGTTGACACCTCCACCCCATTTATTTACATCCCAACTCAAACACACATCTTGTTTATTAAACAAAGTAGACAATTAGAACATTCTTACATTTAACCTCAACCGTTATAAAATTGGGATGCTTGTAAACATGTTCACCATAAGTGTTTGATTGTGAAGTGTTGTGAACCCACAATGATGGATGATGACCTGCTTTTAGGTATGACTTGTCCTTGTGGGTAGAATGAACGAGTCTGATATTATGAGTTTGAAGGCAACTTGTCGTTTGGAACTAAACTAGTTTTTCTTGAACGACACCTATCGACCTGTCTTCTTATGGGGACCTTGTGTTTCTTCATGAGATTCCTTACCCTATCTTTAAGTCTACTTTCATCTTACTCAAACCAAACATGTTGGTTTGCTTCTTGGGAGTGTCTTTAGTATTTAACAACTTGGACCAAACCTGTATATAGTCGTATTACAAAATAATTCTACATGTCAATTCATATAAATGTTAATTGTATAAGAACCAACATATTTTTTTCATTTAGTACAGAAAAGTCTTTGTTTAAAATACACATTCTTGGGCACTTTTAAAAAAACATCAATTAGTAACACGATTATTATCTATATACATGTTATGTAGATAACCTTTTTGCTCATAAGTATGGCATGGAGACTCTTTTGATAACGTAGAACACCACTTTATTAACTTTAACAAGCTTAATGCAAATGTTTTATCATATTGTATAATCAAACAAATACATTGTTGATTGTTAATATTTTGAACATGTTTTATTAAGGTTGGACCGGATCCAACGCCGGTTCGGTTCAGTGGGTTGGCTAGGTTTGAATTTTCTTTTTTATAATTTTTTTTATTTATTTTTAGTTTTCAGAACATAAGCGCACTCTCGTGTAATTAGTTACCAGTTTTGTTAGAACGATATTGATATTATAACTTTAGATATAAAGTCTCTTTTACTTTTAAAATGTTTCTTTATTACTATATTTAATAAGTTATTTTTTTGTAAGTATTATTTTTTTTAATGTCTCTTCCGTTAATCTATTATTCTTTTTATATGTTTATTCATTTAATCTCTTATATTTTATGTAACATTTAAATATGTTCCAAAATTACTTATGGTTAATCGTTCTTGATTCCACTCCAACCAACTAATAGTTAATCAGCTCTTGATTCCAATCCAACCAACTTATGGTTAATCGGTTCTTGATTCGACTCTAACCATTAAGTAAAACTGTCGTTTCAATATTCGGTCTGGTTACGAAAACAATGTTTGAAACATCACTTCCTTAAGTTCTGACCCATTTAGGGTGCACGAGGCACATGCGGTGACCCCATGCGGGGACTCCTTTCACCGTGCGGGTATACCGCCACCAACAAAGGTTTACCGCGCGGGGATGGCTTGGCTCGGTAAGTAGTCACCGCTTGAGAGAGAGGAGCGAGAGAGAGGGGGTGATTGGTTGTTAATGTGGGCAGGGGCGGACCCAAGTTATGGGGTGGGTGGGCGGCCGCACCCCTTGAAAAAAAAATTTAGTGGTATTTTTCGCGAAAAATCCAGACCGCACCCCTTGGAAATTTTCGTCTGCACCCCTTGAAAAATTCCGACCGCACCCCTTAGAAAAAAATGTTAGGAATTTATGTAAAAAAAATGAGGGATTGAAACCCGATCAAATTATGTAAACAAGTTAGCCTACTAACCCCTTTAATAAAACTTAAATTCAATCCATCAAGCCTAATAACTTAATACCCATTCAAGCCCAACCCAACTACTAGTTTTGTTAAACAAATCAGTCCACGTAATTAAAAAAAAAAAACCCAAATCGCTGCCATTTGCCAGCGACTCCCGCCCTCCCTCTGCCTCACTTGGCAAACATGTTTGTTGATTATATGATTGTTGGTTGGCAAATAATAATTACTAGGGCTTGAAATTCAAAATTTTAAATTGAAAATTACGGAACATGGGCTATGGTTGAACACTTGAAGATCCTTGTTTATTTTGTATGTGATAGGATTAGGAATGAACAAAGAGTAGGAAAGTTATGCCGCGATTTCTCAATAGGAAAGGGGTTGAACCACTTTTTTTTCGCCGGATTATTCTAATTAAAGACCAAGTTATGTTATAGATAAGTTTTTTTGTTCTTTTATTGAACGATTAAGAGAAATAAAAGTATGGATGGTTTGAACTTTGATTTTTTTTGTTTGTTAATGTGATAGGAAGTTAGGAACTAGAGTTTGATTGTTTGAGAATTGAAATGGACCCGACCCGATTTGATTCGACCCGCCATTAAACTTTGTTTGTTTGTTTTTACTTGTTTTACATGACCCGATCCGACCCGCTATGAACCGATTTTTTTATATAGCTAGGGGTCTAAAATCTTTAAAAAAAAATCGCACCCCTAGGAAAAAAATCCTGGGTCCGCCACTGAATGTGGGTCCACCCTTTTTCCACCAATCATATTTTTTTCTTCTTTTTTTATAAAAAAATAATTGTGTGAGTGGAGTGATGCCAACGTTTGAGTGCAAAATGGGGACTTAAGAGGGGAGTTGACGTGGCGCGTGCTGATTGGCCGTGCGTAAGAGAGGGGACTCCCCTAAGAGAGGAGTGCCCCTCTCACCCTTAGTTAAAGTGTAAAAAGTGGGTTTTTATAAAATTTAATAATCAAATCTATATTAAACAAATAATCTAGAGATTTAGCATATCAAAATTGAGTGGAGACTTGAGAGAAAGTGAGACTTCTCCATGCAAAAAAGAAAGTGTTACAACTCTTTTAAATTTGAAGTGTTTAAAACATTAATACGAAAGTCCCTTTTCATACGATAAGTTTTTACAACTGTTTGGTAACGTTACTTTTCCACAGCCCCTTTTCATACGAAAGTCCTTTTTTTTCACATGAAAGTTCCATAATATGAAGTATTTAAAACATTAATCTCGATTAAACAGATTAATATAAAGAAAAAAAAAATTCAGAATATAACTTAACTCTATCCATTGTTTGGTCTATACAACTCTCTAACCTCTAACCTGAAAAATGAATCACAAACTACTAACCACAAACTACTAATCACAAACTACTACTAACCAACAATGAATCACCATAGTAATCTTCGATACCAGAAGCCGCCCACAATCGTTCATTAAACGAATCCCGTAAATCATGAGGTACAAACGTTGTCCGACAAAGCGGACAAGTTTTCTGATCATGATCCATCCAACGGTCCAGACAGCACTGGTGAAATATATGTCGGCAATTGATAAGCTGTCGGATCTCATCACCGGCTTCAAATTCATACAAACAAACCGCACAGCTCTCCGGTGGATCCACTAGCTCCGAAAACTTAACAACTGGGAGGAGCTCGCGAATCAGGACAGCGGATATTGAGTGGAAATGCGTAACGTGTTCGTTTCGGGTCTGGTCGGATGAGATATCGGGTTCGAGGAAATCAGGGAGACCGACGAATCGGAAGATGGAGGAGATGAGTTTACGGATGAGATCCAGAAGGGTTAGGAGGTGTAGAAAGAGTTTGGGGAGGTGTAGATCAGTGTAACCAATAGGGAAACCCATACTTGTTGTTGGGTTTCAGAGATTTTAGTTGAATTCTGATGAATAGGGTAAGGCGGTGAGATTCATGGTGTTGTTTATATATATGAAGAAGAAAGGGTGTGAAAGTGAAATAAGGGGAAAGTTGAGGGGTTTGGTTGTAGTTTGATGAGATGTTCATGTTTATGATGATTGTCTTGCCAACTTTACTAGCCTAATAATGTGGAATAGTTAGAATGGTAAGATGATGAAAGGAGGGTTAAGTTTTCCATGTGAAATTGAAGTTAAATGCAAATAGTAGTTTTTATAAAACTAGTAGAATTCGTTTGTACGTTGCTATAAAAATTCAGTCAGAATGAGTTCGGTTCAACCATAAAAGAAAAGCCAAAAGAAAGTCGGGATATGCCTAACAATGCCGATACCGATGTTGTTTGGTCGTAATCATTATGACACTGATATTGTTGAGACGGTATCAATTAGATTCATCACGGTATGGTAGTGTATCAACACTCGTATTGCAGATAAAACTCTTTTTTTCAACGAAGCTTATACATAGGTTCAAGGCCATCCTCAAGAACTCTAAAATAATCTAGGCCTTAGGCGACATAAAAAACTGGGCGGCCCAAAATTATGGTTAAGGGAAATTAACTAAAAAAAATACGATCTTGGTACTTGAGCCAGACCTTGAACTTGAGACCTAGGTATATTATTTACTATATATATATATATATAGAGGTCGGTTATTGTACAAAATAACGTACGTTGCGTACGAGATTCAATATCAACATGCGAAATTTGGTTAATAACATGCGATTTCCCTTTTTCTTTTTCACATGCGATTTCAATTTTTTCTTGTATATGTGATTTTGGTTTATTTTTGAAGATGCGACTTTCCATTTTCTTTATGTACATGTGATTTCCATGTTTTTTGAAACATGTGATTTTCATTTTTTGGTAACGTGACGTGCGATTTTGTCACCCTGTACACAACGTACGTTAAGTCATATTGTACGATATACTTTTTCATATATATATATAAAAGCTTATAAAAATATTTTTCTTGTGTCAGAACTTAAACTTGAGACCTAGATATATAATTTACTATATGTAAAAAAGCTTATAAAAATATTTTTGACTCTTTTAAAATTTGAGCCTCGAGCGACGGCACGAGTTGATCGAGCTAATAACCGTCCCTGCAAAGGCTCATCACAAAGTTTATAAATAGATAAAAAAAAATATAGTATATATATAGTAATTAAAGAGATGCAAATTCTCTTTGACTAATTTGAAAAAATCAAAAATTTTACTGTTAAAATATTTCTTAAATTAATAATATAATATAAAATAACTTAGATATTTATTTAGTTGGTTTAGGTATGGTTAGTGCTATATAATGAGAGAGCTGAGACTATGGGGTATGGGGCGAGGGTTTGGGCGTGGGTTGGGGGAAAACGCCCAAGCCACCACCCCGGGTGGGCTTGGGTTGGGGCGTGGCCCCTGGGGCTTGGGTTTCAAGCCAGGCTTGGGGCGGTATTGACAAGCTGACATGGCGGGCTCTCAATGGCCAAACCCAACTAGCCGTTGGGCTAGCCGTTGGCCAACGGCTATGTTCAAAAAAAAATATATTATTTTTTCACTATAAAACTCACATTTTTCTTCCATTTTTTACCACATTCAACCACATCTTCTATAATCATCTTCAATTCTCCTTCTACAAAACGAAAAAATGCATCCTCATAACCGTGCTTATGACCCGAACAACCCGTATGCATTCCAAGAAAATAATCCTAGCCCACCACCCAATCGTCCAATGCCTCGTCCATTTTTCATACACTCTTCTATGCCCCATGAAGCGAGTTATGCATCGCTTCTTGGGAATTGTTTGTTTACTAACTTCCCACACACCGATGATTCGATACCTACTCCGTTTACACAAACGCCCATCAACCTTTCACCAACCTCCATCGACCTTTCACAAAACGAAACCGTCCCCGAAACTCAACTACCCAACGATGGTCCTTCCGCCTCAATAGCTCCCAAAAAGAGAAGTCATAAGAAAAAAACCGAGGCGGACAAAGCACTTGAAACCGTCAAACGAAAACCCAACATTCAACTTTAGGTATTCTTAAATATTTTGTATATAACTTTGTAATATATTAATGGTTATTTTTTATATAACTTTGTAATATATTAAATTTTGTTTTTATTAAAATAGAAAATTCTCAACATCGAAGCCATTTGTGGGAAGCGGTTAGTAGAGCATTCCATGAAGAAATGGGAAGGGAGGTTTATCGTGAAAACGATAGCTTATCCTCGAAGTGGAGCGAGATAAGCACACAACTTACAAAATATAGTGGTTATTTAAATAAAGCAAAGAAAAGCAAAACCCAAAAAGTGGTGAAACCGAAGCCGACATTCTGACAAATGCATTGGTTCAATTCAAATCAAATGTGGGGAGCGACTTCCGTTTCATGCATTGTTGGGAGATTTGTAAGTTCCATCCAAAGTGGGCGAATATCCCCAGTGGTAGCGAATCGAACACGTCTTCCAAAAGGTCAAGGGTCTCGTCCCAAACCCAATCTGATGCACGAGATCAAGAGTTTGAGGACCTTTTGGATGATTCGCCAAACCGGCCTGAATATGGAAGAGATGTCTCAAAAAGGCGCTCTCAAAAAACAAGATCGGATACGGCATCGCCTTCAGCTGGGAGTTCGGGCTCGCGTAGGGGATTATACAGCGATCAGTTGGAAGACATTTCATGCAAGTTAGATACATTCAATGTATTCCAACAACAACGGGCAAAAATGCGAAAGAGCAAAGAAGCTAGAGATGCCCAGAAACAAAGACGGGATGATTTGAAATTTCTATCGCAGCCCATTGAGCACCTAGAGGGTGACGAGTTGCAACTCGTCTTAGAGATGAAAGAAGAGATAAAAAAGAAATATAAACGTTAGGAATTTTATTATGTAATTTTGTATATTTAAAAATATTAAAAAAATTAAATTTGTTGTTTTAAAAAATATTGAAATAGCCCAGCGGGTCAGCCAGCGAAGCCCACCAAACCCACGCCCCCCCCCCCCCCAAGCCAGGTGTCAACTCAAGCCCCAACCCACGCCCAACCGAAACCCCACCGTACCCCACGGTCTGAGTCAAGGTAGGTTCAACTTGGCTCGAATAAACCTCGACCAACTTGCAGCTTGACAGGACAACTCTTTAATTTTTAAAATTTTCTCTGTGTGGTACATATAGATTATGGATTAGATAGAACAACAAAATATTTCTTACACTATGCGCACACACGCATATATAAGTGAATTAACGTTTTTACCTATGAAAGTGTTGGGCTTCTAAAGTAGCCTACTTGAGTGACCCAAATAACCGAGCTCACCTCAACTTGAAATTTAAATGACCTAGCTTTAGTGGTGCACAAATCAGGTTTTAGAATACCCGGTTCCAAGTATGGAACCGGGTTCGGATACGACCAGGTTCTACAAAATCAGGTATTGAGAATACCCGGCTCAAGTCCGGGTTTTATACCAAAAATGTATACCCTAAATACCCGGTTTCGGGTAGGGTCCAGGTCGGGGTTTCTAATGCTCGGGTATTATAATACCTTATTTTCGGATTCGGGTAGGGTAGGGTTCGGGTATGGATCGGGTAGGGTTCATGTAACATTCCGCAATTATTGTATTATTCGTTTCTGTGTTTTCGTATTCA
Source organism: Helianthus tuberosus (assembly GCA_030545235.1). Classification (NCBI taxonomy): domain Eukaryota; kingdom Viridiplantae; phylum Streptophyta; class Magnoliopsida; order Asterales; family Asteraceae; genus Helianthus; species Helianthus tuberosus. The sequence continues at coordinate 246,603 of CM060387.1, forward strand.
ACCATTGTAATTCAAAACTTATGATCATAATTGAATTCATTTTATTTATTTTTTCTCTCTCAATAATTGTTCAATCAAACATAGGTGTTATTCATATATCATCAAGTCACGTTTAAATCATTTAAAAACCGACTTATGTTGTGTAAATTCGATAATCGAGACCCAATCAATCAACTATTGTGTCATACTATGTTTATAATTATGTTAGAAACTAAAATTTATACAAGTAACAAAAAAGAAATGAATAAAACAAACAAACCCATAACATTAGGCCAATATATATATATATATATATATAGGGGAAGGTTTATTTGAGAAGAAAATTTAATTGAGAAGAAAAAGAACAAATGGTAATTTTGTAAAACATTAAATAGTTTTTTCACTTATCTCATTTATGATCATTTTTTACTAATTAATTAGTCATAAAGACTAGTAACCTCCAGACTAATTTTTTTTTGCCTACACATATCAAAAGTTATCTTACATATTTCGAAATTCATCCTACACGTTGAAATTTATCTTACACAACTCGTAATTTATCCTACACAACTCGTAATTTATCCTACACTTTAATTTATTTTATTTTATTTTTTTGAAAAAGTACATAATTTGAAGATAAGTTACAAAAATTTAATGTAGTTAGCTACTAAAGAGGAAGACTACAAATTAATGACCTATGTAGATTTACTAATGTACCCTTATAGTAACATTAAATACTTATAATAAATAAAGTAATATAAAGCATTCTTATTGGTTGAAATTTCTTCTTTTTTATTCTTACAAAAAATTTCTTCTCATTTGAACTCTCCACTATATATATATATATATATAGGGTAAGGATAGTGTAAAAAGGGTCTAACGTGTGAGAAGTGTATTATAACACTATATATAATAATATATAACACCATATAAACACCGTATAACAATATGTAACACCATATAATACCATATAACACTATGTAACAATATATATCATTATATAACAAATATAACACTATACATCTATCATAGACATGCTATCAGACAACCTATAGTGTTATATTGTTATATAATGATATATAGTGTTACATAGTGTTATATGGTATTATATGGTGTTACATATTGTTATACGGTGTTTATATGGTGTTATATAGTATTATATATAGTGTTATAATACACTTCTCACACTTTGAGCACTTTTTACAGGATCGTCTACCTATATATATATATTAATGGGCCAATTTTCAACTTTCCATATTTCTTTCACCACCTTAAACCCTAATCTCTCACCTATAAGTACCACACTCATTCCACCTTTTTTTCTTTGTCATTTCTCAAAGAATTCTTCTTCCCTTTTAAAAGTGAGTTCCATCTCCTTGTTTTTCTTTGTGTTTTCATACTTCCCTGTATTGGAAAAATCCTTATGGAATGTCACCAATTTTCAACTTTCCATATTTCTTTCACCACCTTAAACCCTAATCTCTCACCTATAAGTACCACACTCATTCCACCTTTTTTTCTTTGTCATTTCTCAAAGAATTCTTCTTCCCTTTTAAAAGTGAGTTCCATCTCCTTGTTTTTCTTTGTGTTTTCATACTTCCCTGTATTGGAAAAATCCTTATGGAATGTCACAAAATGTTTACCATGGTAAACAAAGATGGTGCATCACCAAAATAAGGACCAAACTTAGGTTTTTCTTTTACATGTTTTTTTTTATATTTAATTATGTCATTTTCATCTTATATTACTAACCATTATCAATTATTAAAATGTCTAACTTAATATCGTCTAACTCTTTATTATATGATTAAAATAATACAATAACCGCTAACAATTTACATTCATGTCTTGTATAACTTCTAACAATTTACATTCATGTCGTACCTAACTTATAACATTTACATTATGCTTTTATATTCATGTCTTTTACTTCTAGTTCATGTTCACGCATTTGATATAACCGTTTGGGCTAATTCGCCATAACCAAACCAATACACCAAACTAACTAAATGTTTGAGTGATCTTGTGTTAAGATAGGCACTTGTAATTGTGACAATTGTCAAAATTTCATGTTTCCGTACAATGATTAAACAGTAATTTATGACTTAATGACTGTGCTGAATTAAATTAATGACATGAATGTTCTTTGATTATTGTTATCATACATACATGTGCATCATATATTGCATAATGTCATATCATTACTGCATACAACATTTTATTGATTCAAATGATGCACGAAACAGAGATAGCACAGTTATCAGACAAATCAGAAAAATGTTGACGAAGTTCAGTACATAGACATACATGGTATTGAGACACAGAATGGGCCAAAAACCAAGAGTTACACTAGTATAATGTGTAGGAAAGTAATGATCATAAAACTGCATTCCTAGTGATAGTTGAAGTGTCGGAAAGCGCCTAAAACTCACATAAACTGCTGAATTCAGCAAAATTTAGCAAAATTCAGCTTTTAAACAACTAAATATCATGCAGAATTATGATTAAATGGTCCAGAATGCCTTCCTAAGTGTCGGGAATCAAAACTATCACAAAAGATAACATAAAGCACACTAAACTGCATAATTTAGCACCTTAACGAACCAGTAACCAACCGAACAACCAGACACTACCCGAAACACCAAATTTTCATTAGAAGCACTGTTTTATCATTTCCGAGCTAGTAATGGTCCCCGAACATCATAACACACTATATAACATCATAACAACTAAACACCCTAACTAAATCACTTAGATTTCAACTAATCTCCTAATTTACCATTGAAACATAACCAACACTCCCCCCCCCCTCATATTCACAGTTACAAGGTGGGACCCACCTTAGATTTTATTTGCTTATTTAATTTGATCTTGTCTATAACTTTTGATAACACATGAACCAAAGGATTAGAACTTGTTGGAAGTTATTTATGTTAACCATTAGTCCCATTCTCTCATTCTCATCACAACACTTCACAACAAAACTCTCTCCCCCCATCCCTCTAGTTTCGGCTGAGAACAAGGCCAACACCACCACCATCTTTCAAGCTTATTCCATCCATTCTCTAGTGATTAAAAGGTGTAAGAAGCAAGCATAAGAAGCCAGGAGCCTTTGGAAGTGGAAGGACCTCTCTCACAAGCTATTAACCACCAAGTTCACCATCTTCATCTTCTTGAACACCATCCCTAGCCTTGTGCTAGTAGTAAGGCCTTCCTAATCTCATTTTACATCTTGTTTAGTTGGTTAAAAGTGTATATAAATCACTAATCATGAAGAACACTAAAGATCAAGAACATAATCTTTAACATAAGACTAAAAATCACTATGAATCATGTTGTTTAAGTGTTATTATGCTTCTTGATTGTTGATTGTTTGTGTTAATGATGTTAAACATCATATGAACTTGCTAGATTGTGATTAAAGACATGATCTAGCAAGATGAGAGGATGATTATGTTATAAATCAAGATGATCATCCTTATGTGAAACATGAACTTGAAAGGTTAAATGTTTTTCTTGAATAATGATGATCAAAGTACAATATAAGTCTTGTGAATGTGTGATTTCAAGAATGATTTTCTCAAGAAACTAAGTTAAAATACAAGATTTACATAAAGATGGTTCTTAAAGAAACTAACCACATTTTTAGTGGTTAATCAAGTGTGGAAACATGTTAATGACAAGAAGAATTCAAAAAGAAATATTTTTAGAAAATCATTTTACAAGTTGTAAACATCTAAAATCTTCAAGAATGATGTTTTTAAACAAATAATCACACTTTAAAGGGTAACTAAGCTTACTAAACATCCTACTAAGTTACTACAAATTTTTATAAATTTTCAAGTTCATGAAGTAGTGTAAATTGCTTGATTTTGGCACTTGGTAAGTATTGTTTGCTTTTTTGATGAATTGTGATGATTTTTAAAAGAAAATGATATGCTTTGAAAGCATGGAAACCTCCATTTTTAAGGGGAAACTATGTCAATTTTTTTCTAGAAATTAAACACTTCGAAAAATATTTTTAAACAAGTGTTTAAAAGTATATTTTTAACCATGATTTCTCATATAAAATTTGCCATAATTTTGTTACAAAATTTCAAATATTGGAGGTTGGTTTTTAATAAATAAAAGTGACTAAATATGTATTTAGGAAAATATATATATTTAGATGTCACATTTGTGTGATTACTTGTATATTATGTGTATTAGTTATATTATTTTAGGACTTGAAATAATATAACTCACCAAAATACCAAGAAATTCTAACCCAAAATATTACCAAAATTTCCAAGAAATAAATATACAAGTTATACCCAAAATTGGAGAAACCGAACAAGGAATATAACTTACAAAAATATTCCGGAGTTAAAATTCATGAGTATATTTTGGCAAATGGTATTTTGGACACCAAGAGAACAGAAATATGATTTTTACAATTATTACAAAAATATATCATATTTTTTAACAAGAAGAAAATATATTATTTTTGAGTAAAGAAAAATATATATGTTTTCTTGAATTACTAGAAAATATATTATTTTTGGAGAAAATATATATTTTATTAAATAAACTTAGAATATATTATTTTTGGGTGAAAAATGGATTTATAAATATTTTCTAAGATAATCTTGAAAATATATTATTTTTGAGGTTTACATGAAAATATAAATATTTTTGCCAGGAAGAAGTTTAGACAAAGTTCTATAAATGATTTCTTAAAAATATATATTTTAAGAATATATATTGGTGAGTTTTTATTAGAAATATTATTCCGGAAAAATTAATACAAAAATTAAGTATAAGAATACTTAATAAGCACAATAAAAATACGTATTCTCGTACGTATAAATATACACCGGAATACGCCACCGATACTTGGCAAAAATATACAAGTTAAAGAATACGAGTATGAATACACCCATCCTTGGGGAAGTTATACATATACAAATATATTATGTGTCAAGTTAAAATATATTATTTTAACTAATATTCCAAAAATTAATAAATATAATTTAAGTTGAAATATTTATTATTTTAACAAATAATTATACACTTTGGAGAAAATATTAAGACACAAGGAAACGTAACTCAAAGATATTAATTAATACTAAAAGTCAAGGCACTACCTATCCGTCTAATAAACCATAGTACGTTTGTAGGTAGTCGTGTGAACAAGTAGCAGTTTTGAGTTACATCGGATTCGAGTCGCAAGACTGTGAGTTCATGTCCCCCTTTTCTTTTAACTGCTTTCAGTTTTATAACTTCGGGGGTGAAGTACATGTTACAAATTGTTTACAAACGTTTATATATGGTATGATTAGATAAGGAATGAACTGTTAGATCATATGAGTGGTGGGTACAACGCTTAAGACCATTAATCCTCATAGTAGGACCGAGGGACATGAGTGATAGATCTATTTGGGTGTTGCGAGCCCCACCCATGAGGACCGGGATTTGGCCCATGAGGTGACTATGTCTTCCAGACGGAAGCGCGGTACAAAATCCGCTAAGATTGAGCCTTCCTGCATCACGTCACACATATTAATGGCCTTGCAAACAATTAATTGATCTGTTTCCTTGTTGCTTTCATACCGGTTTACAAATACATACATACTATGGTTACAAAGTTTATTCAAGCTCACATACAAAACACATGAACTCGCTCAACTTTTGTTGATGTTTTCAAACTACATGTATTTCAGGGAATTGGAATGGATCTGGCGGGCGCTGAAGTTTTACAAGTTATGTCTTCCAAATAAATGATGTCATCCCACTTTTTGTAGGGTTTGGAGTGGATGTCTCATCCTAGATGATACATTCATTTCAAAGCCTTGTTTTATCGTTGTATCGTGTCAAGTCCGTTATGGAACTTCAAACTTTGGTTGTTATATATTTCAAACTTGAAGTCTGTGTTTTAAAATAATGATGGTTGTAATATTTTGAAACTTAATTATGGATGCACATCATGGTTTTATCATATAGTTGTTTGTTATGGTTGAATGCAATGATATTAAGTAAGTCACACATAATCACGCTTCCGCAAAAGTAAGGGTGTGACAGTTTGGTATCAGAGCTTCGATTGTAGCGAACTAGGATTCTTTCTCGAGTCTAGACTACAATCATTAGGGCTCTCCGACGAAACTATTTTTACAACATGTTTTCATTGCATACACAAAACGCCCAGATCCATGGAACAAACGTTTTACAAAAGGAAAGACAAGAAACATGATTGCAAGGTCACATTGGTGGTTTAGTCTGCATGCGGTAGACTAGGAAATATAGAAAGGTTTCATGAAGGATCACGTGTCTAAGTGATGATTGTTGTAAGGACCTGCAAAAATGTCCCAAAATAACCCGGAAGTAGAAACCCGGACCCCTAAAACCCTAATCCTTGTTGTAAATCAAGAAAAGCAAAATTTAAGGGTCTCTCGCGGGCTGCGTAAGACTTAAGGGAAGCTTACGCGGGCCGCAACAGCTAAGTGAATCGGCCGGATAAGCTTTAGGCCACGTGGCGGACCTACGCGTGACACGCTAGCCCTAATCGTAGCATAGGTGGCCCTCGCGGGCCGCGTAAGATGTTGTGAGGGTTTACGCGGGCCGCGTAAAACCCAAATTTTGCTATAAATGGGACGATGCATAGCACAGCTTCTGTGTTCGAAAATTTTACTCAAAAACGAAGTATACTGCTCAAATTCGAAATTTCACTTAGAGAAACGCTGCTACGAGTACAGGGTATTAACTTGATCACTGCTACGATACAATGTCTGATCGATTGAAACCGATCCGATGGATGTTTAAGTGCTGCCAGAATCCGGGCTATACTATGTCATTCGTCGTGAGGGTTTTGATTTAGTGAGTTTATCATAAATGTTGTATTAAGTTACTGACCTAGTTTCTTGTGCATTGTTATTTAACTAGGTTACGAGGCTAAATCAGTAGGCAAAGTTCTGTCCAATTAAACTTGCAATGTGAGTCATTCTCTTTTATCAAAAGTATTTTACAATACCTCAAATTATTTTCCAGTTATATTTTACAGGGGGTAAGTCTTTGTTATCTTAAATTACTGGCAGTAAATGGGGTATTGTGCACATTACTATTGTTCTCTCTCGTTTAGGTGGACGAACCTAAACATAGATAATCATCATTATTGGGTGAAAGGACCCAATAGTGGTATGACCATCGTCACCAGGGGGTGTCACTGGACCAGATAATTATAAGATAGAGGCAATTGTAATCGCTCTTAGTCCTGTAATTTATAACAATGTGTCGTTTTGTGCAAAATGAATGACTCGCCAGTATTTCTCCGCTGATAAAATCTTTTTAAACATGTTTCAGGTAATTTACTGTGAACCAAGAAAAGTGTCGCGTAGCACACCAGCTTGAAGAATGTGGCTCAGTAAATAAAATAAAGAAATATGTTTTTGTAAAACAAGGATTTCCCTGTGAAATTACCTTTATTGTAAATTATGGGGTTTGTCCCAAATTGTGAAAAAAAGTAATTGGGCATTTTCAGTTTTAAAAAAAAGATCCTGCTAAAATTTCCGCTGCCAAAATAAATACTAATACCATGGGTTTCTGTTCCGCGGCTCCTGAAACGGGTAAAACCGGGCCGGGGGCCGTGACAGAAAAAGGTGGTATCAGAGCCACTAATTTAAGCTAATTAAGTATTTAGAAATACTTAATTTTTCTAATTGCCATTCTGTGCTTATGTGAAAATTTTAATTTACAATAAATAAAATTTTAACTTAAATTTGTGTGTGTTTCTTCATGTGTGCTAACAGCATAAATGAACTGTCGGAGGCACTCTGAAACTTTACTATCCATACCACCGATATGGATACTACAGGAAACCCATCTGGCTACCTGGCAGATACAGAGGAACCACTAACATTCCAGGCCCAGGCCCAGGAGAAACCCAAGCCGAAAAAGAGAAGGAGAATCTTGGACTGGAAACATGGGCGTAGGAAGAAGCCAGCTGGACAGAAGGTTAAAAAGACTGAGGATCCGAAGGATAAAGGGAAAAGAGATTGGGGAAAGTTCCGAGCAAGCCAAGGAAATGCCACCATGGGAGGAGCTGGATAGCAAACTAGCGAATTGTGACCTCATCAGACCTGCTGATGAAAACCTCTTCAATTACCCCGCTGAATCACAACTTCCAGTTAATTTGGAACCTGCTATCCCAGATCCTATTGTCAGCCACCAACTTCTACCCGGAGAATTGGAGGAATGGTGGACAAATGACTGGCAGTTTCAGAATTTCATGAATAACCCCAACGTCTATTTCCCCCAGTTTAACCCTGAGCCTGCACCAAACCCACCTATGAGCACAGAAAACTTGGATGAACTCCGTCACTATGGCGAGGAACTGGTGGAAGCAGGAAATAGAATTCGAGATGTGGGGGAGAAAATCACGTGGAAATACGACGAGAGGGAGCGTCGTTTCTGAAAGGCCAGTTAACTGTTGTTGTGTGTTTAATAATAATAATATAATAATAAATAAGAAAAATATAATCATGTAAAATAACTCAAAATAAAACTTTTGTAATATAACTGGTGTGTATCGATGCATACTAATATATATATATAAATATGAAAGTCGCAAAGTCGACAATTTTGGCTATACGTGTTAACATGATTATGTGTAATTACTTTATTGTGTTTGGTTGTTAATTATTTTGTGCCAATAATTTATATATATATATATTGTTAATTATCAGATGGAACACGCCGTCAATGAGCCAGTTAACGAAGTTAACCAATCTGAGCAAAACAATGAGAATCACTTTCTTAATAGGCAAGATATAGAAAATATCGTTGCCCAGGGAATAGCCAATGCTATCCCGGCAATCGTCGCTGTTGTTAAAATTCCTGTTGAGCCTTCACAAGCCAACCCTAGTAAACGCACGCGTGACGATAATTTCAGTAACAGTGTTATCAGAGGCGGAAACAATGACAACAACGTGATTCAAGCCCCAATACTTAGTTGCAACACCTGGTTGCACTTATAAAGAATTTCTTGCCTGTAAACTTGTTAAATTAGCAGGCAATGAAAGGGCAACTACTGCACTGCGTTGGTTAGAGAAAACTGAAGCAGTAATTAAAATAAGTAAATGCGCCGAGGAAGATAAAGTCATGTATGCTTCTCACCTTTTCAAGAAGAGGCATTAGAATGGTGGAATACGGTATTGCAAGCCAAGGGAAGTGACATGGCTTATGCCATGAATTAGGAAGAATTTAAGCAATTGGTGGAAAGGAAATTTTGCCCCGAATATGAGAAGGAACAAATGGCGAATAAGTTCCTGAGCCATCGAATGGTGGATGTTGACTGTCGAGGGTATACTTCGAAATTCTTCGAATATGCCAGAATTGTACCAACTCTGGCTTCGCCAGAACCGGTACTTATTTCTCGCTATATTTGGGGTTTAATTAGCGAGATTCGTGATATTGTTAAAGCTGCGAGACCCCGCACAATTGATGATGCAGTGGAATTAGCCAACACCTTGACTGACGGGCTGGTACGTACGCGAGAAGAAAACAAGAAAAAGGAATTGGCTCAGAAAATTACCCAAGGATTCCGTGGGGGTAATACTAGTAGCAACTTCAGGAAGAGGGGAACTGGGCAATCCTCCACCCCCACCATTTTGCAGTACCTGTAAAAGAAAGCATTTTGGGAAATGGAGAGGGTATTGCAATTTCTGCAATAAACCGGGGCACCCAGAAGAAGAATGCAGGAGGAAGAAATCAACGATTTGCTACAACTGCGGCGAAACAGGACATTTCAGGCCCGATTTCCCGAAATTAGTCAAGCCAGCCGATAACAAAGCCAAACCTGCTGAAGGAACTAATAAGAAGAATGCAAGAGCCTTCCAGCTGACTTGGCAGGAAGCTGATCTGATTCCGGATGTAATAGCTAGTACGTTTCTGGTACATGACGTTTATGCGAAAGTATTATTTGACTCTGGTGCAAACCAAAGTTTTATAAATACTTCATTCTGCCAAGCTCTTAAGCTACCCTTAACCAAACTTAGGCAGATTCATACGGTAGAAACAGCAGATGGTAATTCTGTTAACATAGATAAGGCTCTTCAAGAAGGAAAGATAGAACTTTCAGGCCACAAATTTTCTGCAAACCTGCTACCTATGAATTTAGCCGGATTCGATGTCGTGTTAGGAATGGATTGGTTAGTATCCAACCATGCTCGAATCCTCTGTGATAAGAATTCCATAGAAATTCATACACCCATAGGAGAAATAATTGTGATTACAGGAGATAAGTCACGCAAACCATTAAAGTTCATTTCAGTAATGAAAATTGCTAGTTATGAGCGAAAACAAGGAATAGTGTATATGATTTCAGTAATCATTAACACTAAAAGAAAGGAGCTTAAGGAAATTCCTGTAATATCAGAATACCCGGATGTATTCCCAGAAGAACTACCAGGATTACCACCAGATAGGGAAGTAGAATTTAGAATTCATCTAATTCCAGGAACTACACCAATAGCCAAAGCACCCTATCGGTTAGCACCCACTGAAATGTTAGAACTAAAGAAGCAGTTAGAGGAATTGCTCAGTAAAGGATTTATACAACCTAGTTCATCCCCTTGGGGAGCACCAGTGTTGTTTGTGAAAAAGAAAGATGGTTCAATGAGAATGTGTATCGATTATAGGGAATTGAATAAGGTTACAATTAAGAATCGATACCCATTACCTAGGATTGATGATCTTTTCGATCAACTTCAGGGAGCTAGATATTTTTCTAAGATAGACTTGCAATCCGGATACCATCAGTTGAAGGTACAAGAAGAAGACATACCTAAAACCGCTTTCAGAACTAGGTATGGTCATTACGAGTTTACAGTCATGCCATTTGGACTAACAAATGCTCCTGCAGCATTTATAGACATGATGAATAGGATCTGTAAACCGTATTTGGATAAATTTGTAATTGTCTTCATCGACGATATACTTATTTATTCCAAAAGTCAGGACGAGCATTGTGAACATCTACATGCACTCTTAACTTTGTTAAGAAAGGAAAAGTTTTACGCCAAATTCTCGAAGTGTGAATTTTGGCTACAGGAGGTGCAATTTTTAGGACACATGGTGAATCACGAAGGTATTCACGTAGATCCCTACAAAATAGAAGCGATCACCAAGTGGAAAGTCTCGCAATCAGCTACCGAAGTTAGAAGTTTTCTAGGATTAGCTGGGTATTACATGCGCTTCATAAGAGACTTTTCTAAGATAGCTGTACCATTAACGAAGCTAACCTTTAAAACAGTTAAGTTTGAATGGGGACCTAAGCAAGAAGAGGCTTTTAAGATTTTAAAGCTAAGATTAACAAACGCCCCAATTCTTGCCTTACCAGAAGGGACCGAAGATTTTGAAGTTTACTGTGACGCTTCTAAGCTAGGGTTAGGATATGTGTTAATGCAACGCAAAAAGGTAATTGCGTATGCCTCAAGACAATTGAAAAAGCACGAAGAAAATTATACGACTCATGATTTAGAATTAGGAGCGATAATTTTTACCCTTAAGATTTGGAGACACTATCTGTACGGAAGTAAGTTTACAGTCTATACAGATTATAAGAGCTTAAGGTACATATTTGGGTAAAAAGAATTAAACATGAGGCAAAGAAGATGGATGGAGATTCTAAGTGACTACGACTGTGATATTCAATATCACGAAGGTAAAGCAAATGCAGTAGCAGACACCCCAAGTCGTAAGTATCATGAAAAACAAAGACGAATTCATGCTCTTAGATTAAATCTTCAAGTAGATTTAATGGAACAACTGAAGAACGTTCAAGAAACAGCAATCAAGGATGATGCTGAAGGAATGAAAGGAAGGATAAAAGAATTAGAGCAAGGGACTAATAAAATTTAGAGATTCCACAAGAAAAGGATTTGGGTACCTAAGCAAGGAAATTTAAGAAATAAAATTTTAGAGGAAGCCCATAAATCTAGATATACCATGCACCCTGGAAATAATAAGATGTACCAAGATTTAAGGAATAACTTCTGGTGGATCGGGATGAAAAAGGACATAGCTAGATATGTATCTAAGTGTCTAACTTGTTCGTAAGTTAAGGCAGAACACCAAAAACCTTCAGGGTTACTTCATAAATTAGAAATGCATGTATGGAAATAGGAACTCATAACAATGGACTTTGTTACTAAGTTGCCCAAAACCAGAAAAGGTAACGACGCGATTTGGGTAATTGTGGATCGATTAACCAAATCAGCTCATTTTCTGCCCATAAAGGAAACCTTTAGCCTGGAAAGATTAGCAAAGTTGTATGTAGATGAAGTAGTATCCTTACATGGAGTTCCACTCTCCATTGTATCGGATAGGGATAGTCGTTTCACTTCACATTTCTGGACAAGTTTCCAAGAAGCAATGGGGACCCGACTGAACTTAAGTACTGCATACCATCCCCAAACAGACGGACAGAGTGAAAGGACAATCCAAACCCTGGAAGACATGATCAGGGCATGTGTAATAGATTTTGGGGGAAACTGGGATAACCACCTACCCTTAATCGAATTCTCCTATAACAATAGTTATCATACAAGCATCGAAGCTGCCCCTTTCGAAGCACTGTATGGACGGAAGTGTAGAACTCCAGTTTGCTGGGCAGAAATAGGAGAAATTCAATTATCAGGTCCTGAAATTGTACAAGAAACTACCGACAAGATAACTCAAAACAAGGAAAGACTGAAGACGGCTCGAGATCGCCAGAAAAACTATGCCGACAATTGACGTAAGCCACTAGAATTTCAAGTTGGAGACAAGGTACTCTTGAAAGTTTCTCCTTGGAAAGGAGTAGTTCAGTTCGGTAAGAAAGGAAAGCTAAGTCCAAGGTACATAGGACCCTTCCTAGTGATCCAGCGAATAGGACCAGTTGCCTATCGCTTACAACTACCAGAAGAACTAGCCGGGGTACATGACGTATTTCATGTATCCAACCTCAAAAAATATTTATCTGACGAGTCCCTGGTAGTACCCTTCAAGATATAGAAGTAAATGAAAAATTGAAATTTGTTGAGAAACCGCTCCAAATAGTAGACAGAAAGGTCAAGTTTCTCAAACACAAAAGACTTGTATTAGTCAAAGTCAAGTGGGATTTGAAAAGAGGACCTCAATTGTCACACCCTGATTTCCACGCGTCACCGGTGGGCCCGGTGGGGGAGTATCGTGATGTGGTTGGCAACATAATAGTCAAACAACACAATATTTAATATGCACAGCGGAAGCAAATGAAAGATATAATTCAACCGAATATAATATTGTAATATCAAATATCACAACTGTCGATTGTTTATCCACAGACGGATCGAAAATAAAATGGAAACAATAGTTCAACAGACTTTTAGGCATCTTAAGCTTGCGAGACTTCTATTGATGCTAAGGAGAAATCCAACCTATTACGCTTAGTACCTGCATTTAATCTTTTTGGGAAAATACGTCAGTTTACACTGGTAAATACAATCAACTGACTCATTTTAGAAAATGATTAAAAATTTATTTGGTTGCACGTGGCATAAACATATTATAACTTGGGATAATTATATAAATATATAATCTCGTAAAAGAATTACATGTTCCTTATGCGTTCAGTAGCCCGGATCGTGCCGGGTTAAAGCTTAATAGACACACCACATGATATAGTCCCGCGGCGGGTTGTTCCCGAAACCAGCGGTTATACCTTGTTATTCATAAATGCACTAGCGGGTGTACGCCTACACGCGCGTGCTAAGGTCGTGGCCATTTCGTAAAATGATGCCAAGGATATCCGGGACATGGTCATTAACCCCCCAAAGGCTTTAAGCAAACAAAACATATTTAAACGGGCCTATTAAATTATTCAATTAACCACCATATGATGGAAGATTTAATGCCCGACCAAGCGGTATTTTATATACCGTAACCCAAGCCCATATATGGAAAATAAGTTAAAAGTATTTACCTGAGCAAAGTAATAATCACAATAAGCAAATGCAAGTAGCTTTTACTGGTCCTCCTAATCTGGAATGAAGGTTTATAATAACCTATTAGAATCCTAACGGGTCTTTAGTTAAGCTTAAGCTTAGACCGGTTAGTTTCAAAGATACGGTTCGTACGCACGATTAAGCGAAGACCAGATAGAATGTGATTTAGACCCGACAAGTTCGGAGACTTGCTTAATATGGGTATTTCATACATATTCTGGATTTTGAGATAAAACCGATAAGGTTTGACCCGTTTCGGCTAATTTATGCAAACTAGTTACATAAACCGAACCGAACGCGTAATAAGCGTAACGGGTAATTATTAGAGCCATATACAGGTTTCCTAAGTTAATATGCTTCAAATATGTTGTGACATCAGTAAGATGTCTTTTATTATGCCCGAAACGAATTTAAACACAAACTATGCCCCGTAGGGGTAGTTTGGTCATTTACAAGGTTATAAAAGAGTTGAAGTATTAACCTGAGTTACAGGTCTGATGTAATCATAAAAAATACTCAATTTAATAAGTTATAATAGTAGGGTAAAGTATATACGTGAAATTTATCAATTATAACCAAACTATGCACCGTAGGGGCATTTTGGTAATTTCACATAAGTCGGAAAGCTCAAAACTGAAGTCTGAGTTTAACAACTTTTGCTTACTATTATAATATTATAATTTACCTAAAATATCAGTATGTATCAACCCTTGTATGTTTAAAATAGTTCTAGTACATACTATGCGTTAAAAACGCTTAAAAAGGCGATTAGAAGCCATTTCCGGGTTCTATACATAAAGCTGATATTTTTATTATTCCAGAAGGCTTAAAATAATTTATTTATCATATCTAATCAGTAGCAAAAGGTTTGGAGTCGATTAGATATGTAAAACTCATTTTATAGCCCGTAAGGGCAAAACCGACAATTATCGGATTAAGCCTATGACTATAAGTTATGCTCAGCCTAAAATTAATTAAAAATATTCAAAATTCCCAAAATAATATATTACATCAGTGGGTAATAAGTTTGATAACAAAAAGTGGATTTAAATAGGCTATATGCTAATTATGTCGTTTAATTAACACAAAGCTTTCAATTTACGCTAATGAGCATAACTCTTAATCTAGACTTCAAACTGATGTCAAATTTTGGTTACAAGTTTATATATCATTAATTAAGGTTTCTACTCTTTTACATTTTCAAAAATCACGTTTTAAGGTGAAAAGGACATAATGGTCAACATATGAGCAATTAACGAAATCATGCATATTAATTGGATAACTAATGAACCAAGGTGTATAATCACAGAGGGTTATACTAGCATGTAACCTAGTCCAATTAAAGCTCTGAGGCATTTCTAAAACATGCCTAAACGGGTCAGAACTGAAGTCAAAGCAAAAGTCAAAGCTTTGCGACTTTCGGTTCTGAACCGGGTCTAAACAGTAAATTGTTGGGTTGAACATGTTTAGACATGTTCTTACACTAATTACCAAGTTATATTAATGATCAAACAGGTTGTATGTGTTCTACATTGCTAATTATGCATAAATTAGAAAATAAACATTCTGTTGACTTTTTAATAACAAGTTTGACCCGACATTTGACCTAGTTAGAGTGGGAATCAGGGGGACCCTTTTAAGGGTTTATTACCCACATAATTACCCACTTATAACTACTTTCAATTCGACTAATCACTGGACCATTAGTGATTAATCGCTAAGTCAACCGTTAATTACGACGGTTTGACTTTTAAGCTAAAACTAAGCAAAAACTTAACTAAGGAAGGTCAGACATACTTACAAGAGTCCTATGAACGACCAGAGATGATTTGGAATTGCACTTGAGCTCCAGAGATGATTAGGAATGCAAATGAGAATGAATGATCAATGTTGCCAACATGTGGGACTTTATATAGTGATTCAAACCCACTAGATTGTTGACATGCAAGTCTACAACTGACCACAACTCATCCACAAGTGTCCCTATTATCTAGGAGTCATTTAGGGGTCGTCCAAATATGAGGAAAATCGAATGTATGCCAGTTATTGCGTTTAAACATCAAACAGTCCCGTTTTCAGTTGCTGGCAACACCTTGCGCACCGTAAGGGTTGTGCTTGTGGTGCACAAGTTCTTTGCAAAAAAAACAAAAATGTTTGTTCTTTCAGGTTTTGAAGGGGCAACTCGTGGGTTTCGAATTTGGGACATGTTTTTCAGTAAGGGGCCTCTAAAATGTGCCTTGAACAGTTACATACCCTACCACTTTGATATGTTTGCTTGGATTCTTTTAAAAGTGCCATAAACGAAGGTTTACCGTAGAAATTCCATAGGATCCTATTTTGCACTTTGAATTCAATTATTATCAGCGATTACCGGATCGAAGGTATATTAGATGTTTAAAATATATATTAGGGTCTTGGGATTTGTAAATGAGGTCGTTCAGAGGTGAAAGTTAACATGACGACACTTTCAAATCCTGCCAAACATCTTTTTATTAAATCCGGCTTTATAACGCTTTTTGTCTAACATGACACGTGTCGTTATTTCATTGAACACGAATTTTCGAGGTGTTACATCCTCACCCCCTTAAAAGAAATCTCGACCTCGAGATTTACTGAAACAAATGAGGGTACTTTTCTTTCATTGTGGACTCAACCTCCCACGTATATTTGGGACCTCTACGGGCATCCCATTTAACCTTTACAATAGGCACATGCTTCTTTCGAAGCTTCTTAACCTGTCGATCTTCAATCGACAATGGTTTTTCCACAAATTTTAAGCTCTCATCTATATGCACATCTGTATGTGGTATGACCAGTGATTCGTCAGCGAAACACTTCTTCAGATTGCAGATGTGGAATACATTATGAATAACACTGAGCTCTTCAGGTAAGTTTAGCTTATAGGCAACTGACCCGACACGTTCGATAACCTCGAAAGGTCCTATGTATCTCGGGGTTAGCTTGCCTTTCTTACCAAATCGCATCACTCCCTTCCAGGGTGATACTTTAAGCAACACTTTGTCGCCTACTTCAAATTTCATAGCTTTACGCTTTGGATCTGTGTAACTCTTCTGCCTATCTCGGGCAGCTTTGAGACGGTCACGAATCTGGACAATCTTGTCCGTCGTTTCAAAGGCTATCTCTGGTTCTGAAAATTGGACATCTCCAACTTCCGCCCAACAAACGGGCGTTCTACACTTTCTACCGTATAAGGCCTCGAAAGGCGCAGCCTTGATGCTGGTATGGTAGCTATTGTTGTAGGAGAATTCGATTAACGGCAGGTGGTTATCCCAACTACCACCCAAATCAATCACGCATGCTCGAAGCATGTCTTCCAAAGTTTGAATAGTATGCTCACTCTGACCGTCTGTCGGAGGATGGTAAGCCGTACTAAAATTCAAACGCGTGCCCAAAGATTGTTGGAAACTTTTCCAAAAATGTGACGTGTATCTAGTATCTCTGTCAGAGATAATAGACACAGGTATGCCATGTAAAGCTACAATCTTATCCACGTACAATTGGGCTAACATGTCGGAGCTATAAGTCTCCTTAATGGGTAGGAAATGTGCTGACTTAGTCAGTCTGTCTACGATCACCCAAATGGTGTCATTTCCTTTCCTTGTCTTAGGTAACTTGGTGATAAAATCCATAGTTACCATTTCCCATTTCCAAGTGGGAAGCTCAGGCTGTTGTAGTAAACCTGACGTTTCTGATGCTCGGCTTTGACTTACGCACATGTCAAGCATTTAGCTACATAGGTGGCTACAGACTTCTTCAAGCCTATCCACCAATAGTTTGCCCTTAGATCCTGGTACATCTTATCAGTTCCAGGATGAACGGAATATTTGGAACTATGGGCTTCCTGGAGGATAACATCTCGAAGTCCTCCATAAATTGGAACCCATATTCGTCCATTCAGTCTCAAAATTCCGTCTTTGCCAAGAGATAACTGCTCCTCAGTTACTCCTAGCTGTTCGTTAGGATAGTTAGCTTCCAGCACAGCTCCCTTCTGCGCAGCTAACAACCTTTCATTTAAACTATTCTTTATTTCAATGCTCTTGGCATTGATTCGGATGGGTTTCACCATTTCCTTCCTGCTTAAGGCATCGGCAACCACATTTGCCTTGCCTGGATGGTATCTGATTTCGCAATCATAATCATTTAACGTCTCCATCCATCGGCGCTGCCTCATGTTCAAATCCTTTTGGTTGAACAGGTGCTGGAGGCTCTTGTGATCAGAATAGATCACAAACTTGATTCCATACAAATAGTGCCTCCATAGCTTTAGTGCAAATACAACGGCACCCAACTCCAAGTCATGGGTGGTGTAATTCTTTTCATGCACTTTTAACTGTCTTGAAGCGTAGGCAATGACTTTGCCTTTCTGCATAAGTACACATCCCATGCCAGTGTGCGGTGCATCACAATAGACTACAAATTCTTCGATTCCATCAGGTAACGTCAATACAAGAGCATTGCTCAACTTCTGTTTAAGGATATTAAAGGATTCTTGCTGCTTAGGGCCCCAAACGAACTTTACTTTCTTCTTAGTCAAGGAAGTTAAGGGTGCAACAATCCTTGAAAAGTTTTCAATGAAACGCCTGTAATATCCTGCCAATCCCAGGAAGCTATGGATCTCTGTAGGCGTCTTTGGCTCTTGCCAGTTCATGACAGCTTCAACCTTAGCGGGATCTACTTGGATTCCATGTTCACTAACCACATGTCCTAGAAATTGGACTTCTCGAAGCCAGAATTCAGATTTAGAGAATTTGGCATAGAGCTTCTCCTGTTGAAGTAATGAAAGAATACATCGAAGATGCTTCTCATGATCAGCCTTGTTCTTCGAGTAGATGAGGATGTCGTCTATGAAGACGATGACAAATTTGTCCAAGTAGGGCTTGCAGACGCGATTCATGAGATCCATGAATGCGGCAGGTGCATTTGTGAGCCCAAAAGGCATCACTAGGAACTCGTAATGACCATAACGAGTCCTAAATGCAGTCTTGTGTACATCTTCATCTTTAACCTTCAGTTGATGATAACCTGACCTTAAGTCAATCTTGGAGAAGTTGCTTGCCCCTTGGAGTTGATCGAACAGATCGTCGATTCTGGGCAATGGGTACCTATTCTTGATCGTAACCTTATTAAGCTCACGGTAGTCGATGCACAGACGCATCGATCCATCCTTCTTCTTGACAAACAAAATTGGTGCTCCCCAAGGAGACGAACTAGGTCTGATGAAATTTTTGGCCAACAACTCATCTAGTTGCGTTCTCAATTCCTTCATCTCCGTTGGTGCTAACCTATAAGGTGCTCTAACAACAGGTGCTGCCCCAGGGATGATGTCAATCCTTAATTCGACTTGCCTATCTGGTGGTAAACCAAGTAGTTCTTCAGGAAAAACTCCAGGGTATTCAGAAATGACGGGGATATCTTCTATCTTCGGTTTAGGCTCATCAATAATCACTTGTGCCATGTAGATGACACAACCCTTCTTTAAACACTTGGAAGCCTTGAGCATAGTCACTTGCTCAGGCAGTCCATACTGAGTATCTCCCCGAATGGTAAGTGATTCACCAGACGGAGTCTTAATCAACACTTGCTTTTTGTTGCAGACAATTTGGGCCTGGTTATGAGATAACCAGTCCATACCCAAAACTATGTCAAAACCGGCTAACATAAAGGGAAGTAGGGACAGAGGAAAAGAGTGATTCTTAATGGATATAACACATCCATCTAACACAGTAGAGACGGTTTCTAGGGTGCCATCTGCTAACTCCACCTCATAATTCACACTTAGGGTTTTGACAGGTAATTTCAACAATTCACAAAACTTATTATCAACGAAAGACTTATCAGCGCCTGAATCAAAAAGTACTCTTGCATAGACATCATTTACAAGAAAAGTACCCGTAATCACATTGTCGTCTAGAATCGCTTCCTTTGCACCCATCCTGAAGACTCTAGCATTTGTCTTCTTTCCTTCGTCGTCTTTCTTTGCATATTTCGGGCAGTTGGTCTTAATGTGCCCCTTTTCATTGCAACGGTAGCACGTTGCGTCTTTCAGCTTCTTGCAATCCAAGGTCTTGTGATCCTTGGACTTGCATATTCCACATGCAAAAGTTTTCGACTGGGTCTGAGGGTTAGATTCAAACCTGCACTTTCCAAAGTGCTGTTTCTTGCAAATCTTGCACTTGGGCTTATCACCAGACTGATGCCCATCTTTCCTTGACTCAGACCCCTTCTTGTTGTCACCGTTTCCTCGGTGCTTCTTGTTTGACCTCCGTGAGTTATCATCTTCACGTTTTCTCTTCTCAGCATCTTTGTTCCTCAGCGATCTTTGTCTGACCGCATCCAGAGTGAGGGACAAAGATATGTCAGCTACAGATCTAAAAGTAGCTGGCCGAGAGGCCTTTACGCTTGCCTTTATCTCGGGGGCTAAACCACCGATAAAACGAGCTATTCTTTTTGGTTTCGGGGTCACCAGATACGGAACCAACCGGGACATTGTATTGAAGCTTGTGAGGTAAGCTTGACAGTCAAGGTTTGTCATTACCAACGATAGAAAACCAGACTCTATCTTCTCCACCTCATGCTGAGGGCAGTAATTTTCCCTGATAAGGGCAACAAATTGCTCCCATGACATGTTGTACAATGGGATTTTCCCAGTGGCTTGAATCAGAGATCTCCACCAGGCTAAGACTTCACCCTTAAATGATTGCGACACAAACTTGACCACATCCCTCTCAGCGCATCCGCTGATATCCACAACTGTGTCCATCTCATCTAACCACGTCATGCAGTCAATGGCTCCCTTTTCCCCAGTGAAATCCCTGGGCTTGCACGAGATAAAGTATTTATAGGAGCAACCCTTAGTACGGGGTTCTTGATTAAGTACAACCTGTTGAGATGGGGCACTGTGGTGGTTTAAGGAGAGTCTATCATCATCTTTCTTGGGTTCATCCTTTTGGAAGGTGGCTTTGTATGCGGTGTAGATAGGGTCCTACTTCGAGTCCCACTATACTCTTCGTACTGCCGCTCCAAGGCCTTTGTAACTGCGTCGTCTACTAACGCTTTCAGTTCAGCACCCGTTAGATTAATTCGGGTGTTATCATTATTCTCCACTGGGTGACTATTAATTTCGTCTGAGTCAGCCATTTTAATTGAACTGTTACATAAAACAAGGACAATAGTTTACTTGGGAGTTTATTATGGAATTGTCTTTTATGGCAATTCATTAACCATGGTAACAGAGACCATATTTGGTTAATTCATTATTCACATTAAGTTAGGATTTTATCATAATTTATCCTAGAAAAAAAAACAATACAGTTTTATTAATGGCACAAAAGGCCTAGTCACAAGGACATTTTTTAAATTATAAGCTATGATTTCAGAGAATCAAAGCATGAAGGTATACTGGCACAACAGGCCTAGTCACAAGGACATTTATAAATTATAAGCTATGATTTCAGAGAATCAAAGCATGAAGGTTTGAACCTAGTTCATTACCTTTATCTGACAGGGAGTCATCGCTACCACTGTCTTTTGGCTCATATGGAAATGAGCAGGGCCCGTAGGCGCTATATTACCACGTATGGTCAAAATATGATCATCTCAATTGATGATCTAAACCCATGATTCAGAGATCATTAAATTGGGTTAGGAATCTTTTGAAGAATCCTATAATAAGAATGACGTGTGTGATTTTAATGAATCACGTCTGCCAGGAGTGTTAACATATTTTCAGATGTTAATAGGGATACGAATCTTTTAAACAGGTCTTACCATCATGGCCAGGTCTTCACAATGACACTCAGGCTAGGTTTCACTCTTAAGATTCTTATTAAATAATTATTAGGCAGATTTTTTTATTAAAATGAATGATTTTGATTTATTTATTTCATGTAATATATTCATGCATATAGTAGCAAAATGAAATTTATAACATAACATTCCATTAATTATTAAATAGGTTAGACGTCGCCCTAAACGGGACTTTTTAACAAAGCAACATACCCACGCAGGGGTTAAACAACATACTAGTCCACGCAGGGACTTAAACAAACATTATGCCCTCGTAGGGGTTAATAGAAAGATAGACCCACGCAGGGGTCAAAACAAACAAACATACATACCCACGCAGGGGCTAATACAGCAAGACAGGCCCACGCAGGGGCTCAAATGATACAAGGAAATTACAACCACAGTGGAAGGATTCAATGGTCCTTCTTGCTCTTCCCTTTTATTAGGCTTGTCAATCCTTGGAAGAAAGTCTGTCGCTCCCTGCGATCGCGGTGAAAGTCTCGCTCGACCTGGTCTAGCCTCTGAAGAATTTCCTCCCGTTCTAGGGGAGAAAACCGTGGCGGCTGCGATTGCGTCCGTATGATAGGTCTGGCAGGTATCTGGTACCCCTGGGTTGGGTATCCTGCTCCCCAAGGAGCTCCATACGGTCCTTCAGGGTTAATGGCGTTGTAATTGGACGCTACCATGTATGGGTCGGCTTCAGCGTAACCGTAGTTGGTGTGAGTCGGTGGCCCAAACGGGTTGTTCATCATAGAACCCGTGTATGCTGGTATGGGGTTATCAAAACCCATCGATGGTGGTTGCTGTGCAACTGGGTTCGAAGGTCCACCCATTTGTGGATCTTCTTGATGTGGCGGATAATGACTGCCACTTGATTGTCGGGGAGAGCTAAAATGAAAGCCTCCTCCTCGCGCGGACATCCGCGCTCCGGTTCTCCTACGCCTCGGCGGTTGTGGAGGTGCCGGTTGAACTGGTGGTGGTGGAGGCGGTGGCGTGACTGCCACGAATCGAGAATCCACAGAGGGATCCTGCTGCTGTTGCTGCTGCTGCTGCTGGTGAGGCGACGAATGTTGCGAGGGTGTGAAGTACCACTCGTGCTGGTTAAATCGAGCCAGGTAACTGTCCGGACCATGGTAGGGTGATCCGTGAAAAGATGAACCATCCGAGATCTCAATAGGATGGTTCGGAGTTCCGGTTGCTGGCTCGACGGGATCCGTGTCCTCGTCCATATCCATAGCTTTGTCTCCCGAGAAGTGGTCCTCCGGTCCCAATGGGTTAAAACCCACTGGTTCTTGTATATAGTTTTCCGGATTAAACCGGCCCCGGAAAACAGGTTTGGGGTCTCCAAAAGAATTGTGCGATAAGGATCGCTGTAGAGGTATGTCGGAAGGTTGTGGGTTATTGGGCTCATTTTCCGAATGTGGCCCATAAGAGTTGTGAACGGGAGGTGTCGAACTGTGCGAAACCGACCGTCTAGCCGGCTCAAAGAGGTTCCTCCGGTTCCATCGAGGATCGTCACTCTCGGTGGTAGAAGGAGCTAGCCGTTGTGAAGGTCCTGCCTCGTTGTCATTGGGGGCGGTGATTGGCCCCTTGCCTCTTCCTCTACGTCGAAAGAATCTTGGCGGCATTTTTAATCCTGTCAATACAACATAAGTTAACGACAAGAATATATAAAATAAAGGACAAGACAAATCAAAACAAAATAGAATTTGTCCTATGTTATATGTCTAGACTCGAAAGTTTTTGAAATGTGCAATTGTGTAACTGAGATTAAACACAAAAGGCTAGTGTTTAATTCACTCTGTGTTGGCTCTGATACCAACCTGTCACACCCCGATTTCCACGCGTCACCGGTGGGCCCGGTGGGGGAGTATCGTGACGTGGTTGGCAACATAATAGTCAAACAACACAATATTTAATATGCACAGCGGAAGCAAATGAAAGATATAATTCAACCGAATATAATATTGTAATATCAAATATCACAACTGTCGATTGTTTATCCACTGACGGATTGAAAATAAAATGGAAACAATAGTTCAACAGACTTTTAGGCATCTTAAGCTTGCGAGACTTCTATTGATGCTAAGGGGAAATCCAGCCTATTACGCTTAGTACCTGCATTTAATCTTTTTGGGAAAATACGTCAGTTTACACTGGTAAATACAATCAACTGACTCATTTTAGAAATGATTAAAAATTGATTTGGATGCACGTGGCATAAACATTTTATAACTTGGGATAATTATTTAAATATATAATCTCGTAAAAGAATTACATGTTCCTTATGCGTTCAGTAGCCCGGATCGTGCCGGGTTAAAGCTTAATAGACACACCACATGATATAGTCCCGCGGCGGGTTGTTCCCGAAACCAGCGGTTATACCTTGTTATTCATAAATGCACTAGCGGGTGTACGCCTACACGCGCGTGCTAAGGTTGTGGCCATTTCGTAAAATGATGCCAAGGATATCCGGGACATGGTCATTAACCCCCCAAAGGCTTTAAGCAAGCAAAACATATTTAAACGGGCCGATTAAATTATTCAATTAACCACCATATGATGGAAGATTTAATGCCCGACCAAGCGGTATTTTATATACCGTAACCCAAGCCCATATAGGGAAAATAAGTTAAAAGTATTTACCTGAGCAAAGTAATAATCACAATAAGAAAATGCAAGTAGCTTTTACTGGTCCTCCTAATCTGGAACGAAGGTTTATAATAACCTATTAGAATCCTAACGGGTCTTTAGTTAAGCTTAAGCTTAGACAGGTTAGTTTCAAAGATACGGTTCGTACGCATGATTAAGCGAAGACCGGATAGAATGTGATTTAGACCTGACAAGTTCGGAGACTTGCTTAATATGGGTATTTCATACATATTCTGGATTTTGAGATAAAACCGATAAGGTTTGACCCGTTTCGGCTAATTTATGCAAACTAGTTACATAAACCGAACCGAACGCGTAATAAGCGTAACGGGTAATTATTAGAGCCATATACAGGTTTCCTAAGTTAGTATGCTTCAAATATGTTGTGACATCAGTAAGATATCTTTTATTATGCCCGAAACGAATTTAAACACAAACTATGCCCCGTAGGGGTAGTTTGGTCATTCACAAGGTTATAAAAGAGTTTAAATATTAACCTGAGTTACAGGTCTGATGTAATCATCAAAAATACTCAATTTAATAAGTCATAACAGTAGGGTAAAGTATATACGTGAAATTTATAAATTATAACCAAACTATGCACCGTAGGGGCATTTTGGTAATTTCACATAAGTCGAAAAGCTCAAAATTGAAGTCTGAGTTTAACAACTTTTGGTTACTGTTAAAATATTATAATTTACCTAAAATATCAGTATGTATCAACCCTTGTATGTTTAAAATAGTTCTAGTACATACTATGCGTTAAAAACGCTTAAAAAGGCGATTAGAAGCCATTTCCGGGTTCTATACATAAAGCTGATATTTTTATTATTCCAGAAGGCTTAAAATAATTTATTTATCATATCTAATCAGTAGCAAAAGGTTTGGAGTCGATTAGATATGTAAAACTCATTTTATAGCCCGTAAGGGCAAAACCGACAATTATCGGATTAAGCCTATGACTATAAGTTATGCTCAGCCTAAAATTAATTAAAAATATTCAAAATTCCCAAAATAATATATTACATCAGTGGGTAATAAGTTTGATATCAAAAAGTGGATTTAAATAGGCTATATGCTAATTATGTCGTTTAATTAACATAAAGCTTTCAATTTACGCTAATGAGCATAACTCTTAATCTAGACCTCAAACTGATGTCAAATTTTGGTTACAAGTTTATATATCAGTAATTAAGGTTTCTAATCTTTTACATTTTCAAAAATCACGTTTTAAGGTGAAAAGGGCATAATGGTCAACATATGGGCAATTAACAGAATCATGCATATTAATTGGATAACTAATGAACCAAGGTGTATAATCACAGAGGGTTATATTAGCATGTAACCTAGTCCAATTAAAGCTCTGAGACATTTCTAAAACATGCCTAAACGGGTCAGAACTGAAGTCAAAGCAAAAGTCAAAGCTTTGCGACTTTCGGTTCCGAACCGGGTCTAAACAGTAAATTGTCGGGTTGAACATGTTTAGACATGTTCTTACACTAATTACCAAGTTATATTAATGATCAAACAGGTTGTATGTGTTCTACATTACTAATTATGCATAAATTAGAAAATAAACATTCTGTTGACTTTTTAATAACAAGTTTGACCCGACATTTGACCTAGTTAGAGGGGGAATCAGGGGGACCCTTTTAAGGGTTTATTACCCAGATAATTACCAACTTATAACTACTTTCAATTCGACTAATCACTGGACCTTTAGTGATTAATCGCTAAGTCAACCGTTAATTACGACGGTTTGACTTTTAAGCTAAAACTAAGCAAAAACTTAACTAAGGAAGGTCAGACATACTTACAAGAGTCCTATGAATGACCAGAGATGATTTGGAATTGCACTTGAGCTCCAGAGATAATCAGGAATGCAAATGAGAATGAATGATCAATGTTGCCAACATGTGGGACTTTATATAGTGATTCAAACCCACTATATTGTTGACATGCAAGTCTACAACTGACCATAACTCATCCACAAGTATCCCTAGTGTCTAGGAGTCATTTAGGGGTCGTCCAAATATGAGGAAAATCGAATGTATGTCAGTTATTGCGTTTAAACAGCAAACAGTCCCGTTTTCAGTTGCTGGCAACACCTTGCGCACCGTAAGGGTTGTGCTTGTGGTGCGCAAGCCCTTTGCAGAAAAAAAAAATGTTTGTTCTTTCAGGTTTTGAAGGGGAAACTCGTGGGTTTCAAATTTGGGACATGTTTTTCAGTAAGGGGCCTCTAAAATGTGCCTTGAACAGTTACATACCCTACCACTTTGATATGTTTGCTTGGATTCTTTTAAAAGTGCCATAAACGAAGGTTTACCGTAGAAATTCCATAGGATCCTATTTTGCACTTTGAATTCAATTATTATCAGCGATTACCGGATCGAAGGTATATTAGATGTTTAAAATATATATTAGGGTCTAGGGATTTGTAAATGAGGTCGTTTAGAGGTGAAAGTTAACATGACGACACTTTCAAATCCTGCCAAACATCTTTTTATTAAATCCGGGTTTATAACGCTTTTTGTCTAACATGACACGTGTCGTTATTTCATTGAACACGAATTTTCGAGGTGTTACATCAATACACGTGGGAACTGGATTCGGAAATGAAGCGAAAGTATCCTCACTTATTCCGGTATATCTCGAGGACGAGATATTAAAAAAGGTGGGGAGGATGTAAGGACCTGCAAAAATGTCCCAAAACGACCCGTAAGTAGAAACTCGGACCCCTAAAACCCTAATCCTTGTTGAAAATCAAGAAAATCAAAATTTAAGGGCCTCTTGCGGGCCGCATAAGAGTTAAGGGAAGCTTACGCAGGCCGCGACAGCTAAGTGATTCGGCCGGATAAGCTTTAGGCCACGTGTCAGCCACGTGGCGAACCTACGCGTGACACGCTAGCCCTAATCGTAGCATAGGTGGCCCTCGTGGGCCGCGTAAGATGTTGTGAGGGTTTCGCGTAAAACCCAAATAATTGCTATAAATGGGACGATGCATGGCACAACTTCTGTGTTCGAAAATTTTACTCAAAAACGTAGTATAATGCTCAAATTCGAAATTTCACTTAGAGAAACGATGCTACGAGTACAGGGTATTAACTCAATCACTGCTACGATACAATGTCCGATCAATTGAAACCGATCCGATGGATGTTTAAGTGATGCCCGAATCCGGGCTATACTTTGTCATTCGTCGTGAGGGTTTTGATTTCGTGAGTTTATCGTAAATGTTGTATTAAGTTACTGACCTAGTTTAGTGTGCATTGTTATTTAACTAGGTTACGAGGCTAAATCAGTAGGCAAAGTTCTGTCCAATTAAACTTGCAATGTGAGTCACTCTCTTTTATCAAAAGTATTTTACAATACCTCAAATTATTTTCCAGTTATATTTTACAGGGGGTAAGTCTTTGTTATCTTAAATTACTGGCAGTAAATGGGGTATTGTGCACATTACTATTGTTCTCTCTCGTTTAGGTGGACGAACCTAAACAGAGATAATCATCATTATTGGGTGAAAAGACCCAATAGTGGTATGACCATCGTCACCAGGGGGTGTCACTGGACCAGATAATTATAAGATAGAGGCAATTGTAATCGCTCTTAGTCCTGTAATTTATAACAATGTGTCGTTTTGTGCAAAATGAATGACTCGCCAGTATTTCTCCGCTGATAAAATCTTTTTAAACATGTTTTAGGTAATTTACTGTGAACCAGGAAAAGTGTCGCGTAGCACACCAGCTTGAAGAATGTGGCTCAGTAAATAAAATAAAGAAACATGTTTTTGTAAAACAAGGATTTCCCTGTGAAATTACCTTTATTGTAAATTATGGGGTTTGTCCCAAATTGTGAAATAAAATAATTGGGCATTTTCAGTTTAAAAAAAAGATCCTGCTAAAATTTTCGCTGCCAAAATAAATACTAATACCACGGGTTTCTGTTCCGCGGCTCCTGAAACGAGTAAAACCGGGTCGGGGGCCGTGACAATTGTTTTGTTTGCATGCACTATGTGATAGTGGTTAATATATGTGCACATGTTATGATTGTTATGTTACAAGCACACATGTCATCTTTCGAGAGTGGACTATCCGATACCCATGACCCGATGGCTGTCATTTCAGACGACGAGGTTATACCCGAGCCAGAGATATTTACGTCAGACACTAAGAGTGGTCCTGACATGCTATCCAAGGACGAGGACGACTTCCAGTCGTTCGCGCTAACAGACTTTGGCGATGATTTACCTATTGCTGTTGGTTTCCCTGACGAGGTTCCTTTTGACATCCCTGCTCCAGTCCATGATCACCTCATCATTAGTCACCCCGATGGTGAGCACATCATGGCTCCAATTCTCGATCTTGTTCCTCTTGTGGTCATCCCTCCCAAGGACTGGCCTTTCGATGACTTGTTCGATGACGACGTCGATTTGTTTGTAGACGGTCCCCCAGCTGACGCCAAGGGCGATGGGGAGATAGATGAGGATGTTGTAGCTGTCCCACCTCCTATTGTTCCTATCGTTGAGATATCTTCTGATTCCAGTCTGCACTCGGTTTCAGACTCATTTGAGTCTGTGACCTCTTCAGCTTTACGGGCGGCCGGATTGTAGCTTTTTGCTACTGACTCAGACGACGACACTGCTATGTTTGTTGCACCATCTCCTACTCGTGACCCTACACCTCCACACGAACCCGAGCCTGGTCCTGAGCTAGATCTTGTTCCTCTTGGTCAGCCTGATATTGCACCTATTGATCCTGAGCTGATTCCTGATCCTGACCATGTCCTATTTGGATTACCTGATATCGCACCTCTTATTCCAGATCCAGTACCCGCACCTGTTGATCTTCCTCTTGCTAAGCCATTTCTTCCTCCACCCGCACCCGCTGATGTTGCTCCTTTCCCTCCTGTAGAGTCTGATGTCAACCGCACTGATTTACCGATTGTTTTCCTTCAGGACATCCCTGCACCCCGTCCAGGGGAAGGTACGTCAGGCCACCCCCCGAGCTACGATCCTTTTACTTCAGCAGCTTTTCCTTCGATTCCTCAGACTGCACCATTTGCTCCCTCCACATCTACACCACTTGACGAGCCATTCCGATGGTTCCCACCATACTCTATGCCAATCTCAGACCCCTATCATCCCTCCCATTTTGTTGGCTACACACGTGATGAGTTGTTTTTGTCTTTGCAGTTACAGTTTGAGGTTTTGAGTCGCAGAGTTTTGGAGCTTGAGCTGACACCACGTCCCCCACCTTGTCCCTGCCAGTCTACTTTTGTTCCCCCACATTCATCACCGTCTCCTTTTGCACATCCACCTGCTGCTCTTACACCTTTTCCAGGCTTTGATGCTCGTTTCCTTACTGTCGAGCATCGGATCAGTTATTTGCTTCACCGTGTCTACGAGCTCGAGGAGGAGCTTGCGCATGTTCACAGCTTGCTTTTCTTCCCTCCTCCTCCTCCACCTCCACCATCAGCATAGTAGGTTTTTGGTCTTATGCAAATTGCAATACTTTTGGTGAGAACGCTACTATTGAGTCGAGATTGTGAAGACTTTTGAAGACCACTTTTGACCATGTTATTTTTGTATATTGACAGACTTATTGGACAAGAGTAGTGTGACCCTGTGTCCCTTTTGATATGATACACTTTGTAAACAATGTAACTGTGGTCGGTAATTAATGAAAGCTCAATCGTCATGTTCTCACTAAACACTTTGTGATTTACATGTTTGTGCTATGACTATGTTGTTGCATGATTGCTTGCTATGATGAATGCTATTATATATACGTACTATTTATTTATTTAACAAATAATACCTGACCCATCCGATCTTCTTCCTACAAGAAAGATGTCGCCGCGAAGGAACACCGATACCAACAATCCTCTGCCGAGTACTGAGGCGGAATTACAAGAGCGCATCTCACATGCCATCGCACACCACGAGGCCCTTCGTGTCACACCCAACCGATGGCGGAAACATCGGGGTGCGAGCTCTAAGCATTCAGATTGCTCATGAGATTCCATAACACTAGAAATTTCATAATAGATTAAATTGATTTAACATTGTCTAAAACGAATAACCATCACATCAAGTATCAAATTACACCAAATATCAAATATTGTTCAAAGTTTATTTAACTACGTGGGTTTCTAAGCATCACCCTAGCTTGATTCACTTGTTTCCACAACATCCTATCAGCCTGCAACATGTATTAAAATAGGGTCAATACAAAAATGCATCGGCGAGCATACAAGTTTGAGTAATAGCATAATAGATTAAAATAACTCATATCCATATGTAAGTGTAACAAAATAGCTTCAGCCATGCTAGTGTTCGCAGTCCAACAAGTGGTAGCCCAAGTATCCTGATGCTTTGTTATTTTCCCAAGTCTCAAGGAAAACTAGAATCCTCCTAACAATACCCCTGAGAATAGTGGGGAGATGCATCTTCTATAGCGCTACTATTGTTAAGGCGGAACTACACACCCTGAATTAAACGTTCACATAGCACAAATAGAATACAAGAATCACAAGCTTCACATACACACAGGATAGAGTTTAGTTTGCATAAGTCTCAAGTATCGTAGTTTAGTAGAATACATGTTACATCCGAAAGTTTAAAACAAAAAGGGATCGAGTATACTCACAGTGATTGCTTAACAGATTAACTGTTATTGGATCAAAGGGAGCTCTTTAGGTTTAGCCTGATTAGATTGCAACGAATAAGTGTCGGACATAACAAGAGATTGCACAAGTGTCGGATTAACCACTGGATCGGATGGATGTCCGATCGGATGGCCATCCGATCGGATTGACAGTCGCTTGAGGTGGCAATGTGTGAGGCAACGGATGGCTACCCGATCAGATGGCTATCCGATCAGATTGCCACTCGATTCAAGTGTAAGTGTTGCTAAGTGTATTGGTTGCTTTGATCGGATGGTTGTTTGATCGGATGGCTATCCGATCGGATTTCCATTCGATCAAGGTTCCCAAGTTTCAAGTTTCTAAAAAAGTTTGAAGGGTTTAGAGGCACAAGTTATATTGGTCAGATGGCAGTTCGATCGGATGGCTATCTGATCGGATTGCCATTCGACGATGGTAGTTTCCCCGAGTTTCAAAGATTCAAAGTTCCAAGTGTTCAAGACTATGAGACAAGTGTCACCGGATCAAGTGGTTGTTCGATCGGATGGCTATCCGATCGGATTGCCGCTCGATCGAGGGGTCCTTGTTCCGTTTATGATTTTGAAAAGTTTCTAAGTTTCTAGATTAACTGACGACACGGTACGCACTGAGACAATGGTAAACTCATCAACACACAGCCGTTTTGGTCGGGTGGGGATCACCCCTATCCGTTCAGTCGTCTGTTCATAACGGGTTTATATCGGAATCCATACTATGGTCGTCTTCTTTGGCAACAATCCGTTTCCAAACCAACTCCAGACTATCCATCAAGTCTACAGTCCGTTTAGACCCGGATTCCGCCGTTTAAAGTGAAGGATTGAAGAAAAGATGAAGATAACTTAAGTTTTGTTATGAAAATCCTAGATCTAACTTAGATTCAGTGAAAAACACATGGAATTCCTCATATCTGAGCTAGATTCTACCAGGAATGACATCATATAGTATTTTGTACAAACCACCACCATGATGACATCATCCTCAAGAACTATCCTCAAGAACTCAGATCTAAGATATTTCACGGTGAAAAGTGTGATCTCAAAGGAGAATCACATAGGGAATCAAGTGTACATCAAGAAAGTACAAGATTCAAGTGTGAAAGGTACCGAAATCACCATTAAATGGAGGAAAAGAGGAGTGCGTGCGTCTGGTCGAGTGAGGCTATCACATCAGTGAGAATGGTGATGTGACAAACCTATTTATAGTGTGAGAAGGAGGGTTAAGGCGGTGTGTACGGATCGGATGGCAACTCGATCGAGTGGCCATCCGATCGGGTGGTCATCCAATCGGATTGCCACTAGGCCAATCCATCTTTTTGGTGTTTCCGTCTTTGATTCGATTTGCACGTTAGATCAAGCATTGCGTTGCGTATTTATTGGGTAATAGTATCATGTGACTAGATTACATTATTAAAACAAGTTTCCATAGCTTTCATAGTTTCTGCCAGTGACAAGACTCCAGTCCCTCGTTCAACCAAGTCTCAAGTTTCACGAGCCTCAAGAGTCAAGCACCATAGTATCAAATATCATAGAATTATAGTCTAATAGATTCATAGTCTCATAGTATCATAGAATCATAGTTTCCAAGCATCAAGTATCAAAATCATAGCATAAGTTTCACCAAGTATCAGAAGTATCACATAACTCATAGTATAGGGGCTAAAAGTGTCAAATAGGCAAAAGTCTAGTGACGCGGGCGTTACAGTCTCCCCTCCTTTAGGAGATTTCATCCCCGAAATCAAGGAAGAAGATTGCTTGAAGAGCTGCGGATACTTGGTCTTCATCTCACTTTTCAGCTCCCAAGTGAATTCGGCGCCCCGCTTTCCTCCCCAACGAACCTTGACGATGAGAATTTTGCTGCGCCTCAATCGCTTTACACCCTGATCCATGATTTCGACCGGTTTCTCCACAAAGTGTACAGCCTCATTTATTTGCAAATCTTCCATGGGAACCTGTAGTTATTTGTCGGCTAGACATTTACGTAGATTGGATACGTGGAACACTGGATGCATATTATTTAGTTCTTGTAACAAGTCGAGTCTGTACGCCACCTTGCCAATCCTATCGAGTATCTTGAAAGGACCCACATAGCGAGGAGAAAGCTTTCCCTTCTTACCAAAACGAACTACTCCCTTCCAGGGAGATACCTTGAGAAGGACTCGGTCACCAACATCAAATTCCAGAGGCTTGCGCCTATTATCCGCATAGCTCTTTTTTCTGCTCCTGGCCTTGATCAAGTTATCACGGATCTGAAGAATCTTATCCGTTGTCTCTTGAATGATTTCAGGGCCAGTAAACTGCTTGTCACCAATCTCATGCCAACTGAGAGGAGATCGGCACTTGCGCCCATACAAAGCTTCGAAAGGAGCCATCTGATTACTGGAATGATAGCTGTTGTTGTACGAGAACTCAATCAATGGTAAATGTACATCCCAGTTACCACTAAAGTCGATGACACAAGAACGGAGCATATCCTCTAGGGTCTGGATAGTACGCTCGGTCTGTCCATCCGTTTGGGGATGAAAGGCCATGCTAAGATTCACATGTGTATACATAGCGGACTGAAAAGTTTGCCAAAGACGTGAAGTAAAACGACCATCACGGTCCGAGATTATGTGAAGAGGTATGCCATGACGGCATATAACCTCATCAGTATAGATTTGAGCAAGTCTCTCCACTTTATAATCTTCACGAATAGGAAGAAAGTGGGCTGATTTGGTCAAACGATCAATTATCACCTAGATACTATCGTGACCAGAAGGTGTTCGAGGTAGCTTGGTAATAAAGTCCATAGCGATGCTATCCCATTTCCAAAATGGGATTTCGGGTTGTTCTAAGAGTCCTGAAGGACGTTGATCATCAGCCTTAACTTTCGTACAAGTAAGGCATTTGGAAACATATACAACAATGTCCCTCTTCATGCCAGGCCACCAATAAGTTGCACGCAAATCATGGTACATCTTATCAGCGCCCGGATGAATAGAGTAACGGGATTTGTGAGCCTCATTCATAATGAGCTCACGGAGGTTATCGCGATCCGGCACCCAGATGCGATTGAGGTAGTATTAGAGTCCATCAGGTTTTGTTTCGAGTTGTTCAATCTTAGCGCCTTGAATTTCCACTTCTAGACTTCCTTCATTTGCTGACGAATACTGAGCGTCACGAATACACGCATGGAGATCATTAGAGATACGAATAGCATTCACATGAGTTTTACGACTAAGGGCATCGGCCACTACATTTGCCTTGCCAGGATGGTAGCCAATTTCGCAGTCGAAGTCGTTTAGCAATTCCACCCAACGTCTCTGTCGCATGTTCAGCTCCTTTTGGTCAAAGATATGTTGAAGGCTCCTAAGGTCAGTGAAAACCACACACTTAGTACCATACAGTTAGTGTCGCCATATCTTTAACGCAAACACAACTGCACCAAGCTCCAGATCGTGAGTAGTATAGTTTTTCTCATGCACCTTGAGTTGACGGGAGGCATAAGCAATAACCTTGTCCCGCTGCATAAGCACACAACCCAATCCACGGTTCGAGGAATCACAATATACCACGAAATCATCATTCCCATCGGGGAGAGTTAGAACAGGAGCATTACACAAAAGAGTTTTAAGAGTCTGAAAAGATTCCTCTTGCTCGGGACCCCAAGCAAAAGGTCTCTCTTTCTGAGTCAACGAAGTGAGGGGAACAATGATCTCAGAGAAGTCCGAAATGAATCGGCGGTAATAGCCCGCCAACCCTAGGAAGGAATGAATCTCCGATGCAGATTTAGGCGCACTCCAATTCTTAACAGCTTCGATTTTAGATGGCTCAACATGAATACCTTGCTTACTAACGACGTGACCAAGAAATTGTACTTCATTAATCCAGAACTCACACTTAGAAAATTTAGCATACAAACGTTCACCACGTAAGAGTTCAAGCATCAAGCGTAAATGTCGAGCATGATCAACTTTAGTTTTAGAATAAATGAGAATATCATCAATAAAAACTTTCACAAAACGATCAAGATAAGGCTTACAAAAAAGATTCATGAGATCCATTAACACAGCGGGTGCGTTGGTCAATCCAAAAGGCATGACCACGAACTCGTAGTGCCCATAACGAGTACGAAATGAGGTTTTGGGTACATCATCCTCGAGTACACGAAGCTGATGATAGCCAGAATGAAGATCGATTTTCGAGAAACAGGACGCGCCTTGTAGTTGGTCAAATAAATCATCGATACGAGGTAGAGGTTAACGATTCTTAATGGTAAGCTTATTAAGTTTGCGGTAGTCGATACACATATGGAACGAACCATCTTTCTTCTTGACAAATAGCACAGGAGCACCCCACGGAGAGGTACTTGGATGAAAGAACCCCTTGTCGAGTAGTTCTTGAAGCTGACTAGATAGCTCTTGCATCTCGGAAGGTGCAAGACGATACGGGGCCTTGGCGACAGGAGTCGCCCACCAGGTATGAGATCAATACGAAAATCTACAGTTCTAGGAGGTGGAAGACCGGGTAGATCTTCAAGAAAGACACCGGGGAAGTCACACACCACCAGAACATCGCTTATGTTCTTCCCATTGCTCTTTTGTTCCACCACGCGGGCCAAGAAAGCAAGGTTTTGTTTACGTAAGCACCTGCTCGCTTGTGTTCATGATATTAGCCTCAGTCCTTTTGAAGGTCGGTCTCCATAGACATGCAAGATATCACCAGACGATAGAGGCAGACGAACGAACTTTTCGTGACAAGCAATCTTGGCATGGTTCTTACGCAACCAATCCATACCGATAATGACATCAAAACTACCCAATTGCATGGGTATTAGATCAATAGTAAACACGTGGTCGTTAAGAGTCAAGGAACAACCACAGAGTATAGAATCAACTAGAATAGACTTCCCATCGGCAATCTCCAACGAAAATAACTTAGGTAACATAGAGCGTGCACAGTTTAACAAAGATTCAAATTCTACGGACACAAAGCTTCTGTCGGCACCAGTATCAAATAGAATCAAAGCATAAAGGTTATTCATAAGAAATGTACCATTAACGACGTCATTGTCGTTACGAGCTTGGTTGGCATTAAGATTGAATGCTCGTCCACGAGCAGCTGGCTATTGATCCTGGTTCAGCTGAGGACACTGGTTACGAAGATGAGTAGTATCTCCACATTTGTAGCATGCACGAACAGCGTTGGTTGGCTTTGGGTTCTGCGAAGGAGCTGGAAGAGCTGGTAGGGCTGCCTGAGCTAGGGCTTGCTGAGCTGGTTGAGCAGGGTTAGCTTGACGACAATAGGGAGTCGTGTGACCATAGCGATTGCAGTTGGTGCACAGACGACATGCAGAGGCAACAGGATGATGAAAATTACAAGTGGTACACTTGGGATAAGACCAAGAGTACTGTTTCTTGACTTCAGGGGCAACAGTGTTCTGAATAGTTGTAGCAGGAGCAGGCTTAGCAGCAGGATTTGCAGAAGGAACAATAGAATTGCATCCTGAACCCTGTGATTTTCGCCTCTTGTTCTTGCTGCCACTTGGATGCTGGGAAAGTTGGTATGCAGAATTGGAGGGAGCAGGATTAGCAAACTGCTTATCACGAACGCGGTTGTTGTTGTTAAGACCAGCTACAAGACGGTAGACTTCCTCAATATTTCGAAGTTGGGTTGCTTCAATAGAATCACGCAT
This sequence comes from Helianthus tuberosus, assembly GCA_030545235.1. Lineage (NCBI taxonomy): Eukaryota > Viridiplantae > Streptophyta > Magnoliopsida > Asterales > Asteraceae > Helianthus > Helianthus tuberosus. The sequence goes on from CM060387.1 coordinate 283,391, forward strand.
AGCAGGAGGTAGACCATTGAGGTACTTGGTTATCATGCATTTAGGGGTAGAAACCAAGCGAGGAACAATCAAGCTGAGCTGCTTGAAGCGGGTAGTATAGGCCAGATTATCATCACCAATCTACTTGAAGTGCCAGAACTCTTCTTTAAGTTTCAGTTGTTCATAGGGAGGGCAGAATTCAAGCATCATCAATTCTCGCACCTCAGCCCATGGAAGAGCATAGGCTTCTTCATTCGATCAGATGTTTCTCTCATTTGTCCACCATTCTAACGCTCTGCCTTAGGATACTCGCTGTTAATGAAGGTAACCTCGATGTTGTCAAACCACTCGAGCATAGCAGTCACCCCATCACTGCCCATGAAAGACTTAGGGTTGCAAGAGACAAAATGCTTATAGGTGAACTTGGTAGACTTTTCTTTCTCTGTCTTAAAGTCAACAGAAGAGGGCGGAGTGTTCGATCCTTGGATCTCAGAGACGATCTTTGGCACGACTCGAGTGATCTGGTCGGCCATGAAGGACATCATCTTTTTCTGAGACTTTTCCCTGGATCTCCTGAGAGTGTCGAAGAGCTTTCGAGAAGACATCCTATTGATCCAATAAGAGGATCGTATAAGTCTGGGTTCACAAAGTCTCACAGCATAGATTCACACACGATAGATTAAAGACCCGAGATTCAACAAGATTCACATTGTTCACATTAGTTTTAACACCACAACTCACGACCTTCGCATGGCACGTTGTACGGAGTTTGGCAACATGTCAAAAACGCTTATATATAGGAAGTACTAGTGGCGTATCCACCACGCTTCGGGCATATCGCTTCCGCCTCGTATTCGGTGTCATGTTACGTGTCGTAAAACACACTCATCTTCATAGATTCACATAGACTACTCCAATAGTTTCACATAGATTCCAACAGATTCCACAGGTTTCAATAGATTCGTAGACTTCAATAGATTCAATAGTTTACAATAGATTCAATTGATTTATAGATTCCAATAGATTCAATAGATCCTCATAGATTCATGTTAACAACCCACAAACAACGAAGTCCCGCATGGCACGTGCTACGAAAGTTCGGTAGCATGACAGAAGCACTTAAATATAGGAAGTACCAGCGGCGTATCCACCATGCTTCAATCATGCCACGTTCCCCTCGTCATCGGTGTCATCCTTCGTTAATCGCAACATTAGATTCCACCACTTTTCACAACGTAGATTAACCCAAATAGATTCGACATAGATTAAATAGATTCAACATAGATTAACCAAATAGATTTCACAACTTAAACCCGAGCCTACAAAACTACGAACTTCACTTAGCGCTTGGTAGGAAGACTCGGTAACATGCCAGAAACAAACAAGTTTATCAAAAAAAAAATAACTTTGTTTAAATAATGGCTTCATCAAAATAAAAACTTCAAAAATAAAAAGTCTTACGAAAACCGACGCTTTTTACGCCTTTCGCCCTTTTACTAACCACTAACCCAACCACCTACCTTTAACCCAAGCCTAACCCTTCACCCAAAAGTCCTCTTGATATTTACAAAGGTATATAGTTAAAAAGGAGGAGGATTGATTGCTTGGCATGCTTATGGTAGGAGTAAGTTTCATGCCGCTCTCGAGTGATCCACTAAAATACATCTTCGGCCGAGTGTTGAGTGATCCCCCGTGAGGTATGTGAACTTGTATATAAGTGAAATTTTAAAAAGGCATGTTATGCCTTAATAAGTAATTTATCTTATGAAATGTTTTAAATAAATCATGACGAATAGGATTGTAAATAAATAAAAATAAAACTTAATAAAGAATCTTGGAAATCCCGACACTCTACGACAAGCCCAAAAACCTTCCCTTCTACCCATTCCATTTGGAAGTGTAAAGCCACATTATAAAGAGTTTTGCTTGAGGACAAGCAAATATTCAAGTGTGGGGGTATTTGATGTGCACAAAATGCAACATATAAATTACATCAATTGTGGCATAAAACTAACCCTTTTTTAGTACTAAGGTTGGAAAAAGTGTATTTTTGTCTTCCTTTTGTATTTTCAGGATTAAATGAGCTCAAATGAACAAAAGAAGCAAAAAGGCAGCTAAATCTAACATAAATACAAGAAAAGGAACAAACATGGCATGCCCATCCTCCCCGACAGCATCTTCCCAAGCAAAGCAAAACAAGAGAACAGAAGGCTGAATACGCCCCGTGCTCAATGAGCACGGAGGCGTGCCCAAGTGTCAGCAGAAAAGACAAAGCTGTAGAACCTTCTATCAGCCACCACGGGGTCGTGCTCAGCGGACACGGGGCCGTGGTCAACTCTAAGATTCGCAAAATCTGGGGAAACTTGATAGTACAGATACGCTTCTGCACACGGGGGCGTGGTCAACTAATGCAGACAAACTGCAATTAATGAAGACAGAGAAGAAGGATGGACACAGGGCCATGCCCGAGCTGCTGTTCAGGCTATAAATAGCGGTGCTTGGCTCATTTGCAAACCATCCCTTGGCACACCACCTCTCTCACACTTCACCCACCACCATCACAACACCGTCATCCACCACCATCATCCATCGTCCATCGTAGAGTGTGTGAGTCATCTCGGGATCTAAGATTGATCGTAAGAGTTCTTAACAATCAAAGGCCATGTTTGCCTAAGTCTCTTACATCACTTGGTGAAGACAAGTGTCTAGTATAATACTTTTTATTTTTAATCTTTTCGCACTTTTTACTTGGTTATGTATTAATGACTTTAATAACTAGTTTCTTATGTTGAAGGTGATTCTTCCTTATCGTTTGTCCGTGGTGTCTTGCCATTATTTTACTGTCTATATAAAATAAAAGATTTTCACCATTCATATCTCCACGGTCTATATGGAGATATGTTGGCTACCTGGTCGGGGGTTAAGGGAACGGTTTCTTAAGAGTCTTGCATTGTTCAGTGTATAGATCCTGCAAGGGCCTGGGTCAAATTTAGTAGGACCTCCTTCAATACCCACCGGTATTGGATGGCGGGGGTCCAAACTCTTTGACCCCCTCATATGTAAGCTACTATTAATACTTTAACCCGGCTACTTAGGAATGTATCCCTGCTGACTCAGACTACTTAGCCGAGGGTAACGTCACCTTCAAAATAGGGGCCTACCATAATATGCATTAATAACTTAATTAATTATCTTTCAATAATCCGACCCTTTAGGATTGTATCCTTGCTGACTCAAACTACTGGGTTGAGGGTAACGTCACCTTCAAAAGAGGGGCCTACTACAATAACTAAGATAATCTCTTAAAAACTGAAAAAGTGCGGAAATAATCAAAGGTTACACTAAACACGAGTCGGAGCCAAGTGATTCATCTTGTCTATCTGTTTTTATTTTTATTTCATTTTTCAGCATATTAGTTAGTTTTTATTTTTTCTAGTTTAAAACCCTTTTTTCTAACTTTTGATTTGATTAGACGTTGAGGATAAACCGATACTAAAAGCTCTTGTGTCCTTGGACGACCTCGGTATCTTGCCAACACTATACTACGCTCACGATGGGTGCACTTGCCCATATGTGTGTTTGGTGTTAGTAAAATATCGTGTTTTATAAATTTAAAACTTGACTAACGTGTAAAAAGGGCTTAAAATATACTTAAGCTTATATACACATCACACACGCATCAAGTTTTTGGCGCCCTTGCCAGGGACACAAGGATTTCAAGAAAGTTAGGAATCAACGGCCTAATCGTTTTTTCTAATTTTTCTTTTTTTTTTAGGATTTTCTTAATTTTTCAGCTTCTGCAGAACTCAGCACGGGCCGTGCCTCCTGAACACGCCCCGTGCCCAATCATTGGAACTGGCAATCCTGTTTTAAGTCAGACAGTAAGCTAAACACGGGGCCGTGCCCACTCAACACGCCCCGTGCCCAAGATTCAGTTACTGAAAACAGAACTGTAAGATCCCGACGGTTGGTAATTTCTGACACAAACATGAGAGATACTGATAATTTTTACTTTCGGCACTCTTTTGGTACGTGGTGTCAAATATGTGGTGGCTCTCATAAAGAATTAGAATGTTATTTTCTAAATTATAAGCCCCACTATATAGACCCATTGTTTTCATGTAGCCTTAAGAGGGGCGAAAGTAAAAATAATCCATATCTCTCCCTCGAATGCTCTCAACCGGATCTTCTAGGAGAAATGCTTCTTGATGAACTTTTTCAAATGGAAGATCTAATTCTTAATTGGTTAAAAGAACTTAGGATAGATTTCAATAATTTATCTCAAGACGATAACCAAGAAGAATTGTTGGGATCGCATTCAAATAAAAACAACTTCGTTGTTCCCGATGTTACCTCTAACTCTAGCGAGGACTTGAGCGATAGTTGTCCCTGTGCCGATTGTGCCGTGAAGGACTCTCCATCGACTTCGTTCGGTGCATACATAGACCTGAGCGATTCGGCATACACCTTCTTTAACGAGAGCCCGAAAAAGGGTTGGACTTGTCCACCTACATTTAGCATAGGAATCACCCTCACCGACAACCTCTTGCGTTCTCGTCTTAATCTAGAGCAATTAAGGTATCTTAGGCACTTCGGGGTTGTTCCATCCAGTAAGGAACCGCCCGATACGGATAAGTTCCTTAGAAATAGACAAACTTCATAAACAGCCTTTCGACACGGGGCCGTGCCCAGGTCAACACGCCCCCGTGTCCACCAAAAGATTCCTTTCTGACTTTTTGTCAGAATACGGACAAAATGTGTCAGGATCTTGCCTGCACACGGGGCCGTGTCCAGCCGACACGGGGCCGTGTGCAGCGTGCTGTCGTTTTCTAAAATGCAGCCAAGAATCCTGCACATTTGGACCATCCAGGGACGGAGATTTGAGAGGATCTTCTCACCTACCATCCTAGGTATTTTCTAAAAGAAGGTTCTAACAACCATCTTGTCCTTTCCTCTTTTATCCATTGCCTTCTTCTTCATCTTTCTTGCCTCAACACCTCCATTGAAGCTTGAGATCACCATGATCCCAAGCTTTATTGTGATATTTGTTAGATTTTTGTCCAAGGAATCTTGTTAAAAATAAGTTGTACAACATTGTTTTAAGTTATTTCTGCTAAAAAATGCTTCATAAGTTGGAAAAATAATTTGAAACTCCAAGATTCCTTGTTCCAAAAATCTGCAGAAAGGTGAACACTAGGTCGTGCTCATTGAGCAAGGGACCGTGTCCGGAGTTACTGTTCCATTAAAATGAACTATTTTTGGTGTGTTTTCATAGAATGTCTAGTCAAAACAGTGGAACCTCTTCTGCGCACTCCAGAAACAGTCGAAGGGAAAGAAGGTCATCAATTGAAGCAACTCTCGTACGCTACGTAATGGCATTACGTGAGGCTCTTGATGAGATGACGTCGGTAGAGGAGGTCCTAATAGACCGTATAAATTATCTTACGGTGGGGTTGGAAAACAGTTTTCAAGAAATCAACCTCTTGCACCAGAGGTTGAACATTCTTGTGACACCTCCCATGGAACCAATCCTCCCTCAAGAGGATTGGAACTTAGCACTTGGAATCAACAACCCGACTGGATGGGACGACATTCCAGCGGAACCTCCTCTTGAAAATCTACAAGAAGTCCCGGTGGAGGTTGCACCCCCTCAAACCAACGCCAATGAGCCCGCCTTTCTTCTCCCAGGGGAGATAGAGGAGTGGCTCGCCGACGTGTGAGGGACCCATGCCCGGAGAAAGAAGTTTTTCAAGCCGCATCCAACCGAGAGAATTATCTTTTCAGAAATTTTGCTAATAGAATAAGTATTAGGCTAGAACTTCTTGGTTTAGATTTCTTGTGTTTCTTTTGACCTATTTATCTAAAATTTTAACTTATTAGGACTATTATGTAATTCTCTCTATTTGAATGAATGATGATTCTAGTTAAAATGGTGTTTGGATGATGTTGTAATGGATAAAACACACTCGGGATGGTGAAGGATAACAATGGAAACGTGAACCAGCACCCCATGCACGAAAACAGGGCCACCCGACAAATTTTTCTTCATTACAGCAAGTTCAGCACAGGCCGTGCCCGCCCAACACGGCCCGTGCTGCACAATCTGCAGGAAATGCCCAGTTCAGGTAACTGGACACGGGGTCGTGCCAGGACACCACGGGGTCATGTCCAGACGCCCAGTAACATAAAATTTTGCTTTTTCACACATTTTTACACATTCAATCAACCTAAAAACTTATTTTTGGGACACATTGAGGACAATGTGTAATTTAAGTGTGGGGGGATGCTAAAACCTTGAATCTTGCAAGTCCTAATAACAAGCCTTACACAAAACTCTATTGGAACCGCTAATCATCCCAAATTTTTTAAATTTTTTTCATTTTTTTACTTGTCTAGGTTTAATTTGGGAATTTCAAGTTCTAAAAAGGTTATATTTTTACAAATTTACAACCGATAGCGTCGTGATAAAAAGAACCAAGATAAGAAAATTATGAAACGGCATGACAAGCTTAATTAAAATTTGATTATATATACTTGATCACATAAAAACCCATTCCCACAAAAAGTGAGTTTTGAGCATTTATTGAGCATACAAATATATATCTTTAAACTAAATGCTCATTTTTCGTTTCTTGTGTGAATAGCCGCTTGGTTCTTACGACTCTAGAACTTGCCACGATGATACATTCCCAGTCCTTACTAACTTAAGCCCGAGTAAGTAAATGACAGAGGTATTAGGACTAACCCTTTTTATTTCTACGCCATTATTTTTTTTACCACCTACCCAAAATCCCCCTAGTTAACCCCTTTGACCCTAAACCTTTTCATTTCATAACCCAAAACAAACACCCTTTCACCCACCAAAACCTTTTTATTTTTAAACCCTTTGTTTTAGTAACAAGCTCGGTTTTTCTTATAACTTTAAAAAAAAATGATGATGAAGCAAAAGAGAAATAAACAAACATGTTTATCAAAAAAATAACTTTGTTTGAATAATGGCTTCATCAAAATAAAAACTTCAAAAATAAAAAGTCTTACGAAAACCGACGCTTTTTACGCCTTTCGCCCTTTTACTAACCACTAACCCAACCACCTACCTTTAACCCAAGCCTAACCCTTCACCCAAAAGTCCTCTTGATATTTACAAAGGTATATAGTTAAAAAGGAGGAGGATTGAGTGCTTGGCAAACTTATGGTAGGAGTAAGTTCCATGCCGCTCTCGAGTGATCCACTAAAATACATCTTCGGCAGAGTGTTGAGTGATCCCCCGTGAGGTATGTGAACTTGTATATAAGTGAAATTTTAAAAAGGCATGTTATGCCTTAATAAGTAATTTATCTTATGAAATGTTTTAAATAAATCATGACGAATAGGATTGTAAATAAATAAAAATAAAACTTAATAAAGAATCTTGGAAATCCCGACACTCTACGACAAGCCCAAAAACCTTCTCTTCTACCCATTCCATTTGGGAGTGTAAAGCCACATTATAAAGAGTTTTGCTTGAGGACAAGCAAAGATTCAAGTGTGGGGGTATTTGATGTGCACAAAATGCAACATATAAATTACATCAATTGTGGCATAAAACTAACCCTTTTTTAGTACTAATGTTGGAAAATAGTGTATTTTTGTCTTCCTTTTGTATTTTCAGGATTAAATGAGCTCAAATGAACAAAAGAAGCAAAAAGGCAGCTAAATCTAACATAAATACAAGAAAAGGAACAAACGTGGCATGCCCAGCCTCCCCGACAACATCTTCCCAAGCAAAACAAGAGAACAGAAGGCTGCCCAAGTGTCAGCAGAAAACACAAAGCTGTAGAAGCTTCTATCAGCCACCACGGGGTCGTGGTCAGCAGACACGGGGCCGTGGTCAACTCTAAGATTCGGAGAATCTGGGGAAATCTTGATAGTACAGATACGCTTATGCACACGGGGTCGTGCCCAGCGGACATGGGGGCGTGGTCAACTGATGCAGACAAACTGCAATTAATGAAGACAGAGAAGAAGGATGGACACGGGGCCGTGCCCAATGGACACGGGGCCGTGCCCGAGCTGCTATTCAGGCTATAAATAGGGGTGCTTGGCTCATTTGCAAACCATCCCTTGGCACACCACCTCTCTCACACTTCACCCACCACCATCACAACACCATCATCCACCACCATCATCCATCGTCCATCGTAGAGTGTGTGAGTCATCTCGGGATCCAAGATTGATTGTAAGAGTTCTTGACAATCAAAGGCCATGTTTGCCTAAGTCTCTTACATCACTTGGTGAAGACAAGTGTCTAGTATAATACTTTTTATTTTTAATCTTTTCGCTCTTTTTACTTGGTTATGTATTAATGACTTTAATAACTAGTTTCTTATATTGAAGGTGATTCTTCCTTATCGTTTGTCCGTGGTGTCTTGGCATTATTTTACTGTCTATATAAAATAAAAGATTTTCACCATTCATATCTCCACGGTCTATATGGAGATATGTTGGCTACCTGGTCGGGGGTTAAGGGAACAGTTTGGTAAGAGTCTTGCCTTGTTCAGTGTATAGATCCTGCAAGGACCTGGGTCAAATTTAGTAGGACCTCCTTCAATACCCACCGGTATTGGATGGCGGGGGTCCAAACTCTTTGACCCCCTCATATGTAAGCTACTATTAATACTTTAACCCTCCTACTTAGGACTGTATCCCTGCTGACTCAGACTACTTAGCCGAGGGTAACGTCACCTTCAAACGAGGGGCCTACCATAATATGCATTAATAACTTAATTAATTATCTTTCAATAATCCGACCCTTTAGGATTGTATCCTTGCTGACTCAAACTACTGGGTTGAGGGTAACGTCACCTTCAAAAGAGGGGCCTACTACAATAACTAAGATAATCTCTTAAAAAGTGCAAAAGTGCGGAGATAATCAAAGGTTACACTAAACACGAGTCGGAGCCAAGTGATTCATCTTGTCTATCTGTTTTTATTTTTATTTTATTTTTCAGCATTTTAGTTAGTTTTTATTTTTTCTTGTTTAAAAACCTTTTTCTAACTTTTGATTTGATTAGACGTTGAGGATAAACCGGTACTAAAAGCTCTTATGTCCTTGGACGACCTCGGTATCTTGCCAACACTATACTACGCTCACGATGGGTGCACTTGCCCATATGTGTGTTTGGTGTTAGTAAAATATCGTGTTTTATAAATTTAAAACTTGACTAACGTGTAAAAAGGGCTTAAAATATACTTAAACTTATATACACATCACACACGCATCAACATGTAACATCCCAAAGTTTAAAACAAAAAGGGATCAAGTATACTCACAGTGATTGCTTAACAGATTAACCGTTATTGGATCAAAGGGAGCTCTTTAGGTTTAGCCTGATTAGATTGCAACGAATAAGTGTCGGACATAACAAGAGATTGCACAAGTGTCAGATTAACCGCTGGATCGGATGGATGTCCGATCGGATTGACAGTCGATTGAGGTGGCAATGTGTAAGGGAACAGATGGCTACCCGATCGATTGCCACTCGATTCAAGTGTAAGTGTTGCTAAGTGTATTGGTTGCTTTGATCGGATGGCTGTCCGATCGGATTGCCATGCTTCATATACTTGTATATAAGTATCCCTCTTACATTGCAAGCATGATGTTATTAAAGTTACTGGAAGTTCAGAACCTTAACCAGTATTGTTTTGTCTTTTCAACTTCATGTTTTAAACTCTCACAAGTTTCCTCTAAATAAAATTTCGGGATGAAATTTCCTAAAGTAGGGGAGATTGTGACACCTGTGCCTCCACGGCCATCAAACAAATACTGTATCAATGAAATATTGTATTTTCATACTTGGGATTTGTATAAATATGTGTATCCTTTGCACATATCAATTCTTGTTCGATTTCAAGCTTTAAATCGCTTTCTGGAAGGTTATACGCGCACTGATGCGTAAATATAACCCGTTTAATGCAACGAACACTCCGGAATAGTGAAATAGTCTTAACATACCTTAAATAACCTTTACATAACTTAGAAATAAGTTTTGAAGGCTTTGGTATGGCAAAATCGAGTTAAATCGCTACAGGGACTAAATTTGACAAACTGCGAAAGCATGAAGATTCGTACTGGAACAGACATTCCGGAACATGACCATAAGTTAAACACACCTTAAATATCCTTTACATAGCTTAGAAATTGGCTTTGAGGGGTTCGGTGTGCTAAAATAAACTTTTGGGTCATTCAGGGACTAAAAGCGTCAAAAAAGTGCACAAGTTTGCACTTTCGCGCATAACATACGTTCTGAATACATCCGGACATCCAAAAATTTATGTAAGCACTAAATTATTTTATTTTAGTGTTTGGCATAAGAAAAATCCATTCGTCGCGCAATTTGGATCGTTTTTCGCGCTTATGCGCATTCCGTCGTAGTTAACCGAACATCGCGATCGTACGACCAAACGAACGTTGGTGACCGACCGGATAATATTTAAATCCCACAAATATTCTGTTATGATTAAAATCTTATTTTAATCAGGTCCGTGTTGAAAAATAAATTAAAACGCCTAAAAACGTTATTTTTCAAAGTTTAAGCGCGTACCGTGTGTTTCTGCGCAACACAGTGCTTCTACTGCAAAATGCAGACAACGCAGCCAGTCCTGGCAACTGAAATTTATTTCAGTAATATCTTGGCGAGTTTATTTTTATAGAGTAATAAAATAATTTATAACGCCATAAACCGGGATTTAAACGCTAGATAAAATACCCGGTACCCAGTTAAATACCCGTTTTAGCCATATGGCAGGAATATGCTAAGGTATATGCTAAGGAATATGCCAGGAATATGCTTGGAAATTGCTAGGAATATGCTAGGAATATGCTTGGAATATGCTAGGAATATGCTTGGAATATGCTAGGAATATGCTTGAAATATGCTAGGAATATTCTATATGGAAAATCCTATAAATACCCAACCCCATCACTTGCAAAAACCCACAAAAATCTTATCTAAAAGCTCTAAGTTGAATCCATTACTTCATACCTGAGCTATTCGATCAAGATTTACTAGCGGGGACCCTTTGTAAGTGTTCCTTCGTTCTCTTTATTCGTTTAGCGTTAAAAGTCAAACTTTGTTTAACTTTCTGCGTTGACCAGTTTATGTTCAATGCGAAGTTCGTTTGAACTTCATAACGTGAGCGTAATCACGATGGTTATAGTCCATAGATACTATACCTACTAATTACCACGTTATCTAGGCTCAGTGACGAGTCGTAGTTTCGGCCAAAATGCGCATTTACGCGTATTTTGTAACCAAACTACTCTTGGGTATCAAAACCGTTTGTTTTGATACCAAACCTGTTTTCCAAACTTAGTTAAGCATGTTTTAACATGCTTAGCTCGTCACTTTTAGTTTAAGTGCTTATATAGGGTCGTAAGGTAAGCGATCTAAACAATCGCTTATACTTTCGAACCCGGCCCGTTTGGTCGATCATTAGGATCCGACCAAACACATTAGGTGACCATAGTATATAGGGAATAACCTTCCGAGGTTATACGTTATGGTCACTTCGTTTAAGTAGTTGTATGATAGGTAGTTTATATGCCTTAGGTAAATTACCAAAATGTCCTTTTTACGCCAAAATTCATTTTAAGCATATGTAACATAACTTTTGACATCTAAACTGATGGGGCAACAATGTTAGACATGTTAAGGCATATTTTACTTGTCATAGGACTAGTTAGGCAGTCCGAAAGCGTTTTACGCGAACGACGCATTAAAGTAGCATAAGCTACCTAAACGGGTCGTAATGGGTCGTAAGCACTTAGGTTAGGTTTCATTTAGTATGTAGGCTTTGTTAAACCATACTACATGAGTTCCCATACTCATTTGGTTTACGAGCCCTCATTCTATCCGATCCTCCGATATAGGTCCGGTTCATTAACATAGTTACCTATATTAGGTGCCGTTTGATTCCGTGATCTCTAGCATTGCTTGGTGCTTATCTTAGGACTTCTGAGCAATCTCAAGTGAGTACATAGACCCCTCTTTTACTGTTTTCCAAACATTTTGGGGTGAAACACATGTGCCTACTTGTTACTTTCATGCTTTCCTGCTTTCACATTATATACTTGCTATGTTCATTAGTACATTTATAGTACATGATTTCATTGTGTTTTGCTATGTATGCCCATTGTGTGCATACTTAGTACATCGTTTTACATTACATTTCATGCTATGTATGCCCATTGTGTGCATACTTAGTACATCGTTTTACATTACATTTTATGCTATGTATGCCCATTGTGTGTATACTTAGTACATTGTTTTACATTACATTTCATGCTATGTATGTCCATTGTGTGCATACTTAGTACATTGTTTTACATTACATTTCATGCTATGTACGCCCATTGTGTGCATACTTAGTACATTGTTTTACATTACATTTCATGCTATGTACGCCCATTATGTGCATACTTAGTACATTGTTTTACATACATTCTATGCTATGTATGTCCATTGTGTGCATACTTAGTACATTTATTATTCATCACATGCTTACATTTTGGTATGACATTTGGTTTGTTTAAATGGGACAATGTACATTCATTAACACCGATCATGCCGCTCAGTAGTAGGTAGTGGTACCATAGGACTTGACAACTCCCATTCCTGAAATCCCGGGTTTGTTTGGATTGGAAGGAATGACCGAATCCGAATACATTTCTAGGTGGACCTTAGACTTCGTGCTAGGGTTTATTCTACAGTCGCAAGGCTTGTATGTATGAATTTTTACAATACCGCATAGATGTTTATATCAGTATAGCATGCATTTGTTCCACAAAACATAACTTTGATTTAAACCATGTTTTACTTCAATACCTTGTTTTTGTACATTTTTACATATGGATGAGTTGATAAATTTCACTTAACATACATAAACATTTTGACATTGATATACACAATTCATGATTTACATTAGACATAAACATTTTGATATTGATATACACAATTCATGATTTACATCAGACATGGACATTAGACATGGTTTTCCCACAAACATTTTGACATATGATTTTACATAAACATTTTACTTTGGCTGTTTGGTTTGAGTAAGTGATTTAAGTAACGAGGCGTGTGTAATATGATACAAGCATGGTGGATACGCCGCTGGTACTTCCTATATATAAGTGCTTGTATGGTATTACATATCGTAGCGTTATTTGAATCATTTCAATTTAAGACATAAACATTTTATACAAATAACATACTTTTCACAAGACATTGTTTTACAAAACAACTTATCTTATACAAACTCATTTTACTTGGTTATTCATTTAACCATACATTATTCTCTTATTTATACATATCATCTGATCTTATTGCTTTTCAAATGTTACAAAACAAAACAAATTACAAGGTTCATGACTAAATATTTTCTTAAACATAAGTCATGAAATCTATTTTCACAAAACCTATGTATCTCACAGGCATTTTTATGCTGACGTACCTATTTTCACATGTGTTTCAGGGTATGATGCATAGGATTTATCAAGATACACTTAGGCGGACTTGGGCCTTAGTGACAATAAAAGATGCAAGACTAGTTATTTATGTTATATTTCTTTGATTGTCAAGACATTGTAACTCTTTTAATCAATAAAACAATATTTCAATTTCCATGTGTTATGAAACAATGATTCTGTTACAACACTCCCGAACATTTCCGCCACGTTTTGTTGTTTTACGTGGTCGGGGTGTGACAGAAAAGTTGGTATCAGAGCTCATGGTTATAGGGAATTAGGTTATTAGTAATGCTTTGACCTAGTCTATAACCTTCCTAGGACCCTAACGCGAGTTTACTTGCGTTTAGTCATAAAACAATATTGTCACCTATCCTTAGGCGACAACCACAACAAGAACACAAATTTCAAAACCGCTTTGAAAACTAATCATCTGTTCTAGGATGATTGATTACTAGGTTTTGAACCCTCTATTGTAAGGTTTTGAACCCTCTAAGTTTTCAAATCTCGTTAAAGTTTGGGTCTTATAATGTGAACACGTGCAAACTGGAAGAGTGAATGCCTGTACCCTGAGTTTTCTGTCGAAGGCTAGAGTGTTCGTACAAATCCGCAGTATCGGACCAGTCACTCTTACCTGGGAACTCTTGGGGTGAGTGTTCACTTATAGGCGAGCATGTCTTCAGTGATACATTAATATGACCCGTTTACTTTGATTTGTCACCGTCTCATTTGTTTGCCTTAGGTAACAAACAAATGATCGCAATTTTTATGCATTGCCATCCTGTTTTGATTGTCTGATAACCTTTCACTTGTTTCTTCCTATATCTTTCATTTTCTTCTAGAATGTCTCTTCCTCTCAGCAACGGTCAAATGTCTGAGCGAACAGCCAAATTTGCCCAGCAAATAGGCGAAGTGATTCTGAAGACTGTGGATTTAGGCATTGCCATGTATCATCTCCAGAATGAAGCCACTCAAGAGTCACCGAAGGAAGCAGAAGTTAAGCCAGCACCACCAGCCAAGAAACCAACCGAGGAATCAAAGACCATGGATGAACGATCCCCTAAGAAGTCAAAGAAGCGAAAGGCTTCTCAGAACTTCGCCACGGTCACTCACAATGGTCAAGCCGTCCCCAACCAACCAGCTCAACCCCCTACTAGGAAGCCATACAAAGGAACTATTCCTCTGTGCAAACGATGCAACCGTCATCATTCAAACCTCATACCCTGCTCCAAATGTACCTACTGTGGACGGCGGGGACATTTGGTTAATATATGCCGCTTTGCTATCCAAAACAAAGTTGTTATAAACCTTGCTACTGCTCAACCTCCTGCTAGGAAACCTTATGCCGGTACTGCACCAAAATGCGACAAATGTAATGGGCATCACCAAGCTCACTTACAGTATCGTCTGTGTGTATCATGTGGGCAAATTGGTCACCTGGCAAGTGCTTGTCGATATAACCCGAACCAAGGTGGTCCAAACCAACCACAAGCCAACTCTGCTCAAGCTCGTTTCTCACCAGGGTCTTGCTACAACTGTGGCAAGATGGGCCATTTCCTAAGGGATTGCCCAAAGCTTGCTGATGCAAATCCAACCCACGGATGAGCAGTTGGCTGACTAGAAGATGTTGATGTCTTATGCTTTTGTTTTTCTATTTTCTTGTAATGTGAAACAATCTGTTTTGTTTATAAATAAATTATTGTTCACAATTCTGATATACAAGTATAGTTACATGTGTGTATGGCATTTCCCTGTAATACCTACATTAAGGAACTCTGTTCCTTACAAACTACTCTTGTGATCCTCTCTTTCAAATGATCGCTCATGATTCACTCGAAAATTTTAAGTACTCGTTTCACTCTAAGAAACAAAGTACATAAAATAAAGTGACATTATGAGTAATCATGCTTCTGCACATCTGTGCCTTTGAATCCTTGGTTAGATAACTAAGGGTATTTTCAAATCTCATACCCATTACGCTTTGATTTTTCAACATACATAGTAAGAGTATTTCAAAAACAATCTTCATGATCTCAAAACATTTTGTATAGTTTGAAAACAATTTTTTTTTCAAATGCATTGTCTATGTTATTTCAAAAACATTGGCTATGTTTTCAAAAACAACCTTCATAATTTCAAAATGTCTCATATAGCCTGAAAACAATATTAATACAATATATTTTCTTATCAAGTGCATGATTTCAAAAGCATCATTCATGTTTTCCAAAAACCTTATACATAATTTCAAAATTCATCTCGCATGATTTTAAAACATTTTTATAAATATACTTACCTAGTACACCTACTTTATAATTTCAAAAGTATTATATATAAGGTTTCAAAAACATTGAACACATTTTTTTAAAAAGAAACCCGATACATAGTTTTCAAAATATTTTCCTCATACATTGACTTAACTTTCAAATTCTGCTTCATATGTCACCTTGGCATATCTAGCATCTCAACTTCATAAGCATTTTTACTTCATGTTTTGACTTAAGCACATCCAGTGCAAGGTTTCAAAACATCTTCAACTTCTAAAATCAATATGGGATCTTTTTATCTTCACATTTAGACCCTTGTGGATGATTATCACTCAAATCAGAGTCCTTAATTGGATTCCTTATGTACCTAAATTCGAACATTTCGGTTCCTTATAATCGAAATCGAATTTTTTTCTTTTAAAAATCTTTCTATCTTTATAGTTAGATTCTTGATAATGTTTAAAGTACCAAATGAAATCCACGAGATGGATTCCTAGTGTGCTTTAAATACATGTGCTCTGTTAGCAAAACAAATTAACAAATTAAAGATCTAGATAAACAATCTTTGTGGTTATAGGACTACGTGTTTATGCATCTTGTGTTTTCTTTTATGCATTTTGTGTTTTTGAATACTCTGGGTATTCGTTATCCAAATCCTCGTAGAATCTTTCATATCTTCATATGAGGGATTCGTAGTAGGATATTCAAAAAGGTACTACCTTAAATCCTTAATGGGCTTCTATGTAATAGTTAAGACCCTTGGATTATATAGTACCACTCCATGATTCATAAGAGACCCTTTTAGGGGTCTAGTCAAAAAGATTGATTCAAAAATCTGGTTAAGAATGACATGTGATGATATAAGCTGAAAAGACTCCTTGGTTATCTATTAAAATCATTTATTGATTTAATAAAAGGGGCCCTATGGTGGTCTAGTCACACTCATCACAGGTTTGTTCATTTGATTGTCCCCTACACATTATAAAATAGACTGTGTGAACTATGCAAGGAATTTTCTAATTATGGACGCGTACATAATTATGAAATTTAGTGCACAGAAACCCAGTAAGATTTATTATGTGTAACAACCGATAGTGACAACAATAACAAAATGAGAACGATGTAATAGAGGTACGGTGGACGCACCAATGACGCTTCATATACTTGTATATAAGTATCCCTCTTACATTGCAAGCATGATGTTATTAAAGTTACTGGAAGTTCAGAACCTTAACCAGTATTGTTTTGTCTTTTCAACTTCATGTTTTAAACTCTCACAAGTTTCCTCTAAATAAAATTTCGGGACGAAATTTCCTGGGGAGACTGTGACACATGTGCCTCCACGGCCATCAAACAAATACTGTATCAATGAAATATTGTATTTTCATACTTGGGATTTGTATAAATATGTGTATCCTTTGCACATATCAATTCTTGTTCGATTTCAAGCTTTAAATCGCTTTCTGGAAGGTTATACGCGCACTGATGCGTAAATATAACCCGTTTAATGCAACGAACACTCCGGAATAGTGAAATAGGCTTAACATACCTTAAATAACCTTTTCATAACTTAGAAATAAGTTTTGAAGGCTTTGGTATGGCAAAATCGAGTTAAATCGCTACAGGGACTGAATTTGACAAACTGCGATAGTATGACGATTCGTACTGGAACAGACATTCCGGAACATGACCATAAGTTAAACACACCTTAAATATCCTTTACATAGCTTATAAATAGGCTTTGAGGGGTTCGGTGTGCTAAAATAAACTTTTGGGTCATTCAGGGACTAAAAGCGTCAAAAAAGTGCACAAGTTTGCACTTTCGCGCATAACATACGTTCTGAATACATCCGGACATCCAAAAATTTATGTAAGCACTAAAATATTTTATTTTAGTGTTTGGCATAAGAAAAATCCATTTGTCGCGCAATTTGGATCGTTTTTCGCGCTTATGCGCATTCCGTCGTAATTAACCGAACATCGCGATCGTACGACCAAACGAACGTTGGTGACCGACCGGATAATATTTAAATCCCACAAATATTCTGTTATGATTAAAATCTTATTTTAATCAGGTCCGTGTTGAAAAATAAATTAAAACGCCTAAAAACGTTATTTTTCAAAGTTTAAGCGCGTACCGTGTGTTTCTACGCAACACAGTGCTTCTACTGCAAAACGCAGACAACGCAGCCAGTCCTGGCAACTGAAATTTATTTCAGTAATATCTTGGCGAGTTTATTTTTATAGAGTAATAAAATAATTTAGAACGCCATAAACCGGGATTTAAACGCTAGATAAAATACCCGGTACCCAGTTAAATACCCGTTTTAGCCATATGCCAGGAATATGCTAAGGTATATGCTAAGTAATATGCCAGGAATATGCTTGGAATATGCTAGGAATATGCTAGGAATATGCTTGGAATATGCTAGGAATATGCTAGGAATATGCTTGGAATATGCTAGGAATATGCTTGGAATATGCTAGGAATATGCTTGAAATATGCTAGGAATATTCTATATGGAAAATCCTATAAATACCCAACCCCATCACTTGCAAAAACCCACAAAAATCTGATCTAAAAGCTCTAAGTTGAAACCATTACTTCATACCTGAGCTATTCGATCAAGATTTACTAGCGGGGACCCTTTGTAAGTGTTCCTTCGTTCTCTTTATTCGTTTAGCGTTAAAAGTCAAACTTTGTTTGACTTTCTGCGTTGACCAGTTTATGGTCAATGCGAAGTTCGTTTGAACTTCATAACGTGAGCGTAATCACGATGGTTATAGTCCCTAGAGACTATACCTAATGATTACCACGTTATCTAGGCTCAGTGACGAGTCGTAGTTTCGGCCAAAATGCGCATTTACGCGTATTTTGTAACCAAACTACTCTTGGGTATCAAAACCGTTTGTTTTGATACCAAAACTGTTTTCTAAACTTAGTTAAGCATGTTTTAACATGCTTAGCTCGTCACTTTTAGTTTAAGTGCTTATATAGGGTCGTAAGGTAAGCGATCTAAACAATCGCTTATACTTTCGAACCCGACCCGTTTGGTCGATCATTAGGATCCTACCAAACACATTAGGTGACCATAGTATATAGGGAATAACCTTCCAAGGTTATACGTTATGGTCGCTTCGTTTAAGTAGTTGTATGATAGGTAGTTTATATGCCTTAGGTAAATTACCAAAATGCCCTTTTTACGCCAAAATTCATTTTAAGCATAAGTAACATAACTTTTGACATCTAAACTGATTGGGCAACAATATTAGACATGTTAAGGCATATTTTACTTGTCATAGGACTAGTTAGGCAGTCCGAACACGTTTTACGCGAACGACGCATTAAAGTAGCATAAGCTACCTAAACGGGTCGTAATGGGTCGTAAGCAGTTAGGTTAGGTTTCATTTAGTATGTAGGCTTTGTTAAACCATACTACATGAGTTCCCATACTCATTTGGTTTGCGAGCCCTCATTCTATCCGATCCTCCGATATAGGTCCGGTTCATTAACATAGTTACCTATATTAGGTGCCGTTTGATTTCCGTGATCTCTAGCATTGCTTGGTGGTTATCTTAGGACTTCTGAGAAATCTCAAGTGAGTACATAGACCCCTCTTTTACTGTTTTCCAAACATTTTGGGGTGAAACACATGTGCCTACTTGTTACTTTCATGCTTTCCTGCTTTCACATCATATACTTGCTATGTGCATTAGTACATTTATAGTACACGATTTCATTGTGTTTTGCTATGTATGCCCATTGTGTGCATACTTAGTACATCGTTTTACATTACATTTCATGCTATGTATACCCATTGTGTGCATACTTAGTACATTGTTTTACATTACATTTCATGCTATGTATGCCCATTGTGTGCATACTTAGTACATTGTTTTACATTACATTTCATGCTATGTATGTCCATTGTGTGCATACTTAGTACATTGTTTTACATTACATTTCATGCTATGTACGCCCATTGTGTGCATACTTAGTACATTGTTTTACATTACATTTCATGCTATGTACGCCCATTGTGTGCATACTTAGTACATTTATTATTCATCGCATGCTTACATTTTGGTATGACATTTGGTTTGTTTAAATGGGACAATGTACATTCATTAACACCGATCATGCCGCTCGGTAGTAGGTAGTGGTACCATAGGACTTGACAACTCCCATTCCTGAAATCCCGGGTTTGTTTGGATTGGAAGGAATGACCGAATCCGAATACATTTCTAGGTGGACCTTGGACTTTGTGCTAGGGTTTATTCTATAGTCGCAAGGCTTGGATGTATGAATTTTTACAATACCGCATAGATGTTTATATCAGTATAGCATGCATTTGTTTCACAAAACATAACTTTGATTTAAACCATGTTTTACTTCAATACCTTGTTTTTGTGCATTTTTACATATGGATGAGTTGATAAATTTCACTTACCATACATAAACATTTTGACATTGATATACACAATTCATGATTTACATTAGACATAAACATTTTGATATTGATATACACAATTAATGATTTACATCAGACATAGACATTAGACATGGTTTTGACACAAACATTTTGACATGTGATTTTACATAAACATTTTACTTTGGCGGTTTGGTTTGAGTAAGTGATTTAAGTAACGAGGCGTGTGTAATATGATACAAGCATGGTGGATACGCCGCTGGTACTTCCTATATATAAGTGCTTGTATAGTATTACATATCGTAGCGTTATTTGAATCATTTCAATTTAAGACATAAACATTTTATACAAATAACATACTTTTCACAAGACATTGTTTTACAAAACAACTTATCTTATACAAACTCATTTTACTTGGTTATTCATTTAACCATACATTATTCTCTTATTTATACATATCATCTGATCTTATTGCTTTTCAAATGATTTACAAAACAAAGCAAATTACAAGGTTCATGACTAAACATTTTCTTAAACATAAGTCATGAAATCTATTTTCACAAAACGTATGTATCTCACAGGCATTTTTATGCTGACGTACCTATTTTCACATGTGTTTCAGGATATGATGCATAGGATTTATCAAGATACACTTAGGCGGACTTGGGCCTTAGTGACAATAAAAGATGCAAGACTAGTTATTTATGTTATATTTCTTTGATTGTCAAGACATTGTAACTCTTTTAATCAATAAAACAATATTTCAATTTCCATGTGTTATGAAACAATGATTCTGTTACAACAATCCCCGACGTTTCCGCCACGTTTTGTTGTTTTACGTGGTCGGGGTGTGACATGTGAGAAGGAGGGTTAAGGCGGTGTGCACGGATCAGATGGCAACTCGATCGAGTGGCCATCCGATCGGATTACCACTCGGCCAATCAATCTTTTCCGCGTTTCCGTCATTGATTCGATTTGCACATTAGATCAAGCATTGCGTTGCGTATTTATTGGGTAATAGTATCATGTGACTAGATTACATTATTGAAACAAGTTTCCATAGCTTTCATAGTTTCCGCCAAGACAAGACTCCAGTCCCTCGTTCAACCAAGTCTCAAGTTTCACGAGCCTCAAGAGTCAAGCACCATAGTATCAAGTATCATAGAATTATAGTCTCATAGATTCATAGTCTCATAGTATCATAGAATCATAGTTTCCAAGCATCAAGTATCAAAATCATAGCATAAGTTTCACCAAGTATCAGAAGTATCACCTAACTCATAGTATAGGGGCTAAAAGTGTCAAATAGGCAAAAGTCTAGGGACGCAGGTATTATACTTCGCTCCGAACACAGCGGGGGTACCTCAGGGAATAACCCACCTAACGGTAATGTTTAAGTCACCTGAGACACATTACAATACTTTCGGACATTTCTAAGTGTGCTTTGCTAATGCTTTCTGTGAATGATGTTGCTTGTGTACAGGCTGTACCTATAAGCAGTTTTTGGACTACAAGCCTCTGAATTTCGACGGCACTGGGGGTGCCATAGTGTAATACCCCGAACCTTAATATATTGTTTATAAACGTATGAAATATGTAATTTATATTTCATATATTGTTAAACGAGTAAGATGATGGTGTGAAAGGTGAAATATCTTGACAAGCCTTAGCTAGTATAGGAGACCGTTTAATATTAATAATTAAATATAATATTTTTGACCTTACTCTGTTTTTAATGAAACTTAGGTTAAAACGTAGATAAAAATATGCTCGTTCTAATGACATATTCGTCGTTTTATAAAACGTCATATTTTAAAAGTTATACAAGAAAAACGAGTGAAGCAGCTGAAATAATATAACTAAGCTAGCTAGCTAGCACGTCAATTGTCCCACATCGCCCAGAAAGCCATTGAGGTGCTTGCTTGCTTCACATATATATAGGAGTTAAATTGTAGGATTTTAGATACACCAAAATTTTAACGGGAACACTCTAGTATTAAGAATCCCGAGTATACGATACCCCGTTGGGTGTTGTTAGTAGTCGTTTTTGGAGCACGAGTAGGAGCAGGAGTAGGGAAACTCTACATCAACGTGCCGTAGATAGTTTTGTGGTATACTCTCATTTAAGTTTATGTTTAGTTATTTATTATTTATTTTTAGTAGTTAATATTAGTTTTATTATTAGTAATAATATATTAGTAGTAGTGTTAGTATTATTTTTAGGTACTAGGGTTATTTTCAGGGGCGGGTATTGGGTAGCCTAGCCTTAGTTAGGCATGGACTGATCACCCATGCTTAAACAAGGCAGCACTAACCAATATCCAACCATGATAATGACTAGTTAGGTGTACCATTACCTAACCTAGGATTATGTAATTGTGTCAGGACCTTGAGACATAACCCAGTCGTACTAGCGACGGTTAAGCAATTGCTAATCAGGTGAGTCATCATACTTGTCTTTTAAACTGTGATAGTATACTCGTCCATAACTGGTAATAATGAGAATGCTGCAGTATGCATGTGTCAGTAGGGGTATATGGGATCCTATTATGCTTAATGAGGTGTGTTACTCTGGGAAGGGTAATAAGGTGTTGTACCCACAGGCACTTCGTGCCTATAAGGTCCAGCGACACACACTCATACCTATGTGACGGTCGTAGGGGGACACAGCTGGAGGACCAGTATGTCTCTTGTACGGTGGTTTGTGACAGGTCAATTGTGACCTATAAGGTTCAATGAGGCCCAACCTGACTATAGTGTGGTCACATGCCCATATTGTGTATGCATATAATGTAAACTGTGGTATGTCTTTATAAAAATTGTATAGTATGAGCTCACCAGTATATATCTGACGTCGTTTTGAGTATACTTATCTCAGGTGAGTCATGAGGAAAGCTATAGGAACTACTTGACAGTTGTGGAGTTTTAGAATATCAAGGAGTTCTTAGTTGCCGAAAGTTTGTAAATAAATAAAGTGTTGTACTCAGACTATTATAAGTTTTAATGAAAGCTTAGTTTGTTTCCGCTATAAGTGTATCAATTGTGCACAATCACCCGGGTTACGGGGTGGGTGTTACAGTTGGTATCAGAGCCCGAGGTTTTAGCGAATTAGGTATTGTAGGAATGCCTAAGCTTTAACCAGTAGTTCTTTAAAGATTAATAGCACACTCAGACTAGGCCAAATAACATGTTCTCAGGAAAAGTACTTGCATAGTCAATTGAGTGACGCTAGAAGAAGTAAAACTATTTTGTGCCTTTTTATGTGCTATATATATACGTATATATATATGTGTGTGTGTGTGTGTGTGTGTGATGTATATAGTTGTTATATTATAATAATGTATCATACATACTAGTAACTCTTTATACTCATATTACTATAGGAAGGAGACAATGTCTGAACATAGAGATGAACAAGGGTCTAGAAATAATCAGAATAACAGAAGGAGAGAGGAAGGCTCTTATAGGACTCGAACTCCCTCTCACAGTGTCAGGTCCGCGTCTAGTACAAGCATACGTCTAAATACTGAGGATATCTACAATATAGTTGTGGAAGTGGCTAAGGTAATGAAGAATGCACAAACCGGTAATGTTAACCAATCTGGAGAACGACATGAAGAAAGCTCAGCAGCCTCCACGCCAGTACAAAGGGAAGGAATGGGCGAAAGGAAAAACACTATTGCAACCATGCCACTAGAAGGAAAAGGTGAATATTCCAAATCAAAGGAGTGTACTTATAAGCACTTCATGTCCTGTAAACCCCAGCCCTTTGACGGAAGAAAGGGAGCACTAGAAGCTCAAGACTGGCTCAACAGAATGGAGTCAGTATTAGACATATGTGAGTGTGATGACCGCAACAAAGTACGGTTCGTCGTACATATGTTTGAAGCTGAAGCCCTTCATTGGTGGAACATTGTGGTCCGAAAAGAGGGAAAAGAAAAGGTTAAGGAGATGAAGTGGGAGGAGTTTCTTCATAAGTTTCTTGCTAAGTATTTCCCTCCTAGTGAGACTGAGCAACTGGAAGTGGAATTCTTTCAGTTAAAAATGGGAAATAAAACCTATCGAGAGTATGTTTCTCGTTTCAACGACATATCTCGACTGGTTTCTTATTTAGCATTGACTGAGGAACAACTGATTAATAGGTTTATTTGGGGTCTACCCTCTGAAATGGGGGTGTTTATCAAATCCAAATCCCCTAAGACTTTTGCAGAAACTGTTGAGACTGGCGCCGTCATGGCTGCCGAGATGATTCTGCGACAGGCTGAATCTCCCGCACCAAAAGGAAGTGGGAAGAAAGAAAGGGGGACACCCGGAATAACAACTTTAAATGGCCTAAAACATTTCCTCAATGTCAAATTTGCAAACGCTTTCATACGGGGGAATGTCATTTTCCTTGTCCAAATTGTAAAAAGAAGGGTCATGCTCTTCAAGAATGCAAGGAAAAGAAGAAGTGTTTCAAATGTGGAGACCCTAACCACATGAGATCTGAATGTCCCGAACTCAAAAGAAATGATAGGACACAACCAAATCAGCCTAAAGGGCGTGCATTTGTACTCACCACGGAAGAAGCCAAGACCAATACAGACGTTATCACGGGTACGTATCTCGTAAATGATGTATATGCGCGTGTGTTATTTGATACCGGTGCAAATAGAAGTCTAGTGTCGACTACCTTTAGACCTTACTTAAACCAGGCGTCCCAAAACCTAGATCATGCCTTTACAGTAGAAATGGCTGATGGAAGTCAAAGAGAGATAGTTGACATTGTTAAGAATTGTAAAATAAGCTTAAACAACCATGTTATCCCTATAGACCTAATGCCTATGGAACTTGGAGAATTCGACATAGTCATAGGAATGGACTGGTTGACACCATATCATGCGGAAGTTATATGTGATAAAAGGATCGTCCGACTCCGATTACCCAACGGCAAACAACTAACTGTATCGGGAGACCGCACTGACAAGACTAAGAACCTCATCACGATAGCACAAGCACATAAATGCCTAAGGAAAGGGTATGTTGCCTTTCTAGCATATGTCGTAAACACTACAGAAAAGCAGAAGGTCGAGGACGTGCCAGTAGTACGAGAATACCCCGAAGTGTTTCCCGATGAGCTCCCGGGACTACCATCGGATAGACAGGTTGAGTTTCGCATTGACCTAGTTCCCGGTACATCACCGATTGCTAAGTCGCCGTATATACTAGCCCCGACAGAAATGCAAGAACTCAAGAAGCAAATACAAGAGTTGCTTGACAAGGGGTTTATCCAACCTAGTTCGTCGCCATGGGGAGCACCCATCCTATTTGTCCAGAAGAAAGATGGGACGATGCGCATGTGCATCAATTATAGAGACTTGAATAAAGCCACTATAAAGAATAAATACCCTTTGCCCAGGATCGATGACTTGTTTGATCAATTACAAGGGGCAAGCTATTTCTCTAAAATAGACTTGAGGTCTGGATACCACCAAGTGAAAGTGGCACCAGAAGACATACCTAAGACTGCCTTCAGGACTAGGTATGGTCATTAGGAATTTTTGGTAATGCCATTTGGATTAACCAACGCACCTGCAGTGTTCATGGACCTCATGAACAGGGTTTGTAAACCTTACCTCGATAAGTTTGTGATCATTTTTATTGACGATATCCTTATCTACTCTAAGAACGAGGTAGAACATGAACAACACCTGAGAGCAGTCCTTGAATTGCTCAAGAAAGAAAAACTCTATGCAAAGTTCTCTAAGTGTGAATTTTGGATACGTGAGGTGCAATTCCTAGGCCACGTGATAAATGAATGTGGAATACAAGTTGACCCTGCAAAGATCGAGGCCATCAAGAAATGGGAAGTACCGACGAATCCCACTGAAATCAGAAGATTTCTGGGGTTAGCAGGATACTATAGAAGGTTTATTCAAGACTTCTCAAAGATTGCAACACCATTAACCACACTAACCCCGAAAGCCTCTAAGTTTAATTGGGGACCTAAACAAGAAGAAGTCTTTAACACGTTAAAGCATAAGTTATGTAGCGCCCCAACACTGTCACTTCTTGAGGGAATAAAATATTTTGCCGTCTACTGTGATGCATCTCACTATGGTATGGGATGTGTACTCATGCAAAGAGGCAAGGTAATTGCCTACGCCTCTAGACAGTTGAAGATTCATGAACGGAACTACACAACCCATGATTTGGAACTTGGTACCATAGTGTTCGCATTGAAAATTTGGAGCCACAATCTTTACGGTACAAAGTGCACTATCTATAGTGACCATAAAATTTTAAAACATATATTTGAGCAGAAGGAGCTCAATATGCGTCAGAGACGATGGATGGAGTTATTAAGTGATTACGACTGTGAGAGCCAATACCATCCAGGTAAGGCAAACATAGTAGCAGATGCTCTAAGTAGAAAAGAGAAACCTCAACCAATAAGAATTCATGCAACCAGAATAGAGGTTAAAACTAGTCTCTTAGAACAAGTTAAGAATATACAACAAGAAGCCTTAAAAGAGAATCATATTGTAAAAGAAAGAATGATTGGGAGACTGAAGCTACTGACAATGGGAAATGATAATATCCTTAGGTTCAGCAATAGGACATGGGTTCCTAATTTTGGAGGACTGCATGATACAATCTTAGAGGAAGCTCATAAGTCTAAGTATTCCATTCACCCTGGCAGTGACAAGATGTATAAGGATTTAAGGAGAGATTATTGGTGGCCGGGAATGAAGAGATCTGTTGCCCATTATGTGGAAAAGTGCCTTACATGCCTTAAGGTGAAGGCAGAACATCAAAAACCCTCTGGATACTTGCAACAACCAGAGATTCCAGAATGGAAATGGGAGAAAATCACCATCGATTTTAACACGAAGCTCCCAAGGTCAAGTCACAGTTATGATACTATTTGGGTAATAGTGGATAGACTGACCAAGTCTGCACACTTCCTGCCAATTCGTGAGGACTATAAGATGAACAAGCTAGCTCAAATTTACATCAAAGAAATAGTCTCGCGACATGGGGTGCCTGTATCGATCATATCAGACAGAGATAGTCATTTCACATCTAAATTCTGGCAAAGTTTCCAACAAGAGTTGGGAACCAAGCTTAATCTAAGCACTACATATCATCCTCAGACGGATGGGCAGAGTGAACGGACTATTCAGACATTAGAAGACATGCTTCGGGCTTGTGTAATTGATTTTGGTGGAAGTTGGGACACTCATCTACCACTCATCGAATTCGCCTACAATAATAGCTATCACGCCAGCATCAAAGCTGCACCTTATGAAGCTTTATACGGAAGAAGGTGCCGAACTCCTATCTGTTGGACGGAAGTAGGGGAAAGTCAACTGTCAGGACCAGAAATCATTGTGGAGACCACCGAAAAGATTCAGCAAATCAAAGAAAGGATGAAAAGTGCTCAAGATCGACAAAAGAGTTATGCAGATCAGAGGCGTAAACCCCTAGAGTTCCAAATAGGGGATAAAGTAATGCTTAAGGTATCACCTCTGAAAGGAGTGATTCGGTTTGGAAAGAAGGGAACGTTGAAACCCCAATACATTGGGCCGTTTGAAGTAACAAGCAAAGTAGGACCAGTGGCTTATCGGCTAAAACTTCCTGAACAGCTGGCAGGAATACATAATACTTTTCATGTATCAAATTCAAGGAAGTGCCTAGTGGACGAAGCCCAACAAATACCCCTGGAAGATGTACAGGTTGACGACAAACTCAACTTCATTAAAGAACCACTACAAATCGAAGATAGGAAGGTTAAAAAGTTACGCAAGAAGGAAATCCCGTTAGTCAAAGTCAAGTGGAACACACGTCATGGACCCAACTTTACATGGGAATTAGAAAACATAATGAAAGATAAGTACCCTCATCTTTTTAAGTGATGACAAATTTCGAGGACGAAATTTTTGTAAGGAGGGAAGGATGTAATACCCCGAACCTTAATATAATGTTTATAAACGTATGAAATATGTAATTTATATTTCATATATTGTTAAACGAGTAAGATGATGGTGTGAAAGGTGAAATATCTTGACAAGCCTTAGCTAGTATAGGAGACCGTTTAATATTAATAATTAAATATATTATTTTTGACCTTACTCCGTTTTTAATGAAACTTAGGTTAAAACGTAGATAAAAATATGCTCGTTCTAATGACATATTCGTCGTTTTATAAAACGTCATATTTTAAAAGTTATACAAGAAAAACGAGTGAAGCAGCTGAAATAATATAACTAAGCTAGCTAGCTAGCACGTCAAGCTAGCTAGCACGTCAATTGTCCCACATCGCCCAGAAAGCCATTGAGGTGCTTACTTGCTTCACATATATATAGGAGTTAAATTGTAGGATTTTAGATACACCAAAATTTTAACGGGAACGCTCTAGTATTAAGAATCCCGCGTATACGATACCCCGTTGGGTGTTGTTAGTAGTCGTTTTTGGAGCACGAGTAGGAGCAGGAGTATGGAAACTCTACATCAACGTGCCGTAGATAGTTTTGAGGTATACTCTCGTTTAAGTTTATGTTTAGTTATTTATTATTTATTTTTAGTAGTTAATATTAGTTTTATTATTAGTAATAATATATTAGTAGTAGTAGTGTTAGTATTATTTTTAGGTACTAGGGTTATTGTTCGGGGCGGGTATTGGGTAGCCTAGCCTTAGTTAGGCATGGACTGATCACCCATGCTTAAACAAGGCAGCACTAACCAATATCCAACCATGATAATGACTAGTTAGGTGTACCATTACCTAACCTAGGATTATGTAATTGTGTCAGGACCTTGAGACATAACCCAGTCGTACTAGCGGCGGTTAAGTAATTGCTAATCAGGTGAGTCATCATACTTGTCTTTTAAACTGTGATAGTATACTCGTTCATAACTGGTAATAATGAGAATGTTGCAGTATGCATGTGTCAGTAGGGGTATATGGGATCCTATTATGCTTAATGAGGTGTGTCACTCTGGGAAGGGTAATAAGGTGTTGTACCCACAGGCACTTCGTGCTTATAAGGTCCAGCGACACACACTCATACCTATGTGACGGCCGTAGGGGGACACAGCTGGAGGACCAGTATGTCTCTTGTACGGTAGTTTGTGACAAGTCAAATGTGACCTATAAGGTTCAATGAGGCCCAACCTGACTATAATGTGGTCACATGCCCATATAGTGTATGCATATAATGTAAACTGTGGTCTGTCTTTATAAAAAATTGTATAGTATGAGCTCACCAGTATATATCTAACGTCGTTTTGAGTATACTTATCTCAGGTGAGTCATGAGGAAAGCTATAGGAACTACTTGACAGTTGTGGAGTTTTAGAAGATCAAGGAGTTCTTAGTTGCCGAAAGTTTGTAAATAAATAAAGTGTTGTACTCAGACTATTATAAGTTTTAATGAAAGTTTAGTTTGTTTCCGCTGTAAGTGTATTAATTGTGCACAATCACCCGGGTTACGGGGTGGGTGTTACACGTAGCTTTTATGAGATAGGTTGAGAAGACGGATTCTGTTTTGCGGATGAGTAAACGTGCACCAGAGCATCAAGTCACGTACATTTCTGGACTATTTCTAGATGAGGCTCTGTCCTGGTGGAACCTTCAGGTTCAAACTTTGGGTGAGAATGCGGCGTATGCTTTGACGTGGGATTAATTGAAAGAACTGATGTGAAAGAAGTATTGTTCCAGAGCCGAAATCCATAAGTTGGAAACTGAGTTTTGGAATTTGAAAATGGAAGGTCCAAAGGTGGCTGAGTATGTGCAGAGATTTCATGATTTGTCTCGTGTTGTTCCTTACTTGGTAGAGCCGGAGTTTAAGAGAATAGAACGTTTCATCTGGGGTTTGGCACCTCAGATTCTGAGCATAGTGACTGCTTCCAAGCAACCAACTATTACTGAGGCAATCGACTGGAGTGTGGCACTGACAGAAGAAGCAGTCAGGTTGGGCAAGTTCTCGATTTCTGAGACAAAGAAGAAAGTGACTCATGTAGAGTCTTCCAGAGATAACAAGAGAAAGTTTGCAAACTTCAAGAAAGGTACTCGGGCGAACAACAACCATGCCAACAAGCGCAGAGACGCTAATCCTCCAGTTGAGGCACAAGCTGGCACTGCAAATGCTGAGAACAAAGGAAGAGGGTACATGGGTACTCTACCAAAGTGTGATTTATGTCAGTTTCATCATGCCGATCAGTGCAGGTTTAGGAAGTGTGGTAACTGTGGGAGAAATGGTCATTCTAAGGAAACGTGTTGGTTTGGAGCTGGTCATGGAAATGGTGGGCAAGGAGGAAATGGTAATGGTAACCGTGGTGGAAATGGTTATGGGAACATAAATCATGGAGGAAACAACAATCAGGGAGGAAATGGAAATGGAAATTAGGCGGGAAATGGAAACCGCGGGGGAAATAATAACAACAACCAAGGTGGAAATGGGAATGAACGCGGCCAAGGATGTTACGGTTGCGGTGATGTAGGGCATTTTAAGCGGGATTGCCCAAAGAATAACCAAGCTCGTGGAAGAGTGTTTAACATTGGAGCTATGGAAGCACGCCAGGATCCGAACGCGGTTACTGGTACGTTCCCTATTAATCAACATTATGCATCTGTGCTATTTGATATTGGTACCAATTATAGCTTCGTATCTCTAGAGTTTAAGAATATATTTGGTTTAGTAGCAAGTAAGTTAGACATCCCGTACTCGATAGAACTAACTAATGGAAAGCTAGTAGAAGCCAATGAAGTGACTAGAGGCTGTATTATAGAGCTTGGAGAGCGTGAGTTTTCGATAGATCTTCTGCCAGTTGAATTAGGAAGCTTCAATGTTGTTGTTGGGATGGACTAGTTGTCTAGCAACCGTGCTGAGATTGTATGCCATGAGAAGATTATCCGCATCCTGATGGCGAATGAAGAGACGATTGTGATCCACGGGGAGAAGTATGATACGCCTCTATGGATTATTAGTTGTTTGAAAGCACGGAAGTTCCTACGAAAAGGATGTGTTGCCTTCTTAGCTCATGTTATTGATAAAGAGGCCGAAGAACCGAAGCTCGAAGATATCCCTGTGGTAAGGTAATATCCTGAAGTCTTCCCCGAAGACTTGCCAGGATTACCGCCTCAAAGACAAGTCGAATTTCACATTGACTTGGTTCCAGGTGCCGCGCCTGTAGCCCAGGTACCTTATCGACTTGCGCCTTCAGAGATGCAAGAGTTATCAACGCAGCTTCAGGAGTTACTAGACAAGGGATTCATAAGGCCGAGTTTCTCGCCTTGGGGAGCTCCAGTGCTGTTCGTCAAGAAGAAGGACGGTAGTTTTCAAATGTGCATCGACTATCAGGAGTTGAACAAGTTAACCATCAAGAATCGGTATCCCTTGCCGAGGATTGATGATTTATTCGACCAACTTCAGGGCTCAAGCTACTATTCCAAGATTGATCTTCGATCGGGTTATCACCAGCTACGGATTCAAGAAGAAAGTATACCGAAGACTGCCTTCAGATTTGGTTATGGACATTACGAGTTTCTAGTGATGCCATTTGGGTTGACTAATGCGCCGGCATTATTTATGGATTTAATGAATCGGGTTTGCAAGCCATATCTTGATAAATTTGTGATCATATTTATCGATGATATCTTGATTTATTTGCGGACAAAGGAAGACCATGAGCAACACCTCAGAGCCATCCTAGAGCTGCTAAAGAAGGAGAAGCTCTACCTAAGTTTTCGAAGTGCGAGTTTTGGATACGTGAGGTACAGTTCCTCGGTCACGTGGTAAATGAGAATGGTATTCATGTAGATCCCACCAAGATCAAGGAAATCAAGAATTGGGTGACTCCGAAGACGTCGACCGAGATCCGACAGTTTTTGGGTTTACCAGACTACTATCGCAAGTTCATAGAGGATTTCTACAAGATAGCTCAACCGTTGACCTCCCTCACTCAGAAGGACAAGAAGTATGAATGGGGAGACAAACAAGAAGAAGCTTTTCAGCTGTTCAAGAATAAGCTATGCGATGCACCTATATTATCCCTACCCGAAGGTACCGACGACTTCGTGGTCTATTGTGACGCCTCGCGTCAGGGTTTGGGTTGCGTGCTCATGCAACGCCAGAAGGTTATCACTTACGCTTCTCGCCAACTAAAGGTCCATGAGAAGAATTATACCACGCATGATTTGGAATTAGGCGTAGCGGTATTCGCTTTGAAGATCTGGCGATACTATCTGTATGGTACTCGATGTACTATTTTTACGGATCACAAGAGCCTTCAGCACATATTCGATCAGAAAGAGCTTAATATGAGACAGCGACGATGGGTTGAGTTGTTAAATGCTTATTCTTGCGAGATCAAGTATCATCCAGGAAAGGCGAATGTGGTAGTAGACGCCTTAAGTCGAAAGGAAATGATCAAGCCCATAAGGGTTAGGGCTTTGGAAATGATTATTCAGACGTACCTCACTTTGCGTATTCGTGTCTGCACAAAAAAAGAAGCTCTTAAGAAAGAGAACGTTAAGGCTGAATATCTCAAAGGAATGGAGAAGAAGTTGGTACCCAACGAGGAAGGAACCTTGTATTTCATGGGACGTATTTAGGTTCCGCTTTATGGTGGTATTAGAGAGGTTATTTTCGATGAAGCTCATAAATCAAGGTACTCGATCCATCCAGGATCAGACAAGATGTACCAAGATCTGAAGGATTACTATTGGTGGCCAAGACTTAAGAGTGACGTTGCCATGTACGTTGGAAAGTGCTTAACTTGTGCCAAGGTAAAGGCCGAGTATCCGAAGCCCTCGGGACTCCTGCAACAGCCGGAAATACCCATGTGGAAGTGGGAGCAAATTTCTATGGACTTCATCACAAAGTTACCCAGGACTCCCAGAGGTCATGATACGATTTGGGTAATCGTAGACCAGTTGACAAAGTCTGCGCACTTCTTACCGATTCGAGATAAGGATAACACTGGTAAGCTAGCTGAGCTTTACCTCAGAGAGATAGTGGCACGTCATGGAGTGCCTATCTCGATAATCTCTGACAGAGATGGACGGTTTGTGTCAACAATTTGGCAATCCTTTCAAGAAGCTTTTGGTTCTCAGTTGAATCTGAGTACATCTTTTCACCCGCAGACGGACAGACAGAGCGAGAGAACTATTCAGACGTTGGAAGATATGCTGCGTGCTTGTGTAATGGATTTAGGTGGCAGTTGGGATACTCATCTGCCTCTGGTTGAGTTTCCTATAACAACAGCTACCATACAAGCATCCAAGTTGCACCGTTCAAGGCTTTCTACGGACGTAAGTGCCGATCGCCGTTATGCTGGGCAGATGCAGGTGGTAGACAAATGGTTGGTCCCGAACTGGTCCAAGAAACGACTGATAAGATCATACAGATCCGAGAGCACATCAAGGTGGCTCGTGATCGACAGTAGAGTTACGCAGATCAAAGACGAAAACCCTTGGAATTTGAAATGGGTGATATGGTTTTGTTAAAAGTCTCACCTTGGAAAGGTGTAGCACGCTTTGGGAAGCATGGTAAGTTAAACCCACATTATATCGGGCCATTCAGTATTCTGGAAAGGGTTGGTACAGTAGCGTACAAGTTGGAGCTACCAGCGGAACTAAATGGTGTTCATGATACATTTCATGTATCTAATCTAAAGAAAAGTCCAACTCAAGAGACAGTTGTCATCCCTGCGGATGAAGTATACATTGACGACACACTCCACTTCACCGAAGAACCCGTTGAGGTTACAGATTGAAAGGTTAACAAGACTCGGAGGAGTAGTGTTAAGCTTGTCAAGGTTCGATGGAATACACGTCACGGCCCAGAGTTTACTTGGGAGCGTGAAGATCGTATGAAAGCAAAATATCCACATTTGTTCCCTAACTCCCCTGCAGCTAATAGCGCAGCTTAAAATTTCGGGACGAAATTTTCTTAACAGGGGGAGAATGTGATAATTGTCAGAATTTCATGTATCCGTACAATGATTAAACAGTAATTTATGACTTAATGATTGTGCTGAATTAAATTAATGACATGAATGATCTCTGATTATTGTTATCATACATACATATGCATCATATATTGCATAATGTCATATCATTACTGCATACAACACTTTATTGATTCAAATGATGCACGAAACAGAGATAGCACAGTTATTAGACAAATCAGAAAAATGTTGAGGGAGTTCAGTACATAGAAAGACATGGTATTGAGACACAGAATGGGCCAGAAACCAAGACTTACACTAGTATAGTGTGTAGGAAAGTAATGATCATAAAACTGCCTTCCTAGTGATAGTTTAAGTGCCGGAAAGTGCCTTAAACTCACATAAACTGCTGAATTCAGCAAAAATCAGCTTTTAAACAACTAAATATCATGCAGAATTGTGCTTAAATGGTCCAGAATGCTTTCCTAAGTATCGGGAATCAAAACTATCACAAAAGGTAACATAAAGCACACTAAACTGCATAACTTAGCACCTTAACGAACCGGTAACCAACCGAACAACCGGACACCACCCGTGTCACACCCCCAAATAACACATGCGGAAACCCCCCGCGAGGCGTGTGACGTACCAGGATCTAGCCACCAATCACATTGAACTCATAACAAAATTTCAAATAAAAACTTTCATTGATTAACATAAAGTGTTACAAAACATTAAATGTAATTCAACGTGTTCAGCGGAAGCATAAACCATTAGTTAAGTGTTTCATAATCCATATGTATGAAAACCATTAGACTTGTCTCGCGATACCATGTATCTCGACCCATGACCACTCCAGCCTCCTAGACAGCAAGTTCCCCATCAACACATATCTTTAACCTGCAAGCATGCAAACAAGTGAATCAGAAAACGCTGGTGAGTTCACAGTTTTTACCAACCGCTTAGTTACCAAGTGATTAGTCCAGTTTAATAACAATTCCGAAAATAATGTTGATAATAACTCGAGTACCGTACAAGATGGCTTCCAGATTGTTTTGCCCATCCCCAATGCCCCCTATCTAAGCATTGGTCATGATTTAGGGTTATTTGTTCACGCCCGTCCTCTCAGGTACGGTGTGAGGTTTCCAAGCCTAATAGCGCTAATACCCCGTTACCTCTCAGGTAACTATTCGGTAGAAGATGGAACTTAAGGTGATAGGAAATGAGTGTATTATCTAACATTCCAGTTTTTACCCAAAAGACTTATTCCTCTCAGGAATACCCATTGATTGTCCCACCCACCGGGACGCATGCTCAAGAAGAGTGAACTCACCTTAGATTTGCTCGGTATGTTACGTTACATTACCCATTCCAAGTTGGTCAACCAAACCTTACTGTGGTTACCAAAGATGATTAGTTTCGTAAACACATAGATCACGTATTCCTTATACATACTACTCAAGTAGTGTACACATATCATCATGCAACTTGTAATAGTTGGTCATGAAGTTCACATCCCATATCACACATATTTCCTTTTCAACAGTTAGCATACGAGGTAAGTTAACCTTATAACATTTATCGAGCAATTCAGCTCACACACAAGTAAGCATGCATGTTCACAATCATGTAACAACTTAACTAATTCAAGGTGTCAAGCATTCAAGTGTGCGTCTACATAACTGGCCCTCCTACACAGTTTGGTCCAATCATAATTTATGCACATGACCTCAAAATACACCTTAGGCATTTAGCACATATACTGATTCCTAACATAGCCTAACATTGCAAGTCATAAAGTTCATCACATACTAGCTCTACATTAACTATTTGGGTCACGTACCACACAATAGTGGTGCACAAATCGGGTTTTTTTTAAAAACCAGGTTTCGGGTAGGATCGGGTTTTACAAAATCGGGTTTTTTTAAAAACCGGGTCGGGTCCGGGTTCTCTACCAAAAATGTATACCCTATATACCCGGGTTCGGGTAGGGTTCGGGTCGGGTTTTATAAAACCCGGGTATTATAAAACCCTATTTCCGGGTTCGGGTATTCATCGGGTAGGGTTCGGGTATGCATCGGGTTGGGAAAAAACCCGCACCGGGTATTAAAAAAAACCCGACCGGAACTATGCTTATAATTAGAAACCTAATAATTAAACAAGATTACATCAAAGTGCATACATAATTTTGTTAAATCATAAGAACTAGAAGTCTTAATGCTTGAAACCTAATAATTAAACAAGATTACATCAAAGTGCATACTTTTTGGTCGTCTTCGTTTTTTGATCGTCTTCGTTTAGTCTTCTTCTAGTGGGCTTGACATTCCCATTTTGACCTCTTCCTCGTGTATATCTGTTTCAACGCCATTTTCATCTTCAAGTGACTCCACATGTTGAATCCGCTCCGCCGCATCCAAATAGTCCTTCAAGCAAATACACATTTCAATCGACTCGGGACTAAGCTTCGTCCTCCTTAATGAAATGACTCGGCCACTAAAAGAAAAGGCGGACTCCGAAGCTACCGTGGAAGCTTGGACACTTAGTAGATCACGGGCCATTGCGGCTAGAACCGGAAATTGGGGTTCCTTTTCTTTCCACCAAGCCAAAATGTCGAAATTATCAAATTCTTCTTCGGAAGTGACGAATGCTAAAAAATCCGATGCAATATATCTCCCGAACTTGCTACTTGGGGTGTTACCACGAGCTCGTTTAGCATTGTCACTTCGCAAAGTATTAAACAAACAAATTTTTAAATTTCTATTACGGCTTATTGAACTACCACTAGAAGAACCTGCATTTTCATAAGCTTGATGAACTTGTGAACTTATTTGACCATATTTTGCATAATAAACATCAAACAACTTTTCAAATTGTTTGTTAAAACACAAAAAAACAGTCTTTAAAAGACTCGTTCACTTACCATTGTTGGTGTTGGTCAAATGTGATGGGCTAATGACTTTGGGCTTTTAAACCAAAAACAAAAAGGATAGAAGAAAAATGGGTCTAAGCCAGGCTCGAGGGAAAGTTTCCTGCAAGAAAAAAAATACTTTCAGATTTTAATTTAACAGTGAACACTTTCTACTACAAATTACAAGGAGAGTCCCATAAACGTATTAGTTTGCTCTTTAAAAACCGGGTTTCGGGTATTATAAAACCGGGTTTCGGGTATTATAAAAACCGGGTTTCGGGTTTTATAAAACCGGGGTTTCGGGTATAAACCGGGTATAAAAAAACCAGGTCCGGGTTCGGGTTTTAGACCAATATGCATACCCGGTCCCTACCCTACGGGTAGGGTCGGGTTCGGGTATAAAAAACCCGGGTTTTATAATACCCGGTTCCGGGTTTTTTTTTTTCGGGTCCGGGTCCGGGTTCAGGTTTTTTGTGCACCACTACCACACAACACAAACATACTTAGCCTACACTACTAAACAGCCTATTATGGTTTTCTCAAAAGTGTGCGGCCCAGTGGCATCGGCCCAACTAAAGTCAAAGCCCAGGGAAACTATGCGACCCAATTGGAGTATGCGATCACCACCCGAATAAACATGTTCCATATATATATATAACAAAGATCCGTTAGGAACCACCCTTTATTGCGAGAACCGCGAGAAACAATGTGAACACAACCAAAAATGCTTAAAAATAGCTAAAAAACACACAATTTTTTTTTAATATTTTTTTATAAAAAATCGCTACTTTTAGTAGCAAAAACAAAATTAATTTTTTTTTTAAAATCAATTTTTTTTTGCTACTAAAAGTAGCGATTTTAACATAAAAAATATTAAAAAAAAGTTTAGATTTTTTTAGGTTTTTTTTTTTTTTTGGGGGGGGGGGGGGGGGGGTTAGTTTTTTTTAGGATTTTTTAGCTATTTTATGTTGTATTCACATTAGTTCTCGCGGTTCTCGCAATAAAGGTGGTTCTCGCATGAACCTTACCCTATATATATATATATATAGGGGTAGGATCCACTAAAAAGTGGATTTTGCCTAAGTAGCCTAAGAAGTATTGTGATGATGACATGTGACAGTCCTAATAATTATGAATGAATGACATTTTGGTCCTTATAAATAGGAGTGAAAATGACATGTGTCACCCCTTTTGTTTTTTAAAAATACAACAAAAAATATAGCACAAAAAATCTAGTACATAAAAATATAGCACGAAAATATTTAGCAAAAAAATGTGGTACAAAAAAATCCAACACAAAAAATTGGGAAAACAAAATTTAAGACAAAAAAATTCAGCACAAAAAATTTAGTACAAAAATATAGTACAAAAATACAGCACAAAAAAATGTTATATAACATAGAAATACAACACATTTTAGTGCGTTTTTTTAGTATTCATATTTTATATAGTAATATGGTACTCGAATTAAAGATAAAAATACGCTTGATTTTACGGTGAAATTTTTATGAAAAAATAATGTCGTATAAAAAAGTTATGAACGTTTAAAAAATGAGGGTGAAATATGCATGTGCCTGGTATGTGGAGAGAGAAAGTCCATAAATAAGATTTTTCCCAAGATACTGTTGCACTCCTCCTTTCTCCTACACTTTCATCTTAACCATTGATTTGAAAAATGAATAGTTAAGATTCTTCTCATCCTACTTAGGCAAAATAAACTTTTTATTTGATCTTACCCCTATATATATATAGGGAGAAGATCATGCGAGAACCACCTCTTATTGCGAGAACCGCGAGAACCAATGTGAACACAACCAAAAATGCCCTAAAAATAACACAAATTTTTTTTTTTTGATTTTTTTAATATTTTTTAGGTTAAAATCGCTACTTTTCGAACAAAAAAAAAATTTATATTTTTTTTTTTGGCTTCGAAAAGTAGCGATTTTAACCTAAAAAATATTAAAAAAAAAAATTTAGATTTTTTTTTATTTTTTTAGATTTTTTTTAGATTTTTTTAGGTTTTTTGGGGATTTAGTTTTTAGCATTTTAGCTTGGGGGGGAGGGGGAAGGGGGTTTAGGTTTTTTTTTTTTGGGGGGGGGGGGGGGGGGGGTTAGGTTTTTTTGGGGTTTTAGTTTTTAGCATTTAGCTTTGGGGGGGGTGGGGGTTAGGTTTTTTTTAGCTATTTTAGGTTGTGTTCACATTGGTTCTCACAATAAATGGAGTTCTCGCATGAGCCCCTCCCTATATATATAGATATAGAGACAAACAGTATTCCATTACTAAACCAATTAATCATGTTTCATGTTCAATATAGTCTTTATAAGACTAACATCATACCAGTCGCACACTTCACTGTGCGATCCGCTAACCGTACAGTCTGATCCAAAGGGTGTGGCCGTTAATTATGAGCTCGTTCGAAGAACACGGCCCACAACCATGTGTGCGACCGAGTGTGTGTAATGGTGCACAAATCGGGTTTTTTTTAAAAGCCGGGTTTCGGGTAGGATCGGGTTTTACAAAATCGGGTTTTTTTAAAAACCGGGTCGGGTCCGGGTCCGGGTTCTCTACCAAAAATGTATACCCTATATACCCAGGTTCGGGTAGGGTTCGGGTCGGGTTTTATAAAACCCGGGTATTATAATACCCTATTTCCGGGTTCGGGTCCGGTTCGGGTATTCATCGGGTAGGGTTCGGGTATGCATCGGGTTGGGAAAAAACCCGCACCAGGTATTAAAAAAACCCGACCGGAACTATGCTTATAAAATGTATCAAACATAACTCTCACACATAGACATCAAATCTATTGATAAACAGAGACATAATATATAAACAGAGGCACAATTTATAGTTCTTCATGTGGTTATTCTTTAACTTTATAAACAGAGGCACAATTTATTAAATACAAAAACTAATAATGATATTAACAAACAAATAAAATAGAAGGGCCAACATATATTGGCATATTTGTTTCCACTTGTAATGAAATATACTAAATAATTAAGTAGCGGTGGCAAATATCATTAGAAACCTAATAATTAAACAAGATTACATCAAAGTGCATACATAATTTTGTTAAATCATAAGAACCAGAAGTCCTAATGCATACATAATTAAACAAGATTACATCAAAATCGGGTTTTTTTAAAAACCGGTTCCGGGTATTTATAAAACCCGGTTCCGGGTATTTACAAAACTGGGTATCGGGTATAAACCGGGTATAAAAAAAAACCGGTTCCAGGTTCGGGTTTTAGATCAAATATGCATACCCGGTCCCTACCCTACGGGTAGGGTCGGGTTCTGGTATAAAAAACCCGGGTTTTATAATACCCGGTTCCGGGTTTTTTTCAGGTCCGGGTCCGGGTTCGGGTTTTTTGTGCACCACTAAGTGTGTGACTCGTATTGGGCCCATAATCCGACATCAACGTGCCCAGTCCTTGCCCGATCCAAACAAAACCAAAATGTGCGGCTCAATGGATCCCCCCCAAGATTATACTACAAAAGTGTGCGATTGGGCCCATTTATGTGCTAAGCCCAATCGAGTGTGCGACATAGCCGAAGTGTGCCCATGCATGATTTACGTTCATCAGATGAATTTTAAATGCATATATGTGTGACACACAAGTGTGCGACTACGGCTATGTCGGTTACTCTTTTCTTTCTTTGAATCATGGTCAAACAATTTACGTGATTTGATCAGTTACTTCTCCGCATTTTCCGCAACCGGCATTTATCATTAAATCATATTTCAATTTAAGTCAATCACATGATTTCTTTTAAGAATCAGATTAATAGTTTATGCTATTATAATCACTAATAGTTTATGATTTCTTTTTAAGAATCATATTGTTCATTCTTGAATTACACAAGATCAAATCGTTTATCATGTACTCATATAACCCTAATCATTACCTAGTGATTAACTTTATCTTTACTAGAATTAACTCACATGTTCATGTTCCAATCAGATCATAACAAAGTATATTCATCATCAATCATGCATCACTAGTTATTAACATCAACTTTAATCATACAGTTTCATGAATATCATACAAATCAACAATACTTTGCATAAGAATAGTCAAACAAGATTAAAATTATTATAATTATACTAACCAGAAGATGGATGTTACTAGGCACAAGAGATGAGCTTCAAGAGAGAATAAGAACTTCAAAGGAAGTAAGCTGTCGTCGAAGGAGAAAAAAATAGGGAGCAGTAGGGTTTTGTTATCTTTTTATATTTTGAGATAATGGAATCCATAATAAATATTAGGTGTGAAGTTGTTTAGCACAAGTGGGCCGAACCCAACACAACTCCTGTTCCACTCGTAACAGTTTGGGCCGATGATCAGCCCACTAAAAGAAGAAGTGTGAGTGTGCGGCCACATGAGCGGTGTGCGACTGGAGAAGTGTGTGACCAGAACTCTTTAACGGTTCCCCCCATAATCAAACAATTGAATTGATATCAACAACGTACATTAAAGCGTAACGGTAACAAGTAAAAGGTCGTAAAGTTTGGTAAAGCTAACCTTGAAAGTTTGGGTTGTCACATCATCCCCAACTTGAAAGAAATTTCGTCCCGAAATTTGGTAAGCAGTCTCGGAGGAATGAAGTGATAAGTAGATCAAGATGGCTGTGGATTTTCTCCGGGTACCACATCATCCCTAACTTGAAAGGGAATTTCGTCCCGAAATTCACCAGTCGCATCAGGATTCGATTCCGCCGTTTTGAACAGTTGAGGATACTTGAGCTTCATCTGATCCTCGCGTTCCCATGTGAATTCCGGTCCACGTCTTGAGTTCGAGCGACCTCTCACGATTGGGATTCGACTAAGCTTATAGACCTTAACTTTCCGATCCATGATCTCGATGGATTCCTCGACAAACTGCAACTTGTCGTGGCTTAGGCTCTAGTAAGGGTATCACAAGTGTTCCGTCGGACAAACACTTCTTTAGATTCGAGGCATAAATATCATCGTAAACGTTACCCAATTCGCTAGGTAACTCAAGTTTGTGAGCCATGTCACCGATTCTTTCCAGAATTCTGAATGTCCCAACGTATCGTAAATTAAGATTGCCACGCTTCCCAAAGCGTACTGCACCCTTCCAGGGTGAGACTTTCAACATGACACGTTCGCCTGCAGCGAACTTCCAGTGTTTCTTAAGCTTATCAGCCTTCATGGAGGTCACGCGTTGCCGCCATACGATTTCCGATCTAAACAATCTTCTCAAAGGTTTCATGTACAAGTCCTGGAACTGTGATTAGGTTGTCACTCACCTTTGTCCAACAAGGAGATCGGCATTATCGTCCATGCAATGCCTCGAACAGAGCTGTCTGAATACAAGAATAGTAACTGATGTAGTAGAACTCAACCAAAGGTAAGTGTCCTTCCAATTTTTACTAAAGCCAATCACACACATGCTCGCAGCATGTCTTCGATTGTCAGGATGGTTCATTTACTCTGACCGTTGTCCTATGGTGGTAAGCAATGCTCATGTCTAGACGTGAGCCAAGGGTATTGTGTATTGCCTATCATAAATCAGGTATAGATCAAAATCAGAGGTATCAGGAGTTGACACCCCGTGCCTAGAAACCGCCCTTCACAGGTAATTACTCACAGGATATGAAGACTTGTCAATTTTCCTTGGTTGCACGAAGGTGTGCGGGTTACATGAGACAATCAACGATCACCCAGGTGAGATCGTCTCCGTTTCGGGTTTCAAGTAGGCCAGTGACAAAATCCATGGCTGTCTGTTCTCATTCCCAGACGGGTGTTTCCGGTTGCTGACACAAACCAGAAGGTTTCTGATATTCCACCTTGACTTTCGCACAAGTCAAACATCGTTCATGTATATTGCTATATGGACCTTCATACCCGGTTGCCAGTACCAGATTTATAGATCCTAATATCTCCTAACAAAATCCAGACGACTAGAATATCAAGACTGGTGTGCTTCGCTCAACACTAGTTCCCTTGGATTGTTGTATAGTGAGACCCATATTCGCTCCATGAGGTAGTGGGTATTGCCCAATTTGCCAAAAGTTGCTCCTCCATGCCCTGCATGGACTCAACTTGAAAATTCTCTTCCTTCAGTGCTTCGGTTCGAATAGGGCAAATCTGATTAGGTAAGTTAGAGTCAATGGTGTGCTGTGAGGCTCGTACACGTCTAGGTTTCACAGTCAAAATCATTCAAAGGTTCCATCCAGCGAAGCCATCTCATGTTTAGCTCTTTCGAAACAAGGGTACACGGGAGGCTCTTAGGATCGGTCTAAGTAGTGCATTAGGTACCATCCAATTAATGCCTCCGACTTGAATCCATAGACCATGGCTCCCACCGCAGGTTGTGACTCGTGCAATTCTCCTTGTAAATCCACTACGTAAGCCATCACCTTCTTGCGTTGCATCGGCGTGTAACTGGGACTCTAATTCGAACCATCATGGTATACCACTAGATCATCCGTACCCTTGGGTAAATACGATTCTCAGTGCATTGTAGAGTTGGGTTTCAAAAGCTGAAGAGATGTCCTCCTGTTTTGTCTCCCAGGAATGCACAGCACCCTGCTGTGCTGAAGAGATTAACACTGCGCGATCTTCGAAAATCCCGCGATGAATCTGTGATATTATCTAGCGAGACCAAGAAAATTGTTGTATCCCCGAAGGACTCTTTGGTGCCGATCAATTTCTAATAAAATGGATCTCAGCGAGATCCACGTGTATCCCCACTTCGTTGACTACGCGACCAAGAAAGTGTACTTATCGAATCCTGAAGTCACACTTAGGTAGACTTCGCATGGAGTCGCCCCTCCCCTAGGAGCTCCAAGAGGAAAAAAAATACAAGTGTCGTTCATGGTGTTCCTTTCTCCCGGAAGTGATTCAAAATGTCATAGATATACACACAGTTGACGAATCTGGCGAGATGAGGTTGACACATACTACTCATGTGATCCCTAAGGCTGCTGGTGTGTTGAATAACTTAAATAAAAAGAACAGAAAATCGTAGTGGCCGTACTATGCCTGTAACGTTGTGTTAGGAATCATCCTCCCCTGGGTCTTCCATCAGGTGACAGTCTGATTTTAAGTCGGTTTCCGAATAGAAGCTTGATCATTGCAGCGGGTCAAGCAGGTCGTCGATGCGAGCTAGAGGGTGACGGTCTATGATTGCCACCTTGTGGTAGTCTGTACATGTACGAAAGGATTCGTCCTTCATTTCCACAATAGAGCTCG
This sequence comes from Helianthus tuberosus, assembly GCA_030545235.1. Lineage (NCBI taxonomy): Eukaryota > Viridiplantae > Streptophyta > Magnoliopsida > Asterales > Asteraceae > Helianthus > Helianthus tuberosus. The sequence goes on from CM060387.1 coordinate 327,636, forward strand.
GTTTCCCCAAAACGAGGAGCTAGGTCGATAAAACCCTCATCCCGGATTTCCTGAAGTTGATTGGACAGTTCTTGCACCCACCAGGTGCAAGACGATAGGAGGTGTCAGAAATCAGGACTGCTTCTAGCGTGATACACATCTGATATTCCTCCTAGCATTGTGGGGGAAAACCTGGAAGTTCTTCGGGCTGCGCACCGGTAATCAATGATAGGGTAGCAGGGTACATGAAACACTTCTGGGCTCCCACCGCTGAAGTAATGCTGACGATCAATGAGTCTCCTCCATGAAGAGATATACACGCGATTTCCTCCTTACAGAAGATTTCTGCTTGAGGCTTGGACATCCGGTCCATACTATCGACTACACCAAAGCTTTTAACAGTAGTACGGGGAAGGTCAATGTCGAACTCGTGACCTACAAGATTGAGTTGCACCTTAGGTGAACGTGTGAGACTTCAATTGGCTTGCCATCAGCCACTTCTACAACTTGTCTGTCCTCAAGAGGCAATCAGGGTTAAATAGAACAGAGACGAAGCGATTAGTTACCCAAAAACATACAAGCTACCATGTTGCTACTATGCCTGGCATCGCCTACGCCAATCCTAAATGCCCTTTCGCGAGCACCACTTCCAGTGTTGTTGTTACTGTTACTAGGATTCCCAATACTGTCATTGTTCCCTGGTTGTTGATGTCTTGACTTATTAACGACCAATCCTTGTCAAAGTCACCTTCATTTCCATACTGAAAGTTATGATTTGCGAGTACCTTGTTGTCGCCGTGGCCATTGCCTCTAATGTTGTTGCTTTGAAAACAGATCCTTGCGATCTTTTTCCTTTAGGGTCCACCACCCCGTTGCTCTTGTCACGTCCTAGGGTACTGCCCATGGCGCTAGCAATTACACATCCCATAATCCAGTCAGTTTCCAGCGTTTATTTCCCGATTGATTCGTAAGAGTTGGCTCCCAGGCGTTGCTTACTAGGGTTAGGGAATCGATTGAAGTCAACCTACTTATGTCCGTTGTTAGAGAGCAGGGTCATCCTAACACTAGGGTTGGTAATGCATCACGTTCATCTTTTTGTCCACCGGTCTTGCGAGTCGATAGCGCACGGTAAATCGTTTCAGAATCACAGAGGTGTCCATACTTCTAAATTTGAGGCATCAATTTTGTTGCGTCAAAGTAAACAAGAAAAGTGAGAAAGTATAGACCAAACATTTAACGTTTCGACATCTGTCTCAAAGACATTCGCACTAATACCTAATATTTCTACACAGCTCGCTAGACGTTCAGTTACGTGTTCAGGTATCACTCAATACCATCGAGACTCGTAAGGGTTCAGAGGGAAGTGAAAGGACCACGTTCAAATAGGAGACAGTCATTACTATGACCCCTATGGATCGTTGTGTTTCAAGTTTGGTCGAATATTGGAATGGAACCCCTTTCACACTTGTTAGGCCTCGTTGGGACTCACATGCACCCCACATTATTATTATGTGTGCACCCACAATAATATTGTGATTTGCATGCTCGTCTCAGTTCCTCCTAACTCGTGTTAAATGGTTCCTCAGACTCGAGTAGCAAGACAAGGACATCACAAAACGTAGGTCATGAATGTCTAGGGAAACACCACACTACCAATCAGTTAACGCATGCAAGTAATACATGAATTCATATTGTTGTGCAAAACGTGCAATCTCATGCAGTATCATATGTAAGTGTTCACTAGTTATGCAGTGCAAGGAATAAACGAGACGAACCTTGCAATCTGGAGCTGAGTGTCATGGTCGTATTCACGTATTCGGAACTGTTTGGTTATATTCTGGTTTTATAAAAACATTTTTAAAACCAAGTTCACTATAACCAGTGGCTCTGATACCAAACTGTCACACCCCCAAAATACCACATGCGGAAACCCCCGTGAGTCGTGTGACGTACCAGGATCTAGCCACCAATCACATTGAACTGATAACAAGATTTCAAATAAAAACTTTCATTGATTAACATAAAGTGTTACAAAACATTAAATGTAATTCAACGTGTTCAGCGGAAGCATAAACCATTAGTTAAGTGTTTCATAATCCATATGTATGAAAACCATTAGACTTGTCTCGCGATACCATGTATTTCGACCCATGACCACTCCAACCTCCCAGACAGGAAGTTCCCCATCAACACATATCTTTAACCTGCGAGCATGCAAACAAGTGTATCAGACAACGCTGGTGAGTTCACAGTTTTTACCAATCGCTTAGTTACCAAGTGATTAGTCCAGTTTAATAACAATTCTGAAAATAATGTTGATAATAACTCGAGTACCGTACAAGATGGCTTCTAGATTGTTTTGCCCGTCCCCAATGCCCCCTATCTAAGCATTGGTCATGATTTAGGGTCATTAGTTCACGCCCGTCCTCTCAGGTACGGTGTGAGGTTGCCAAGCCTAATAGCGCTATCAACTAATACCCCGTTACCTCTCAGGTAACTATTCGGTAGAAGATGGAACTTAAGGTGATAGGAAATGAGTGTATTATCTAACATTCCAATTTTTACCCAAAAGACTTATTCCTCTCAGGAATACCCATTTATTGTCCCACCCACCGGGACGCATGCTCAAGAAGAGTGAACTCACCTTAGATTTGATCGGTATGTTACGTTACATTACCCGTTCCAAGTTGGTCAACCAAACCCTACCATGGTTACCAAAGATGATTAGTTTCGTAAACACATAGATCACATATTCCTTATACATACTACTCAAGTAGTGTACGCATCTCATCATGCAACTTGTAACAGTTGGTCATGAAGTTCACAGCCCATATCACACATCATATTTCCTTTTCAACAGTTAGCATACGAGGTAAGTTAACCTTATAACATTTATCGAGCAATTCGGCTCACACACAAGTAAGCATGCATGTTCACAATCATGTAACAACTTAACTAATTCAAGGTGTCAAGCATTCAAGTGTGAGTCTACATAACCGGCCCTCCTACACAGTTTGGTCCAATCTCAATTTATGCACATGACCTCAAAATACACCTTAGGCATTTAGCACATATACTGATTCATAACATAGCCTAACATTGCACGTCATAAAGTTCATCACATACTAGCTCTACATTAACTATTTGGGTCACGTACAACACATACACAAACATACTTAGCCCACACTACTAAACAACCTATTATGGATTTCTCAAAAGTGTGCGGCCCAGTTGGTATCGGCCCAACTAAAGTCAAAGCCCAGGGAAACTATGCGGCCCGATTGGAGTATGCGATCACCACCCGAATAACCATGTTCCATATATATATAGAGAGAGAGACAAACAATATTCCATTACTAAACCAATTAATCATGTTTCATGTTCAATATAGTCTTTATAAGACTAACATCATACCAGTCGCACACTTCACTGTGCGATCCGCTAACCGTACGGTCCGATCCAAAGGGTGTGGCCCGTTAATTATGAGCCCGTTCAAAGAACATGGCCCACAACCATGTGTGCGACCGGAGTGTGTGACTCGTATTGGGCCCATAATCCAACATCAAAGTGGCCCGGTCCTTGCCCGATCCAAACCCAACCAAAATGTGCGGCTCAATGGACCCCCCCCCCCCAAATTATACTATAAAAGTGTGCGATTGGGCCCATTTATGTGCTAAGCCCAATCGTGTGTGTGACATAACCGAAGTGTGCCCATGCATGGTTTACGTTCATCAGATGAATTTTAAATACATATATGTGTGACACACAAGTGTGCGACTCAAGGTAGAAGTGTGCGACTACGGCTATGTCAGTTACTCTTTTCTTTGAATCATGGTCAAACAATTTACGTGATTTGATCAGTTACTTCTCCGCATTTTCCGCAACCGGCATTTATCATTAAATTATATTTCAATTTGAGTCAATCACATGATTTCTTTTAAGAATCAGATTAATAGTTTATGCTATTATAATCACTAATAGTTTATGATTTCTTTTTAAGAATCATATTGTTCATTCTTGAATCACACAAGATCAAATCGTTTATCATGTACTCATATAACCCTAATCATTACCTAGTGATTAACCTTATCTTTACTAGAATTAACTCACATGTTCATGTTCCAATCAGATCATAACAAAGTATATTCATCATCAATCATGCATCACTAGTTATTAACATCAACTTTAATCATACAGTTTCATGAATATCATACAAATCAACAATACTTTGCATAAGAATAGTCAAACAAGATTAAAATTATTATAATTATACTAACCAGAAGATGGATGTTACTAGGCACAAGAGATGAGTTTCAAGAGGGAATAAGAACTTCAAAGGAAGTAAGCTATCGTCGAAGGAGAAAAAAATAGGGAGCACTTGGGTTTTGTTATCTTTTTATATTTTGGGATAATGGAATCCATAAGCAATATTAGGTGTGAAGTTGTTTAGCACAAGTAGGCCGAACCCAACACAACTCCTGTTCAACTCGTAACAGTTTGGGCCGATGATCAGCCCACTAAAAGAAGAAGTGTGAGTGTGCGGCCACATGAGCGGTGTGCGACTGGAGAAGTGTGTGACCAGAAATCTTTAACGGTTCCCCCCATAATCAAACAATTGAATTGATATCAACAACGTACATTAAAGCGTAACGGTAACAAGTAAAAGGTCGTAAAGTTTGGTAAAGCTAACCTTGAAAGTTTGGGTTGTCTCATCATCCCCAACTTGAAAGAAATTTCGTCCCAAAATTTGGTAAGCAGTCTCGGAGGAATGAAGTGATAATTAGATCAAGATGGCTGTTGATTTTCTCCGGGTACCACAACCCGAAACACCAAATTTTCACTAGAAGCATTGTTTTATCATTTCCGAGCTAGTAACGGTCCCCGAACATCATAACACACTATATAACATCATAACAACTAAACACCCTAGCTAAATCACTTAGATTTCAACTAATATCCTAACTTACCATTGAAACATAACCAACCCCCCCCCCCTCATATTCACGATTACAAGGTGGCCCCCACCTTAGATTTTATTTGCTTATTTATTTTGATCTTGTCTAGAACTTTTGATAACACATGAACCAAAGGATTGGAACTTGTTGGAAGTTATTTATGTTAACCATTAGACCCATTCTCTCATTCTCATCACAACACTTCACAACAAAACCATCTTTCAAGCTTATTCCATCCATTCTCTAGTGATTAAAAGGTGTAAGAAGCAAGCATAAGAAGCTAGGAGCCTTTGGAAGTGGAAGGACCTCTCTCACAAGCTATTAACCACCAAGCTCACCATCTTCATCTTCTTGAACATCATCCCTAGCCTTGTGCTAGTAGTAAGACCTTCCTAATCTCATTTTACATCTTGTTTAGTTGGTTAAAAGTGTATGTAAATCACTAATCATGAAGAACACTAAAGATCAAGAACATAATCTTTAACATAAGACTAAAAATCACTATGAATCATGTTGATTAAGTGTTATTATGCTTCTTGATTGTTGATTGTTTGTGTTAATGATGTTAAACATCATATGAACTTGCTAGATTGTGATTAAAGACATGATCTAGCAAGATGAGAGGATGATTATGTTATAAATCAAGATGATCATCCTTATGTGAAACATGAACTTGAAAGGTTAAATGTTTTTCTTGAATAATGATGATCAAAGTATAATATAAGTCTTGTGAATGTGTGATTTCAAGAATGATTTTCTCAAGAAACTAAGTTAAAATACAAGATTTACATAAACATGGTTCTTAAAGAAACTAACCACATTTTTAGTGGTTAATCAAGTGTGGAAACATGTTAATGACAAGAAGAATTCAAAAAGAAAATTTTTAGAAAATCATTTTACAAGTTGTAAACATATAAAATCTTCAAGAATGTTGTTTTTAAACAAATAACCACACTTTAAAGGGTAACTAAGCTTACTAAACACCCTACTAAGTTACTACAAATTTTTATAAATTTTCAAGTTCATGAAGTAGTGTAAAATGCTTGATTTTGGCACTTGGTAAGTATTGTTTGCTTTGTTGATGAATTGTGATGATTTTTAAAAGAAAATGATATGCTTTGAAAGCATGGAAACCTTCATTTTTAAGGGAAACTATGGCAAAAATTTTCTAGAAATTAAACACTTAGAAAAATATTTTTAAACAAGTGTTTACAAGTATATTTTTAACCATGATTTCTCATATAAAATTTGCCATAATTTTGTTACAAAATTTCAAATATTGGAGGTTGGTTTTTAATAAATAAAAGTGACTAAATATGTATTTAGGAAAATATATATATTTAGATGTCACATTTGTGTGATTACTTGTATATTATGTGTATTAGTTATATTATTTTAGGACTTGAAATAATATAACTCACCAAAATACCAAGAAACTCTAACCCAAAATATTACCAAAATTTCCAAGAAATAAATATACAATTTATACCCAAAATTGGAGAAAACCGAACAAGGAATATAACTTACAAAAATATTCCGGAGTTAAAATTCATGAGTATATTTTGGCAAACGGTATTTTGGAAACCAAGAGAACAAAAATATGATTTTTATTATTATTACAAAAATATATTATATTTTTTAACAAGAAGAAAATATATTATTTTTTAGTAAATAAAAATATATATGTTTTCTTGAATTACTAGAAAATATATTATTTTTGGAGAAAATATATATTTTCATAAATAAACTTAGAATATATTATTTTTTGGTGAAAAATGGATTTATAAATATTTTCTAAGATAATCTTGAAAATATATTATTTTTGAGGTTTACATGAAAATATAAATATTTTTGCCAAGAAGAAGCATAGATAAAGTTCTATAAATGATTTCTTAAAAAGATATATTTTAAGAATATATATTGGTGAGTTTTTATTAGAAATATTATTCCGGAAAAATTAATACAAAAATTAAGTATAAGAATACTTAATAAGCACAATAAAAATACGTATTCTCGTACGTATAAATATACACCGGAAAACGCCACAGATACTTGGCAAAAATATACAAGTTAAAGAATACGAGTATGAATACACCCATCCTTGGGGAAGTTATACATGTACAAATACATTATGTGTCAAATTAAAATATATTATTTTAACTAGTATTCCAAAAATTAATAAATATAATTTAAGTTAAAATATTTACTATTTTAACAAATAATTGTAACACCCTTGTTATTATTTCACGTTTATCGTATAATTTAAATCCATAATCATGTAATTATAGTCACAATTACACTGAAAATACAGGTTTGTTAAAAACTTTTACAATTTAAAGTGATTCAACATAATGTGATTTAATTCGCCGTTTTAGAATAACGACGAAACAACATTGCGGAAGCTTTGTTTAACGTGTGTTCGGTTCTTGCTCGATGCTTGATCTTCATCCGGGACTCTCGACATTCACCTGTGATCAAAACCCACTTAAAGGTCAGTTTTGATAATTAAATAACTAATACAACAAGGAAATTAGGAAAATCCAACATTGATATCTTGATCCAAAAACAATTACTTGAATCTGGCCTCCACCGTAACTTACGGTGGACACCGTAAGTTACGGTGGCCCCTGTGTTAAAATTTCTCTACCGTAACTCAGGAGGCAACCACCGTAACTTACGGTGGGCACCGTAACTTACGGTGGGCACCGTAAGTTACGGTGGCCCCTGTGTTATGCCCTTCCATTTTGCCGTTTTTGACACGAAAACTTTCGTATCTTTCGATCCACGTATCCGTTTGACCTCCCGTTTCTTCCTACATGATCGTAATTTGATTCTCCATCTTGTAGAGTAAAATTCAACATTTAAAACTAATGAAATTATAAATCTTTAAGCATTCGGCTTATTGTTCAAAATCAATATTTCGACCCGTTTGTATTTAGGACCTCTAAACTTGTTCCTAGTTAGTCATAAATCATAAACTAAGATATCTAACTTTAAATCTCTATCTTGGATTTCCTAACCTTTGTGAAATACGCAACAAACACCCAAGTTACGCGCGTAATTCATTTTGACCCGTTTAAGGGATCTTTTATGCATTTTGGTCCAAAACTAGCTCTTTTCTTTTCAATACTTCGTAATGCCACAACTAAATTTTTGCTTATGTTCCACCACAATTATTTTTTTGTGGTGGATTTAACATAGTTAACCTCTAATCCCAGATTTACCCATCGATTGGTCATTTTATGCAAATGACCATTTTTGTGCATTTAACCCACAAATGTAGATTCCTATAACTTTTATTCCTATTTAATGATTCCATAATCTTAATGCAAGTTCCTAAACAACCCCTATGGGTCGTTTTCCCACTATACCCTTCAAGGGTGTTTTGGTCAACTTTAGTCCCTCACTTTACAACGAAGGACTTTCGCTAAAATTTGACTAGAGTATCACTTCTACTAAACTCTAAATATGCGTACCTGGCTCGGGTCATAGCATCGACCCATATACATACCTTTCGCTTTAAATTTTCTAGTTAAAGCAATGCGATCACATGTTATATCCTGTTATCACAAAACTCAACAAGTAGTCGTCAGTCATTGTTGTCAAATGGTATTTGTACCCTATTTGACTCGTTTAGTCGACATGACCATTTGTCAACGTATGATGGTAGATTAATACCATCATGCCCCTTGAACCTATTCCGGTTCGCGCCATGGTTCTTATTACTTAAAAACAATATTTTTAAATTGTTTCGACCCATTATAACTTTTACCAAATGGTGTCTTCATTTTAATCATTTTTATTTTAACTATTAATTTGACCTATTTGGTTGTCGAGTAAATTCCATCACTTCAATGACATACCAAACACAACCATTTTCGTTATATCAACATTACACATATTTAAACTAAGCTTGTCTACATAAATGTAACGGAGTGACAAACCACTTACTTCAAAGCTTTTCCTTCAAACGAGCGTCCGCACCGGCTTGACTTCCCGACACCTCGCTTGTGTTGCCTAAAATATACAAGCCAATTATCATTAGAACCTTCTGGCTCATAACTAAAGCTTGTTACTTTGCCAATCACCACATTTAGTGTCTATCAACGTCTTTTAGGCATTTTGTCGAGCACCTTATGTGCATACTACTTAATTAGCCATTTTTATTCAATTAAACCTTGGTAAATCCAAGAATTTCATTCTTATTCAAGCTTCATTGCTCATCACAGCCCATACCATCATACTAGTTCAATCAACCTAGATTATTACTCACATAGTTCATACAATATGTTGGGGTTTCTCATTCTAGATAGAAACCCACTTCATGATATGGCACATAGTTACATTAACACACAATTTATTAATATTTTTCACATGATTTCGGTTAGGTTTATGATTCTACACTCTAATCATACATTCTTGAATCATAACATTACTCAATCATTCAAGAATTTCTACTAATCAAACTTTACCCAAAAATCAAACATCACCAAATCTGAAATTGCAACTTACCTAGTGTTAGACAAGTGTAGGTGATCAAGATTTTTGGTTCATGCAGTGATTACATGCCCAATTCACCCTTCAATTGATCAAATTGGATGAAATAAGGGTTTGGGGGTTCTTCCCCTCTCCTGGTCGCTCCCACGCATGCACACACTGATGTGTGTGTGTGTTTGATTTGTTTTATTTTTATAAAAATCAAGTTTGGCCATTTATACAAAAATCAGCCCCTTTAGTTTATCTTTTTGGACTAATGCACATCAAACTAACTTCTTTCCTTTTAGATCATAATTTAGGTGCTTTTAACTCACTTTTGAGTTAACACAAGTCTTATAACTAACTGGGTTATTTTGTCCTAGTTAGTTTGTCCTTGTTTATTAAAACTTTATAATTTTAATATAAAGTTTTATATTTTCCTAGTTATAAGGTTTTAACCCACTAGTATGTCACTACAAGACTTCTCTTCTAACTAGGTTATTATTATTCCTAGTTAACTTATTGGATTCCGGGAGTTATAACCCGTCTTATTTAAGTTCCGTTAACTCAGGCTTTTTATCCCTTTTATTCCTTGAAAGTTCTTATCCGCCTTTTAATTAATATTAGGATTATTTATTTAAATTCTAATATTTATCGGGTTGCTTTTGCCGCTAATGATACTTTACCCGTCTTTTAGTATTAACGGGGTTTGATTACCAAACCCGTTTTCGGGGTGTTACAATAATTATATACTTTGGAGAAAATATTAAGACACAAGGAAACGTTACTCAAATATATTAATTAAGACTAAAAGTCAATGCACTACCTATCCGTCTAATAAACCATAGTACGTTTGTAGGTAGTCGTGTGAACAAGTAGCAGCTTTGAGTTACATCGGATTCGAGACGCAAGACTGTGAGTTCATGTCCCCCTTTTCTTTTAACTGTTTTCAGTTTTATAACTTCGGGGGTGAAGTACATGTTACAAATGGTTTACAAATGTTTACATATGGTATGGTTAGCTAAGGAATGAACTGTTAGATCATGTGAGTGGTGGGTACAACGCTTAAGACCATTAATCCTCATAGTAGGACCGAGGGACATGAGTGATAGATCTATTTGGGTGTTGCGAGCCCCGCCCATGAGGACCGGGATTTGGCCCATAAGGTGACTATGTCTTCTAGATGGAAGCCCGGTACAAAATCTGCTAAGATTGAGCCTTCCTGCATCACGTCACACATATTAATGGCCTTGCAAACCATTAATTGATTTGTTTCCTTGTTGCTTTCATACCGGTTTACAAATACAAACATACTATGGTTACAAAGTTTATTCGAGCTCACATACAAAACACATGAACTCGCTCGACTTTTGTTAATGTTTTCAAACTACATGTATTTCAGGGAATTGAAATGGATCTGGCGGGCTCTGAAGTTTTACAAGTTGTGTCTTCCAAATAAATGATGTCATCCCACCTTTTGTAGGGTTTGGAGTGGATGTCTCATCCTAGATGAGACATTCATTTCAAAGCTTTGTTTTATCGTTGTATCGTGTCAAGTCCGTTATGGAACTTCAAACTTTGGTTGTTATGTATTTCAAACTTGAAGTCTGTGTTTTAAAACAATGATGGTTGTAATATTTTGAAACTTAATTATGGATGCACATCATGGTTTTATCATATAGTTGTTTGTTAAGGTTGAATGCAATGATATTAAGCAAGCCACACATAATCACGCTTCCGCAAAAGTCAGGGTGTGACAGTAATGGTTAGGATGCAAATTCCACAATTTACCTACTTGTGTGAACATTTTGCATATATTTTATATAATTTCCGAAAACCGAAACAAAATTTCACTTTTCACTTAGAAACATGTGAATATTATAGTAAATATAACTAGACATAAAATAATATATACATATATATATATAGCTAGTAATTCTACTAATTTAATTTTCTAAATTTAATTAGTCTAATCATTTCTTTCTTCATCTAGTTACCATAAACAACCTACTAATTACCTAGTTATGAGATTATGGACTTTTTTATGTAATTAGACTTACTTATGCTTATAATAACATTATTATATTATAGGTGATATTACATGTAGTTATATAATAAGTTTATATAATTATTAATATCTCTATACATATACATTTTAATTGATAAGTTATTCTTTATTTCTCATTTACATCTCTAAACTAATATTCAATTATCTCTTTACTTATTTCATACAAATAAATTAATAGTGTCCAAAGTGAGTGTTTAGTCAAGATAATATTTTTATGTATTTTAATATATTATCATCATTGTTGTTATTATTATTATTATTATCATTATTCATTTCTTATTCAAATTCCATTTACATTCCAACTTCTAAATCCTTGTACTTACACACTTTGTTAGGATAATTTGGTGCTTCAACCTCTCGAAACGATCATCTCATGTTTGTGGAAACCACTTGCAAACAGTGAGTTTACTCGATCTCATTTTAATTTTATACACATTGGGTGCAACATGTACAACTATACAAAAACACGCAACACTATTAAACTTGTTACAAATCACACTCTATCCATTATTAACATGAGACTTGTTTTATTCTTGTTAATCTCACATGCTATGTATACTTGTGTCTATACGCTCATTAACTTTGCAAGCCTACCTTAACAATTATAGCGCTATAGGAGTAACGCACCACACGTATTCTTGTAGTATTGTTAAGTAATCTATTTTACACCATTGTCGTTTCGACAACATTGGTAATCACGATTGCGTTAAACTCTGGTTTGACATATAATTTACACTTGTTAGTATGTTAGTAACATTATATACAAATTATCATGTTGGATATGGCAAACTTTTCACTATTATGCTATGTTATCAAACTTGTATACTCACCAACCTTTGTTGATCGATATTTTAATACATGTTGTAGGTCGCTAGTTGATGTTTATGAAGAAACTTAATTAGGGTGGATTAGATACATGCCTAAAGTTAAACTTATGTATTTGTTTCGTGTTTGAACTTTGGTGCATTCAATTTTCCAACATCATGTAATTTCATTTTAGAATTTATAAAATTGAATTAATTAAATATTGTCACAATCAGTGTTATGAAGTCTCTTGCAATCTTGTTTTCGTCTCACTCCGATGTTTCCACCATCGGTTGGGGTGTAACAGCTCAGGTATGGATCGGGTTCGGGTATTTATTGGGCATTCATTGTTTTGCATAAAACATAGAAATATAAAATGCAAAACCTTTTTCTTTCATAAAACATTGAAATACATGACACCTAAATAATCATAGAACCTGGTCGAATAAGATGATGAACATAGATAGCTTTGAATAACTTGATCGTCTCCGTTTATTGTTCGTCAAAATACACTTTATAACGGCTATATAGCCATTACCAAAGTACAAAACTCGAAAAAACACAAAAAAAACGAAAAAACCCGCACAGGGTATTGGAAAACCCAAACAGGGTATTGGAAAACCCGACCGGGTATTGAAAAACTGGTTCTGGGTATTTCCAAAAATCGGTTGTGGGTTTTCAAAAAAAATCGGGTATGGTGAAACCCGGGTTGAAAATGGGTATAAAAAAACCGGTTCCGGTTCCGGGTTTTATATCAGAAATGCATACCCGACCCCTACCCTTTGGGTAGGGTCGGGTTCGGGTATAAAAAACCCGAGTTTTATAATACCCGGTAGGGTAGGGTTCTACAGTGAACACTAGGTTGAGAGTGAACTGTGTGAACTAATCTGGGCCATTAGATTACATCATCTAGAGATTTTTAAACAATGGCAACATTGTAATTATAATGTTGTAACTCCCCTTTAAAATAAATGACAGAAGGGTATTTGTGTCTTTTGTAAATTGCATTTATTAAACAATATAATCAAAATCACTAAAATCTCGCTAGTTTCCGTATATACAAGATACATAGTTTTTAGTGTATACACATGTGTACAGTCTCGCTAGTATCAGTTTATACAATATACACAGCTGTTAGTTTATACACATGTGTACAGTCTCGCTAACTATCAGTTTATACAAGATACACAGCTGTTAGTTTATACACATGTGTACAGTCTTTTATACAACTGTGTATTATATTCAGAAATGGTTACATATGTGTATATATACAACATATAGTATATTAGGCTTGCACACGAGTAGATTCATATAAAAATTATGAAATTAATGAAAATGAAACATATCACATGTATGCAAAAATAAATAACTTCATCACATATTCAAAAAAAAAATTAATGCCTAAAAATAATTACAATTTCAATCTCAGAAAAATTTTTTAATGTTTATTGAAAATTATAAAAAGTTAAAAACAATGTATTATGATATCTATATATACGGATAATAAAAGAAAAACAACATTCAAGATAAAATTAAAACAAAATCTATGGATAAAGAAATAATGGAGAAATAATTAAAAATGAGAGGGGGGGGGGGAAGAGAGTTAAGAGATGAGAAAATTAAGGGATTTTAATTAAACATACTTGGGTAGTGTCAATATTACCCTTTTAATCTAAAAAATGATCAAGGGCCAAGATTAGTTCACTCTCAAGAAGTTGTTCACTCTTGATCCTAATCCTAGGGTTAGGTTCATGAGTGAACATCCATGTTTGTGAACAAAGTGAACAGATCTTGACTCATCATTTCTTAGATGATGAGATGTAATGATAATGGCAATCTTGTAATTATTTGATAAAATAAAATAAACACAAAATTCGTATAGGGACTATAATGTAATTTTCAACCTACTCAATTTTTGGGAACTGGGAACATCCACTACGTTTTATAGAATCTTTCAAAAGTCTTCTTCCATAATAATCGCCTTTCTTGTTTTGTCTATATCATAATAATCTCTCACTAAAAATAATAGCACAATTCAAACTTTTTTCTCTGTAATCAGGCATCGATAGGAATAGAGAAAAACATTGCTGTGAACCGGCAAGGAAACTCAACAAAAGCGTAGCAGCGGTAAGTTTATATGCATTACATCGATTCCAGTTGCACTTGTTTTGTTCGGTTTTTAATTATTTGAAATCAGAAAGTTCCGATGGTGTGTTTTGATTCTACTGTAATTGGTTATGTCATTAAGATTGTTGATGATACTCTGTTTTTTCTGATTATAATATTACTTGGTTTGAAGTTTAGGGTTATGTCATTAAGATTGTTAATGATACTCCGTTTTTTTCTGATCACAATATTACTTGGTTTGAAGGTTAGGGTTATGTCATTAAGATTGTTGGTGATACTCTGTTTTTTCTGATTATTTTCGGCGTATTGTTATGCACTAGTTTTTTGTTAGGTGGTTTAACCTCGGTTATGTACACTGGTGTATATCGTTCACAATAGTTATTGTTACACAGTGTGTACACATATGTACATTAGTGTTCTAGAGTAATGCACTTGTCTTTGTTAACTGTACAAATTTTTATAGATGGGTGTACAGATCCTTGTACACAGGTGTACAGTTCCTTGTACACAGGTGTACATACTAATGTACACATAAGTAATATTGAAACTGTACGAATGTGTAACCTTATCGACTATGTGCAGGCAAATGGTATTTGAAACCGAAGCTGGAATAGGGCTATGCATTTTCAAATGAAAGATTTGAAACCCAGTGTGTGGATTGGAGATGCGGTTGTCAGTTGCTTTGTTTCGATACTTAATTTTGAGGATACATACATGTAATCGTGATTGTACATAGATAATCATAGTTGTATTGAAGTAAATGTCATCTAAATTCGTGTATAAGTGGTGTATCAGTTTTATGAAAGAATTTATTAACTGAAAATAATGGTATTACGATGTAAATTATAAATACACGCATTCACATATAAGTAAACACAAAAAAATGGTATTACGACGTAAAGTACTCAATGCAATCGGTAAACATAAAAGCTCCTAAAAAAATCAAACACATAATTGTGAACATAAAAAACAAAATAACATCAAAGACAAAGCATGCCACCTAATGTTTTAATACACAAGTGAATGAATGAGTATACCCCAGTATACTTGTATATGTACACTAGTGTAACAATGAATATAGACAAGTGTATCGATGTGTACATCCCGCTGAAAACATTAAAAAGCATTACTATATCTATAAATGTAATCAATATACATAAGTGTATCTAATAAAAAAACATGCTGGCAATACATAAAAAAATAGTAATCTATAGAAACTATCCAGCATCAATTATTACTTGACGTATAATCGAGATAATCGTAATACAACAAAATTAATTAATAAAAAGACAAACAACTTTACAATGCAAATCAAAAAACCAGAAATCTCATATTTTTCCTAAAAATAGGAAGTGTAACTGATTATGTAATCATAAAGGAATAAGTCATTAATGAAAATCAAAGGTAAAATTACAATCCTATCATTTTAATCAAAAAACCAAATGGATGGCTGAGATGAGTTCACTCTGTTCATAAGTAAGTCATTGTTAACTCTAGAACCCTACCATTTTTGTCTAATTGTTTATTTATAAGTTGATTTTATGCGAGCATTTCAATATACGTGCTATTTAAGCAACACATAATAGTGATTTAATGTTTCTAGTTTTACATCTTCTAGACAAACAAAAAATCTGCTAACACATAATGTAACTCAAGCTTCTTATCCTTACAAAAGAAAGTAAACAACTACTCATACCAAGACAGCTGGTAGGTCAAATCCATAATCAATTGTAAAATTATCCAATTTTAGGACATGGGACCGAATGATACAATTCATATATATTTGTATTGCTATATGTAATGGCATCTATGGTGGGAGCTATTGGTTCCACCATATATCATCTTGTTATAAATAAAAAAAAAACCTTAAAGATTAAAAAAGCAGCCAAAACAAATGGAACCATGGCTTTCATTTATGGTGCCATGGTTGGTCCATAACCATAAAGTGTGGCTTGGTTGCATTGCATCATTATCATTAGTGGGTTTTTATTTTTTGCCAAATTGTTAGGTGTTCTCCTTTTCATCGAACTTTTTATATTTTTATTTTGAATTTGAATATTACTTATGTTAACAAGTATATTTTATAGAATTCATGGGGTCAGAAATTTTAGACAATAATCAGAATGTTATTGATCATCAAGGTACGGACATATGTGCTCCACGGATATACCATGAACATTCTCACTAAAATAAAATATTATATTAAATTGCACCCATTTATTTTAATTCACCAAAATAACGTAATTTTATTTAGGGGTGTGCATGATTCGGTTCGGTTTGGTTTTAGGGTAAAACCAAAACCGAAAAGTCTATTTTCGGTTTCAGTTTTTTGGTTTAAGTCATTTTCTTTTATAATACTTTGAAGATTATGTAATTTATATATTAAATTTTGTTATTTGTTGTAGGCAATAAATAAATCATCTTAATTCGAAAAAAAAATATTAATGTTTTTATTATAAATATTTAATATTCAAGAATAAAATTAATAATTTCTGATAGTATGGGTTAAACACTTAAACAACTTAAACATAAAAATACATGTTTTTTTCGTTTCAGTTTGGTTATTAATTGAAAATGGTTATCCGAAAAGCGAACCGAAATTTTCGGTTATTAAAAATCCAAAAATCGAACCTTCTTTTTTTGTTATGGCTCTGAAGGGGTAAGGTCCCAAAAATCTCGCCTTGAATAATTGAGACCATACCACAACCTTATCTTTCAACTCTCTTTAGACCTTGCGCGGCCGCGCACTGGTCTTACAAAGAGAGCCTAGAAGAAAGACATCAGACACACCTGCGCGTCGAAAGGAAATCAATAATTCCTTGCGCTTGTCTCCATAACAAACAAGGGATAAAAAATCCCAGCAAGCACCCTCGCTTAAAATAATACCCAGACTTGAGTATTATTCACTTCAGTTGATATCACACGTTAAGGAGTCACACTGGATTATGGCAGTAATCTTCTAGACGGCTCAATCGTGCACCACCAGACGGTTATAACTGTCTGAGCCACGTGTCATCATCCCGGGCTCCCTTTAAGTTACAATGATGGCATGGAATTAGAGAGAAACCTCCACTTGCCCACTTTCCACGTGGCAATACCCCAGCCGTTGATCTTAGTAGCGATCCTTGTGCTCTCACGTCAGATTAAGAAGATTAACGGAGGAGGAAATAACCGCTTATGGAGTTAGCATCTTCCGTCAACATTTCAATAACAGGTTTTCCCGCCCAAACTCCCGACTATAAATAGAAGAGTAATTCAGGTACAAACTTCAAGTTACATTCACTTCACATATACTTCTTCTTCTTCTTCTTCAAATACCGATACTTATTCTCACGCCGGAGGGTGGTCACGGAGAGAACCCCCATTCTCCCCGTGACGAGGCTGACGGTGTTTTGTTTTGCAGCTATCGAGAAGAAGAGAAGGTCTGTCCCTTCGAACCAAACGGGAGAGAACCAACCCTTTTTATGCAGAACCTAGCCCCCTGGATTATTTGATTCCGGTCATTTATCCAGTGTTTCTTCATTGGCGCCCACCGTTTTCTCTGTTTCATCTGTTTTCTCTCGTTTTTTGATTCACTCTATTGATTCCATTTGTAAATGGAAGAAACTTCAACTCATCGGCAAAATGGCCCTCGGCCAAATTTCGTTAACAATACCCAGGTTGAGGGTATTGTAGAAGAAGCCTCGGATGATAATGAAGTGCAGTTCGCTAACAATCATCCAAATGAACCTGTCACCCCAGGGGCACAGCCGGAGATCCCTGTAAGCTCAATTCTATCCCCCAGGAGAGACCCCAATCTCCTGGTATGTCAAATCTCAAGGAGCATTGAATGTTGTATATGCACAGCTTTGTGCACAAAATGTTCCCCAAACCCAATCACGAAGACCTGTATCCCGTGCAAGAGCACCATCGGTACCTCATGTTTCTCAACATGACGGACCATCACGGGTCCAGATCGAAGACACAGAGGTTTACTCTAGATCTCCATCGAGATACGAGTATACCCAATCAGAAAATCGCCGAAGAGAATACCGGGATGAATCTCATTCTCATCGCCGTCAGTCATTTCACACCAGGTTGGGTCCGTCACAAGACAATCATACCAGGGAATATGATAGGACCTACCGTGAGGGAGAAAGTGCCAGTGTATTTAGTCGGTTACAACCGAACTACAACAAGTGTAGGCCCCGGGCGGTTTACAATTCCGAGGCTGAGCACAATTATGATCTGATCTATCGCCCTGCTGAAGCGGCGGAGAATTCAAAATTTATTAGCGAAATTGCTCTGGCTCCATTAGAGAAAGTGAAGCTCCCGTCCAACGTAGGCAAGTTCAACGGAATGACGGACCCAGACGATCATCTGAGAGTCTTCACAAGCGCATGACTGGTGGGAGGTTGGACCCTACCGATGTGGTGCCACCTCTTCGTTCAAACCCTTACAGGCACCGCAAGGCTCTGGTTTGAAAACCTGCCTGTGGGAAAAATCATGTCATGGGTAGACTTGCGTGAAAAGTTTCTGGTTCACTTCAGCCAACAAAGGCGATCCATCCGCGACACGGCGGACGTAATGAATATTGTAACACCTCGAAAATTTACGTCCAATAATGTATTGACACGTGTCATAGGCTTTGAATATGTGAAAAAGCACTTTAGAGGGACTAAAGTTGACAAACAGTGAAACTATGTGAATATAAGGGTCCAAAGTGTCAACAATGGATAAATAGGCCCTACAATAACCCTACATGGTGTTTATAATCTTAAACGAATAAATCATGGATCACACGAAGAAGAAAATGAAAGAAAGTGGGGAATTACAAACTACATGGGCTAAATGTGTCAACATGTTGAAAGTATACCTCTGAGTGACCTTTTAGCAAACCCGAAGCTTTTTAATGATAAAATATACTCACTAGAATATGTGATAAAAATTTCATAAAGTTTCGCTATCGTATGAGAAAGTTATGATCAAAACCGTGCACGAAGGGTTAAATGCGTTAACGTTGAAATTCGTGACTTTTCGGGTAAGCACAAAGTTAACCAAGTTTGTAGATGTCCTAAGGCCCTTAGAAATCAGGTTTGAGGGTCAAGAGTGCAAGAAAAATAGCCAAAACCACGTAACAAAGGACCAGGGACTGAAATGTAAAAGTTGGAAACTTGTTTGGCTAGTTGCCAGCTTGTACGCGCCCCGCGAGAGGCCCTTCGCGGCCCGCCTACGACCTGCCAGCGCAGAATAATGCGCAGATGTCAGTTATCAGGTCTGAATCGATGGTAAACAGCTGTTATCTGATACCAGAGCCTCACCAATGGTTTTGCATGCATAGAGGGGCACCTGGACGGATCTTATTACAATTGTAGACCCTTGTGGCATCATCTAGTGAGATCAAAGTTGATATTTAAGAACACCCATTGTTGCAACAATTTCACATTCACTTGCATTCTCAATTCTGGAGCTCTCTGGTCAGCAACAAGGATTCATTAGGCTTCCTAGTCGTGATTAGGACTCTTGTAAGTATTCTTAACCCTTTCTAATTCGTTTTAGCTTAGTTAATTAGCTTATAGTCAAACCATCGTAATTTAAGTTTGACTTCGCGATTAAATGAAATCCGCTCAGTCATTTCTCGAATTGAAAGTACCTATAAGTAGGTATTTATGTGGGTAACAAACCCTTAAAATGGTACTTTCAGATTCCCACTCTAACTATGTTAATTGTCGATTCAAAACTTACTTTAAAAAGTCAACAGAATGTGTATTTTTAAATTTAAGCATAATTAGCAATGTAGGATACATGCAACCTGTTTGATCATTAAAATAACATGGTAACTAATGTAAGAACATGTCCCAACATGTTCAACTCGACAATTTTCAGTTTAAACCCGGATCGGAACCGAAAGTCGCATAATTTGACTTCTGCTTTGACTTTCAGTTCTGACCCGTTCATGCATGTTTAAGATCTGCCTTAGAGCTTATTTTGGACCAGGTTTCATATAAGTATAACTCTCTGAGATTATACAACTTGGTCCAATAGTTATCCGATTTATATGCATGTTTCCGATTAATGCTTAAATGTTGACTAATATGCCCTTTTGACTATAAAACGTGATTTTTGAAAAAGTAAAAGAGTAGAAACCTTAGTTACTGATTTATAAACTTGCACCTAAAATTTGACATCAGTTTGAGGTCTAAATTAGGAGTTATGCTCATTAGCGTAATTTGAAAGCTTTATGTTAATTAAATGGCGTAATTAGCGTATAGCCTATTTAAACCCACTTTTTGATATCAAACTTTTTACCCACTGATGTAATATAATATTTTGGGATTTTTGAAGATTTTTATTTAATTTTTGGCTGAGCATAACATAGGTCTCTAAGTTTGATTCGGTTAATGTCGGTTTTGCCCTTTTAAGCCATAAAATGAGTTTTACAAATCCTTTTGACCCTAAACCTTTTTCTACTGATTTTATTTGTTAAATAAAATATTTTGAGCCTTCTGGAATTATAAAAATATCAGCTTTCCTTTAAAAACCCGGAAATGGCTCCAAATCGCCTTTTTAAGCGTTTTTAACGCATAGTATGTACTAAAACTATATTAAACATATAAGGTTGATACCTACTGATATTTTTAGTATATTTTATATAATAACAGTAAGTAAAAGTTTTTTTAAACTCAGATTTCCAGTTTTGACCTTTTTAGCCTTTGTGAAATTACCAAAATACCCCTAAGGTGCATAGTTTTGTTTTAAGAGATAAATTTCACATATAGGTCATACCCTACTGTTATAACTTATGAAATTAAGTGTATTTACTGTATAAGTCAGACCTATAACTCAGATTACTAATTAAACTCTTTTATAATCTTTTAAATGACCAAAATGCCCTTAAAAGGCATAATTTGTGTTTAAATCCGTTTTGGGCATAATAAAAGATACCTTACTGATATCACAACATGTTTAAGGCATATTAACTCAAAAAACTTGCATATGACTCTTATGGTTAACCGTGACGCCCTTTTCGCGTTCGGTTCGGTTTATGTAACTAGTTTGCATAAATTGACCGAAACGGGTCAAACCTTATCATCTTTATCTCAAAATCCAGAATGTGTTTAGTATACCCATATTATACAAGTATTCAAACTTGTCGGGTCTAAATCACATTCTATCCGGTCTTCGCTTAATCGTGCGTTTGAACCGTATCGTCCTTAAAAGCTAACCGGTCTAAGCTTAGGCTTAAATAAAGACCCGTTAGAAATCTAATAGGTTATTATAAACCTTTGTTCCAGAATAGAAGAACCAGTAAAAGCTACCTTCTATCTCTAATTGTGATTTATACTTACAAAGGTAAATACTTTTAACTTATTTTCCCTATACGGGCTTGGGGTACGGTATATAAAATACCGCTTGGTCCGGCATTGAATCTTTAATCGAATAGTGGTTAAATCCTTGATATGCTACGTTTTGAAATGTTTTGTTTGCTTAAAGCCTTTGGGGGGTTAATGACCATGTCCCGGATATCCTTGGCATCATCTTACGAGATGGCCACGACCAAAGCACGGAGTGTAGGCGTACACTCGTCAGTGCCTAACCAAATATTGTGGTGTGTCTATTAATCTTTAACCCGGTCTACGGATCGGGCTACTGAACGCATAAGTAACATGTAATTCACTTACAAGATTATATTTACATAATTATCCCAAGTTATAAAATGTTTTTGTGCCACGTGCATTCAAATCAATTTTCAAACCTTTTCAAAGTGAGTCAGTTAAATTGTATTTACCAGTGTAAACTGACGTATTTTCCAAAAGGTTAAGTGCAGGTACTACTCGTACTAGGCTGGCTGTCTTCTAGCGTCCTCAATAAGTCTCGCAAGCTTGGATGTCAAATAAAACTGTTGAACAATATCTTCTTTTATTTTGATCCGCCTGTGGATTCGTTTCAACTATTTCGTGATATTTAATATTACAATTTATTTAAAGTTGAAATGAATCTATCTTTGCTTCCGCTGTGCATTTATACATTGTGTTGTTTGACTATGATGATATCAACTACGTCACGATACTCCCCACCGGGCCCACCGGTGACACGTGTATAATAGGGGTGTGACAGGTTGGTATCAGAGCCAACACTGAGTGAATTAGACACTAGCCTTTTGTGTTTAATCTTAGTTTCACAATTGCACATTCCTCGAATTCTCGAGTCTAGACAAACGCGGACAGGACCCGAGTCTAAACAAACGCGGACATGACACAATTGCACATTCCTCGAATTACCAGTTTAAGCCTCCACCACACATGAAGAACAAACGCGGATAGGACCCGAGTCAGTATTGTGATTATCACAAGGACAACGGTCATACCACCAATAACTGCATATCCTTGCGCACTGAGATAGAGAAGGCGCTAAAAAGTGGTGAGCTGACTCATCTACCACAGAACGTGCGCAAGGACATAAAACAAATCACTCGAGGTGAAGAAGGCCCGAGTAAAAAAGCGAAAAATTAAGCAGCAACTCTACGATCTCCTTGCAGAACGGAACAGACTCTACAGTTTATCAAGTCTAAAGCAAGAAATAGAGTGTAAGTTATGTCCCGTGTAATTATTTTAATAGACTTTGTAACGGCCTCTGCGCCTTATCCGTGAATAAACAACAAAGCTTCTATTATTCTTGTGTTTTTTCTTGCAAAGTGCATGCAATTTCTTTTGGTAAGCGCAAAAACATTATGGTAAATATAATACAAGTCTCATGAATGGTCAGTGATTACATCACACAAGACCATACGTTCACACATGAGCTTTATACCACCTTTATTCGCCTTACCTAAAAAAGTAATTGTACCCATGCAAAATATTGTAAACCAAAAACACATCATATTACCCCCGGCGCACAAATACACTTTAAAAATTGTCAAACACGGCAGTGTTTCAATACATGTTACTTGGGCGGCAGCGCATTAACAAACGAAAGGAATACACATTCCAAAAACGGAAGATACAAAATAATTGTTTATACAATTATAAAAGGAAACCTACGCTAAATCTTCGTCCTCATTTTCTTCTGGAAAGATTTCCCTCAGCTGCGCCACGTGGTCTTCAGACTGCAATGCAACGTTTATAAGATCCATGACAGGAAGCTGCAAGTTGTTGAACTCTGTTTTCATAGCTGCAAGGGCGGCATCAGTATTAACACCATGAGTAGCAGATCTACTAGTATCCCAATCAACCTTCAAGGCACTAACTACATGGTGCGAGCATTCCGCATATCCGTCATTACGCGTGGCAACCACCAAGCGCTCAACCGTTTTATCCAACTCTTCAGAAATCAGCAACGACTCAGCAACCTATAAAATCCGCAACATAAGGGAAAAAACGCAAAACATCTCCGTAAGAATTATAAACAAGAAGAAACTTACGCATGCGATTCCACGCTCTTTCAACCATAGCATGTCGCTTTTCAACGGTTCAAGCTCGCTCTCCACTGTTGCCCGCGCTGTTTCGGAATTTTCTAGTTTTTCCTCAGTTTCAACCAGGTGTCGAGAAGTTTCAGCTTTCTCAGTACGCCCAAGCTCCAGATCTTTCTTAAGTTGTTCCTGATCAGATAGCAAAGTAAAAAGTTCTTTTATCTCTTTATCTCTAAGGGCAAGGGTAGCGCAGGTATGTACCTCTCATTGCTCACTTCTTTCCCTATGAGAGCGCGCTTCATCTCACGCAGCTTCAGCATCTGCTTTTTCTTATTTCAATTTCTCAATCTCCGCATCTTGTTTTCTCAACTTCTCAATATCAGCCTTGAGATTGTTGATAACATTGCGGAGATTCATCTTCTCAGCATTATCCTTTTCACAAATCCTCTTCCAGTTCTTGCGCTCTTCGGAAAGAAGGGCAGCTTCGGCTTCGGCTTCGGCTTTTCTCTTCCAGCCCGTGACGGACCACTCTTCAGTTTTTCGAGCAGCCTCAAATTTGGCCTGATCAGCTTCTAGTTTAGCCCTCAGCTGGGCAACACGACTTTCATCATCAGCAGTTTTCTTCTTGGATTCCTTGAAGGCGGTCCACTCCTTATGCATACTGTGCCACTCACGCACTATACGGTGAGTGGTGGACGTATAAGAAGCAACCTCCTCAAGGTAGGCATGGTAAGTTTGATCATGGAGTCTCCCCTCTTGAAACTTAATTTCTCTAGGTGGAAAGATCCCCTGTAGCCAGTCTCGGCACATGCGCCAATCTGAAAAGGTGTCGCCCTTCTTCAGATTCCAAACAGGGACATGAATTTCGGAAGCATTCTTTTCCGAATAAGTTCTATAATAATAATCCCCTAGAGTTTCATCTGGGCAGATCGGAGAATCCTTGCTAGCATCAGAGAACGAGCCTTGGTCTTCAACAGTAACCTTCTCGATGTTCTCAGGCATAGAACCAGAAGCTTTGGAAGGAGAAGCTGTCACAGGAATTTCTTCAGCAGCCTTCCCCTTCTCCAAATCACGAGCAGCAAGTTCAGGGGTTTGTGGGTTACCAGCACCATCCACAATCTCTGGGCTAGTGACCTTTTCTGCATCCACGGTAACATCAACAGGCTTATCAGCCTCAAGATCCCCAGCCCCAGCAGTCTTCCCCGCCTCACGCTCAGGAATCTCAGAATTCTCCTGGTCAATAACAGAGGTGCGCGGGGGGAA
The DNA here is from genome assembly GCA_030545235.1 of Helianthus tuberosus. Taxonomy (NCBI): domain Eukaryota; kingdom Viridiplantae; phylum Streptophyta; class Magnoliopsida; order Asterales; family Asteraceae; genus Helianthus; species Helianthus tuberosus. The sequence continues at coordinate 352,696 of CM060387.1, forward strand.
AGGGGAAGCTCTTCATTAACCACAAATGCTGGATCTGTGGGGACAGGAGATTTCGGTTTTTCTGTAAAAACAAGCATGTAAATAACATATTATTCAAGACGAAAAGGGAGAGAGCAAAAAAGATAACACCTACCAGAAACAGGTTCTGAAATAAAGGCATCAAGGTTGCCTCTTCTGGTGATCTTTTTTCTTGGGATTTTCCTCTCCGGTTGTCCGTCCGCTTCAACATCACCCTGTGTCCTCTTCCCTGCCTTTTTTCTCAGCAAGCGCTCCGGACTTGACTCCAAATCAATGGGATCATCAGGATTCGATGGAGGAATATTAGCAGTATCTTTTGGCTCAGGCTTTGGTCTTCTTATAACTGTAGGCGCAAGACCCTCCAATGAATCAGAAACCACCACATAATCACACCAGGAGTCAGAGGAACGGCGCATACCTTTCTTCTCTCCCCCAACATTTTTAGCCTTTCCAAGATTGAGCTTTCTCAGCATCATTCTTCTTTGGCGCAGCAGCAGTAGTTGGCGCGCGTTTTTTCTTCTCAGGGCCTATGCCCAAATTAGACAGTTCACCTACTACAAAGCACAGAATAAACTTATTCAAACGTGCAAAACCTAACAAACGAAAAATACTATAATGAAAACCTACAAACACCAGCAGCAGGTTGCGCAGACAGATCACTATCCCGCGGAAGAACAAAATTCTTCACAATTTGGTGATACCACAGCTCCTCGTCTGGTTTTTTAGCAATAGTAGACATCTTTCCACCTTCTCTCTCAAACGCAACAACATATAGTGAGACAACTGCAAGGAAAGAGAGGTGAAGATAAACTTCCAAAAAAAGAGAGAAGGAAAGGAAGGGAAAGAAAAACAGGGCAAGCCCCAAAATCTTACCTTTACCACCTTCCATATACATCGGCTTGTCTTCACGATTCATCCTCCAATTTAGACTCATGCTGGCACCAACAAGGGCTTTCTCCGGTAAAGCAATAGACGGAACGTCTTTCAAATCCTGGTACCAATTTTCGTTAACAGGGGTTTGAATGGTTTCAGTAGGAACATCCTCTTTTCCCCTAAAAATCATCTTCATCGGAACAACCCCTGCCTTAATAAAAAAGAATTTTTGCTTCCAGTCGAGGAATGGTTTTGGGGGATGAAGCAGAATCTTCTTCGCCGAAGCTCTTTGTACAAAAGAATACATCCCTTGAGAACAATGCATTTGATGAAAAACTCGAAATCGAGGAACCGTCGGTTCAATATGCATAGTACGGCACACGAATTCAAAATGCCGAACCCTAACCATACCAATTGGGTGCATCTGGGAGATATGGAACTTGTAATGCTCAATAATTTCAAGAAAGAATTTCGTTACAGGCAGACGGAAGTTGCATGCACTAAAGAAATCCCAAAATAGGGTCACATACCCGGCCAGAGCATCCGCCGCCGTCTGACCCTCTTCAGGGTATCGGGCACCCCAGTTTTCCAAAAACCTAAGATTTCGAATTAAACCATCAAAAGTTGCCCTAGACCGCTTCAGCAGAGACTTCGTGATCATCTCCGGTTGACATAAGAGGAAGAAATTGCAAATTCTTTCTAAGAGCGGATAAAGAAGACAAAGAGAGAAAAGGGTTTCAACGAAGTAATGATTACTAGAAATAGGAAAAACACTTATATACTCACCTCCATAAATAGCCTAGGTAACTGCAACACCACCTTTTTCGGGATAGTACAGTTATCCAAGCGTCAGAGGTGGGTAGAGAAGAGCATAAACGCGAGTTCACGCGCGCGTACGAAACACAAACAGTAATGTACAGGCTGATAGTGACAATTGTCACACGTCAACAGTCATTACTGCACCTTTTGGCAGACCCAAGGTCAAGATTTCTCAGAAAACCCAAAAATAATGGGCAAAGTATATCTTCTCATAAAAGATTTCTCAGAAAACCCCACAGCAAAAGCAACCCTCTCATAGTCCAGTGCTCCACTTACTTGCATAAGAGCAGCACTAGACTGGGGGGCTTGAAGGGGTAAGGTCCTAAAAATCTCGCCTTGAATACTTGGGACCATAACACAACCTTATCTTTCAACTCTCTTTAGACCTTGTGCGGCCGCGCACTGGTCTTACAAAGAGAGCCTAGAAGAAAGACATCAGACAACACCTGCGCATCGAAAGGAAATCAATAATTCCTTGCGCTTATCTCCATAACAAACAAGGGATAAAAATCCCAGCAAGCACCCTCGCTTAAAATAATACCCAGACTTGAGTATTATTCACTTCAGTTGATATCACACGATAAGGAGTCACACTGGATTATGGCAGTAATCTTCTAGAAGGCTCAATCGTGCACCACCAGACGGTTATCACCGTCTGAGCCACTTGTCATCATCCCGGGCTCCCTTGAAGTCACAATGATGGCATGGAATTAGAGAGAAACCTCCACTTGCCCACTTTCCACATGGCTATACCCCAGCCGTTGATCTTAGTAGCGATCCGTGTGCTCTCACGTCAGATTAAGAAGATTAACTGAGGAGGAAATAACCGCTTACGGAGTTAGCATCTTCCGTCAACATTTCAATAACAGGTTTTCCCGCCCAAACTCCCAGCTATAAATAGAAGAGTAATTCAGGTACAAACTTCAAGTTACATTCACTTCACATATACTTCTTCTTCTTCTTCTTCTTCAAATACCGATACTTATTCTCACGTCGGAGGGTGGTCACGGAGAGAACCCCCATTCTCCCCGTGACGAGGCTGACGGTGTTTTGTTTTGCAGCTATCGAGAAGAAGAGAAGGTTTGTCCCTTCGAATCAAACGAGAGAGAACCAACCCTTTTTATGCAGAACCTAACCCCCTGGATTATTTGATTCCGGTCATTTATCCAGTGTTTCTTCAGGCTCGGTTATTTCGTTACAGTTTGATTATTTCGGTATGGCTCGGTTATTTCAGTTTTCTGCCCACCCCTAATTTTATAATCCTACTTCTAAACTCAAGAAAGAGAATAGTTTTCAAGGTAAATTTTGAAAAACTAAAATTTGTGTCTAATAATAAAACTAATATATTATATAAATGTGTATTAAATTTTAATATTCATGTGTTTTGTTATAAAAAGAAAATTAATCAAAATTATTAAAATTAAAGAAAACCCGATGAGTTCGAAATCATATACTAGCTTAACCAAACATGTTAACTACTCAAACTAACTGCTTGATGTTTTCATTATACATTTACCCTTATCTTGTCACACCTCAAGCGATAATGGAAACATCGAAACGGGACAAACGAGATTGCTCAAACTGTCATAACATGTTATTTGTGATAATAAATTAAGATTTAAAATTCGGTTTCATTTCATAACTTCCAAATAGACATTGTCTTAAAATAAATTACAACTTGGGATCAACACGACTAAACATGAAAAGAAATACATAAACAAAATTCGGGTGCGTTTCTAATTTCCACCGTAAGTTGATTTCTCGTGCATCAAATCCACAAAAAGGTTGGTAAGCATTCAAATTTTATCTACATAGCATAAGTATAAAAATGTCTCGAATCCACATGTACACTAGGTTATATGAACATACTAGCATACATCAACTATAAATTAAACCAAAGTGTTCACTAGCGTAATCTTATCACAAAAGTGAATAAGACCGTATTGGTTGAATACTTCACAATAACCACAAAATGAACGGTATGCTACTCCTATAGCGCAATACATACTAAGTAAGGATTGGAAAGTTAATGATATATAGCACGCATGATAGGAATCTAGTGTGTACAAACAAGTAGCATGTTAAGGATTGATTGTTTGCAGAAGATTGATTGTATATGTGATTGTGAATTTAGTAATGATACATGTTACAACCCAAAGTGATTTAAAGCGTAAAATGGGTCAAGTATAGTCACGGTTTACGAAGATATTTCCACAAATGTAGTGAGATAATTTCGGGAAGATGAAATCACCAAGTTACCCTAAAATGATAAACAAAGGTGTGTGAGTTTATCGAGTTTGATGACGGGAAATATATTCAGGAATTTATAACTAGGAAAATACATAAAATATACCTGCATTTAGATACTCATTTGGACACCATTTTTAGTTAGTGTTTTTCATGAGTGTTACACTCATTGGAAGTCCAAAACAAGGAGTCCAAGATTAAGATAACTTTCACCTTACATTTAACATTCAACCATGGTCTCGGTTGATGTTATAGTTCGGTTTTTGGAAGTATTACATAGGTATATTAATAAGTATATTATAGTCATGTATTGTCATGTATTAGAGGTAGGGTAATCCACTAACCTCATGATGTTCACCATTGCACAAAATCACCACAAATATGATTCGGATGGTAATGAATAACATGAAGAACATAAACTGTAACATCCATACATAAAAATATATAAAATGTTTTATAAACTTTTGCATTTTATATAAGTAAAATGCTAATTACAAAATGCCAAACGTAATTAGAAGTTATCTAAGACTTCAAGAGTTTCAAAATAACATTTCTAGCATATAAAAACGATTAGATTAACAAAACGACTAAACAAGTGCGGAAGCTTCAACTTTAATTGTGTTCGGTTCTTGTACAAGCTTGATCCCATCCATTTTAGTCATAGCATGAACCTAAATAACATTTAACAACCTTAAATGTTAGATATAAAGTGTTAAAAAGATGTTTGATAACAAATATAACACAAAAGAACAAGAAAACATTTTTTTGTAAATCCCGCCGTAAGCTAAGGACCTTGTACCGTAGCTTACGGTCCGTATAATATGTTCGGGGCAGTAAGCTTGTACCGTAGCCTACGGCCTCCAGTCGTAGGTTACGGCCTGATCTGCAGAATTGTTTCCTGTTTTGCCCTTAACACGAAAACGACCATAACTTTTAACTCGTTTATCTGTTTAACCTCTCGTTTCTTCCTACATTATCGTAATTTGAATCTTTACCATTTGAACTCAAAATCCACCATCCAGATTAACAGAATTCTTAACTTATAAGCTCTCGGCTTAATATTTATTTACAAATTATTTGACTCGTTTATGTTTTTAACGAACAAACTCGTTTGATTACATTTAATTCACACGAACATCATAACTATGGTTGATTCCTATTACTCGGGTACTATCCAAGAGATTTATGCATCCGTTATCAGGTACGCATTTTAATTATTCGACCCGTTTAACTACAAATAGTTGAACTTTAATAACACAATTTCCATATGCAAAATTGTTTATCTTTTAGTCACAACTCACAATCCGAGTCTTTTGACTTTTAGTTCGCGTTCCCGTTTCTCGGTTTACGCATATATTCGAGATCCTACCCATTATCCGGGTATTATACCAAAGTCATTTTTATTGCAATCATTCCGGTATGCATTAAGACTTCATTTTAACCCGTTTGGATGTCGTACTGAAATCCATCACTTTTAGCAACCAAACTCCTACGTTATCCAAATTTTATTCGTTTGGTTCATTCGTATGAAATCCGTCATTTAAGAATGAACCAAATTTCATGATTTTAACCACAATGTTCAACATAACTCAGTGCAAAATATTAACAAAACTCTACGAAGCGTAAGCCACGTACCTTAGAGCTTCCCTTTAAGTCGTGTATCGTTCTCGGCTTTATCACCCACCTTATCACTCGAGTCGCCTATAAAGTACAACCCGACAATTATTAAGCCATCATTATCATGATCATTTTTTCCATATTTTCAATAATCGATTTGTACGGCTCATATCAATATTTGTCCACTCATAAATAGCAACCAAGTTTCATTTAAGCATTTTATCATACACCTTAAGGGCATACACTTCTTAAAACTTCATTTGGTTAGGTTATTATCTTCCTATTCCCAAATTTTGTGGCATAATTACATGTTTTCACTAAGTCGATTCAATCATGAGCATACATCATTCAATATTATCTCCTTTCGCTATTTTACACAACATAAACTTGGGGTTTCTCATTTTATGAACAAACCCATTTCATATTCCACTTGATAAATCATCTAAACAAGTTATGCAACAATAATTCACACAATTATCAATTAGGACTACCAATATTGTCCCCATGTACATGTAATCTCATTTTTAAGGTGATTATTCCTCTAGGACTTCTACTTTCATGAAACCTCCAACTAGTGAGTTTCACAAATCACAAAATTACGACATACCTTGTGTTAAGTTGAAGTAGTGCTTATCAAAACCTCAATCATGCATAAATATCACTTCAATTTTCAGTTCAGATCAAGTGATTTGATGAGGTTTTGTGAACTTGGGTTCTTCGCTTGTTCCCTGGTCACACACTCCTGCACACACATATGTGTGTGCATTATTATTTTTTTTTTAACGAAACAACTTTGCCTCTTTGACCACTTTAGTCCACCAAGTTTATTTTTATTACTAAAGATTCTTGGCTTCCATATTTTATGAGTTTTACAATTTCTAACCAGGTTATTTACCCTTAGTTATTTTACTTTAATTAAAAAATAAAAACATATTTTCTTATTCGTATATTTTGGTATTTTTGGGGTGTTACATAAACCAACACTTATAATTCACCATGTAACCAAGTGAGTTCAACTAGACGAGTGCTTCCATACATGGGTATGATTGGAGACTTGGTGTAGTTTGTTCACTTTATTTACTTGAAAGTTACTTGGTGACTTAGATTGTATGAAAATGGAGGTATATGACCTAAAGTTTCTGAATTCATACCTCAACACAAGTCTTCTAAAAATAGAACTTGTTGGTAACTTGATTTGGTGCAAAGAATCCAAGAAACAAGGTACAAGATGAACAAGTATGAAAGTTTTAAGAAAAAAAACATAACTTGGACCTCAAAATGGTGATGTACTAACTTGGTTTACCTTGGTAAACTTGTGGTAACACTCCTAGAGATTGTCCAAGTATGAGGAAAGCAAGAAACAAGAAGAAAATGAGAGAAAATGAGTTCAAAACTTGCTGTTTTGAACTTAAGAACAATCTACCAACACTTGAATTCTTAGGAGATTGGGAGGATTTGAGAGTGTTTAGAGAGTGTGTAAAGGGATTATGAGGTGTGGAGAAGGTGTATTATAAGTGTGTATTAGGGTTTGGATTTAAATGGAGATAATTGGGAGTTGGAGTGGAAGGAAGGTTCAAAAATGACAAAATTCGCAAGCTGAAATGGAGTCTGCCAGACCAAGTTCTTGCGGACCTTAAGACCTAAGAAAACTAAAATTTTCAAAAATGTCCACTGTTAGTCTCTACAGTTGGGTTGTGTTTAATTTCATGCTATAATTACATAGTTAGGTATGTTTTATGCATATTAAGGTGTATACAAGCATGTTTAATTGTATGAATATAATTCCGAGAAAATATATTCTCGGTGTATGACTCGGTTTTAAATATAAATGCATATTTTGTGATTGTTTACATATAATGCAAGATTAATTGTGCAACTATGATATAAAATGTGATCTCCATGATGATCATAGTCTAGGAATTTCAAGCATTGAATTTGAAATACAAAATACAATAATTTGAAATGAAACAGAAAATACGGAACATTACATATCTGTTCTAAACAAGACTCACAACTAATGACCTAAATCAAGTGTTTATTATTTCATTTAATATTTACCATGATTTGTTTTAAACAAGGCACACAAATTAAGTTCTTGTTGTTTTCGTTACACAATTACCTATATATGCTTGAAACAAGACTCACAACTAATTGTTACTAGAAGTAGTTCTAGTTTGACAATACCCTCAACGATATATGTGTGCTTGCACCCAGCCCATTCCGTAAGATTTTCAGGAGGAACATAAATAATCCTCGTCATAAGCATACATCATGGAGAATGTACCAACAATGTATTGCACACATATGTTATCTGTAGTTAGAGCTGTGCAAATGGTATATCTCTCCGGCTATACAACAATGTACGCAAACCATTGGTGTAGAAAACCATGGTTTTCTTCATGTCTTTATCTCCTACTTTAAGCCCACTCGAATATCCATGTTGCCTCCATCTGCTATTGAATACCCGCGTGATAGCTATAAATAAAATAATGACTAATTAGCTTCCGTAAGACATGTAGCCCTTGTTGAAGTGAGTAGCAACACAAAGTGTTTTTATGGTTGCATCGTAACATAGTATAGTACAAATGTCATGGTTCTTAGTCATGCTTAAGGAGCTGCTGGTGGTGGTTGTCATGGGGGTTTTATTTAAGGTTGGTAGTTTGGGGAGGCGAGCCTCTTCTCTTATAAATTATCTTAAATCATGATTGAATATTTCAACAAAAACATTCTCATTTATAAAACTAACTTGGAAATCATCATTGTTCATTAAACCAATCCTATAAATCTTCGTAGTAATCTCTTATACCGGATGCCGCTCACAATCCTTCATTTAACGATTCCTGTAAAACGTTGGGTATAAGCCACGTGCGGACAAGTTTTTAGATCATTATCAAGGGTGAGGATATATTAGGAAGTTTATTTGGGTAGGAAGGCTAAGAAGTAATCATAACCATCTATTAAGTAATCAATAGCTAAGATTAAATGGGTGAAATTGAATAAAAAAAAAGGCGCGTGAGTTAGTTTGAGGGTATTCTAGTCCATCCAAGTTAATAGTTTCTCTCTCCTCCAATTCCCCATTGTTTTTAAAACGTTAATAACTTTTTCATACAACAATATTTTTTTATAAAAATTGCACCATAAAAACAAGCGTTTTTTATCTTTAAAACGAGCACACTATTGCTATACTTTTGAAAAAAAATTGAAAACTCAGACGCGTAAAACGCAATGCATAGCAACACACTATAACCCAGGTTCTAAAACGCAATTGAGTTTCATATGGTCGTGTTTATGTTTTAACATGGTCATGCCACTATTCTAAGTTCTAACATGATTATGTTTATGTTTTAGCATGATCATGTTCTTTGCACTCAAATTCTACTAAAATGCAATGGGTTTCACATGGTCATGTTTCTCTTTTAACATGGCCATGCCTTTGTTTTAAAATGGTCATGTTTATGTTTTAACATGGCTATGCCTTCGTTTTAACATGGTCACGCCTCTGTTCCAACATGATCATGCTTATGTTTTAGCATGATCTATGTTATATCACCCCAAGTTCTAAAATGCAATGGGTTTTAACATGGTCATGTCTTTATTCCAACATGATCATGCTTCCATTTTAATATGATCGTGTTCTTTTACACTCCAGTTCTAAAACGTAATGACACCCAAAGTCAATATTTTGCACTGTAGGTTCTAAAAAGCAATGGAGTTTTAACATGCCCATGTTTATGTTTTAACATTGTCATGCTTTTGTTCCAAAATGACCATGCTTCTATTAAAGCATGATCATGTTCTTTGCACTCTAGGTTGTAAAACGCAATGATACCCAAAATCAATATTTTGCACAGGTGGTTCTAAAAAGCAATGGAGTTTTAACATGGTCATGCTTTTGTTCCAACATGACCATGCTTCTATTTTAGCATGATCATGTTCTTTGCTTGTAAAACACAATGACACCCTAAATTAATATTTTGCACATGGGATTCTAAAATGAAATTGAGTCATAACATGGCCATGTTTATATTTTAACATGGTCATGCTTTTGTTCCAACATGACCATGCTTCTATTTTAGCATGATCATGTTCTTTGCTTGTAAAATGTAATGACACCCAAAATCAATATTTTGCATAGGGGGTTCTAAAAAGCAATGGAGTTTAACATGACCATGTTTATGTTTTAACATGGTCATGCTTTTTTCCCAACATGACAATGATTCTATTTTAGCATGATCATGTTCTTTGCTTGTAAAACACAATGAGACCGAAAATCAATATTTTTGCACAGGAGGTTCTAAAAAGCAATGGAGTTTTAACATGGCCATGTTTATGTTTATGTTTATGTTTTAACATGGTCATGCTTTTGTTCCAACATGACCATGCTTCTATTTTAGCATGATCATGTTCTTTACACTCCAGGTTGTCAATGAAACCCAAAATCAATATTTTGCACTGTATATTCTAAAAAGCAATGTAGTTTTTACATAGGTTCTAAAAAGCAATGTAGTTTTAACATGGGTATGTCTTAGTTCCAACATGATCATGCATCTGTCTTAGAATGACCATGTTTTTTGCACTGTGGGTTCTAAAACGCAGCGGGTTTTAACGTGGTCATGCCTTTGTTCCAACATGATCATGCTTCTATTTTAGCATGGTCATGCCTCTGCTTTAACATTTAGAAGAACAAAAATGAAAAGAACTCTAACTAAAACATAATGTGATGAAAAACGCAACAAACGCAATGAAAATAAAAATAACACAACTTACAAAAGAACTCCGATTAGCGACGGTGGATGGAGAAAGAACTCCGACACACCATGGCGAAACTTGTTACGGTGGCGGGGGATAGTGGAGCGGTGGCGGTGGAATGGTGGTTTCAGATTTGAAAAACCCAACAGATGGTTGAAGGTGGTGGTCTCAGATCTAGTTTCCGGCAAGACGGTGGCGATCGTAGGTGGTGACGTGGTAGTTTATGGTTTTGAAAATGGTGGATTTGAGTATACGGGGAAGTGAAATGATGTAACACCCCAAAAATGGGTTTGATAATTTAAACCCGGTTAATATAAAGGAACGGGTAAAATACCGTTTGGGGTAAAAGTGAACCCGTAAATAAAATTTGACTAGGAATAATTAACCGAGTGGTGACATGTATATAAGTAACAAGATAATGAGTGTTAGTCTCTTTATTAATTGAAACGAAGTTTGAGGGACCAAAACCGTTAAAAAGGAAACATGATTTATTAAATAAAGGAAAACACACACACACACACACTTCATGTGTGTGTGAGACGATCAGGAAGAAGAAGAACAAGGGTTCAAACCCTTGTTCTTGATAAATCTTCAAATTGAAGGGTGGAATGAAGTCTAAATTCACAACCGAACGTTAATTAATGATCACCCAAGCAAGGGGATCATAAGGTATGTCTTAAAACTTAGATTTGATGATCTTGTATGAAGTGGGTTATGATCAATCCACGAATTTGTATGAAATTAAGCATGAATATATGTTAACATCATCATAGGGAACATGTGTTATGCATAATTTTGACTAATTTGATGTTTAAGGATGTAAACCCACTAGTTGGGTGATTAAGATGACATGGGTGTTCATCATGTCCAATTCTTGTTCAATATTCATGAATTATGTTGTGTTATGATGAACTATTGTTAGATGAATTGAAAAAAATGAGGTGTTGATATGTTTGATGTTTATGTGTTAATGATACTTGTTGATTAGTAAGAAGATTTGATGAAATATGAATGAACTTGGAAGATTATGCATAAACTAGTTGTACATGGTGCCTAGGAAGTAGTACGCACACCACGTGTTTGATGAAATGTCTAAATGACAATAATATGTGAAGGTTATGTTATGATGATGTTGAGTATGCTATATGCTTGTTTGAATCGGCTAATGAAAGGCATATGTGAGATATGAACTTGATATGATCGTTCATATGTATAATCATGTATGCTAATAAGGATGTAAATGTAACGACATGAAAGTATAGGAATCATGTCAAGATGGATGGGAGCGTGGAAGGCTAACGGGCCAAGAAGACTCAAGTAAGCGAATGCAAATACGGACGCGTAAGGTAAGTGAATCCCGGACTTACACTTTAGATGTAAAATGTATTGTAGTATGATTATTATTGTGAATCATGTGAGAAAGTATGAAACAATGGAAGTAATAAGGTAAGTTTACGGAAAATGAGTCGAAAGTGGATAAGAAAGTAATTTCTATTAAGTATAGGTAAGGAAGGGAACTTACATGTTAGTATTATGCACAAAGATTAAATAAGTAATTATACATGTGGGTAAGATGTAAGTTGTAAATGAAGGGGGTATGAATGGTAAGGTATTTATGCATGAAATGGAATTTAGTTAAATGCACAAATGAATGAGATTTGGTTATGTGTATACGTGAAATTACACATATGAGATAAGTCTAATGATGCTAATCGTTTTCTGTTAAGAATGAAATGGAAGTGCAGGTATACTAATAATGGAGAATGAAGGTTAAGTATGGAAGTCGGACGAGAGTGTTCCGAATGGATGGACGAATGGATTTATATAAGCGAGAATAAGAGATGTTGATGCTTGATTATGCATGTTTTAAAGTATATGTATTATGTCACCGGTTGCTAATGAAGTAATCATATGTGGTGACTGCAGGTTGTACAGGGTTATGAAATTCTCAACATGGAGAGTAAGCGGTTGAAGATCGAGTCAATACATGGATTGTACGTGGGTGTGTATGTGGTCACGTAATTTGATATAAGTATGTCAGGTTTAAATTTAATTAAAGAAGGGATTAATGTATTAAAAGTAAAAGAAATTTTAAGGTATGTATTTCCGCTGCGAACAAAGGGTAAAAACGTGTTAGGGCGTTACAAATGAATTGCACATGTTGGGTTTTTTTGAAGATGGTGAGTTTTGACTAAAATGTCTCTCCTTATGTTTTTTCAACTTTGCCACATGTCCTCCTCTTATTGCTTCTTATCCTTTCTACCCAAACTAAACTTCCTATTTGATCTTTTCCCTCATTATTAATATAATACAACGATCCAGTGGATATGATTAAAAAACTAACTGCTCTTGGATCAACTCCGTATCATCAAAATTATTTAAAAATTATTTCTTATAAACTAGTTTCAGATTTGTCCATTATCTATATACCAAATTTCAGTCGGTGTCCATTGTCTTTAAAACTGACAAGTTTTGTGCCTATTGCTTCAAATTCTTGCATGGTACGTCCTTTGACTCTAACCCTATTAAAATTTTCTGTTAAATCAAATCACATAAGGGTAGTTTAGTCATTTTAGCTATTTATTTTAAAATATTTTAATAAAGGGAAATCGGCCTGTAATAATCCCACCTAGACTTTATTGGCCATTAATAATCCCACCTCAGAATATTCCCCCCACCAGTCCCACCTTTCACCTATTTTTCATACAATTGTCCCGCGTTAAAAAAACATAAAGGAGTTACGTTTTTTTTTTTTCCAAATTACAAACCTATTTTTTAGGGCTTTTGATTAGAACGATGATACGAGTCCATTGATGTAAAACTTGCCTCGAAACGGTACTCCAAACGATGAAATTTGTGCTTTAATTCGGGTGTTTAAATTTCCAATTAACAAAAATCAAGTCACTTAGAGCATCATTTCGAAGTAAGTTTTACATCAATTGACTCGTATCATCGTTCTAATTAAAAGCTCTAAAAAATATGTTTGTAATTTGGAAAAAAAGCTTAACTCTGTTAAACTTTTTTAACGGGGGATCATTGTAAGAAAAATATGTGAAAAGTGGGATTGGTGGGGGAATATTCTGATGTGAGATTATTAATGGCCAATAAGTTTAGGTGAGATTATTACATGCCAATTCCCCTTTAATAAATAAGTAAAAAGTAATTAAAAACTAAAAAACTAATGTATATATATTTTCACCTCTCTCTCACTCACCCACCACAATCCACCACCCACCACACACCACCATCCACCCCACCACAATCCACCACCCTAAATCAATTAATAGGTGTGAAAATGGTAGCAAATAAAGACTAGCACATTCAGTGTTCTTGTAATCTTGAATTAAAAAAAGATAAGAAAATCATCTGAAATTTAAGACAAAGTGTTTTTGAGTTGTAATTTGATTTAACTGGACAAAAGCATAAACATAAGTTGTCTTGATGTAGGTTATGTTTTGCCTGAATTGAATCATTGATTTAGAGAGAGAGAAAGGGAGAGGCGAGGGAGAGAGAGTGAGGAGAGGGAAAGAGGGTTTTATATTAAATCTTGTTTTTTCATTAAAAATAGAGTTAATTGCCAAAATCGTCCCTGAGGTTTGGGCAGGTTTGCCATTTTCGTCCAAAATGACACTTTTGTACCAAATTGCCCCCAACGTTTGTAACTTTTTGTCATTTTCATCCAAACCACTAACTTGGTTTATTTTTTTTCTGTTAAGTTGAGGATATTTGGATGAAACTGGCAAATATAAAACCACTGGGACGATTTTGGCAATTTACTCAAACTCTTTTAAATTTCTTTTATTTAATTAATTTTGTTACATATATAATACAAAAGAATATACATGCAATTTTTATATGAAAAAAATAATAACTTTGTCACATAATTTTTATAAATTTTCATCCAACCACTAACTAAGTTAATTTTTCTATTAAGGTGAAGGATGTTTATAAACTAAGACATAAATTAATTTATGATTTTTTATATAGATCAATTTTATAAAAATAAAATCTACTTAAATCTCTAAATTTTATAAAACTAAAATGTTGGTGACCATATTAAAGAAGGTCAAATAAAAAAATCTTATCATATGTACCAAGTTTGTAATTCATCTTCTACTGTTTTAAATTCGCTCCCAAGGAAAAACAGAAGCCAGTGCCCCCCCCCCCCCCCCCCTCTATCAAACAACGTACCGTTACTAAATCTTAAAATTACCTACCAAATTGTAATTATAATGCTATGAACCAAAGGTTTCTTTACTCAAGCCACTCAGAATAAGTATTAGTTAGTTACCCTCATAATCTTAATTAAATAAATATTTTATTTCTACCAACATATTTCTTAGGTGCTCAACACATTTAAAAAGTATGTAGCGTTTATTTTTTTTCCATCTCTACAACCGATAAATACTAAAAGTTGTAATCGATTGTCATGTGTTGCACACCAATGACGTTTTCTCTTTATAAAACTGATTTATATAAAGAAGCTGTAAATTGATTTCTGTCTTAATTTATAAAATTTAAAACATCCTTCACCTTAACAGAAAAAAATAAACTGAGTTAGTGATTTGGATGAAAATTTAAAAAATTATGTGACAAAACTATTAATTTTTTTTCTAAAAACTCCATGTATATTCTTTTTTATTATATATGTATCAAAAATAATTAAATAAAAGAAATTAAAAAGGGTTTGAGTAAATTGCCAAAATCGTCCCTGGGGTTTTATATTTGCCGGTTTCATCCAAATATCCTCAACTTAACAGAAAAAATAAACTAAGTTAGTGGTTTGGATGAAAATGGCAAAAAGTTACAAACATTGGGGGCAATTTGATACAAAAGTGTCATTTTAGACGAAAATAGCAAACGTGTCCAAACCTTAGGGACGATTTTGGTAATTAACTCTTAAAAATATAAAAAAGACTATTTTCCCTCATGTGGGGTCTATGGTGGTGTTTGTTTTTTGCAAGAAGTGCTTCAGGACCTCTTATGTCTGCGCCGCGCAGACGTTTAAGTCTGCAGAGTGTTTGTTTTCTCGAAGACCCTTCACTAAAAAAGGTCTACAAGACCTCTGTGTGGTGCAGACTTGAATCAATGTCTTCATACCTCTTCTTTTTTTCCCAGATATCAAAAACACACGAAACCCTAAACTTATCTTCTCCTTCTCCATCTCCTCCACCTCTCCACGCCGCCTCCCTCCCCCCTCGTCATCGAAACCCCCTCCTCGCGCCGCCACCTCCATCTTCTCCAGCCCGCCGACACCTCTACCTCCTCCGCCATCCCACATCTCCGTCGACCCCACCTCCATCTTCTCCAGCCCGTCGCTTCTCTTCCTCCGATCTATCTTCCGATCTGCAATGATTATAATCATCGGAGCTGATTGGGGTCGTGGGATGTTGGTAATTGGCCTCCTTTCGACCCCTACAACTTCAGCCAACTTCGCCCCAACGATCCTTCTACCCCTTCTGTAAGCTCATCACTATGTATTTAGGGTTTCCTTTCTGTTTGTTAATTCAATGTAACCCGTGGGTGCTCAATTGTTCATTTCGAATGATTTTAATCCATTGTACTGCAGAATTAGGATTATTTGAGTACTGAGATTAATCTGATTATAGAAATTACATTCCTTTTAGTTATGGTAAACAGTATTTTTCTTGCAGTCTGCAGAGGTTTGGTCCACCTTTTCAGCTGCAGATATCTGCAGATGTGGTCCGCAGACTGCATACGTTTTTCGTCTAAAAAAACAAACAGCACCTATGTGACCTGATTTAACGAAGAAATCTAACTGCGGTAGCGCTAAAGGACATAACGTGTAACATTATAAAACATTAAGTACACATTTCATCAATTTTAAAGCAAAGGACACCGTCTGAAATTTAATATAAAGATAAGAAATTCATTCATTTAATCAAAAATTATAAGTTTCAACGAATCATCATATATGAAAATTATATGATTTATGTATTATTTTCAAGATATATAGGAATGATTTGTCTTTAGAACCAAGCCACGTCAACCCATGGAGTCCGATCTATCATATGTCTACCAAAACCAAAACATAATGACCCACCTCAACCAATAAAAGGTTAAAAGAAAGTTATAATAGAGATAAATTATTAAATAAAATAATATAAAAATAGACTATACATGGAAACCTAAATCTACATCTAATGCCCGACCACTTGGACCGAAGTTCATCTTATCACTACATACACCGGTCCACTTACTTGTGCCTCCCCTTTCTTTTTCAATTTTGTCTCTTCCTTTGTATTTCTATGCCTATAAAACTGACAAGGCCATGTAATGTATACAAGATGTTCATGGTCTTTTTTATGTAACCTTTTGCATTTAATAAATAGTTTCTTTATTTTAATATCATGTCTTTTACTAATGTATTCGCGCTAAAATAGGTTGAAATTTAGTGGCGAAGCTTGAGATTTTCGACCGGGGGCGGAAGTCACCGAACCTAAAAATTTATGTAAAACTGGGGGGTCGAAAACATATATACCCAAAAATTTCTATACGAAAACTACATAATCTCTACTACTGAGCGCAAAGTTCGGGGTGTCGGTCTCCCCCTCCCGCCCCATAAAAGCTTCACCCATGGGTTGAATAGGTGAACATCGATCATATATTATAAACCTTAACTCATACATAAGATAATATTTTGTTTGTGTAATGTTTTGGATCGACCCGTTTATGTTCACTTATGAATATGAATTATACCTCGTTACTTAGTAACAACTTAAATAACCGGTGTCTCTGACTCAAGTTTTTTTTAATTGATGTATTTCTAATCTTCTATATTTCATATCTCATTATTACTAAACAATTTTAGTTTATGTATTTAGTTCAAGAGTAAAGGAACCAAACGGAAATAATTGAAAGATGTGGAGGTGCGAATGAGTAATGCGGTTTGAAGTAATGATTAAACTTGCTGAAAACACAAAGTTGGTAAATTTTAGAGAAGGTTACTCAAAAATATTAAGGAATATTGAATTTTAATAATCTCAACGATTCTTCGTTAGCCGTCAATAGTCTTAACTTAAAAATAACCACTGGCAGTCTCAACTATTAACATATTGGCCTCCAATGGACCCTGACTAATAGAACCCTAAAGCCGTTAGTCTCCGGTCACCGGAAAAAACGTTTTTGACCGAAAAACTTAACCTTTTCGTCCCAAACCTTTTTGTAACTTTATTACGGACCCTTAGGAACCTTTTTTTCTAGTAAAAGTCTCAGTTATTGAAGTCGCCGGAAAACTCCTTTTTCGCCGAAAAACTTCTCTTTGGCCGGAAAACTCAACATTTTTATCTCAAACCTCTTTGTAACATTGGATCGGACCTTTAGAAACCTTTTTCTGACCAAAAATGGTTTTCCAGCGACCGAAGACTAAATGCGTTAGGGTTCTGTTAGTCAGAGTCCATTTGTGGCCAACATGTCAATAATTGGGACTGCCAGTGGTTATTTTTGAAGGCGGGATTGTTGGCGACCAATGACTAATAGTTGAGATTATTAAAATCCAATATTCCAAATATTAACAAACTCACCTCCACATCCTTCAACTTATTTTAGTAGCTTTCTCTAAAATTAAACTATGATCGGTGGCGAATCTTGACCAAAAGTTTTGCGAGACGGAAAGTCATGAGACCCAAAAAAATTCCTATCGAAATGTTTCAGGTTATATATGCTCGAGTAGGATATTCGATCCGGGTCGGGTCAAAAAATAATAACTGCAAATAAAACTAAATAATTATCATTCATTCAAAGAACCTGTTCTTACATATAAAAAAAAACTAAATTTGAACCCTCAAGTTTCATTTATATAAAAACTAGTTTCAGACTTTATTTAAATGAGTAAATTACGTTTTTGGCCCCTGTGGTTATATCAGTTTTACTCTTTTGGCCCAAAATAAGAATTTCTAACAGATTTGCCCCCATGGTCCTTATATCTAACTGTTTTGGCCCCTAAATCTAACCAACCCCTAACCCTGGTTAATTTCTTGGTCACATGCATGTCACATGATGTCTATTTTGGTAATTTTACCCCCCCCCCTCTTTAATATCCCATACTGACACATAATAAAAACAAATCAAACTCATTAACACCAAAACCCTTCAATTCGTATCACCTTCTCCAAGAAACCCCCAAACCTCCATTGAAGAAACCAGTGATCAAACCAGCTGAATAAGGACGGCGATCAAGCTGTACGACAATGGTTTTAACCCTCTGGTGGGTTCGTGAGAAAAAGGAGAAGTTTGATCCTCACGAAGTGTACGGTATGTGTTTCTAACATCAAAAAATCATTGCTTTAAGATTATCCCAGTAATGTTCTTAAAATCTTATAGTTTATCACTGATTGTTGAATGGTAATTTCTTCATTACAGGGGAATCTCCTAATATATTCACTCTAAGAATCAACCATGGTGGTGTCTTTGTGAATTCCCCCGTTAAGAGGTATGTTGATGGAACGATTGACCATGTTGATATGGTGGATTCTGATACATTTTCTGTGATTGAGCTAAATCACATGATTACTGAAATAGGTTATCCGAAGGAACAAATTATGTTTTATCATTTCTTAGTTCCAGAAACACAGATTAGTGATGGTTTAAGACCGTTAGGCAATGATCAAGATGTGCTTTCGCTGATTGAGCATGTTGCTAAGTTTAAAGTTATAGATGTGTTTACTGAACAATGGTCGTCTAGGTTGGGGGTTGAGTACCATTTTACATCTCCAGTTAAGTCATCTAGTGTGGTCATTGAGGAGTTAGAAAGTGAGGATCCACAACCATCTATGTCTAAGCCATCACACCCTAGAAGGAGACCACTATGCCTAGAATATTTTCCACAGTTTGAGACTTCAACTTTTAATGCTGATACCAGTAGGCATGAAGAAACCAGTAGGCATGAAGAAACCAGTAGGCATGATGAAAGCAGTATGCATGATGAAACCAATAGGCATGATGAAACCTGTAGGACTGGTGATCATTCATCAGCTTATGTTGATACCAACATGATGGACGATCATGCAACTGCTGAGGAAGTTGAAGATGATAGGATAGAGGATGTTGATAACATTGTTGTGGATATACCAGTTAACATGGATTCATTCAATTACAATGTTGGTAAAGACAAGTTTGTAGATGAGGATTTTGATGTTGATTTTGATTTAGATGATTTTGAAAGTGGTAGTGAAGATGATGGTGGAGATGCTCGTAGTCTAGCTATTAAGCAGAATAGAAAAAGAAAGAAAGAAACCAAGGGCAAGTGTCTTGAAGAACAACCTTTCTTTGTTGGTCAAACATTTTCAAAGAAAGAGGACATTAAGAATATGGTCAAGTTGCATGCTCTGAGAAGTAAAAGACAACTGGTTATCAGGAGGAATGAAAGTTACAGGTTTAGGGTGGTGTGTTTAGGTGTAAATCCAGTGTTTGTTTGTGGAGGGTCAAAAGGAAAGAAAGTTAACTTTGGAAGGGCAAAACAGAAAAAACAGAAAAAAGGCAAGGAATCTTCTGCTGCAAAAGAGGTTGGTGGGTCCACTTCTTCTACCAATAAAAGAGAAAAACCTAGCTGTCCTTGGGCACTACACATTTCAAGGAAAAAAAATGAGCAAACATGGTTGGTAAAGACTTATCACCATGAACATAAATGTCTTCAAACCAGGAAGGTGAGGCTGTACACTGTAACCTCTATTGCCAATGAGATTCTACCAACAATTGAGTCAAACCCTAGTATACCCTTAAAGTCACTACAAGATCAGATAGAAAAGAAGAACCAGGTGCAGGTGTCTTTCCAGAAAATATTTAGGGCAAAGGTTATGGCTGTTGAAAAACTACAAGGTGACTACACTGCTCAGTACTTGCTTCTAAGAGATTATGCTCAAGAGTTGCTGAGAACAAACCCTGGTTCAACAGTGAAGCTTGAGGTTGAAAGTGAGCCCAATTCAAATAGTGAAACAAGGCAGTTTAAAAGGATCTACATATGCTTTGAAGGAGTGAAACAAGGATTTAAACAAGGTGGTAGGGAGATTTTGGGTTTGGATGGCTGCTTTATGAAGGGACCTTATCCAGGGCAGATCCTAACAGCTGTTGGTGTGGATGCCAATAATGGAATCTATCCTGTAGCATATGCAGTAGTTGAATCAGAAAATACAAATTCATGGCTTTGGTTCTTTGAATATTTGGGTGATGATCTTGATATTCATGCTACTTCCAACTTCACCTTTATTAGTGATAGACAGAAGGTACTAATAACTGTTCTTATGTGTGATTATAATTTGTTTAATGAGTAAATTGTTATCTAACTTGCAAATGTTTTTAGGGTCTGATACCTGCAATCAATAGGCTGTTTCCTGTAGCAGAGCATAGGTATTGTCTTCGTCATATTCATGAAAACATGAAGTCCCAATGGAGAGGGGACCTTTACAAAGACATGTTATGGAAGTGTGCAAGTGCTACAACAGTACCCTTCTTCAATAAGTACATGGCTGAGATCAAAGAGAATGATGTGGGATTATACAACTGGCTGCAGCAAATCCCACCAAAGCATTGGACCAGATCCCATTTCAGTGGTAACAGTTTATATCTCTTAACAGTTGGTTATATGTATTAACAGTTGGGTATATGTATTAACAGTTGGTTATGTGTAATGTAGGGAGGGCCAAATGTGATGTTCTCCTTAACAACTTGTGTGAGTGTTTCAATAAACAACTTGTGAGAGGCAGAGACAAGCCCATTATTACTTGTTTGGAATACATCCGAGAGTACATGATGAGGAGAATAGGTGTGGTCAGCAGGATGTTGGACAAATGTGATGGACCTTTGACCTCAGGTGCCACTATTACCTTCAACCAAATCAAGAAAGATGCTTCTCAGTTAAATGTTGTGTATGCTGGCCAGAACAGTTATGAAGTCAGTGGTGAGGGTCATAATCAGTGTGCAGTTGACATGAACACAAAATCATGCACTTGCAGGAAGTGGGAACTTACAGGCATGCCATGCAAGCATGCAGTGGCTGTTAATTGGGATATGGTTAGGTATGGTATAGAGGTTGATATTCCGGAAGCATGGGTGGATGAGGTTTATTGGTTAGATAACTGGAAAAAGGTCTACCAGTTTACCATTGTTCCAATCAATGGTAGGGAAATGTGGGAACCAACCAACTGCCCTACTACATTACTACCACCAAAACACCATAACCAAGTGGGCAGACCTAAAAAGGCTAGGAAGAAGAGTGCTGAAGAAATTTATGAGAAGAAACAGAAGACTGCTGAGGTGATTTCTCAAAGCATTGAAAAACAGGGGAAGCTTACTAGGAAAGGTGGGTCTGTCACTTGTAAGGTTTGCAAACAGAAGGGACACAACACGAGAGGGTGCAAGGAGAAGGGAGGTTTGAAGTTTGCTGGGTTTGAAGATGCTACATCACAAGTTTAAGTTTTAGGTTACTTTTGTTGGGTCTGTCATTTTGTGTTATTACCTTTTGGATGTTTTGGATGTTTTAGATACTGGTACTTTTTGGATGGTTAGATGTATTAACACTTATGGATGTTTGGTCTATTAACTATGGTTGTTTGATCTATTAAATATGGTTGTTTGGTCACACTATTTGGTGGTTGGTATTTAATTCAGCTGCAATATATTTTTGGTCAAGTGATGTAACTGCAGCTGCAAGTTGTTTAAGTGCAGCTGCATAATTTTGGTCATTTGGGTCCAATAGTTTTGTAACTGCATTACATCGCATCGCATCCGAAACACTCAAACAACATTACATTGCATCCGAAACAGCCAAACAACATTACATTGCATTCCAAAACAATACATAAGTACATTACACATCCAAAATAGTAAATTACAAGATTCTAATTACTGGGTCAAGACATATATAACAAACAGCATCCAACTCAACAAAATTACTACTTTCAATCTCTTATTTTCAGCAATGGTCTTTCGTGCATCTTCATTAATTCGTATCATCCTCTCTAACTCTGCTGACACTTCTGAACAGTTTGGACATGTGGGGGGAGGGGGGTCAGCCCAAGCAACAAAACCACAGCCTCGACTACCCTGAAATACCCAGTATAGTCGTCTTCTTAACAACATTGACATCTGGTAGGATGGAAAGGATAAGAAAAAAATTTGAAAAATTACCCTTATCGTGCAGCAGTGGAATCGTCTTCCAGGATTCGCTTGAGTATGGGAGGTTCGAAGGATAGAAGGCAACCCACATCTGCATATCACCATATTTATCAGCTATGAAATTAGGGTTTTGAATGAACTGTCGAAGAAGAAGATGATTTAGTGAAGAAGATGAAGTGAAAAAATAGGGGTTTAGTGTTTAATTTATAGAGACATGTTAGGGGGGGTAAAATTACCAAAATAGACATCATGTGACATGCATGTGACCAAGAAATTAACCAGGGTTAGGGGTTGGTTAGATTTAGGGGCCAAAACAGTTAGATATAAGGACCATGAGGGCAAATCTGTTAGAAATTCTTATTTTGGGCCAAAAGAGTAAAACTGATATAACCACAGGGGCCAAAAACGTAATTTACTCTATTTAAATTCACTTCAAGTTTAAAATCAATTATAAAAATTACAAATAGCCTCATTCTTCATATTTCTTTTGAACTGAATATGAAAATATGTATAATTTTTAGGACAATAAATTTGGTAGGGACACATAATTTTTAGGAAAAATAATTGCCGGGGCGGACCTTTGTAATTTTTAAAATTTTGGACAAAAAATCAGAGAAATTACACAAAGAGCTAAATGTCATTTTAGTCCCTGTGGTTTGGGTCATTTTGCTATTTTAGTCCAAAGGTTTGAAACATTGTCATTTTAGTCCAAATAGTTTCAAACATTGCCATTTTAGTTCATTGAGTTAACTTCATCCATTTGTTATGTTAACGAGAAGGATAACTCGATCATTTTATACGTTAATTATGTTAACTAGAAGGGCAATTCGACCATATAAAATGACCTAATTGCCCATTTCGTTAACAGAAAATTGGATGAAGCTAACTCAGTGGACTAAAATGTCAATGTTTCAAACCTTTGGAGTAAACTGTCAAAATAGCCAAACCACAAGGACTAAAATGGCATTTAACTCTTACACAAATAACCAAAACATTGGTGGGGGCAGATGCACCCCCTTAACCCTTAAAAGCTCCGCCCCTTACTATTATTGTTTTTAAAAACTCTTAAATGGGAAAACGAAACATCTCATTTATTAAATAAGTTAGTGTTTGGGTTACCTCATCTATTAAGCAGGTCATGTTCAGATTGATACTTAAATATGATCGAGTTAAATTAGCCGATACAAAACTAATTTGATGAAGTAACACATACAACTAGGGCTGGCAATAGGTAACATGTAGGTAACCTGCTAAGACACGATAACAGAAAAGTACACCATGTGATTTTTTAAGTTTTAAAAATAATCAAAATTTGAAAGTTAGGATCCATTATTTCTCCTTCTAGGTGCATAAAATATAGGTCTATCTTATAGACATTGAATATAAAGTAGTTAAACGAGTCGTATTCATGATTAAATTTTTTGTTGTTCGCGTTATCAGATACCTGTTAAACCTGCTAAGACACGATTTGTCAACCCTACATACAACTGATAAGGCTGGAGGGTGTGGGGGCGCCACCCCCGCCACCTCACCATGTATAGTGCCCATATGGGCTCCATCACCACACCCTCCAAGTGAAGAGGGGGGGGGGGGGGGGGCATACTTCATCGCCACCATGGTAACGCCAAGCTTGAAGGTTTCAGGTGGGGCCCACAACATGTCAACCAATCAATTTTTTTTTAATTTTGTTTAATAGGGGGTTCCATCCACACCCTGCAAATTAAAGGAGGACTCCATGGCTGACGTGAATCCTACGTGGCCTAATAAAGCCCCTAAGGAGCTCCAACCACACCCTCCAGCCTAACTAGACTATAAAATGCTTAAGCGCCATCAAACTAGTTTGATGAAGTAGCACATACAACTGATAATGAGACTATAAAATGCTTAAAGCGCCATTGTTTAATCAAACTACAAAATCCCACTTGGTTAATCTTTACTAATATTTATCTACTTTCCAGACATTGTACACATGTATCTATATGTTTTATTATGAAGTAATCAAGGATTATGTCAGTGTCAATACTTCCAAAAATAACCCAGCTGGTTATATGCCACAAATTACACCCTACGATCAAACATGGCTTCATTGTCTATATGTTAATCCAGCTTTGTTTATCAGAATTCGTCTCGCCACATGTATTAAACTTAAGTCACCATACTATAGAGTTTTGAGTGTTCTTGATTCTCATTGCATATACTATTAACTTATGGGTGTGGCTAAATGCACTTCTGTTTTTACTTTTCATATCTCTATTAAAAAAATATAAGTTTGAAACTTTTCAAATTCAACCCCTTTAAAAATCCATTCCCCACGCCTTTTACGCTATGAATTCACAACCAACACTTTATGTTCTTCTAAATTTACAGCGCAAGTTAGCAATGGCGGAATCTCAAACTCTTCGCCGTTAAAAGGTCGCCGTTGTGCGGATACAACCGGAAAAAGTCCGTATCACGAACCACCGCTGAGATCGACTATATCATTAATCATCTTCAATTTCTATTCGGTCGGACGAACCTTGTCGTACCGGTGCGGCTCAAATCCTGTTTGTTTCGAACTCAACCGACTCGAAAATCAATTGCGAAGTAAAATTCGATTTTGGTGTAGAATATAACTCATTGTTGATTGTATAAATTGTTTAATTGACTCAAGTATAATTGTGTCAAGCACAATCAGCATTTGAAGATGGGAATGAAAACAAAGATCTACGGTACAAGTTGTTGGGAATCAGTGTATCAAAACAGAAGCGGAAGCGGTTCACATATTTTTCTTGTTCAAAAATCGATTATATATACATATATATATATGGCCGATTTTTATATATAAAATATAAGTTTGATTTATTAATCCAATTAATAAATATTCCCAATCAGGATCAAGGTTATACACGTATAAACAAATAAATGGAAAAAATAACCACAACGGGTTTTAGTAATCAACCTTTGACGACTACACCGGGATTGTAACACACGGGTTACAACGAATCCTCGCGAGTAGGAAGTAAATTGGTAAGTCAGAAGGTTCAATGACCGGTTAGACTGCTGAGTGTGGGGCTTGGGTTGACATGTGGTGGAGATAGGCTCCACCAGGCCACCCAAAAAAAGTGGGGTGTGGTAGCGGCATGGGTTGACATGTGGAAGTATATACTTTTTTTATATTTTGACATTTATATAATAAAACATACCACTAATTTAATTTTAAAAAAAGTTGCATAAAATCCTAATAAATTAAAAAAACAACTTAATAAATCCTAATAAATTAAAAAAACAACTTAATAAATCCTAAAAAAATAAAAACACTTCATAATAAATTCTAAAAAATTACAAAGTACGATAAATATTATAATAGGGAACCCATCGAAATTCCGGGTTCCCATCGTGCCTATACTCGATTTTGGCGATCTCCACTCGATCGTCGTAGCTTTGGCCGCCCGCAGGCACACGATCGAAGTAAGCTTTAAACCGATACCAGTGCGGTTTTAGCTCCCGCCACTTATGTTGACACGCGTTCAAGTTGTTACGCGTGTTTCCAACATGTTGTTGGTATTCCTGAAGCGCTCGTGTCCAGTAGGCGGTTTGACCACGACGTAGCGTTCGTTGTGCGTCAACGATTGACGTCACTAGCACTAGCTCCTCCTCGGTCCAATGAACCATTTTCGGTTTTTGGGTAGGTTTTAGATGAAGATTTGTGTTTGAAGAAAGTATATGTGAAAAATATTGATGTTTGGGGTGAGTATTTATAGGTAAAAAATAGTAAAAAAAATTAAAATTTGATTTACATATCGGTAACCGCCATGGCCAATGGCTAGCCCAAACGGCAATGGGTACGGTCATATTTTGCTAGCCAACCCCAGCGATCCACATCATCTCCCCAACCCAACCCAACCCGCCCCACACCAGGCTTCATTGGCATGCCAGAGGGGCAACGCCGCTACCTAAGCTGGCCTGGTGTGGCTAAAGCGGCGTTGGTTTGGTTCCCACGCCCCAAACCCAAGTTCATACCCCGCGGTCTTATAAAAAACATTGTTTGGAATGTAACTTTATAAAATTTTAACTAATATAAAGGATAAAAGTTACAAAAGTGAAAAGTATTTTTTTATAGAATTTTATAACTACATTAATTAAACAAGTTCATAGACTTGATATATTAAAATTAGGCTTCTATATTCATACTACTGAAATGAAAAATGAGAAGTGTATGAGAAGTGTGTGTTCTATCATTCATCAATCACATATATATATATACAATAGTCAAAATGTAACTGAAAACTATGTGGTCAAAATGTAACTGAAAGAATAACAACTTAGGAGGAGAATGAGGAGGAGAATTAAGGGAGAATATATCTGTATTTATAACACTCCCCCTCAGATATATATTATTATTTATTATACACAGTTAATAACATACTTCAGGATGATATTAAATAGATACTTCAGGACCTATAGAATAAACTGATACTACTGGATCAGTTGTACTGCCTCATTAAAAACCTTACTAAGAAAACCCATTGGGACAAAACTTAGTTAAGGGAAAAAGAGTACAGTGTGTATAATTCTCCCCCTGAATTCAACAAACATCTTTCAATCTACGTAGGCCGATCTTGTGTGATAGTTGCTCGAAACTGTTTCTTGGTAAAGATTTTGTGAATAGGTCAGCTAAATTTTCACTTGACTTGATTTGGCAAACATCAATCTCCCCTTCTTTCTGCAAGTCATATGTTGAGAAGAATTTTGGTGAAATGTGCTTTGTTCGATCACCTTTGATGTAACCTTCTTTGATCTGAGCTATGCAAGCAGCATTGTCTTCATAAATAATTGTCGGCTCCTTCTTGATCTGTTCTAATCCACATGCTTCTTGTATGTGAGTAATCATTGATCTCAACCACACACATTCTCGACTAGCTTCATATAGTGCAATTAGTTCGGCATGATTTGATGACGTTGCTGTAAGTGTTTGCTTAGTTGACTTCCAAGAAATTGTTGTGCCACCATATGTGAATACATAACCTGTTTGAGATTTTGCTTTATGTGGATCTGATAGATATCCAGCATCAGCATACCCAACAAGCTGGGACTTTTGATCTTTCTGGTAGAAAAGACCTAAGTCTTGTGTCCCGCAAATATATCGGAATATGTGTTTTATTCCATTCCAGTGTCTACGTGTTGGGTTTGAACTATATCTTGCTAGTACATGTACTGAGAATGCAATATCAGGTCTCGTGTTATTTGCAAGATACATAAGGGCACCGATCGCACTTAAGTATGGTACTTCTGGACCAAGTACTTCTTCGCCTTCTTCTTGAGGGCGGTAAGGATCTTTTTGAGGATCTAGCGGTCGGACAACCATGGGTATGTTAAATGGATGAGCTTTGTCCATATTAAAACGTACTAACATCTTCTGGATGTAGTTTGACTGATGGACGAATGTACCGTTTCGTAAATGCTCAAACTGCAGGCCGAGACATAATTTTGTTGTGCCAAGGTCTTTCATCTCAAATTCTCTCTTTAATATATTAGCAGTTTTTTCTATCTCTTCAGGAGCTCCGATAATGTTTATATCATCAACGTAGACTGCTATTATAGTGAATTTTGAGAGTGATCTTTTTATAAAAACACATGGACTGATTACATCAGACTTGTATCCTTCTTTTTCGAGATATTCACTGAGCCGATTGTACCACATGCGGCCAGATTGTTTAAGACCATATAAAGATCTTTTTAGCTTTATGGCACACATGTCTCGCGGTATTGATTTTAATGCTTCGGGCATTTTTAATCCTTTAGGGATTTTCATGTAGATGTCATTTTCTAGTGTCCCGTACAAGTATGCGGTGACGACATCCATAAGTCTCATTTGAAGTCCTTCTGAGATTGCAAGGCCAATTAGAAATCTAAGGGTTATCGCATCCACTACAGGGGAATACGTTTCCTCATAATCAACTCCTGGGATTTGGGAAAACCCTTGTGCTACAAGACGTGCTTTGTATCGTACAATCTCATTCCTTTCATTTCTTTTTATAGCAAACACCCATTTATAACCTACTGGTTTGACGTCTATGGGTGTTCGGACTACAGGTCCGAAAACATTTCGCTTTTCAAGCGAACCTAACTCAGCCTTTATGGCCTCTTGCCATTTTGGCCAATCAACTCTGTGCATGCACTCTTGTAGAGTTTTAGGTACATAATCATTTTCATTGATTACATCCGTTGCTATAGCATATGCAAATATATCATTAACACGTGTTTCATTTCGGTTCCATATTGTACTATTTTGTACATAATTGATAGAGATCTCGTTTTCGTTTGGTACCAGCGTGTCTTCTGGATTTTCATTTTCCTCTGGAGTTATATTTGTCTCTTCTGGGACATTTACCTCTTCTAGGGTTTCAGTTATTAAATTTTCACCAACTGATTTATTCTGCTCTTTTCGCTTACGTGGGTTTTTATCTTTGGAACCTATTGGTCTCCCACATTTTCTTTGTATGGTAATCGCTTCTGGGATTACTTCAATTCGAGCAGGTGCATTTGATGCTGGTATATGTGACTTTGTCACCCTATTTGTGTCTGTGAATGCATCTAGTAATTCATTTGCGATTATTTGCAAATGTATAATCTTTTGGACTTCAGATTCACATTGACCACTTCGGGGGTCGAGATTTGATAATGATGATGCATTCCATGTTAACTCTTGTGTTACCAGTCTTTCTTTTGTCTTATCTCCCCCTAAGACTGGGAATACTGTCTCATTAAACTGACAGTCAGCAAAGCGTGCTGTAAACATGTCACCCGTTAATGGTTCTAAATATTTAATAATAGACGGGGAGTTAAAACCGATGTAAATGCACAGTCTTCTTTGTGGTCCCATAATGGTACGTTGTGGTGGCGATATTGGTACATATACCGCACAACCAAATATTTTGAGGTGGGACAGATTTGGTTCTCTTCCGGAGACCAGTTGTAATGGGGAGTATTCATGATCGGAAGTTGGTCTTAATCGGATTAGTGTGGAAGCGTGTAAAATAGCATGTCCCCATGCAGAAGATGGCAATTTGCATCTCATCAGGAGAGGTCTAGCGATTATTTGTAATCGTTTAATTAATGATTCAGCTAAACCATTTTGTGTATGAACATGAGCTACTGGATGTTCAACCTTTATCCCAATCGACATACAATAATCGTTAAAAGCTTGGGATGTGAATTCTCCTGCATTATCCACTCGTATGGTTTTAATTGGATTTTCAGGGAAATGAGCTCTCAACTGTATGCTTTGCGCTAATAGTCGGGCAAACGCTACATTTCGAGTAGCTAAAAGACTCACGTGTGACCATCGCGATGAGGCGTCAATTAAGACTAAGAAATAGCGGAATGGACCACAAGGAGGATGTATTGGCCCACAGATATCCCCCTCGATTCTTTCAAAAAATGAGGGGTTTTCTTGTGTCAACTTAGTTTGTGAGGGCCGAGTTATGAGTTTGCCTAGAGAGCATGCCGCACATAATAAATCTTTTGATTGTAAGACTTTTAAATTTTTAAGAGGTGCCCATTTGCATTCTTAATTATTCGCCTCATCATTATGTTACCTGGGTGACCTAGTCGGTCATGCCATATTGTGAATGTGTCTTTATCTAGTAACATATGGTTACTCACCACCATGTATGCTTCAATAGGAGTAATATTTGTATAATATAATCCAGAGGATAAAGCTTTTAGCTTTTCTACAATGGTATCTTTGCCATTTTCATTTGAAGTAATTTGTAAGTATTCAATATTATTTTTGGATGTTGTTTTGAGGTGGTAACCATTTTGTCGAATACTTTTAAAACTAAGTAAATTTCGTCTTGATTTACTAGAGTATAATGCATCATTTATAATTAGTTTAGTACCCGATGGTAATATGATGCTTGCTCTTCCAGAGCCTTCTATAAGATCACACACACCGGAAATAGTACCCACAAGTGTCTCTGCAGGAGACAACTCAGAGAAAAATTTCTTATGTTTGAGAATAGTGTTGGTGGTTCCACTATCTACGAGACATTCATCACCAATGATAGCTTTATTTGAGCTTGTAAACATATTTCCTCTGGTAATAATAAAATAAATTAATATAACGAACTACTTGCTTGAGTATGATAAATAAAAAAAAAATTAACATCACAAAGATTTTAAATGAAACCATAACGATAGTTCAAACATAAAATACCATAAGAGTTTAAACAAGATCCAAACAAAGAAAAGAAACCATAGTCTTAAAAAAAACATCACATAAAGTTCAACTATAGGATGTCACTAATTTTCAATGAAGTCAGATGCGTCTAGATGAGTGTCTGATAGTGGTGTAGGAGATGATAGATTAAGTGGAATCTCAATTAGATTTGTCTCAACATTTTTTCCTGTTTCTTTCATCATCTGTTGATAAGCTTCAACGAGATGTTTAGGGGTGCGACATGTGCGGGACCAATGATTTGACATTCCACATTTATAACATATATTGTTTTGGCTCCCGCCAGTTCTCCCTCTAGGAGGTCGTCCCGTGTTTTGTCGGCTCGATTCGCCACCACTAGATTTAGAATTTTGAGATTCTCGTCGCCATGTATTGCTCCGTCCACGACCACGACCACGGCTGCGACCGCGACCGCCACCTCTCCCACGTCCGCTTTGATAATTTGCCGCATTGGCTTCTGGCAATGGGCTTGCACCGACTGGTCGCGCTTGATGATTTTGTAGTAGGAGCTTGTTGTTTTGCTCCGCAACCAACAAACATGATATTAATTCAGAATATTTTGTAAATTTACGTTCTCTGTACTGCTGCGACAGGAGCATGTTTGATGCATGGAACGTTGAGAAAGTTTTCTCAAGCATGTCTTCGTCGGTTATTTTTTCACCACATAATTTAAGCTCAGAGGTGATGCGGAAAAAGGGCAGAGTTATAGTCGCTAACACTTTTATAATCTTGTAGCCTCAAATGAAGCCATTCATAGCGAGCTTTAGGGAGCAAGACCAGCTTCTGGTGGTCAAATCTTTCTTTGATATTTTCCACAGCTCGAGAGGGTCCTCAACAGTAAGATACTCCCTCTTCAAGTCTTTGTGAAGATGGTGACGAAGGAATATCATAGCCTTAGCCTTATCTTGAGCGGAGGTTTGATTGTCATCATTGATTGTCGCCCCTAGATTATTTGCTGTGAGATGAATTTTCGCATCAAGAGTCCATGGGAGGTAGTTATTTCCCGAGATATCAAGTGCGACGAATTCGAGTTTTGATAAGTTTGACATAGTATCTACGAAATGAAACTTATATGTGAATTTTGTGAAATGATAACTAATATGGAAAAAAAAAATTTACAAAGTGAAGATATGGAAACAAGGTAGGAAAAAAAAAATTCTGTTAATTAATTTAATGTTATTTTATATTAAATTAATTTTAACTATATATAAATTACACATCTAGTTAAACTCAAGTGTAAACTTAGGCATTTGATTAAAAATAATACAACTCTAGGATATTAAGATATAGGGAAATTTTTTTTTTTTTTTTTGAACATATATATACGTATGATGTAAATTGACTCAGAAGAAATTAGTATATATAGATATATTAATGTTTATATAAATACGCATTAATGTAAATTAATATTCAGTAACTGAGAAAAAAAAATTATATTGTAAAGAAAATATAGGGATACTAACAAAGTTGGGATTGAAAAATGGTGTCCAGGTGTATTAAATATAAAACCGTTAGTCTCCTCTAACTCTATTTAATTATTGGTTAGAAAATTATGTAAAAGAAACTTTTGAGTTTCAGTTTCAAAAAGAAATTTAAAAAAAAATAAAGATATGAGAAAAAAAAACGTGTCCGTCGCTGGATCAGTTTGGAAAATGTGACCTAAGTCATAGACTAGGAAAAATAAAATAATATATGATAATATGGATATAAAGCCTGCAACAAAAATAAAGCACAACCCCAAACTTCAATATGTGTTTCCTGTGTAAAACGTGTCCCAAAAAAAAACGCTCTAATCGTTTCATCTTCTAGTTCCGATACGGATGATTGAAGACCGTAACTGCCGCGTAAAACTCGCTAATGGTTGTTGTGCGGCTGGAAAAAGCGGTGGTGTTCGGCAACGACAATTGCAGAGGGGACAGATCGAAAATTTGTTGAAGACGCAATGTCCAGCAGAAAAAAGAACGAGAACTTTAAAAATCGCTCACTCAAACAATGATCAGGTAATTTGCAATGCCGATTTATATGAAGGTTTGTACTTTTATGTTTATTGAACTCATATTGTTTCTTGGTAGCTTATTTAGAATCTGTTTACATTCAGGTATCAAGTTGATGTTGGTCCTAATATACAGATATAAAAGCATATTCCTCCAATATAAAACTGTACTGTGATGTAAAAGACATATATCTATAAAAAAGAAAACAAAATGGGTAATAATATGTACAGAGCAGAGTATAAAATATCAAAGTGTTTATAATTTAGTACAAACAAACATATCTTTCAACCAGTTTCCTTGTAAAAATTTTCTTTTGTTATCAATTTTTTTTTTATGAAAACAAACTTTAGTGTGCTCTGTACTATTATTATCCCTATAGCTTGTATCTTTCTAAAAAAAATTCGATGGTTGTTACCTGGATGGGTGAATTTGTAGATGAAACAAGATCTCAAATGGATGAGAAACAGCAGCCAAACTTGAAATATCTTCAATGAATTAGAATGGGTATAGAGCCAGGGTGCTGATAACGTGAAATGAAAAATGAGAAGTGTATGAGAAGTGTGTGTTCTATCATTCATCAATCACATATATATATATATATATATATACAATAGTCAAAATGTAACTGAAAACTATGTGGTCAAAATGTAACTGAAAGAATAACAACTTAGGAGGAGAATGAGGAGGAGAATTAAGGGAGAATATATCTGTATTTATAACAACTACCACTTTAATACATATTTATTGGTAACTACATTAATTGTACCAAAGTATGTAACGGGCAACTCTTTAGTCTCTGTTCACAACATATAGAGTTATTTTTTTCTGAAAAAACAAAAATGCTCTTGTATTAAGTAAATATAAAATAAACATATATAATCTTCTTTTATACCCCCTCCCCTCTCTCTCTAAGATCCTTCTCTCACTCACTCTATTCTCTCCCTCCCCTTTCTCTATCTTTGGTCTCTCTATCTCCACCTTCGGCATCACCCACCACCAGCCATCCAACGACTACATCCCTGTCGCAACCCCCGCCCCCTATCTGTCCCAGGAACGGGCGGCCGCGAGACAAGTTTTGGTGGTATCGTTGTTTATCAATTTGGCAGCGGAAATTTCATCAGGACCGTAGTTAGGAAATGTTTATCAGAGTAAATACCACACTTTTATAATATTAAACATATTGGGATAAAACCCAAGTTTTCATTACAAACATTTTCATATAGAAAATCCATATTTTATTGAATAAAACATATTCTTTTATTTAGCTAACTTTTATAGCCACTTTTCCAAGCATTCAGTGCTGTCCAGCTGACTTCTAGTTGGCTTTCACATTTTGTTACCTGAAACCCGTTTAAAAATATTTTGTCAGTGGGAAATACTGGTGAGTGAATCCCAGTTTAATCAAGAAGAGTTTTATCCTTTAACAGTATTGAGAGCTATCACATTGTTTATTTCTACACAATTACTCATTCAGTATTGTCAATCCTGACTGGTGGGTCATATTACACATTGGCTAACTCTTTGTCCAATGGTAACGTGTTCCACATTTTGTATACAAAACCCCAACATACCGACAGTAATTGAAGAACTACAAAGACTCAATCACTGCTTAATTACATTATAAAACATTTAAGGTTTTGTAAAAACAATTTACAAAAAGGAGATTACTCACATTGTTGACTTAGGTTACTTCAAAGGTTTCCTGGTGATTATCTATAATTTACACAATGCACACGCGTTAGTATTATAACCCTTTATATTTACATTAGTTATACCCTCCACGAGACAACATTCCAACGACTATGTCGGGCAGAACCACGACAGCCATTACGGAACCCTAAATCAATTGGGCAGCGTATCTAATACGTAACCGGGGTTATGATACTTACATCGGGGCAAAACTTCGTTAATTAGGGGGGTATTATACCCGAGTATAGTGCCTACTATAAGAAATTTGAGAGAGAAAGTCGAGAAATGAACGAACTGACTGAAGGCTCGATGCCCTTCTTATATAGTGTCTGATTTTGGTTCTTACGCGGCCCGCGTAAGACGTAGCAAGGGGCTACGCGGCCTGCGAGAGAGACTAGGGTAGGCCCTAGCCTTGCTGACTTGACACGTAGCTTCGACACGATCGTGACACGTGTCGGCACCGGGTGTCGCCCCGCCTTGGAGCTGTCGCGCACCGTGTAAGATCCTTAAAGGATCTACGCGGCCCGCGAGCGACCTAAAAACTTTGTTTTTAATTAATTTTCAATATTATATCGTATTTTGGGATCGGTTTTCACATACGGGGTGTATTTTAGGACATATAGGGATATTTTAATATATTTTAGGGCGTCAGAAAAAATTCAAGAGGGTTGTTATATCCTTCCCACCTTGTTTTAGAGCTCGTCCTCGAGATCTACTGGAATAGGTGCGGATATTTCCTTTGCATTTCTGAATCAAGCTCCCTTGTGTATTCTGGTCCTCTTTTGGAGTCTCATTTCACTTTAACCATAACTAATCTCTTGTGCTTAAGGTTCTTAACTTTCCTGTCTTCAATCTGTAGAGGCTTCTCTACAAACTTTAACTGTTCATTTACCTCTATATCCTTAAGAGTTACTACAAGTGATTCATCAGCTAAACACTTCTTGAGATTAGATACATGAAATACATCATGTATTCCTGCCATTTCCTCTGGCAGTTGTAGCTGATAGGCCACAGGTCCTATTCTTCTAATAATCTCAAAAGGTCCAACATACCTGGGGCTTAGCTTTCCTCTTTTGATGAATCTTACCACTCCTTTCCAAGGAGAGACTTTCAATAACACTTTATCTCCTATTTGAAATTCCAAGGGCTTTCGTCTGTTATCAGCATAACTCTTTTGTCGATCACGTGCTGCTTTTAGTCGTTCCTTGACTTGAATGATTTTGTCTGTTGTTTCTTGTATTATCTCGGGTCCAGATAGTTGCTTTTCTCTAATTTCTGCCCAACAGACTGGCGTTCGGCACTTTCGTCCATAAAGTGCTTCGAATGGTGCAGCATTGATACTTGTGTGATAACTGTTATTATAAGAAAATTCTATCAATGGTAAATGATCGTCCCAATTACCTCCGAAATCAATTACACAAGTTCTAAGCATGTCTTCCACTGTCTGAATTGTCCTTTCGCTTTGTCCGTCCGTTTGAGGATGATAAACGGTACTTAGATTCAACTTAGTTCCCATGGCTTTTTGGAAACTTGTCCAAAAATGAGAGGTAAAGCGACTATCTCTGTCAGAAACAATTGATAAAGGAATTCCATGTAATGAAACTATTTCATTTACATATAATTTAGCTAACTGTTCCATACTAAAAGTTTCTTTCATTGGTAGGAAATGAGCTGACTTGGTTAGCCTGTCTACAATCACCCAGATTGTATCATTACCTTTTCTTGTTTTGGGTAATTTGGTAACAAAATCCATTGTTACTAATTCCCATTTGCATACAAGCATTTCTAACTGTTGCAATAAACCTAAGGGTTTCTGATGTTCAGCTTTAACTTGTGAACAAGTTAAACACTTTGCAACGTATGCTGTTATATCCTTTTTCATTCCTATCCACCAGAAATTCTTCCTTAAGTCCTGATACATCTTATCATTTCCAGGATGCATCGTATACTTAGACTTATGGGCTTCTTCTAATATACGGTGGCGTACGTTTTCTAATTTAGGTATCCACATTCTTTTCTTATGGAATCTCCAAATTCCATCTGTTTCTTGTTCTAATTCCTTAATCATTCCTTTCAGTTTCTCAAGATCATCCTTGATTACTGATTCTTGTGCTTTTCTAATATGTTCATTTAAATCTATTTGCAGACTTAACTTAAGAGAACGTACTCTTTTTGGCTTTTCATGATACTTTCGACTTAAAGCATCAGCTACTACATTTTCCTTTCCTGCATGATACTGGATATTTCAATCAAAATCACTAAGTATCTCCATCCAGCGTCTTTGTCTCATATTCAATTCCTTTTGCCCAAAAACATACATTAAACTCTTATGATCGGTGAATATGGTAAACTTACTACCGTATAGGCAATGTCTCCAATTTTTAAGAGCAAAAATTATAGCTCCTAATTCTAGATCATGGGTTGAATAATTCTCTTCATGATTCTTAAGTTGTCTAGAAGCGTAAGCTATAACCTTTTGACGTTGCATTAATACACATCCATAACCTAACTTAGAAGCGTCACAATAGATTACAAAA
Organism: Helianthus tuberosus; assembly: GCA_030545235.1. Lineage (NCBI taxonomy): Eukaryota > Viridiplantae > Streptophyta > Magnoliopsida > Asterales > Asteraceae > Helianthus > Helianthus tuberosus. The sequence continues at coordinate 389,589 of CM060387.1, forward strand.
TTTTCAGTTCCTTCTGGTAACGCTAGTATGGGTGCATGGGTTAATCTTTGCTTAAGAATTCTAAAGGCTTCTTCTTGTTTTTATCCCCATTCAAATTTAACGGATTTACAGGTTAACTTAGTTAAGTGAATGACTATTCTAGAAAAATATCGAATAAACCTTCTATAATAACCGGCCAATCCTAAGAAACTTCTAACCTCCATTGGTGACTCAGGGGTTTTCCACTTGGTAATCGCCTCGATCTTGGTGGGATCTACATTAATTCCTTCATGATTGACTAAATGACCAAGAAATTGTACCTGTTCTAACCAAAACTCACACTTCGAAAACTTAGCATAAAGCTTTTCTTTTCTCAATAAACTTAGAAGTGCGTGCAGATGCGCTGCATGTTCCTCTTTGCTTTTAGAGTAAATAAGAATATCATCTATAAAGACAATTTTGAATTTATCCAAATACGGCTTACATATTCGGTTCATCATGTCCATGAATGCAGCTGGGGCATTGGTTAAAACAAATGGCATGACAGTAAATTCATAATGGCCATACCTTGTTCTGAAAGCGGTCTTAGGAATGTCCTCTTCCTGTACCTTTAATTGATGATATCCTGACCTTAAATCGATTTTAGAGAAAAATCGTTCTCCTTGCAATTGATCGAACAGATCATCGATTCTTGGTAATGGATACCGATTCTTAATCGTGACTTTGTTCAATTCACGGTAGTCAATGCACATACGCATTGATCCGTCCTTCTTTTTAACGAATAATATCGGTGCTCCCCATGGCGATGAGCTTAGTTGTATGAATCCTTTCTCCAACAATTCGTCTAATTGTTTCTTCAGTTCTTGCATTTCTGCGGGTGCCAAACGGTAAGGTGCTTTGGCAATTGGTGCGGTTCCTGGTATTAAGTGGCTTCTGAATTCAACTTCCCTATCTGGAGGTTGCTCTTCTGGAAATACATCTGAAAACAGGGATACTACTGGAATATCCTTTAATTATTTTCCTTTAGTGTTAGTGATTATATAAATCAAATACACTAATGATCCTTTCCTTATATAACTTGTTGTTTTCATCGCAGAGATGAACTTTGTGGATTTAGAGGTTTTATTTCCTTTAATTGGGATATTTTCACCCCTTGGTGAATTTACTTGAATTGACTTTTGATCACATAAAATACTGGCTTTATTGGCTATTAACCAATCCATTCCTAATACAACATCAAATCCTGCCAAATTCATTGGGTAATGGTTTGCAATAAATTTCTGATTTAAAATTTCTATTCTTGCTCCCTGCAAGATTTCAGAAATTTTAATGGTTTCCCCATTTGCTGTCTCTACTAAACATTCTTGTGGGAGTTTAGTTAATGATTGATTTAGAAGTTTGCAAAATGAAGTATTAATAAAACTTTGGTTTGCACCAGAGTCAAATAATACTTTAGCAAAAAACATCATTAGCTAAAAACGTACCAGTGATCACATCTGGGATCATCTTTGCTTCTTCTACAGTCAGAACAAATGTTCTATCATTTTTAGTATTCTTGGTGTTCGTGGCTGGAGCTAGCTTTGGAAAGTTAGGCTTGATATGACCTTGTTCTCCACAGTTGTAGCATATCCTGTTGTTAGGCTTTTTCCTGCAGTCTTCCTCCTTGTGTCCAGATATTTTGCAAAAGTTACAGTATATGGAGCATCTTCCTGAATGCTTCCTTTTGCAATACTTACAGTAGGGTGCAGAGGTAGAACCTACATTTCTCCCACGGTTAGAATTTCCAGAACAAAAATCCTGGGTCAGCTTCTGGGTTAGGTTCCTCCTTTGATCCTCTTCTCGAGTACGGACTAGTTCATCTGTCAAGGTGTTGGCTAGTTCCACTGCTTCTTCTATGGTTTGAGGTCTAGCAGCCATGACTACATGTCTAATCTCTCCAATTAATCCCCAGATGTAATGGGAGATTAAAACTGGTTCAGGTGAAGCAAGGGTTGGTACTATTCGGGCATATTCAAAGAATAATGTAGTATAATCCTTACTATCTACCCCAATCATCCTAAGATTTAGAAATTTGTTTGCTATCTGTTCTTTTTCATTAAGAGGGCATAATTTCCTTTCTACCATGTTTTTAAACTCCTCCCATTCCATATTGTAAGTTCTGTCCCTTCCCCTAGACTGGAGGATAGTGTTCCACCATTCTAGTGCTGAATTCTTGAACATATTGGAAGCAAACATTATCTTATCCTCTTCCACGCATTTACTTATCCTTAACAATGCCTCGGTCTTTTCTATCCAGCGTAGAGATGCAACGGCCCATTCATTGCCCGAGAATTCCATTGGTTTACAAGACCAGAATTCTTTATAAAAACAACCGTAAGACACGGTTCTTCTTCTTTTGGGAATGGGCATTTGAAGTACGGGTCCATTGTTCACGTTGTTTTCAAGTTCAGAAGGTCGTTTGCTATCATGCTTACTTTTATTTTCCGCTTCCTTAACCGTTTTTATAATATATGGCATCGCATCTATTATTCCTTGTGCCACTATATGCTGCATAGCACTGTTATCCACTTGGTTTCCATTATTGTTGTTGTTCGGGTTTTCATTATCCGGGTTTATGTTACTCTGGTTATCATTATTCTGGTTTTCCTGGTTTACTTCGTCGTCCATCTGAATTTTAAACATTTATCAATTATTAATATCACAAAATAGTTAATAATTTAGGCAACCACCACACAACACACATATTGGTCAAAAGCGTCGAGCATTGCGACTAACTCTTTTCTATTATAGTATGCGTCAAATACACACTAAGACTGCAATTAAAATTACAATACTACTATGTATCGCTAAAAGTGGTCTATACTACAACATATATTATTATTACATATATATATATATATGTATATATATATATATATATATTTCATACAAACATATTATTATATTATTATATTATTATTACCAACTCCACCATCACTTTCACTGATCTGGATTCATCCAGTAATCCATATTGCGCTCGTCGTACTTCCAGACGATTCGCTCTCCTACCTTCCTCATCCTCTCACTACTCTCTAAAATCTCTTCTCCGGAAGGTCGGAGCTCATGCACATTTTCTGCACTCATTGGGGGTGCAGGTGCTGGTGCTGGTACTGGGTCTGGGTACTGGGGCATGGGATTCTCCTGAGGGTACGGATTCTCTAAGATCTCTCTAATGCATTCATCGTTATCGTAGTAGTAGGGATCTAGAGGGTCCAGACCTGGATAGGCTGCTAAGTTTGGCATGGGTTCGTCGTTTAGGTGGTAGCGTGGCACATAATCCCTATGATCCTCAAACCATGGATCATAATCTGGGTCTAAGGGATTAGGGGCTGGTATCCTAGGTATCTCCTCCGGGTTGAAATCATGCATTTGGACTTGGTTTTCGGGGTTGTTTTCTATCTCCATCGGCTGTGTGGGGAACAAAGGTAAGGGTTGTGGGGCTACAAGTTGATCCAGGTTTGGGTTGGCAGCTGTTGTTGCTAGGATATGGAAATTGGCTGAGCTCTTATTAAGCATGTCCTGTGTATGGGCATCTGACTCTCGCTTAGCGGCTGCTAGGACTCTCTGCTGTTGCAACTTTCGCATTCTTTTCCTACGCTCAAATGCTCCCTTACTGAACCATCCTCTCTTTTTCTGAGGGAATGGCTCTTCAGACTGAGCCTTAAAGACAAACATCCCTTCTTACTGGTCAGCTGAATACCCAGAGAGGGCAGGCTGGGAAGAGGTATGTGTGGTCCCTATGCACAGGATCTGATCTTAAGGAACAAGATGAATCGACTTTGTCTAATGTGCGGAATCCATTATGACAAATCACAGATAATCAACACAGAATTCAACTCTAAAATGCTGTCTGATCTTTCTATTCAACGTATATGAAAGTACAAGAGTTCCTCTAAAAGTCAGACTGACATGAGTTCACCAGAGAGTCAAAAGTGCAAAAGTTACAAATGATCTGATCGGACAGGTATTTATAGGCAGAGTCAGGATAGAAGAAGTGTTGTCCGATCGGCTAGCATGAGATGCTGTCCGATCGGCTGGCAATGCTGTCCGATCGGACGCCTGTCCGATCGGCTGGGCTAACCGATCGAACGGCTGTCCGATTGGCTGGCATAGCCACCAAAACACAGCACTTTTTACAAAAACGTCCCATATCCTGGTCTACTTAAACTAACATACATACATATTACAAAAAGACACAAATATACAAAACATGACTACATGCTGACGGAAGCTACAGACGTTTGTACTAACAGACTCCCCCTCAGATGTAGCTGTAGTTCCTTCCAGCATAGTCTTCAATTCCTCCTGTTGCGTCTTCTTTCACGAGCTCTCTGTCTTCTCATCTCTGCTTTTTCTTCTAACATTCTTTTTCTTTTATGTCTTCCTTCAGTCAACCACCAATTTCTGTAAACAGGATCACCATCACGCTTCCGATCCCATTTAGGAATTTTGTTTTCCTCAAACTCAATTGGTGTTTGATCTATTGGTGGCACAATTCCCAACTTTCGTCTTCCCATCTTAGCAGCATGCTCAGCAATCTTTTTGGAACGTTGTTCACGCTTGTATCTTTTCAAGAACTCGTCAATCTCTAGATCTCTCCATTTTGTCTTCCAGTATCTTCCAGAATTGATGTCTTGCGCAAAACAAACATCGACAATTGCTTGATATTGCATTGCTTGCTCTCTGTCAGGCCTTTCATAGACTATCTTGTTGTAAAACAGGCAATCTATGTCTTTCTTTGAACAATTCACAAGCCACATAGGATCTAACACACAGATCCTTCTTGCTTCTCCAGTAGACTTGTTATGTAAAGAAATTATTGCCTCGGCTGTAGATTGATTGTATAACCACCCTTCAAATTCTTCATGGAAATCTTGCTCCATTGCCCGTAAAGGCATATTCTTCAAACAACGAGGAGGCTTGATATCCAGAGTAATATCTTTTTCACCATTCTCTAAGATTCTGACAATTTGATCTGGAAAATGTGGTTTCCAATCAGGATATCTTTTCTTCGCTTGCAACTTCACATAGTTCCAAAAATGTTGATCATGTTGCTTCACATCCAATCCATAGTAGAATTTTTAATGTTCTTTGTTTTAACCAATTCATCTATGTCCCACCATGGAAGAGTTTTGATATCAGCCAAAAACTCAAAGTACTGTACCCCCTGTTCTCGTCTGATTGCATAGACTTGTAAATCTTCCAAATAACCCCAAGAAAGATCTTTGTTGTGAGTGAAGAACTGAAGTGCCCTAAGTTTCTTTCTCTCCTTTGGCATTACTTTGAACCATTTCTTTCTTTCTTCAGCAAGGTTTTCTCTAGGTATGGTTTCTGGAATACCTTCGGTAGACACTTTCTCCACAATCTTTCTCCTGATTTCATCTACATTTCGGTCTTTGAACATTTCAGCAAATGATGGAAACGTCGCATCAACTCCCGAATAATGGAAATCAGTTTCCTCATCAGATGAATCTGAAGCATCTTCAACAATTACGTCATTGTAATGATCGGCTTCAAAAGCATATCTTGGTTCAAATATATCTTCAGAAGACTGAGGAATCTCATCTTCAATATCAAATTTAAATTTCCCTTCTTCCAATCCCAACTCTTCCAACATCTCTTCTCTTGACCTCCTAACCTCAATCACTTCCTCATGTTTATCATGTAAATAAATGAAAGTAGGATTCGTGAGGAGTGCCTGATCTACGTGCTGTTTTCCTGATGTAGAAGTTTCTTGCTGATCATCATCTTCTTGTTCATTGATCTGATCATTCAGAAACTCTTCAATCTTTTGTTCGTCAATAGGATTCTCAACCAGCAATCCCGAAGTACCTTGATCATCATCATCATTTTTCTTATCATCATTATTATCTTTCTTATTATCATCTTTTTGAACAGACTCGTCTTCATCATCATTATCATCTTCATTCTCTTCTTCATCTCCAAACATTTCAACATCAGAATCACTAACTTCTTCTCCACGTGCCTTCTTTGCTTCTTTTCGTCTTCTGTTTATTTTCATTCTGCGAACAACTTCTTTTATGTTGTAAGGCACGGTAGAAGCATCACCAACAAGTACAAATTGCTGCGTCTTCCATTCTAGTAGCAGCACTTCTTTGGCCTTTCTCTTCTTTTGTATAGCAGCAATTCTACGAATAACTTCATCAGAATCAATGAGTAGAGAAGGCTCACCAACTAACATGTAGTCTTGACCATGTGCATCTTGTTCTTGTTCTTGAATACCTTCATCAACTTGTTCCTCAGCAACTTGTTCTTGAACAACTTCAGCATCAATCATTTCAACATCAATTTGACTTGAAGAACCACCAGCTTCCTGAATATCTTCAACAACACTTTTATTCTTTTGAATTGCATCTTCAGCTAGTCTTCTTTCTCTTTCAAGTCTTCTTTCCTCAACTCTTCTTACTTCAATCTCGTTGAATGCAGCATGAACATCCATTTTCAGATGACTTTCCATAACAGAGTATAACATTCTAAGCTGTTCATCTTTCACATCTTTATCTGCTTCCATAGCTTCCATTTCCAACTTCATTGCTTTCATTTCATTAGATGTAGCTTCACTCATTTCACTGAGAAGCTGATTGAGTGTCTGATTCACATCCTGAAGATTCTTTGTCTTGTCATTTAATGAAGAAATTTCTGACGTTAGAACTTCAATGACTTTAGAATTATTATCACCATCATCCTTTACTTTCTTCATTTCTTCTTCATGATTGATCAGCACCGTTCTAATTTGATCATGAGCTTTCATCAACTTATTCACTTGCTTCAATAAGACATCACGTTCTTCTTCAGCCTTTACCTTTTCCTTCTCAAGCTCTTTAACTTTCTTTGCCAGAATCTTTACTGCTTCATTATTGAACAAATCATCTTCAAAATTCAAATCTTCTAACGGATCTCCTGATGCAGGTGGAAGATTACTAAAGAAATCATCTATAACTTTTGGACGTGAGGATTCTGGAATCTCAATATTTTCAGGAATTTGCGGAAATCTTGAAGAAAAGACTCCACCCTCAGTTACTTCAACATAGTCATCTTGACCAACTTTCTGTTGACTTTCTGGTTCTTTAGCCTTAGATGATTCAGGCTGCTTCTTACCTTTGCCTCCTTGATCCTTTTGAACTTGAGCTTCTCCTTTCTTTGCCCGCACACTTCTAGGAATAACTCCAGTTTGAACAGCTTTTCGCTTCTTTATTTGTTTCTTTGGTTGATCTGGTTCAAAAGAAGTGTCTTCCTCATCTGATGCCTTTTGTTTCTTTGAAGGCTTTTTCTTGAGTTGTGCTTTGCCTCTGCCAAGAGTATTTGGATCAAGTTCTGATTCTGATTCTGTTGCTTCAGAATCTTCATCACTTGATACATCTTGAACAACACCTTCAGGTTCTTTGCTTTTAACACCTTTAGCAACATCCTCATTTTTCTTTAAAAAACTTTGAAGAGATTGTGATAACAACTCAGCTCCTTCTTGAATAACTGCTGATGGTTCCAAAACCGTTTCATCTATCAGCCTTTGTTGCGGTTCTCCATAAGACCCTGCAAAACAAATTTTGACAAATTTATTAGAAACTTTTAACAATATAAAATTCTAATTACCTTATGACTCCCCCTTTCACTATACCCTTTTCTACATTCTTCGGAATAGAAACTGCAGGGGACGTCTTTGGAGTTCTCTTTCTCTTCCCGTCTTTTACTTTCTCAACCCACCATCTAGTATTCTTTTCTTTTAAATCACTCATCTTCTCATCTTCATTATCTGAATCACTGTTCTCATGTCTCCATTTATCATTCTCAGGAGCAACATAATCTGGATTCTTGATTTTGCATATCATTTGTTTTGTTTTTGCATCATCTTCTTTGGTGACTCTTGCAATGGTCTCAGTTGTTATGTTTCTCATATCCATAATGTCACTTTTATTCTTTGGAAGATCTTTGAACTTATCATTTATCAGCATCATTATGAATCTTGGATACATGATATACTTGTCACCTTTATTTTGGTAGTTCTCCTTCATATATTCAAAGATTACTTGAGAAATGTTGTAACGTCTGTTCAATACCAAACTTGTGATGATATTCATGATGTAATCTGATACTTCATCATATGCACCTTTCCTGTGTGATAGTGAATGAACCATGCAATGCAACAAAAATCTGTAGGCCTTTGAGAAACTTGTCTTAGTCATTTTTCCATTGATATGACCAGTGAATCCCATTCTGCACCATACTCCTTTAGCAAGACATTCAGACATGATTGTTGGATCGTCGTCAGAATCTTTTAAGTCTAGAACTCTTCTAATGTCACCAACACCAAACTTAAACTCTACATCTATATCTTTTCCCTTTTTGTCTTTCTTTCTTAAAACTGAGTGTATCATCTTATCAGTTTCTTCATATCTAGTTGTGCTCCAGAAGGCTCTTACATGAGATTCATATATAGCAGTTCTGTCAGATAAAGCCTTTGCAACTCTGCTTTCTCTTAAGAATTTGGCCATTTTTTCAACCACCGTATTCTCTGTGTTAGTCTCATCAATTACACAGTATACATTGTGACCCTTATCCGTATCCTTTCCTCTTCCCTGTAAAAATATGCATTATTAATTATTTATACAGGTTTTGAGACATAAGGATGAAAGATGGAAATTTTGAGAAATTTCCTAACACTGAGAATCCCTTGAACAAGTTGTCCGATCGGCTAGCAATGTTGTTCGATCGGCTAGTGATGATGTCCGATCGGCTAGCAATGTTGTTCGATCGGCTAGTGATGCTGTCCGATCGGCTAGCAATGCTGTTCGATCGGCTAGCATATCTGACACTTTGAAAAGTCAACAAGGTATGATTGAATACTGACCGATCGGCTGGCAAAGCTGTCCGATCGGTTGGTAATGTTGTCCGATCGGCTGGCAATGCTGTCCGATCGGCTGGCAGAAAATGCTGTCCGATCGGCTGGCAATGCTGCCCGATCGGCTGGCCATTTTGCACAGATTTCAAAGAATTGTAAGAATGCTGTCCGATCGGCTGGCAATGCTGTCCGATCGGCTAGCACAAAACTGAACATGAATCGATTTAAACTTTGATGACACAATTAGGCACAAATTCCAAGACATGAACTATCCTTACAAGCAACACTACTTTTGTACCCACAATGATGGCTGTCCGATCGGACTGCTGTCCGATCGGTTTGCATCTCTTCAAGAACACTCATCTTCAGAAATTTTTCTGGCAGATTATCAAAGATTGAACATAGATCTATGATAAGAATCTTGTCGCGATCAAAACCCTATGTTCATTATTTTCTAATTCGTTCCGAACAAGGTTTAATTTCACAAAAACCTAGCCGACTGCCGTAACACTAATCATCAGATCTACTCAAATTAAACATGAATTTTCCCAAATTAAACCGGTAAGTCTATAGATCTAAACATTGCGAACAAGACCATGTGCTTAGAATTCATAAAAAATGTCTAGAAATTCCTAGATCTGATTCTAAATATGATGACAGTTACGATATGAAGAACAGATAGAACAAATGATAGATTTTGATGCGAAAGACTTACCTTAGGCATTGTGAATGATGTGCAAACCAATAAATCAATGTTCTAAACCAAAGAGAATCAATGAGAAATCAGATGAAGAAAATTTGAGAGAGAAAGATCAGTCGATCGAACATGTAGCCATTTTGACTGAACTTTGACCACCTATTTATAGGTGTCATTGAGTCGGTGTGCTGTCCGATCGGCTAGCAATGTTGTCCGATCGGTCAGCTGTTCGATCCAAGCATTCCTATATCTCTCAAAACTTTTACATTTTGACTTTTTGACCAAATCAGTGTTTGAAAATCCACTTAAGTATCTAGATCCAAATTAATGACCCTAGGTACTTAACTTGTCAACCAAGTCCAACTTAATGACCTTGGTTGACCCGATACAAAGCGTACTGATGTTTAAATCAGACTTTTTCTGAAAATTATAAGTTTCAAATTAATGAACTTGTAGTAGACTTTTCATTTTCACAGAATTTTCATGATTAGCTCCAAACTCATCATCCAGCTCAGAAACTTCCTGCCTTCAATTCGAATCTGAAGATCAGCTTTCCGCTTTGGTTTGTCTGAAAATAAAGTAGAAATATAAAATCTTTTTGAGATTTTAAAAAAGCATCTAGACTAGAAAATGAATACAGAACAGAAAAGCAGTAAATGTACACTATTTACAAACATATTTTGGTGAGCGTGTTAGGGAATCATATCAGCTTCCGACAAGTTACAGGTACCATTAAGCTTGATTTCATACACAGCATTTAAACAATTCACTTAGATTGTCGATATACTGATCCTTTTAAATTCTCACACAAATTTCAATCTGTTCAGGATACGGAATTAATGTTTTGGAGACTTAAACTTATACGTGTGTCCCACCTCTTGAATATACTCCCGTATCCAGATCCCAATATTCAGTCTTACAAGCAATTATAACACAAATGATATCTGTAGGGGTTAATAATTTATGAAGAATCATGAGAGCTCAGGTCAGAACTACCGTTCAGCAGAGAGATCATGACTCAACCTTTGGGTGTGTCCCCTTTAGAGGATCTTTTTTACAATAGCATTGCTAAGCAATCTTATTGTCTTATCATATATGCTGAGGGTGATGCTATGTTTCAAGCATTTGCAGAAAGTATTATTCAAGGACTAGGTCAGAACTTCCATTCAGCAGAAGTCCCGGAATAATACCCCAGACATCACTGAGTATAAAAACCTAGTATATCAGAAAAAGGAATCTTTCAAACGAGATTTCAGGGGTTACCTATATATCCAAGTAGTGTTCCCCACAAAATAAGCAAGTAAGAATTTTAGGTTTATATCGCGAACAAATCTACTAAACGTGTAAAAACCTATCGGCATATCATCAGTGAGACTGTTTAACGCATTTAAAACTTTCCATTTCTTTAGCGTACTGTAACCGTCTAGCTGATGTACTATCATTTTCCCTTTTTACACAAGCTCTTTTTGAATTTTATCATGTTAGTATATCAGAAAAAAGGAATCTTTCAAACGAGATTTCAGGGGTTACCTATATATCCAAGTAGTGTTCCCCACGAAATAAGCAAGTAAGAATTTTAGGTTTATATCCCGAACAAATCTACTAAACGTGTAAAAACCTATCGGCATATCATCAGTGAGACTGTTTAACGCATTTAAAACTTTCCATTTCTTTAGCGTATTGTAACCGTCTAGCTGATGTACTATCATTTTCCCTTTTTACACAAGCTCTTTTTGAATTTTATCATGTTTTTGGCTTTTTCAAATTATCTAATGTTTTTGGATTTTCGAAATTTTTATTGTTTTTGTATTTTCTGAAATTAAAACTACTATCTCCCCCTAAAGACCAAAACAAGTAAAAATTCGACAAACCATTGCAGATTGCTTTTCAACATCATCTACAGTGGTACCTTCATCAACGCCAACGATTTCCTCCGCATCCGATAGCAACTTCATACCATTAAGTTTCAAAAGATATTGAAAACGTGTTTTGTCAAATGCTTTGGTATGCAAGTCAGCTCTTTGTTCATCGGTGTGGATTTTTTTCTATTCGTATCAACTTTTTTTCAAAACAGTCTCGGATAAAGTGATGACGAATTTCAACGTGTTTCGTTTTAGCGTGATGAACAGGATTTTTTGTTATGTTTATAGCAGCCTCATTATCAACAAAGATAGGGGAGTTTAGAAATTGCAAACCGTAGTCTCGCATCTGTTGCTGGATCCACAAGATCTGAGAGCAGCAGCTGCTAGCATATACATATTCGGCTTCACATGTGGATAGAGCGACAGAGGTTTGCTTCTTGCATTGCCAGGTGACCAATCGTGGTCCGAAAAACTGGCACCCCGCTGTTGTTGATTTAGCGTTCACTTTGCAACATCCGAAATCAGAATCAGAATATCCTTCGAGCATGACGTCGCCGACTTTTGGATACCACAACCCCAGAGATGGAGTTCCTTTCAGGTAACGTAGAATCCGTTTCACAATTACCATATGCGAAGCTCTAGGATTTGACTGAAATCGAGCTGCGAGGCAGGTTGGATACATAATATCCGGTCTTGATGCCGTCAAGTACATTAACGAACCGATCATGGAGCGATACAGCGTTTCATCTACCTTCTCTCCGGTGAGATCAGGGTTTATCCCATGATTCGTCGCTAATGGGGTGGACATAGGTGACATTCCTGACATCCCGAATTTCTCCAGAACATCATGAAAGTATTTTGTTTGATGTATGAAAGTTCCCTCGGGAAGTTGATCAACTTGAAGTCCCAAGAAGAACTTCATCTCACCCATTGATGACATTTCAAACTTCTGTTTTATAACTTTTTCAAAATCTTTGCAGAGTTGTTCATTTGTAGACCCGAAAATTATGTCATCCACGTAAATTTAGACTATCAGAAGATGCCCGTCGACTTATTTTGTGAACAGAGTGGCGTCTATCTTTCCTCGGATGAAGTTGTTGGCTAACAGATGTTGAGACAAGGTCTCATACCAGGCTCTCGGGGCCTGATGTAAGCCGTATAACGCCTTATCCAGGAGATAAAATTTGTCTTTGTGAATTGGGTCGGTGAAGCCCGGTGGCTGTCCGACATACACCTCCTCTTTCACCTTGCCATAGAGAAATGCCGACTTCACATCTAGCTGAAAAACTTTAAATCCTTTCCACGATGCAAATGCTAGGAAGATTCTGATCGCTTCAAGTCTTGCAACAGGGGCATATACTTCGGTGAAATCTATTCCCTCCTGCTGACTGAAACCTAGAACAACAAGTCGAGATTTGTTGCGAATAATAACTCCTCGATCATCCCTCTTACATTTAAATACCCATTTGGTATTGATCTTTCGATGTCCATCAGGCAAATCCACTAACTTCCACACTCCCAGCTTTTCGAATTGGCTCAGTTCCTCCTGCATTGCATTGACCCAAGAGTCTTCAGTAAGCGCCTCTTTGTAAGTTCTTGGTTCAACCTGCGAGATAAAATAACTTAATGAGAATTCAGTTTGCAAAGGAGCAACTTTTGTATAAAAACATGTAAGCCCTTGATCAAGCTGTCTTCGAGTGCGGACGCCTGTCTGCAATTCTCCAAATTTGTGACGTTTTGATTTTTAACTTGTTCACTGACTGGAATAGTTTGATTTGAAAACTGAATTATCTCCCCCTCAGAATCTGAATCATCATGATCAAATATTGGTCTGTTTTCAGATTCTTAATTATCATTTTCTACCGTCTGGTTATCCTGAGCAACTTCATTTTGTTCAACATCGTCATGTTCTCTAGCATTGCTTGGACCTGCTTCATCATTATTTGAAGTTTGTCGTTTTCGAAAAGTTTCTGCTGGGAATCTTTCATTTGAATCTTCATACTCTCTTAGAATATCCAACTCGTCAAAGAACTCTGGTTCTTCCTCCATGTCGAACGACTCCCACAAAGTATCATAATTAAAACGCCATGAGTCGCCGGGATTCTGTGGTGGCATTGTATGGCCTTGACATTCAACATTTGGAGCTTCAATAATCCGCTTCAAACTTGGAACGAAGACTCGTCGTAACGGACTTGCATAACCAATGAATATTCCTTCAATACTCTTCGGACCAAACTTTCCAAAAGGCTCTAGAACAGTACAGGGTGACCCGAACGGTTCAAGATACTTCAGATTCGGTTTGCGGTTATTGATCAACTCAAAGCATGTTTTGTTAAATTTCTTGACAGTGAGAACTCTGTTGAGCGTATAGCATGCGGCTGAAACTGCTTCTGCCCAAAAATTTATCGGTAACTTTGAATCAGCAAGCATTGTTCTGGCCGTTTCGATTAGCGTCCTGTTTTTACGTTCTGCAACTCCATTCTGCTGCGGAGTGTACGGAGCACTAAACTCATGCAATATACCTCTTCCATCACAAAATTCTTCCATCTTGTTGTTCTTGAACTCAGTACCATTATCACTTCTAATTCTTCTTATACGCCTTTGGTACAAATTTTCAATCTTTTTGAACAACGCCATCAAACTGTCAAACGTTTCATCTTTCGTCTTCAAGAATGATACCCACGAAAATCTGGAATAATCATCAGTAACCACAAGACAGTAGAGATCCCCTGTAATACTTTTCACGTTTACTAGACCAAACAAATCCATATGTAGTCTCTCTAATGGTCTGGAAACTGAATTAACTTGCTTTTTAGGGTGTGACTTTTTCTTCTGCTTGCCTTTAATGCAACTAATGCACTCCCCCTCCAGATGAAAACCTTTGATATTAACTCCAAGAACCAAATCATTGTGCACCAAGTAATTCATTTTTCTAAGATGTATATGCCCCATCTTCCGGTGCCACAACTTCGATTCTTTCTCAGTTGCTCTAGAAACAAAACAATGTGCTTGACCTGTTGTTGTAGTTGCTACACTCATATCCAACACATATAAATCATTCACTCTAGGTGCCCTCATGATAATCCATTCTTCAGGAACAACAAATCCTGGTTTCAAGATCAAACATTCTTTGTCTGTGAAGTGAGTGGTATACATATTGTCACAAATCTGTGAGATACTTAGCAGATTATTCTCTAGCTCAGTAATATAGTTAACTCTTTCAAACGTAACAATCCCATTGGATAACGTTCCTTCACCAATAATTCTACCACCTTCATGACCAGCAAATCCTACATAACCACCATTGATATTTTTAACATCATACAACAATGCAGTCTTCCCTGTCATATGTCGAGACGCTCCACTATCCATAATCCATCTTGAAATAGCTCTCGGAAGTTCCTGCACATATCACAAACAATTCAATAAAGATGCCGATTCATGCTTTACGATTACCAACTAGGAAGCTCCGGCAAGTCCAAAATCTTTAGCGAGATTTTGATGCCACCCAAGCCTCTTTTGACTCGGGTAACTTGACTTTGATGTGAGTTTTAGCAGTGTAAAGTGGCGGAAAATTTTTATCATTCATTGTCAAACTTTCATCTGATCCAACCTCAACCTCTTTGAATAAGAAAAATTCATCTTTTTGAGGTTGACCAAAAGATTTGTCTTTCTTCACCACATACTTCTTTTCAGAAGTCGATTTTTGTTTCTCATATAAATCCAAAGGTACATACATCTTCTTGGTTGAAGATGATGATTTATCAGTCTCAGACACCTTTGGTTTTGGAGAATTTTCTTTCTTGTCAACGGTTTTTGGCTTCCATGTTTGTTGAGGTGATGCAACCCGTTTGTAAAATTTGTCATTTTTAGTTACCAAATTTTTAACAGGTTCAGTTTTGATCTTGGAGTTATCATTTTTCAAAAACTTTTTCTCAACAACCAATGGAGCTTTTCCCTTCACAACATCTTTCTTGCTTGGATTCATCACAACGTCAGTCTTAGGTTTCAGGTTGGTACATTTTCGTGCAATATGTCCAACTTGATTGCATTTGAAGCATGTTCGTGTGTCAACTACCCTACTTGTGCCTTCAGACTGAGGCTGTGAAGCCTTCTTTTCAAAGAACTCTTTGTTTGATTTTGAAAAAAATTCATTTTCCTCATCAGAAAGTGAACTTGAACCGTTTACAAACATTTTCTTCTCAGCAAACTTTTTGTTCTGAACATTCCTTTTCTGATAATTCTTACCACCCTGATATCCACCCGACCATTTATTTCGGTTGTTGTTAGAAAAACGTGGTGGAACAACAGGTTTCTTATAGTAAGCTTTGTCTTTCTCAAAATTCATTTGCATTGTCTGATTCAAACCTTCTACTTCAGACAAATCAATTTCAACCAATTTGAAAACATTTTTCAATTTGTTCACATTAACATTCTCCAAAGGAAACTCAAAATCTGAATACAACTTATCAGAACCAGCCATCTTGTAAATCACAAGACCCGGTTCATCATCTAAGTTGTTTTTAGATTTTGGTTTCAGAATGTAATTGTTCAGAAAACATTCTTCATCCTCAGCTAAATCACTATCCAAAACACTTTCAGCCATCCCTTTAACAATCTCAGTTTGAACACTATCATCAGATGATGATGAAGAAAATGTCACATCAATTTATTCTGGAAGTTTTATCTCATTTGTTTCAACTTCATCATTAACCAACCCTGATTGCTTCTTCGAAAAATTGTTTAGAACTGGTGGCGGTACTTGATGAAATCCGACCCCTGTTCCATCACAGTATACATCTTCGCCAGCTTTGTTTTTCCCAATGGGTTTGGGAACAATGTGTTGCAAAACAAAGCTTGCAGAGTTGTAACTGTTCAGTTTCAAATTAATACGCTCATTCTCAATCTTAGCTTCTTCAAACTGAAGCTTCAATTTCGCAATCTCATCCAGTTGTTTGTTTATTAACTCTTCTTTAACCCTCAAAACACCTTGCAAATGACAATTTTCTTTGTATGTTTTACCGTTTCTATCATCAGAATCTTTCACCGTGCGTTTCAGTTTTTCAAAATTTTCAGAAATTTGACGATTTTCGAGAATTAGTTTTTCATTTTCTTTCTTAACTCTTTCTATGTCAATTTTATCAGATTCAATTTTGTCAGTTAATTCCTTTAATCTGTCATTCGAAGCTTTCAGCATTTTGTCATGGTTCAAGATCTGATCCTCAACCTCTCTGACTCTGTTTGTCAGATCCTCAACTTTCTTACCACTGAGATAAGTAATTGTACTACAAACCTTGCACTCTTTCATGCAATTTTTGCAGTCAATTTCACCATTTACTTTCTTACCTGATGCACTTGTTGACTCATTTGAACTGACCTGGCTTTTAGACTCAGATACGGATTTAGACTCTACCTCAAGTGCTTTAGCAGCCAGCACCTTGTCAGCCATCTTTCTCAAGTTTTCGGCATTCAACTCTTGTGATGTATCAATAATCCCATCATCAATTTTCTTTGACTTTTCTTCTCTCTCGTTTTCTTTCTCTTCTTTGCTTCCCCACCATTTTCTTTGCCAACCCTCTTCTTCTTTAGCAATTTGTTGAATTATGGTTTCAAGATCGAGGGTTTTGTAGTCAATAGCAATTCCCTTGGGGTCAAGATAACATTCTCTGTCCGGATCCCATCTCTTTGCCCTTTTTGCTTCAGTGTATATTTCAGAAATTCTGATCATTCTGTTTTGAGCAATCATCTTTCTGTTTACATACTTTTCTTCTTCATTTCTGCTGTCTTTATAAGGAACAGGTTCAACAATCTTTCCCATAAAAGCGTATCCAACCGCATCCTCTTCTGGCAACAACTCGCTCCAGTCAAAACCTTCATCGTCATGAATTACTGCGAGAGCTCTGGATTTTTCTTTATTATCTTCAAGTTGTTTCATTCTGGGCGGTTCTGATTTATTCTGATGATAAATCGCTCTCTTGTAGTAATCTTCTTTGAATGGATTTTCAGAATCATCAGCATAAGCATTCCGGCACTCTCTCTTAAAATGACCTTTCTGTTTACACTTGAAACATGTCACTTTTGTCTTGTCAAAGCCCAACTTGGTAGATGGTCCACCAATTGACTTTCTCCCAATTATCTCCATAAAACGCTGTGCCCGACGAACTGCACTAGCCATGCACCATCTTATGTCGATCAATTCCATCTCCTCAGGATGGATTTGATCATAATCTTCTTTTGTTAAGTTGGTGTTGCCAATCTTGCCTGCTACCAAGCTCTCGTACGACTCTAGCACAGATGCTAGGAAAACCATCTGTTGTTTTGCAGACTCCTCGCTGAAATTTTGAGCATTCTTTAAATCAACAGCTATGTTACATTGAAATAAGTTCTTTGCAGCTGATTGGTTTGAAGTTGATGAGGAGCCACTGTGAAAACCACTGCTTGCATTCTCTTTGCTGCTTTCACTTTCTTTGCTAGATGTGTTGGAGCTTTTAGCAGAAAAAGCTGTTTTGGGAGGTGTATTCTTTGGAATCATGCTTTTTGGATAATACAGATCCAAATTCTGCTGATATGATGAATGATTGACTTTATGTGTTTTCTTTATCTCCAGCTCGTATTCTTCAACATCAGGGCAAAGTATTGCCAATCCATCTCATCTGGCAATGAGTCAAACAATTTGTCAACTAACTCTTCTTGAGAATAGATAATTCCATTTCTCGCCACTTCCAACTTCAAGTGCCCAAACCTCTCGATCATCTTACAAACTGATTCATTTTTTAAACAACCAAATAAATCAAACTCTTTTCTTAGTAGTTTCTTTTTGTTTTTCACTATTTCTGCACTACCCAAACATTTAACTTTCAACTTTTCCCAGAGATCTTTAGCATTGGTATACTCGATTAAAGATATTATATCTTCTCGAACAGACTGGAACAGCAACGCGATGCACTTTTGCTCGGCAACAAAAACATCTATTTCTTCGGATGATGTCAAATTTTCACCAACTTTCCCTCCATCACTGTATCCATTCTTTAGGCTTTTCCAGCTAGTATACCCAAATGCCTTCAACCATTCTTCAAATTTCTTGGCCCACCGACTGTACTCTTCGATCGCCATCAGCTTTGGGGGTTTGTTATATGTTCCGTATGCACTTTCCACGCCCAAAACATCCGTCAAGGTTTTCTTTGCATTTGAAGTGTTATCATTTGTGTTGCTAGAAGTACTATCATCTCCAGAGTTTCCAGCAAAAGCATACATCTCACTGAAAGGATTCATGAATTCATCCATTTTTAAGTACCTGAAACAGTTATCAAACACTTAGACAATTTTTTATGATTTTCAAAAGTTTTACACAAGTGTACTTGGATCGAATGACTGTTCGATCGATCAGCTGTTCGATCGATCAGCTGTACGATTATAAAGACAATCAATTACCGTCCGGTCGGTCGTCTGTCCAATCGGCTAGCAATATGACGTAGGCAAAAGGTAACTTGTAACAACAATGCTGTCCAATCGGTCAGCTGTCCGATCGGCTAACACTGATGATGTCAGCAAGCAACTGGCAGATACTAACTAATCTAGTCCGTTCGGACAGCTGTCCGAGCGAGTAGATGACGTCAGCACATATGAACAGTTAAACATGATTTTTGATGAATTTGATCTCGTTTTAGCTTGAATTTGATTATGAAACTCAGCAGGATTATACTTTGAATGATTGCGAATCAAATGATATCAATTTTATCAAATTTTAACGTAGCTTCACGTTCCATTTAAAGTTTTTCTGATTTTATGGTGACAAACAGAGAAATGATGTAAGAAATAAGCAGAAGATGATGAAATATGTCAAATCTCCGGTGAAATTTGACTCTAATCGGCAAGAAATGTCAAATCTCCGGTGAAATTTGACTCTAATCGGCAAATAAAGCTCGAATTCCGGTGAATTCGGTGTCGTTGATCTCGATTCAGCTCCCTGGATGCTCTGATATCACTTGTGAGGTCCATATGCACAGGATCTGATCTTAAGGAACAAGATGAATCGACTTTGTCTAATGTGCGGAATCCATTATGACAAATTACAGATAATCAACACAGAATTCAACTCTAAAATGCTGTCTGATCTTTCTATTCAACGTATATGAAAGTACAAGAGTTCCTCTAAAAGTCAGACTGACATGAGTTCAAAAGAGAGTCAAAAGTGCAAAAGTTACAAATAATCTGATCGGACAGGTATTTATAGGCAGAGTCAGGATAGAAGAAGTGTTGTCCGATCGGCTAGCAGGAGATGCTGTCCGATCGGCTGGCAATGCTGTCCGATCGGACGCCTGTCCGATCGGCTGGCATAGCCACCAAAACACAGCACTTTTTACAAAAACGTCCCATATCCTGATCTACTTAAACTAACATACATACATATTACAAAAAGACACAAATATACAAAACATGACTACATGCTGACGGAAGCTACAGACGTTTGTACTAACAGCCTTCACTCCTAGGTAAATCGGACAACTGACGATACGCGTCTGAGGGTCCTTGATCACTCATACCGTAAACTAACAAATAGTTAAATAACACACAACAATAAAATACAATTATGCACGTATTTCCATAATAAATTTCCTAACAATTTGAATAATATATTGGTGTCAGCAGAACACTTATGTGGCTGAATCGGTGGCTTAGCTCTGATACCACCTTCTGTCGCAACCCCCGCCCCCTATCTGTCCCGGGAACGGGCGGTCGCGAGACCAGTTTTGGTGGTATCGTTGTTTATCAATTTGGCAGCGAAATTTCATCAGGACTGTAGTTAATGTTTATCAGAGTAAATACCACACTTTTATAATATTAAACATATTGGGATAAAACCCAAGTTTTCATTACAAACATTTTCATAGGGAAAATCCCTATTTTATTGAATAAAACATCTTCTTTTATTTAGGTAACTTTTATAGCCACTTTTCCAAGCCTTCAGTGCTGTCCAGCTGGCTTCTAGTTGGCTTTCACATTTTGTTACCTGAAACGTGTTTAAAAATATTTTGTCAGTGGGAAATACTGGTGAGTGAATCCTAGTTTAATCAAGAAGAGTTTTATCCTTTAACAGTATTGAGAGTTATCACATTGTTTATTTCTACACAATTACTCATTCAGTATTGTCAATCCTGACTGGTGGGTCATATTACACATTGGCTAACTCTTTGTCCAATGGTAACGTGTTCCACATTTTGTATACAAAACCCCAATATACCGGCAGTAATTAAAGAACTACAAAGACGCAATCACTGCTTAATTACATTATAAAACATTTAAGGTTTTGTAAAAACAATTTACAAAAAGGAGATTACTCACATTGCTGACTTAGATTTCTTCTAAGGTTTCCTGGTGATTATCTATAATTTACACAATGCACACGCGTTAGTATAATAACCCTTTATATTTACATTAGTTATACCCTCCCCGAGACGACATTCCAACGACTACGTCGGGCAGAACCACGACAGCCGTTACGGAACCCTGAATCAATCAGGCAGCGTATTTAATACGTAATCGGGGTTATGATACTTACATCAGGGCAAAACTTCGTTAATTAGGGGGTATTATACCCGAGTATAGTGCCTACTATAAGAAATTTGAGAGAGAAAGTCGATAAATGAACGAACTGACTGAAGGCCCGATGCCCTTCTTATATAGGGTCTGATTTTGGTTCTTACGCGACCCGCGTAAGACGTAGCAAGGGGCTACGCGGCCCACGAGAGAGACTAGGGTAAGCCCTAGCCTTGCTGACTTGACACGTAGCTTCGACACGATCGTGACACGTGTCGGCACCGGGTGTCGCCCCGCCTTGGAGCTGTCGCGCCCCGCGTAAGATCGTTAAAGGATCTAGACGGCCCGCGAGCGACCTAAAAACTTTGTTTTTAATTAATTTTCAATATTATATCATATTTTGGGCTCGGTTTTCACATACGGGGTGTACTTTAGGACATATAGGGATATTTTAATATATTTTAGGGCGTCAGAAAAAATTCAGGAGGGTTGTTATAATCTCTCTACTCTCTTTGATGGTTGAAATCAACACCACCATATAAAACACGCGTTGAAACCACGACAAACACCATCATCGCAATCTTCATGCCGCCACATCACCACCTTCTTTGGCCACTCACTCTTGACAACCATCTCCACGTTTTTTAAGAAGTAGTGAGCAGTGGTCTGGAAATTGCACCCTTTTGCACCGATCTAACAATTTTCTCCAATTGTAGCGCATCATAGTCCTCGTCTTCTACTCGAATTTTAGAATTGAAATTCCTATGAATGGTTGTCGGAAAACCCCCTGGCCTAAAACCAAGGGAGTCTTTGACACCCAAATGGCCAAATCCAATGGTGGATCTTGAACTTAGTTTTCAGTAAATTAGGGGGACCGTACTCTCAAAATCCAATATTTTACTCTACAAAGAAATCAAAAAATTTAGCACTACGAAGCGAAAAAACACAGGGCCGAGGACCCCCTGGCCCATGAAATGCTCCGCCACTTCCTAAATCATCATCTCTATGGAAATCAAGGGAGTCTTTGACACACCATCTCATTGATTATATAAAACCCATGCGCTTTTGAAGAATAAGGCATCGAAGATTATGATATTAGTCACTGTATCGGAAACGGTTTTGGGGGTGGGGGGATGGATGGAAGCTAGGCTGGGTGGGGGTGGGGTAGGGCTAACATATCGTGTATACCTGTACACAATAATACACGAACACGATAATACACGATACACGAAATCCTATACACGAACAGAACACGATAAGGTTTCGTGTCTAGTTTTCCATACACAAACACGAAATACTTTTTAACAGGTATACACGATAATTACCTGTTAATACCTGTTTACGAATGTTTCAATAATTACATATCTAGGAACCTGTTTAGTGAATCAAAAGTTGCAAAAAGTTCACAATATGCTTAAATAATGCATAAACGCAAGTTCAAATGAGTTTTTCTTCTCAAATCTTCAATTCAAAGTTCACATGGGTCTTTCTTCTCGACGGCCGATGGTTGGGGACTTGGGGTGGTGTCGCTGGGAGTGGGGCTGGAGAAGGGAAGAAGAATTAGGGTTTTTTTTAATATGTCAATTGGAATGGGAACGGACCGAAAGGGTTAAGGAAACTAGAGAGATAAGTAATAAGATCAGGTTTTCAAATCATATGGTCCCACTAAATTATATTTTTTATTATATTAAAATTGTTAACAGGTACTAAACAGGTAAGCAAGTATTTTACCTGTTTAGACACAAAAATTAACAGGTATTTTCGTGTTTACCTGTTTAGTACCTGTTACCAGTTAGGGCCATACATGATACCTGTTAACTTCGTGTAGATTCGTGTCGTGTATTCCTGTACGTATCTAAAATTGCCAGCCCTAGGGTGGGGGTAGAAGTTGGGACATTTTAGTTTGCTTTTTTAGCCAATGAGGTGGTGGTGGAGTGGTAAGGGAGAGACTTGATGTTCTAAGGGACCCAAGTTCGATTCCTGCCCTTCCTATTATTTTATGCGGCACCTGGTGATGATGGGAGACTATGCGAATAGGTGGAGATCGCTAGTTCGATCCTTAAACTGAGCAGGTTTTACCTCACCGCACTGCCATGCCTTCGGGAGGGTTTTCCCCGGTTCGAAGACGACAGACGAGTATATCCCGATGTAGTGAATTTCACCAGTAGCCCATTTGAAGGATTCGTTGGCCGTTCAAAAAAAAAAATTTGTCTTTTTAGCCTAAGGGTATTTTGCTATTTTTTCACAAGAAATCAACAGAAAAAATATAACCTCACCTGTGAGCGAGTACTAAAGAGGTTACTTGTTGCAAAGTTTGGCACCAATGCTGCAATTTTCAATAAATATGTATCAAAGTGGTAATGTTGACCTACCGAAATTGATTTCAAAAATTTGTTTTCCGATTGATAAGTTTTTACAAATGGTTAGTAAGTAGTTATAGTTAACCGAACTAAACAATTTACAAGTGTTCGTAACATAGTTATAGTTAATCGATTCAAGGTTCAATCTTTGATTAAATGTATCAAAATAAAGAAAAAAAAAATCAATATCCATTAACTCTAATTCATTGTTTTGTCTATACAATTTATCCTTCCCCTTTCTTTCTTTTTCCAGAACAATATACATCATATAATTCTCCAATCTATTCATCAAAAAACTAAAATCAATTTCTAACACTAACCAACGACGAATCACACTCTGCTACACCTGAATCCGTCCACAATCGTTCCTTAAACGAATCCCGTAAATCATGAGGTACAAACGTTGTCCGACAAAGCGGACAAGTTTTCTGATCATGATCCATCCAACGGTCCAGACAACACTGGTGAAATATATGTCGGCAATTGATAAGCTGCCGGATCTCATCTCCGGCTTCAAATTCATACAAACAAACCGCACAGCTCTCCGGCGGATCCACTAGCTCCGAGAACTTAACAACCGGGAGGAGCTCGCGAATCAGGACAGCGGATATTGAGTGGAAATGTGTAACATGTTCGTTTCGGGTCGGGTCGGATGAGAATTCGGGTTCGAGGAAATCGCTGAGACCGACGAATCGGAAAATGGAGGAGATGAGTTTACGGATGAGACCCAGAAGGGTTAGGAGGTGTAGAAAGAGTTTGGGGAGGTGTAGATCGGTGTAACCAACAGGGAAACCCATGGCTGTGATTGGGGAAATTGAGGGGAAGAGAGTGGTGGAGTGAGATTCATGGTGGTGTGTATATATATATGAAGAAGAAAGGGTGTGAAAGTGAAATAATGGGAAAGTTGAGGGAGTTGGTTGAAGTTTGATGAGATGTTTGTTAAGTGGTTCATGTTTATGATTAGGGCTGTAAACGAACCGAACGTTCAGTGAACAGTTCGTGAACCATTTGGCGGGAAGTTCGTTTATGTTCGTTCGTTTAATAAACGAACGAACATGAACAAGAAATTTCGTTCGATTAGTTAAATGAACGAACATGAACAGAGGTCTCGTTCGTTCGATTGTGTTCGTGAACGTTCGGTAAGGTGTTCGTGAACGTGTTCGTGAACATTCGTTGATTTGCGTTCGTTTATGTTCGTATGTTTGTGTTTTAATTGAAGATCTTTGTATTTTCTTATATTTTATTTGTACTTTTCATGTTATTAAACTTTTATTTATTTTATTTCCCTAACAATTAAACTAGAAAACCCACTTTCACCTTGTTCATGCATCATTTCCCTTTCATTTCTCATTATTTACATTCACGAATTCAATCGACTTCCGTTCCACAATAAGGGATTCAAGTTCGAGTGCTACTCTCTAGGCCATCTATCTTTATCCTTCGTCGCGTTCGCCAAATTTATTTGTGTTCGTTTGTGTTCGTGAACCGTTCGTGAACACACTCATTTCCTTAATGAACGAACATGAACATAAAATCTCGTTCGGTAAGTGTTCATGAACCGTTCGTGAACACATTTATTTCCTTAACGAACGAACACGAACAAGGCCTTGTTCGTGTTCGTTCGGTTCGTTTACAGCCCTATTTATGATGATTGTCATGCCAACTTTACTAGCCTAATCATGTGGAATAGTTAGAATTATATAGTTATAATATGATGTGATAGATCCATAGAGAATTTTATAAAATTTAAGACTTGATTTGATTTAGTTGTTTAGTTGTTTAGAGGGAAGGGTGTGGGGAACGTCCCCCGTCTTTGCTCGTCCCCCTCCATCCCACACCGCCCCCTGGGGCTCGGCACGTCGCCAGCAGCTTCTTCAAGCCGTTTGAGACGAGGCAAAAGGTGCCCCCTCCCATTAATTGTGTGTATTGTTGTGTGATAAAGTGGGTCCCTCAGCTAGTTTTATATATAAAAAATAAGGGTATGACCCATCCTTCACACCCTTGGGTAGTCCCCAAGGGGATGGTCCTCCACCCATTGTGATGTGGCGCCTACGTGGCGGGTAGTCTCCAAAGAGACTAAGCATACCACACCCCATGCTCCTAGTGAGTTGTGTTAGTTTCTCGAGTATTTCATCGATAGTCGACGAATTTAAGACAAGGATCTTCGTTCCTTACTCTCAGAGCTAATCCTTTTTCTTGAGGTTACGGATCTATTTTATCAACTTCCTTTATTGTTGCATCGACCAGAGGCTATTCACCTTGAAGAACTTATGCGATTATGAGTATGATAGAACGTGGGAGGCATATCACTCCACCAACTAAGAATGGTCATGCACCACCAGCCATAAAATCAAGAAAGGGCTTTTAGCATGTTAATATGGGCTTGACGTTAAACAGGTCATCTCAACTAAAAAAACTTTGAATAAAACTTGAGTCAACTCGTGGCTTGACGAGACAACTCCTTTATTAACAGTTTTGAAAATTTTTATTTTTCTAAGGATGGATAGTTAACAACAAAAAAATATTTCTTGTACATGTAGATAGATATAATAACAAAAATAGACTGATGAGTTTTTTTACCATATGAGTTGGGTTTCTATAATAAGATGCTTACTTGTAGAAGCCAAACAAGCGATGTCACCTCGTTCAACTATAAATTTAAATGATCCATCTTGGTTGTACTCGTTTATTTATGAGCTGATTTCAGGTGAGCTTTGATCAGCAATCTATTTGCACAACCCTATGTATGTTTAGAGTTTGCGATTTACTAGTGTCATTCTTTAAGTTGTTTGATGAATGAGTATCACTTATTGTAAATAACACATAATAATATACGTATTAGATATGTTATGCAACAAATAAATTATAAATATTACATGACACGAGTCTTTGCTACTTCGGTATGCTCATACTTTACATATATTTATAACTTAGTTTAATCTACTTTCTTTATATGCATAATAGCACTTTTCTATATAAATGATTAAAAGATATGGGTCAAGTTATTCTACAAAGGCTTCTAATTGTAAGAAGTGTTAGAAGTATTTATGGAGTGACAAGTGTCCAACCTAAAAATAAACCCACTACATCACCACCCAAAACCTAAACACCCACCCCCACCCCACCACCACCCAAAAAAACCCCCCAAACCCCCCCCCCCCCCCCACCCCCACCCCCCAAAAACCTAACAAAAAATCTAAAAAAAACTAAACACCCACCCCCACCACCACCCAAAAACCTACACCCCCACCCCCTCGGCAAAAAAAAAAATGGGTGGGTGATGGGGGGTGGGGGTTTAGGTTTTTGGTGGTGGTGGATGTTTAAGGTTTTTTTTGTTTTTTGTTTTTTTTTTTTTTTTGTAGTGGGTTTTTTTAGGTTATTGGACACTTGTCACTTTATAAATCTTTCTTACACTTCTTACAATTAGGATCCTTTGTATTTGATCCTAATCCTAAAAGATATATACTCCTCTTACCAACATAATGTGACTTCATATTTTCAGTTCACACAAATACTCATACCAAGATAGCTGGTAGGTCAAATCTATAATTGCTTGTAAAATTATCCTAAGAATTTTGAGAAATGGGACCTAATGATACAAGTCGTATATATTTGTATTGCAATATGTAATGGCATCTATGGTGGGAGCCATTGGGTCCACCATAAATTATCTTTGTATATATAAAAAACTTAAATATAAACAAACTAGCCAAAACAAATGGAACCATGGCTTTCATTTATGGTGCCATGGTTGGTTCATAACCATAAGGTGTGTTTTGGTTGCATCTTTAGTGGGTTTCTTGTGCCAAATTATTAGGTGTGCCCCTCTTCAATGATTTTTTTTATAGATATATATTCTTTTATTATTACTTATGTTAACAAATATTATTTAAAGAATCCATGTGGTCGACAATTTAAATAGTAATCAAATAGTTATTGATCATGAAGGTACGGAAATGTGTGGTCCATGGATATACCATGAACATTCACACTAAAATAAAATATCATTTATAACATACGCTTTATTTTACTTCACCAAAATAACACAATTTTACCATCGTATTTCAGAAACCCTACAACTCCATCAGGGATGTCTACTTCAACCAGTGCTACATTTGGGTGAGTAGCAGCCATAAATGTTTCCGTGGCTGCCTCGTAACATGGCACAAACGTCATAGATCTTGGTCATGCTTGTTGAGCTGTTTGTAGTTGTACATTTGTTGATTGTTAGGAGGAGGCGATCCCTTTTTGTTTAAAATTCCCAAAAGCATTATTCGTTGGCTCAACAGGATATTCTCGTCTGGAAAATCATCATTGTTATCCTGTACATCACTGTCGTAATTTGCTATACAAGACGCCGTCTACAATCATTCATTGAACAATTCCTTTAATTCACCAAGTGTAAACGGCATCCAAGAAAACAAGTAAGTTTTCTGATCACGATCCGTTAAATTTTCCGGTAGGTTTAAATAAGAGCTGACTACTCTTGAATCAACTGAGTGTCATAAAAAGTATTAAATATTTCATAAAGCTTAATTAAACACTTATATATAAATTTCATCATATATGATAATTATAGTTATGTATTATTTTAAAGATATATATAGCATTGATTGCCTTTAGGAAGTAGGAACTAGGAACCAAGCCACGTCAACCCATGGAGTCCAATCTATCATATGTCTAACAAAACCAAAACATAATGACCCACCTCAACCAATAAAAGGTTAAAAGAAAGTTATAAAAAAGATAAATTATTAAATAAAATAATATAAAAATAGACTATACATGGATACCTAAATCTACATCTAATGCCCGACCACTTGGACCGAAGCTCATCTTATCACTACATACACCGGTCCACTTGTGCCTCCCCTTCCTTTTTCAATTTTGTCTCTTCCTTTGTATTTCCATGCCTATAAAAGTGTCAAGGCCATGTAATGTATACAAGATGTTCATGGTCTTTTTATGTAACTTTTTGTATTTAATAAATAGTTTCTTTGTTTTAATATAGCGTGTTTTCAATAACTATTTGTGCTAAGACATGTTGAATAGATGAGCATGAAGCATATAGTTAATATAGTTATTCGCATGGTTGCAAAAGTCGCTAGGCGCTCCATAGTCGGATTCGGGAGTACTCGGGAGGTACTCGGCCTAGGCGGAGATTACTCGGGGAGTAATGGGTCTAGGTGAACGGTACTCGGGTCTCGGCAGCCTACCTTGTAGCAAGTACCCGGGGAGTATTCGGAGCCTAGGCGGGACTTTTACAACCATGGTTATTCGTATTAAAAATCTTAAATTCTTAGTTCTAACTCACACATACCTAAAAGAGTTAATTACTGTTTTCGTCCCTGTGCTTTGTCAAAAATCATTATTTCAGTCCATTAGTTTAAAAATTGCGATTTCAGTCCCTGTGGTTTCACTTTCGTAACCATTTCAGTTCATCTCGTAATCATTTCAGTCCATGTACTTACAGAATAAATGGATTGAAATGGTTATGAAAGTAAAACCACAAGGACTGAAATGGTTACGAAAGTGAAACCACAGGGACTGAAATCACAATTTTTAAACTAATGGACTGAAATAGTGATTTTTGACAAACCACAAGGACAAAAATAGTAATTAACTCTACCTGAAATTTATCATGTTTGTGTGTTGTTTCGGATCGACTCATCTAATACCTTGGGATGTACTATAACTTTATTGGTGTTAAAGATAACATGACAAGTTAACATGTCTTTCAAATCACCATTTTCCTATGTTAAACGATGTTAAAAGCTCCCTTGGTTATCATGTTAACTTAGACTAAAAAGAATAAAAAATTAATACTATTTATTATCAATGTTTATTTTAGCTAAGAATTTAATGAAATGATATTATTATTTAGTTTGTATTTAATTTAAACATTTAATATTAGAATAATTAAAAAAGATGGTGGGTGAGGTAAAGTTAACTAGGGGTGAGCATATGCAACCGAATACCGATCCCATACCGATCCCGATCCCAAAATACCGATACCGTGCACTTTTCGGTATCCCGATCGGTATCCACTTTTTGGCGTTTTCGGTATCGGTACGGTACGGTATCGGTATAATACCGATACCAACCCTCAAAATACGGTATAATACCGATACCGTACCGTACCGATACCGAACCGACATGTTTCGGTATCGGTATCGGTATCGGTACCTAGTTTGGGTGAAATTCGGGATCGGTATTTGGCGGTATCGGTATCGGTTCGGTATCGGATACCGCCTTGCTCATCCCTAAAGTTAACAAGGTTAAATCATTTACTTAGGATAAGATGGAGTAAAAAGGGAACGACAGGTGATGTAATGGTTATATAAATGAATATTGGATTTTAATAATTCTAACTATTCGCCGTTGGCCACCAACAGTCCCAACTTCAAAAATAACCACTGACAGTCCCAACTATTAACATATTGGCCTCCATTGGACCTGACTAACAAAACCCTAACATCGTTAGTCTCCAATCGTCGGAAAAACGTTTTTTTGACCGGAAAACTCAACATTTTCGTCCCAAACCTCTTTATAACCTTATTACGGACCTTTAGAAACATTTTTCTATTAAAAGCACCAATTATTGAAGTCGCCGGAAAACTCTTTTATCGTTGGAAAACTTTTTTTTGCCGGAAAACTTAACATTTTCGTCCCAAATCTCTTTGTAACCTTAGATTTTACCTTAGAAACATTTTCCTAGCCAAAAAACGGTTTTCCGGTAACCGGAGATTAACAGTTTTAGGGTTCTGTTAGTCAGGGTCCATTGGTGGCCAATATGTCAATAGTTGGGCCCGCCAATGTTTATTTTTGAGGTTGTGACTGTTTGCGGCAGACGGCTAATATTTAGGATTATTAAAATCCAATATTCCTTATACAAAATTAAAAAAGGTTAAGGTATACCACATAACCTAATGTTTAATTACAAATAGAAATTATATATGCGGTTACTTGGTAATAACTTAAACAACTGGTGTCTCTAACTCATGGGATTTTTTTAAGTGATGTATATTTAATCTTTGAGTTAATTATTGTTTTCGTCCATGTGGTTTGTCAAAAATCATTATTTCAATCCATTAGTTTAAAAATTGCTATTTCAGTCCCTGTTGTTTCACTTTCGTAACCATTTCAGTCCATGTGGTTTCACTTTCGTAACCATTTCAATCCATTATTCTGTTAAGTACAGGGACTAAATTGGTTACGAGGTGGACTGAAATGGTTACGAAAGTGAAACCACAGGGACTGAAATCGTAATTTTTAAATGAATGATCTGAAATAGTGATTTTTGACAAACCACATGGATGAAAACAAGAATTAACTCTTAATCTTTTATTTAATCAAACTACAAAATCCCACTTGCTTAATCTTTATAAATATTTATCTACTTTCCAGACATTGCACACATGTATTTGTTTTTAATTATGAAGTAATCAAGGATTATGTCAATTTCGATACTTCCAAAAATACCCCCAGCTATTTATTGGTTAACTGCCACTAGTTACACCCTATAATCAAAACATGGCTGAAGTGTCCATATGTAAATCCAGCTTTGTTCATCAGAATTTGTCTCACCACATGTATTAAATTTAACTGCCACCATACCACCAAGTGTTTGCTGTGTTTATTATTTATATTAAGCGCTTGTTTCTTCACATGAGGTTTGCTAATTTAAAATTTATGAGGTAATCTTATATTAATAAACACATTTAGATGTTTGTTTTTTAAGAGGTAAAATACATGCGGTCTGCAAACTCCATCTGCAGAAGAAGAGTGGACCAAACTACTGCAGTCTACAAGAAGAAGACTGTTTGTTTTTTAACGTATGTAAACTTCTAATATAAACTGGTGGTGGTGTACGGGCGGTGGTGGTGTGTGGTGGTGGTGCTGAACGGTGGTGGTGATGGACGGTAGTGGGTGGTGGTGGTGGTAGAAAGTGGTGGTGGGTGGTGGACAGTGGTGGCGGTGATGGACAGTGATGGGTGGTGGACGGTGGACGGTGGTGGTGGCGGTGATGGGTGGTGGTGTTTAACCCTCTGCAGACCTTAGAAGATCTTAGAAGTGGTTGGGCCAAGTCTGTACCAAGAAGAGCTCACGCAAATGTTTTTTAATGGAACGTCTTCGGAAAAACAAACAGTATGCAGATGGCGACGTCTGCGTGGCGCAGACAGAAGAGCCTACGCAGATCTTTTTTAGAAAAACAAACACCACCTTACTCGTCAATAAATAAACTATACGTGAAATCATTAATATACTTTTTTTAACAACAGAATCAGATATTTTATTACCAAAGTAGCAGGCTAGCAAGATGCTACAACCAACCAAAGAAATACAGTCATCGATTATTACATCACAACATAGGCTGTCACAAGTTACAAAATTTTAATCCAATCTTGAATTTGATCCAGTTATCCAATTGAGTTCTTGCATTTTCGCATGGTTTTTCATTCAAAGGAAAGACATAGCTTGAATTTCTTCAATAAGTTTCTCCAAGACAATTGGTTTGGCCGAGAAGATTGGTTTGTTCCTTGCTTTCCAAATTCTCCAAGTCGCTGTTAGTATAACTGCCTGCACTGCTTTCCCGAACAGAAAGGGGTATGATCTCCGAGATAGTGCACCATGAAGCAATCCATTGCCATACCCTCGCAGACATAAAGAACGTTGTTAATATGTGTTATATAGTTTCGGTTGATTCCCAGCACAACCGGCATTCAAGAGAGCTTAGTTGTATATTCCTTTTTTATAGGGTCGATAGGGTATATAGTTTATCCATTTCAGCATGCCACCTGAACAAATTCACTTTCAACATCGGTACTGTGACAACCCGTAACTTCAAGGTACAAACCGTTTGTTTCGCTTTTAGAAATCGAATCCTATATTTATTTTATTTGATGGATTAATTATGTTCCTACTGAATTATATTTTATCCTTGTCGCGTTGAATTGACTTGAGCTGTTTGAACCATAGCCGTGTCCCGCTAGTCGACCCAACCTACTCGCGCAACCCGAAACCTTTGAGGGTCAAAACATAGCGTGGATATCATACACGACATTGCTGATTCGTCGTACATATATATATATATATATATATATTTGTTGGTTTAGTAATAAAAATAATAATAATAATAATAATAAAAGTATAATAATAAGAGAAAATTACAAAATTAGCCAAGAAAAAAGTCAAATTACCAATCTAGCCACCTCATGCGTCCTTAGAAGGCCACTCACAGATCCCAAGTCTTCTGATGCGTCTGCATGGCCAAGTATTGCGTCCGCCAATCCCCAACTGACACGTGGAAAGACTCATCCCATCCCACACATGAAAGACTCATCCCATGCGTCCGCGGACTCATCCCATGCTTGAAAGACTCATCCCATGTTTGAAAGACTCGTCCCATGCGTCCGCGGCCATGCGTCCGCAGACTCATCCCATGCGTCTGTGGCCACGTGTCTATTTTTTATTGGGTTTCTCCCCAAGGACTCATCCCATGCTTGAAAGACTCATCCCATACATGTGAGTGGCCTTCCAAGGAGGCATGAGGTGGCTAGATTGGTAATTTGATTAAAGTCTTGGCTAGATTGGTAATTTTCTCTAATAATAATAGTAGTAGTAATATATGTTAATAATAATAATATTTAATGCAAGATGTGAAATCAATTGTTGGTTGTGGAAACCATTACGAAACCCAATCCCCCAGCCCACTTTATCCCATATCTCGGCCCACACACAGAAACTTCCACCGCCTCCCATGTTCAGCCATTAAGTTACGTGGATACATATATATATATATATATATATAGAAAATCATGCGAGAACCACCTCTTATCGTGAGAACCGCGAGAACCAATGTGAACACACCAAAAATGCCTAAAAATAGCTAAAAATCACACAAATTTTTTTTTTTGAATTTTTTATAAAAAAATCGCTACTTTTCGAAGCCAAATTTTTTTTTTTTTTTTAAATTTATTTTTTTTTAAATTTTTTATTTTTGCTTCTAAAAGTAGCGATTTTAACATAAAAAATATTAAAAAATTCCAAAAAAAAAAATTTAGATTTTTTTAGATTTTTTTAGGTTTTTTGGGGGTTTAGTTTTTAGCATTTTAGCTTGAGGGGGGTGGGGGGTTTAGGTTTTTGGGGGGTGGGGGAGGGGGGTTTAGGTTTTTTTTTTTTGGGGGGGAGGGGGGTGGGGGTTAGGTTTTTTTAGGTTTTTTTAGCTATTTTAGGTTGTGTTCACATTGGTTCTCAAGGTTCTCACAATAAGGGTGGTTCTCGCATAAATCCCTCCCTATATATATATATATTCACAAGGGTCACCTCACGCATATCACACGAACCCTACGGAAGAACAAGACCTACCCCTCTCACCGTCGCAACTCTTCCCCTCTCTCTCGAAATTCTACCGTGAACCAGCCATCACCACCTTCTTCTCCGGCGAGTTCAGTCTCCGCCGAACACCGGTATGATCATCTATCTCTCTCTCGTTCGTAGGCCTAGTTAGAAGCTTGTCACGGTTTCGTTTATTTGTAGTCTACTCATGCGATCTATGTGCTTGATGATATGCGGTACCGCGCTCGAATGTTTATGATATACGAACTTGATTAAGTGCATAAATCTATGAATGCTCATGTGCCGTGATTAAGCGATTACATGAAACTATGTGAAAGTATATACTTGTTCAATGATATGCATATGAATTCTTCATGATA
Source organism: Helianthus tuberosus (assembly GCA_030545235.1). Lineage (NCBI taxonomy): Eukaryota > Viridiplantae > Streptophyta > Magnoliopsida > Asterales > Asteraceae > Helianthus > Helianthus tuberosus. The sequence goes on from CM060387.1 coordinate 423,638, forward strand.
TATATATATATATATATGAAAGGTATGTGCTGGTGCGATGACATGTATATGAACACTCCATGCTCGATGATATACATGAAAGCATAGATGATAAGTGTTTAGTTTGCACGCGATATATATATGAAGTATATGATAACCGGATTCGCTTTACTCATACTTGTCAACTTCGTTTTAAAGCCATGGAAACCGTACATGAATCCTAGAAATACCTGTTTAAGTAACTGCGAATAGGTATATATATACCCGATAGAGAACATAAAGAGTATGCACGGGAACGAGCTCCGGTTCGACTTCAGTTCAAAAACATGAACTCGTGTACGATCAGGTGTGCTGATTCTTAGATTTGCTAGGATATGAGTTGTGAAACGTGTTACGTGGATCGTAAGTGAATATATAGGTATATACGGAATCGATGTAAATGTCAGAAGAAACTTGTTATGTTAAAGGTGTTCATATAAGTATCATAATTTACTTTGCATGAGTGGGAGTGCTTGTACCTGACATCGTTGAAGGTGATAATGTTTGGCTATGCTATTACACTTGACTGTATATGTTTACTAGTGTGTGTGTAAATCGGTAGGCATGTATGTATATATATATCCGTAGTTATGCAGAGCATGAAAGCATGTAGGTGATGTTATGTGTGTTCGATGTATGTATGTGTGTTTGGTTAATATGTAGTTTTACGTGAAGAGTATTGGAAATAAGTTCCATTGGGGGTGTAAATTGCATTAGGGATGAGCTCGGTCCGGTTCGGTACCGAACCGGTACCGGTACCGAAAGAACCGGTACCAAAAATCCTCAAAAGTGGGTACCGGTACCGGTACCGAATATACCCGGTTCGGTACCGGTACCGGTTCGGTACCGGTATTTGAGGGTAAAAACGAGCAAAATACCGGTACCGAACCGGTACCGAAAATGTCAAAAGTGGGTACCGAATCGGTACCGAAAAGGTACCCGGTTCGGTAAATTCGGTACCGGTTCCGGGTCCATTTTGCTCATCCCTAAATTGCATCATAGCAGGTATAGGATATTTTAGGCGGGAAACACATGAGTTGGAGAATTTAGATGGAAACTTGTATAATATATCTAAATAATGTGATATTATGTATATGTGCATGAACTTAATATCGACTAGGATGTACATGATCTAAATGTTGGTTTCATGTGGTGTTATGTAATGCATGTAAATACATGATTGTGTACGAACGTGCTAGTGATTTAGGTGTTAGAACTTGTTGTGATGTTTTGAATGCTCGACTTCGAAACCAATATAACCGCGTGAAACAAGGTGACAACATTTAATTACCATAACTACTAATAAAATGGCGTTGATATCAGGGCGTATCTGACATAGAGGCATTTACACCCGGTTTACTCTCTGTTGAGCACCCTAAGGTGAGTTCACACTTTCTACAAGGCATGGGATTTCCGATGGTTTGGGAATGGGTTAATGATTAAAAAGGAAACCTGCGTATTCTCTTTGGATAGAATACGTACTCCACCCTCTTAACTGAAGGGAGACAACATTGGAACCTGCGTGATCTCCTTAATGGGACACGTACCTCCACCCTCTTAACTGAAGGGTGACAACATTAATGCTAGACCAAAAACTCTATCATTAAGTCCCTCATTTTTATATCGACTTAATCGTCGGGCCAATGACGAACGGGTCATTAGTTAAATAGCGCTATTAGGTTTGACAAGCCTCACACCGTGCCGCAGAGGACGGGAGTGGACTAATGGATCTGGGCCCGTCAATGATGATAGACATTGACTTAGGGCACCCAACTTTCTCATTCAGTAGTCGATATAGTAACGGGTCTAGTGGGATATTCATGGGGTAGCCCCCACGGCTGGGAGCCAGAGTTAAAATGAAAGGGTTAATCATGTTTTTCAACTATGGGGTAACCCCCACGGCAAGTAAGCCAGCTAAAGGAAACCTATGTTTTTGAAACAACTTAAAACGAACACCCAACTGTGAACTCGCTCAACTTTGTTGTTGATTCGTTACTATATGCCTTGCAGGTCGTTAGGTGCTTAGATGGAGCTTGCACAGGAGGACAGGATCATTGTGGGACATGGACTGTTGAGTTCCATGTTAAACATTTGAACTTTTAAACTTATATTTTGGTTTTTAAGCTTTATGCTTCCGCTGATAACTTGAACTTAGTTAATTTGTTTTAGACACCAATTATATTGTGGTTGGTTTTATATTTACTTTAATACATTGTTCAATATGATTGGTGGCTTGATCCTGGTCATGTCACGCCTCCTGCGGTGATACTCCGCTTGTGGAATTTGGGGGTGTGACAGATTGGTATCAGAGTCATTAGTTATAGTGAACTTGGTTTTAAAAAGGGGAAAAGCTTTTTGACAAAACCAGACTATAACCTGTACAGTGCTCAACGATCCACAACGACGCTTCGCTCCACGTGCAAGACTCAACACTATAGGTGATATGGTTTATGTTTATATTGCCTGCCTATTAGTTTACATAGTGCATTGTTCATGGTATGCTTAGTTAACGTAACAACCGTTGTTTGAAACCCTGTGTGCTCACTCTCTTCTGTCACCCCATACTTTTTACACTTCTACGTCACCGTTCTTACTTGTGTTTTCTGGATGTGAAGATCATGAATGGACGTCTCAACTTGACTCAGGCCCAACTGACGACTCTAATCAACAAACGAGTTGCTGAGGCTTTAGCAGCAGCTCAAGCAGGAGGTACAACCTACTATTTCGACCTATCCTAGGATGTTTAGATCCTACTTTCGTAATCTTACCCTCGTGCTTAACCTTATCCTTTCTTTCTCGCGCAACAGGTCAAAATGCTCAACCTCCCGTGTGTACGTTCAAGACCTTTATGGATTGTCGACCTAGTACCTTCAGTGGTACAGAAGGAGCTGTAGGTCTCCTTCAATGGTTCGAGATGATCGAATCTGTCTTCGAAATGTGTGAATGCCCTGTTGCTAGTAGGGTGAAGTTTGCTACGGGAACTTTTGAAGGTGGTGCGCTCACTTGGTGGAACGCATAGGTGCAAATGCTAGGGTTGGCAGCTGCTAATGCCACTCCGTGGAATGACTTTAAAGATCTGATCAAGGAGGAGTATTGTCATCGTGATGACATTCACAAGCTGGAAGTGGAGTTCTACAATTTGAAGATGACGGGGTCTGAAATCGAGGCGTGTACGAAGAGATCGAATGAACTAGCTGCTTTGTGTCCTACCATGGTGGATCCTCCCTGCAAACGTATCGAGCTATACATCAAGGGTTTAGTGCTAGAGATTCAGAGTATGGTGACTTCTGCTAACCTTCTCACGATTCAGCAGGTCATACGATTATCCCACCGTCTCACCGATCAGGCAGTCGAGCAGAACAGACTGCCAAAGCGTATTAGTGCTACCACTACTTTTGATGCTCCTAACGATAACAAGCGCAAATGGGATGGAAATTCAAGCAAGGGTTCAGCTTCTGTTCAGACTCAGTCTCAGCAGTGAAGGACTGACGACTACAAGAGCCCTAGTCAACAATCCTCTGGTAATCAAGGTCATGGTGGATATAGGGGAAGCCACCCTAAGTGCAATCGATGTAACCTGCACCACAGCGGGCCGTGTAGCAAGGGAAACTGTCAGAGGTGTAACAAACCAGGCCATGCAGCAAAAGATTGTAGGAGCATGTATCCTGCAAACCAGAGGCGACAGCAGCAGTAGCCTCCACAGAACCAGTGCCAGCAGCAGCAACAACATCAGGGTAACAATAAAGGGTGTTTCCAGTGTGGTGTTGAGGGCCACTTCAAAAGAGACTGCCCCAAGCTGAACCAGAATCAGAACAACAATAACCAAGGGAATGGAAACAACAGGGATAACACTGATGGTAATGGCGCCAGGGGACGCGCTTTTGTGATTGGTCAGGGTGATGCGAGGAACGATCCCAACGTCGTGACGGGTAAGTTCCTACTGGATGATTTCTTCATTTCGGTTTTATTTGATTCGGGTGCCGATACTAGTTATGTGTCCTTAAAAGTTAGACAGATGCTTAAGCGTACCCCAAATCCCTTAAACACCAAGCATGTTATAGAACTAGCAAACGGTAAAAGTCTTGAGGCCACACACATAGTTAATGGTTGTAATCTCACACTCGCTGGTCAAACCTTCCCTATCGACCTTATCCCCATCATTCTTGGTAGCTTCGATGTTGTCATTGGGATGGATTGGTTATCCCAACATCGAGCAGAGATCCTTTGCAAGGAGAAAATTGTCCGCATTCCTCGTTCTGGTGAGGAACCTCTCGTTATTCGTGGTGACAAGAGTGGTACTGTCGTGGGCATCATCTCTTTCCTTAAGGCCCAGAAGTGTTTGCGAAAGGGCCACACTGCTGTTCTAGCTCTCGTTACTGACACCTCAACGAAGGAAAAGAAGATAGAAGATATCCCGATTGTACGCGACTTTCCTGAGGTATTTCCTGAGGAATTACCTGGTCTTCCGCCTCATTGTCAGATCGAGTTTCAAATCGAGCTAGCTCCTGGAGCAGCGCCTATAGCTCGTGCACCTTATCGCTTAGCCCAATTGAACTAGAAGAACTGTCCACGCAACTACAGGAACTTTTGGACAAGGGTTTCATTCGCCCTAGCTCTTCACCCTGGGGAGCTCCAGTTTTATTTGTTAAAAAGAAAGACGGTACCTTTCGAATGTGCATAAACTATCGTGAACTCAACAAGGTGACCGTGAAGAATCGTTATCCTCTTCCACGTATCGATGACTTGTTTGACCAGTTGCAAGGGTCGAGCTTCTACTCTAAAATTGATCTGAGATCGGGTTATCATCAGCTGAGAGTCCGAGACGAGGACATCTCCAAGACAACATTCAGAACTCGTTACGGGCACTACGAGTTTCTAGTTATGCCTTTCGGGTTGACAAACGCACCTGCGGTCTTCATGGATCTCATGAATCGAGTGTGCAAACCTTACTTGGATAAGTTTGTTATTGTTTTCATCGACAACATCCTGATCTATTCTTAGAGTCAGGAGGAACACGAGCATCATCTGCGACTTATTCTGGAACTTCTGCGAGTAGAGCAGCTATATGCTAAGTTTTTGAAGTGCGACTTTTGGCTTCATGAAGTCCATTTCCTACGCCACGTGGTAAACGAGGATGGGATTCATGTTGTTCCATCCAAGGTTGACTCGATCAAGAATTGGCCTGCACCTCGAACACCAACTGAAATCCGCCAATTCTTGGGTTTGGTGGGTTACTACAGAAGGTTTATCAAGGATTTCTCAAAGATTGCGCAACCTCTCACTTCACTAACTCAGAAGGGTGTCACCTATCGTTGGGGTGATGTACAGGAATCCGCGTTTCAGCAACTAAAGGAGAAACTTTGTAGCGCACCTATTCTCTCGTTACCTTAAGGCACAGACGATTTTGTGGTTTATTGCGACGCGTCAATCCAAGGACTTGGTTGTGTGTTGATGCAACGTGAGAAGGTCATTGCTTACGCTTCACGGTAACTCAAAGTTCACGAAAGGAACTACACTACCCACGATCTGGAGCTGGGACCTGTTGTTTTCGCACTCAAGATATGGAGACATTACCTGTACGGTACCAAGTGCACCATTTACACCGATCACATGAGTCTCCAGCATATCTTCGATCAGAAGGAGTTAAACATGCGACAACGTCGATGAGTCGAACTTCTGAATGATTATGAGTGTGCGATCAAGTATTATCCAGGCAAAGCCAATGTTGTGGCCGATGCCCTCAGTCGAAAGGAAACTAAACCTAAGCGTGTACGTGCGTTACAGCTTACTATCCACTCTAGTCTTCCTACTCAGAATCGAGATGCTCAGATTGAAGCGTTGAAAGAAGGAAACCTTAAAGAAGTGTCTCTACGGGAATTGGAGAAACGATTGGAACTAAAGGAAGACGGTGCTTACTACTTAGCGGGGCGTATCTGGGTTCCATTTTATGGTAATCTGCGCGAGCTTGTGATGGATGAGGCCCACAAGTCTCGTTACTCGGTACATCCTGGTTCTGATAAGATGTACCACGATCTCAAAACCACGTACTGGTGGCCTAGTATGAAGGCTAACATAGCGACCGATGTTGGTAAATGCTTGACATGCGCTAGAGTTAAGGTTGAATACCAGAAGCCATCGGGACTACTCCAACAACCCGAGATCCCAACATGGAAATGGGAGCAAATTTCCATGGATTTCGTCACTGGCTTGCCTAGATCTCAGAGGGGAAACGACACCATCTGGGTGATCGTGGATCGACTAACTAAGTCTACACACTTTCTGGCAATCAAGGAAACTGACAAGTTCTCTACGCTAGCAGACATTTATCTAAAGGAAGTAGTCTCTAGGCACGGAGTGCCAACTTCTATTATCTCTGATCGAGACTCACGCTTTACATCTGAGTTATGGCAAGCAATGCACAAATCCTTCGGCTCATGTCTAGACATGAGCACAGCATATCATCCATAGAAGGATGGGCAGACTAAACGCACCATCCAGACTCTTGAAGACATGCTTCGGGCATGTGTAATCGACTTTGGTAACGGTTGGGAAAGGCACCTACCTTTGGTGGAGTTTTCGTATAACAACAGTTACCACACCAGCATCTAGGCTGCTCTGTTTGAGGCTTTGTATGGACAGAAATATCGATCACCCCTATGCTGGGCAGAAGTTGGCGAAAGCCAAATCACAGGCCCAGAACTCATAGTCGACACAACAGAAAAGATTGCCCAAATACGACAACGAATGGCGGCAGCTCGTGACTGTCAGAAAAGCTACGCTGATAAAGGCAGGAAACCGCTCGAGTTCCAGGTTGGGGATCGAGTGCTACTTAAGGTCTCACCTTGTAAAGGTGTGGTTCGATTTGGTAAGCGGGGCAAGCTTAATCTGCGTTATGTTGGACCTTTCGAAATCACTGAGAAAATCGGCAAAGTGGCGTACAGATTGAATCTGCCCGAAGACCTCAGTGGTGTTCACAACATATTCCATGTGTCGAATCTGAAGAAGTGTCTGTCAGATGAGACCCTCATAGTTCCTTTCAAAGAACTCACTATCGACGACCAGTTGCGATTCATTGAGGAACCGGTGGAAATTACAGACCGGGAAGTTAAGACTCTCAAGCGTACCAGGATACCCATTGTTCGAGTTCGTTGGAACTCCCGTCGTGGCCCAGAATTCACCTGGGAATGAGAAGACCAAATGAAACGCAAGTATCCCTAGTTGTTTAAGGAAATTGAGTCCACTACTGAAGCTACTGCGGAATTTCGGGACGAAATTCCAAACCAACGGGGGGGGGGGGGGGGGTGATATGATACCCCAGGAAAACCAGAAAACCACGCAACCTAATTAGCTTCCTCAGTGACTACGTGCTAAATTTCGGGACGAAATTTCTTTCAACTTGGGGATGATGTGACAACCCGTAACTTCAAGGTACAAACCGTTTGTTTCGCTTTTATAAATCGAATCCTATATTTATTTTATTTGATGGATTAATTATGTTCCTACTGAATTATATTTTATCCTTGTCGCGTTGAATTGACTTGAGCTGTTTGAACCATAGCCATGTCCCGCTAGTCGACCCAACCTACTCGCGCAACCCGAAACCTTTGAGGGTCAAAACATAGCGTGGATATCATACACGACATTGAAGATTCGTCATACATATATATATATATATATATTTGTTGGTTTAGTAATAAAATAATAATAATAATAATAATAATAATAATAATAATAGTAGTAGTAATATATGTTAATAATAATAATAATAATACTTAGTGCAAGATGTGAAATAAATTGTTGGTTGTGGAAACCAATACGAAACCTAATCCCCCAACCCACTTTATCCCATATCTCGGCCCACACATAGAAACTTCCACCACCTCCCATGTTCAGCCATTAAGTTACGTATATATATATATATATATATATATATAGGTAAAGAGTAAAATACAAATGCGCTTATCGTACGATACGTACGCGATCATCCCAGCCGTTCGATCAGGTGCAGATCTGGTGCGAATTCAATACATATCGCATGTGAAAAAATGGTTAGCATGGGGTAGTGTGAAAAATGGCATGAGGTGTGTAGATGGACAAAATCGCATGTGGAAGATTTGAATATCGCATGTGAAAAAATGGCATGGGATAATGTGAAAAATGGCATGGGGTGTGTAGAATCGCATGTGGAAGATTGAATATCGCATGTGAAAAAATGGCTAGCATGGGGTAATGTGAAAAATAGCATGGGGTGTGTAGAATCCCATGTGGAAAATTGAATATCGCATGTGAAAAAATGGCATGGGGTAATGTGAAAAATGGCATGGGGTGTGTAGAATCGCATGTGAAAAATTGAATATCGCATGTGAAAAAATGGCATGGGGTGTGTAGAATCGCATGTGGAAAATTGAATATCGCATGTGAAAAAATTGCTAGCATGGGGTAATGTGAAAAATGGCATGGGGTGTGTAGAATCGCATGTGGAAAATTGAATATCGCATGTGAAAAATCTGTGTGTGTTACTGTTCATCTTCTTCGAGTGTTGGTCGATCATTGTCAGTCTTCTTCCGTTTGACCCTTACAACTCCCAAATTAGTAGTTCTTATTATCGATATCGCACTAAAAGGAACGAAGGGAGGTTGGGGAAGAAGATTTTCAGGTTTTTGAATTTGATTTTGAACTATCATCGGTCAATTACAGAGATTTATGACCTCGCAATGACGTTTTTAACCTTCCTGGTATGATTTAGATATATTAAAATGATTAATTTAATCATTTAAATTAGTTTCGCCCGCATTTGATCGATTGAAGATCGTACGGCTGAGGGCATCGCGTACATAATGTAGGATAAGAGGTATTGTACGTTAACCGGCCTATATATATATATATATATATATATATATATATATATATATATATATTCACAAGGGTCACCCTCACGCATATCACACGAACCCTACGGCAGAACAAGACCTACCCCTCTCACCGTCGCAACTCTTCCCCTCTCTCTCTCTCAATTCTACCGTGAACCAGCCATCACCACCTTCTTCTCCGGCGAGTTCAGTCTCCGCCGAACACCGGTAAGATCATCTATCTCTCTCTCGTTCGTAGGCCTAGTTAGAAGACTTGTCACGGTTTCATTTATTTGTAGTCTACTCATGTGATCTATGTGCTTGATGATATGCGGTACCGCGCTCGAATGTTTATGATATACGAACTTGATTAAGTGCATAAATCTGTGAATGCTCATGTGCCGTGATTAAGCGATTACATGAAACTATGTGAAAGTATATACTTGTTCGATGATATGCATATGAATTGTTCATGATATATATATATGAAAGTATGTGCTGGTGCGATGACATGTATATGAACACTCCATGCTCGATGATATACATGAAAGCATAGATGATAAGTGTTTAGTTTGCACGCGATATATATATGAAGTATATGATAACCGGATTCGCTTTACTCATACTTGTCAACTTCGTTTTAAAGCCATGAAAACCGTACATGAATCCTAGAAATACCTGTTTAAGTAACTGTGAATAGGTATATATATACCCGATAGAGAACATAAAGAGTATGCACGGGAACGAGCTCCGGTTCGACTTCAGTTCAAAAACATGAACTCGTGTATGATCGGGTGTGCTGATTCTTAGATTTGCTAGGATATGAGTTGTGAAATGTGTTACGTGGATCGTAAGTGAATATATAGGTATATACGGAATCGATGTAAATGTCAGAAGAAACTTGTTATGTTAAAGGTGTTCATATAAGTATCATAATTTACTTTGCATGAGTGGGAGTGCTTGTATGCCTGACATCGTTGAAGGTGATAATGTTTGGCTATGCTATTACACTTGACTGTATATGTTTACTAGTGTGTGTGTAAACGGTAGGCATGTATGTATATATATATATATATCCGTACTTATGCGGAGCATGTAAGCAAGTAGGTGATGTTATGTGTGTTCGATGTATGTGTGTGTGTTTGGTTAATATGTAGTTTTACGTGAAGAGTATTGGAAATAAGTTCCATTGGGGGTGTAAATTGCATCATAGCAGGTATTGGATATTTTAGGCGGGAAACACATGAGTTGGAGAATTTAGATGGAAACTTGTATAACATATCCAAATAATGTGATATTATGTATATGTGCATGAACTTAATATCGAGTAGGATGTACATGATCTAAATGTTGGTTTCATGTGGTGTTATGTAATGCATGTAAATACATGATTGTGTATGAACGTGCTAGTGATTTAGGTGTTAGAACTTGGTGTGATGTTTTGAATGCTCGACTTCGAAACCAATATAACCGCGTGAAACAAGGTGACAACATTTAATTACCATAACTAATAATAAAATGGCGTCGATATCAGGGCGTATCTGACATAGAGGCATTTACACTCGGTTTACTCTCTGTTGAGCACCCTAAGGTGAGTTTACACTTTCTACAAGGCATGGGATCCCGGTGGTTTGGGAATGGGTTAATGATTAAAAAGGAAACCTGCGTATTCTCTTTGGATAGAATACGTACTCCACCCTCTTAACTGAAGGGTGACAACATTGGAACCTGCGTGATCTCCTTAATGGGACACGTACCTCCACTCTCTTAACTGAAGGGTGACAATATTAATGCTAGACCAAAAACTCTATCATTAAGTCCCTCATTTTTATATCGACTTAATCGCCAGGCCAATGGCGAACGGGTCATTAGTTAAATAGCGCTATTAGGTTTGACAAGCCTCACACCGTGCCGCAGAGGACGGCAGTGGACTAATAGATCTGGGCAGTCAATGATGATAGACATTGACTTAGGGCACCCAACTTTCTCAGTCAGTAGTCGATATGATAACGGGTCTAGTGGGATATTCATGGGATAGCCCCCACAGCTAGGAGCCAAAGTTAAAAGGAAAGGGTTAATCATGTTTTTCAACTATGGGGTAACCCCCACGGCAAGTAAGCCAGCTAAAGGAAACCTATGTTTTTGAAACAACTTAAAACGAACACCCAACTGTGAACTCGCTCAACTTTGTTGTTGATTCGTTACTATATGCCTTGCAGGTCGTTAGGTGCTTAGATGGAGCTTGCACAGGAGGACAGGGTCGTTGTGGGACATGGACTGTTGAGTTCCATGTTAAACATTTGAACTTTTAAACTTATATTTTGATTTTTAAACTTTATGCTTACGCTGATAACTTGAACTTAGTTAATTTGTTTAGGACACAAATTATATTGTGGTTGTGTGACACCTTGAAAATTCATGTCCAATAATGTATTGGCACGTGTCACAAGCTTTGAACATGTGAAAGAATACTCTAGAGGGACTAAAGTTGACAAACAAGGAAAGTATGTGAATTTAAGGGTTCAAAATGGCAACAATGGATAAATATACTTTAAAATAACCCTACATGATGTTTATACCCTTAAACAAATGAATCATGGATCATACGAAGCTAATTGTGAAAGAAAGTGAGAGATTACAAACTATAGGGGTTAAATGTGCCAACATGTTTAAAGTATACCTCTGAGTGACCTTTTAGCAAACCCGAAGCTTTGTAACGATTAATTATGCTCACTAGAATAAGTGGTAAAAAAAATTCACAAGGTTTCAATTCTGTATGGGAAAGTTATGCTAACATTCATATGCGAGGGGTTAAAAGCGTAAACGTTGAAACTTAAGGCTTTTCGGGCGACCATAAAAGTGACCAAGGACTCCACAAAGATTGGTTATGTCTTGGAGTCCTTAGAAATCAATTTAGGGGGCTTAAACTGCAAAACAAGAAGTTAAAACAAGTTTTAAAAGGACCAGGGGCCAAAATGCAAAAGTTGAAACTTGTGTAACCTGACCACCACCCTCACGTGGGCCGCGTAAGGCTACTGCCAATCCTTACGCGGGCCGCCTGCGACTGCCAGAACCAGAAAACACAGACAGGTGTCTGTTCAGCCCTTTAACCGACTTGGATTGCTTGTTTTGCATACCATGGGCGACCCCAACTGGTTTTTAGGCACTATGGACACATGTTTAACATCAGGGAACATGTATAGCATTGTTTGGCACCATCTTGATCAATCAAGATCACTATATAAAGACCCACAATGTTGCAACTTTGATCATTCATTCAAACTTCACTTCTGATCATTTCTGGAGCACAAGAACCTTCCCTAAACATCACTAGTCGTGCATAGGACCTTGGTAAGTATCCTGAACCTTCCTTAATCGTGTTTTACTTAGTTTATAGCTTAAAAGTCAAACCGTCGTAATTAAGGTTTGACTTAACGATTAATCGCTAATGGTCCAGCGATTAGTCAAAGTAAAGGTAGTTATAAGTTGGCAATTATGTGGGCGTTAAACCCTTAAAAGGGCACCCTCTGATTCCCGCTCTAACTAGGTCGTTTGTCGGGTCAAAATTGGTTATAAAAAGTCAACAGAACCTGAATTTTCAAATTAACATGCAATTAGCAATGTAGAAGACATGTAACATGTTTTACCACTCATATAACTTGGTAATTAATGTAAGAACATGTCTAAGCATGTTCGGTCCGATAATTTTCAGTTTAGACTCGGTTCAGAACCGAAAGTCGCAAAATTTGACTTTCGCTTTGACTTTCAGTTCTGACCCGTAGTAGCATGAATTAGAAATGCCTTAGAGCTTCATTAGGACCGGGTTACATGATAGTATAACCCTCTGTGATTGGTTTGTTGATTGTCCGATTCGTTTACACGTTTCCGTTAATTGCTTAATGTTGACCATAATGCCCCTTTGACCATAAAACGAGAATTTTGGAAATGTGAGAGGACAATAATCTTTGTTGCTGATTTATAAACATGTCCCTAAATTTTCACATCAGTTGGAGGTCTAGATTAGGAGTTATGCTTAATAGCGTAATTAGAACGCTTTTTATGAATTAAACGGGGTAATTAGCATAAAGCCTATCTAAACCCAATTTTTGACACCAAAACTTTTACCCATTGATGTAATATAATATTTTAGGATTTTTGAAGATTTTTAATTATTTTTAAACTGATCATAACAAAGGGTTATTGCCTTGATTCGGTAATTACCGATTATACCCTTTTTGTTTATAAAATGAGTTTTTCATAACCTTTTGATACCAAGTCTTTGGCCACTGATTTTATATGATAAATGAAGTATTTTGAACTTTATAAAGTGATCAGAAAACTCAGATTTCCGTTATAACCCGGAAATCGCTTAAAACGGCTTTTTATGCGTATTAAACACATAGTATGGGTTTAAAACCATTTTGTCATATAAGACTTATCACCAACTGATATAACCTATTAAATTAAGTTGTTTTACTGGTTATTTCAGACCCGAATCTCAGAATTATAATTAATCTCTTTTATAATCTTTTAAATGACCAAATTATCCCTGCGGGGCTTAAATTGAGATTAAACTCGTTATGGGCATAATGGAAGGTATCCTACTGATATCACAACATAATTAAAGCATTTTAACTTAGGAAACCTGTTCATGACTCTATTGGTTACCCGTTATGCGTTATTCGCGTTCGGTTCGGTTTATGTAACTAGTTTGCATAAATTAACCGAAACGGGTCAAACCTTATCATTTTCTATCTCAAAATCCAGAATGTGTCTAGTCTACCCACATTATACAAGTCTTCAAACTTGCCGGGTCTAAATCAAATTCTATTCCGGTCTTCGCTTAACCATGCGTTCGAACCGTATACCTTCGTTAAAACTAACCGGTCTAAGTTTAGGCTTAATTAAGACCCGTTTGGAATCTAATAGGTTATTAAAACCTTCGTTCTAGATTAGGAGCCCAGTAAAAGCTACACACACTTGCTGATTGTGAATTATACTTTGCTCAGGTAAATACTTTTAACTTATTTTCCCTATACGGGCTTGTGGTACGGTATTATAATAATACCGCTTGGTCGGGTATGAAGTCGTACAATCAGATATTGATTAAAAAGATGCATAACCCGTTTTATTCTGTCTTGTTTGATGCAATGCCTTTGGGAGGTTAATGACCGTGTCCTGGATATCCTCGGCTCATTCGTTAGAAATGGCCACGACTTAAGCACGGGGTGTAGGCATACACCTGACAGTTGTGTATGTAAAAAGGGGTAGTCCACAAGAAGGGTATCTTCTTGTGGGTATTATACCCAGTGGTGTGTCTATTAATCTTGTTAAACCGGCTCTTCTAACCGGGTCCTAAATGGACGACAAACATGTAAAACTGTATACAAGTTTATTTTAAAATAATTATCCCAAGTTATAAAAGATTATTTGTGCCTTGTGCATTCAATCCATTTTCATAAACTCTTTTCAAAATGAGTCGGTTAATTGTATTTACCAGTGTAAACTGGTGTATTTTCCAAAAGGTTAAGTGCAGGTACTATACGAAATAGGCTGGCTACTCCAGGCATCAATAATCAAGTCTTGCAAGCTCTAGATGTTAAAGTCTGTTGAACAATGATCTTATTTATCTTTTGATCCGCCTGTGGATCCTTTACAGACCGTTGTGATACTTTGATATTACTATTTATTTGGTTTATAATGTGATTCATATCTTTTGCTTCCGCTGTGCATTTATATATTGTGTTGTTTGACAATGATGATATCAACTACGTCACGATACTCCCCACCGGGCCCACCGGTAACACGTGGAAATATCGGGGTGTGACAGGTTGGTATCAGAGCCAACATTGAGTGAATTAAACACTATCCTTTTGTGTTTAATCTCAATGACACAGTTTGCACATTCCTCGACTTCCGAGTTTAGACAAAGAACTTAGGACAAATCCTAATTTGTTTTATTTTGTCCTTTATATTTTTCTTGTTGTTCTTTCAATTGTTTTGACAGGAAATATGCCACCGAGATTCCGAAGAGGAGGAAGAGGTAAGGGGCCAATCAGCGCCCCTAACGATCACGAAGTCGGGCCTTCATACCGGCGAACTCCTTCGGCTACCATGAGTGCCGATCCTCAAGGAAACTGAAGGACCCATTTGGAGCCCGCTAGACGATTTGTCTCGCATAGCTCAACACCTCCTTATCGCCATTCCTTTGGGCCGCAATCAGAGAACGAGCCCGAAGATTCTCGCCACTCCTTCTTACCGTTGCAGCGGTCCGTTTCGCATCGTTCCTTTGGCGAACCCACTCCTGTCTTCCACGGCCGGTTTAACCCGACAAACAATATTCAAAAACCAGTGGGTTTTAACCCATTGGGACCAGAGGATCATTTTTCCGGTGATCACGCAATGGACATGGATGAGGACACCAACCCTGTTGAACCACCGACTGGAACCCCCACGCATCCTATTGAAGTCTCTGATGGATCATCTTTCCATGGATCACCCTACCGTGGTCCTGACAACTACCAAGCAAGGTTCAACCAGTATGAATGGTACTTTACACCTTCTCACCATTCATCGCCTCATCAGCAACAGCAGCAGCAGGATCCCTCCAAGGATTCGCGTTTCGTGGCAGTCACGCCACCGCCACCACCACCGCCAGTTCATCAAGCACCTCCAGAACCACCAAGGCGTAGAAGAACAGGCGTACGGATGTCCGTACGAGAAGGGGGTTTTCACTTTAGCACCCCCCCATCACTCAAGTGGCAGTCACTATCCGCCACTGCATGACGACCCACAAATGGGCGGGCCTTCAAATCCAGTTACAGAGGTGAATTCTGCACCTATTGCGCCGCCACCATCAGGTTTTGGCAACCCAATACCTACATACGCCGGTTCCACAGCATATAATCCATTTGAGCAGCCGGCTCACACTAACTATAATTATGCTGAAGTCGACCCATACTTAGTAGCGGCAAACTACAACGCCCTTCATCCAGAAGGACCATATTGTCACACCCTGGCTTTGCGGAAGCGTGGGTTAATTTGGTGTGACTTCTTAATACCATAGCTTAATCACAACAAAGCTATATGAAAATAAAACATGCAGATCATCCATTGATTTAAGTTTGAAAAGTAAAATACAACATTGTCTTAAGGCGTTGACGCATGCAACGGAAATTACAACCTGATAACATAAAACTTTGTTCTTAAGACGCAACCACAAACATAACATAAACACTGTTTAAGACTTGCGACTCGTCCAGGTAAAAGTCGCGACCCCTAAACGTGGATGATCCCGTAACTCTAACACAGCGGGAAAACGTAGCATACCGTGCCAGATCCTTAGTTCCCTGAAATACATGTAAGTTGGAAAAATCAACATAATGTTGAGCGAGTTCATGTGTAAGTGAGTATGTAAAACACTTGTAAGTATAAAAATCCCTGGTATGTAGCAGATAAGGAAAAAGAGATCACCAATGGTTTACAAGGCCATTGATATGTGTGAAGTGCAAGTAGGAAGACTCAAACCTAGCGGATTTCGCGTTGGGCACAAAGTCACCCCAAGGTCCGTACTGTTGGGCCTGGGGTTGGGCTCACTACACCCAGATAGATCTACCGCTTACGTCCCTCGGTCCTACAATGAGGATTAATAGCCTCCAGTTCCCGCCTACCCACTCACATGATCTAAGTAGTAACCCTCCTTACGCTAACCATACCATGTAAAAAGTACTCATAATCATAGTAACATGTATTTCACCCCCGCAGTTTAGAAAACTGAAAACAGTTAAGAGAAAAGGGGGACATGAACTCACAGTAGCGCGTCCTCGATAACAGCAACTCAAAACTCGGTCTGCAACACGCCACCTACACGTACTAATACCTATTAGACGAACGGCCGTGCCTTGGCTTAGTATTTTAACGTTCTTGGGGAAATAGTTAGACAACTATTTCGTGTTTATATTTCTTGGTTATCGTATAAATAGATTCCTTCCCAAGGATGGGATATTCGTACATGTATTATGTATTCGGTGAATTAAAGTATTGACAAAATACATTTTCAAGTCTCATTTCCAACACTTTAAAGTTTTATGTCAAAACTCATGGCGAGGTTTAATTCCGAGAAATAAAGTTAAACATACTTGTTAGAAAAAAAATAATTTTTCTAAGTCTTGGTATGTTTAGAAAAATTCGCCAGAACTTCCCCTAAAAACGGGAGTGTCCGTGCTAATACGCACATCTTTTTCTTTTTGTAATCAACCCATGATCATCAACAATCAACCCTTACGTTTTAACACGTAAAACATTACTTTTGTCATTTCAGTTTTAATATCTGAAAAACTAGACTGTTTTCGGACGATTAAATAAAATACTTAACTCTTTCCAAAAATTCCCAAATTTTTTCGGAACGTTCTAATCGACCCAAAAATTATTGTGTAAAAATATCGGGGTCTAGTTCATTATCGATAATTTATAGAAAATCGTTTACCGAACTGTGATCAGATTAGTTACATTCTGATCACAGTTTACGGAAAAATTCGTCAAAAATTCCTCGTACGTCCGTTTATCGAAATTCCAGTTCGAGGGTCACAAATACATCCGTGACCATCTTTGATAAAAGTTTCAGGGGCTGGTTCGGTTCAGGTTTTAAGTTGTGATCGAAAACGCACAGCCCAATTTACTGCAGTAAAAATCAGCCTTAGCTGCTGTCACGAAAACAGATTTTTAAAATAGTAACCGACCTCAGAAAAATACAATTCCAGCGCCATTTTCTTCGTTTTTCGAAAAGAAACGATTTAGGCTTTTGAAATTCCGTTTTTCTAGTTTTTAAAGTCCGTTTACAGCCTGTTGAAGGCGGCTGGAAAAGTACATCAGCAAGTTATTTTAAAGTTTAAACATTACTAAATCGCATCAACGAGTGTCCGAACAATGGATTTAGCAAGAAAACAACTTTTAAACATCGAGTATGATTTAACCAACCCTCAAACCAACAAGATTCCGCTTCAAAATTCAGCCACAAGTAAACTTTTATGTAGCTTATATGTTCATAACTCATGTTTCATATTTTTCTAGTGTTCTTGTAATCTAGTAATTTAAACAACAATACATCATGCCATATGCCATAATTTTCGAACAAGATGAAATCAAGTGTAAGGAAACTTACTACTAGCCTCTAGCTAGGGAAGAATCTTGTGTGAAAATGATGAGAAAAAGATGATGAAAATACTAGAAAAATGCTCCTTTGATATCCCTTCAAGTTGTAACCTCCATTGATCCTTCTAAACTTGAATGGAATGTATAAGATGAAGAAGATGATGAGGTTTAGAGGTGGTGATGGTGTGTTTGGTTTTGGGCAGCCGATCAAGAGGGAGAGAGAGTGAAATTGGAGTGTGTAATCTTGTGAAGTGATAAGTGTAAGACATGGCCATACTTATACATGATCTCCACATTTTTATGCAACTTCAACAAGCAACCTCTAGTAAAATAATAGGATTAAATCAAGTAGGGGATTTGGAGTATGGGGGTGGGTCCCCTTGAGGGCTGAATTCGGTTTGGGGGGGGGGGGGGGGGTATAGTTGCAAAATTTCAATTAAAGTCTAACTACAAGTTAGAACCCAAGTGTTGGATGGTATATGTTAGATTGTTTATTATTAGCGGGTGTTATGGCATACGGGGATCATGACTAGCCATAAATAATAAAACAAAGTGTCTGTCAAAAATTTTGTGTCCCGGGTACTGTCCGGTTATACGATTAAATACCGTTCCGTTAAAATGTTTAATTATGCCGAAAAAGGTCCTATATGTATATTTTTGTAACATAAATTATTCCTCGTACTTAGGAAAATATACGGGACCGTTCTATAATGTTTTTGCACTTTATTAGTAATTTAAAATGCTGAGTTTGGTATTAAAGTGCAGAATTTTTCTACTTGAAGTACGTTTTAGGCACATCCGGTCACTATAAACTTCACCTAGTGACGTAGTTCTACAATCCTCACCTCCCTACACTCACTACCAGTGTAGAAATCTATTCCCGGCTCATACTGGCCTTAGAGGCAATGTCTGCCTGATGCTGGTTATGTCAGCATGTTTAATGGGTATCCCGTAGTGTGCTCACTGTGCTTGTTGTGCATCAAGGTTGTCACTGATGTTTGTGTATAAATAATAGAGTGACAATATAAAATGTGATGCATGAACATGTATGTATTAGAAATCAGTAAGCAGTTTAACCACAGTTGTAAGCAAGCACAGTAATTAAGCAGAAATTAAATATTAATTAATTCGTACGGATACCTGGTTTAGTAAGGGTTGTCACATTCTCCCCCCGTTAAAGAAATTTCGTCCCGAAATTTAAGTTATGCTACTAGATGCAGGGTTCTTAGGGAATAAATGGGGGTATTTCTCTTTCATTCGATCCTCACGTTCCCACGTGAATTCAGGTCCATGCCTAGCATTCCAACGAACTTTGACGAGTTTGACACTGCTCCTGCGAGTTTTATTAACTTTCCAATCCGTGACCTCAACAGGTTCTTCAGTAAAGTGGAGCGTGTCGTCGATATGAACTTCGTCAGCAGGAATGATCACTGTATTGTGTGTTGGACTTTTTCTCAAATTGGATACATGGAATGTATCGTGAACACCATGCAGTTCAGCAGGTAGGTCCAACTTGTAGGCTACAAGCCCAATCCTTTGCAGAATTCTGAAAGGGCCAATGTAACACGGATTCAACTTCCCACGCTTTCCGAAGCGTGCCAACCCCTTCCAGGGTGAAACTTTCAATAAAACCATATCTCCAACTTGGAATTCCAAATGTTTCCGGTTTGGATCTGCATAGGCTTTCTGTCTTTCGCGAGCCGCTTCGATGCGTTTTCGAATCTGCGCAATCTTGTCTGTCGTCTCTTGGACGATTTCGGGACCAACAAGCTGTCTATCACCTGCGTCAGCCCAGCATAGTGCTGATCGACACTTGCGCCCGTAAAGAGCTTCAAATGGCGCGGCTCCAATACTAGTGTGGTAGCTGTTGTTATATGAGAATTCGGCCAGTGGTAAATGCTTATCCCAGCTACCACCAAGATCCATTACACATGCTCTCAGCATATCCTCCAATGTCTGAATAGTTCTTTCACTTTGGCCATCAGTTTGCGGATGGAATGCAGTGCTCAAATTCAATTGTGAGCCAAAAGCTTCTTGGAAGGATTGCCAAATCCTTGATACAAATCTCCCATCTCTATCAGAGATAATTGAGAGAGGCACTCGATGACGTGCAACGATTTCTCTCATGTATATTTCCGCAAGTTTACTCGTATTGTCCTTCTCTTTGATTGGCAAGAAGTGCGCGGACTTTGTTAGGCGGTTAACTATCACCCAAATAGCATCATGACCCCTGGGCGTCTTGGGCAGTTTCGTTATAAAATCCATTGAAATATGTTCCCATTTCCACCTGGGAATTTCAGGTTGTTGCAGAAGTCCCGAAGGCTTCTGGTATTCAGCTTTAACCTTGGCGCACGTTAAACACTTGCTTACGTAAACAGCAACGTCGCCCTTCATCCTGGGCCACCAATAATAATCCTTAAGATCCTGGTACATCTTATCCGCACCGGGATGAATAGAGTACCGTGATTTGTGTGCCTCATCAAAAATAGCTTTCCTCAAACCACCAAACAGAGGAACCCAAATCCTTTTCATAAAACATAACGTTCCTTCCTTGTTTGGTACCAATTGTTTCTCCATCCCACGGAGATATTCTTCTTCAAGGTTTCTTTCCTTAAGAGCTTCTTTCTGCGCGGCACGAATGCGCAGGGAAAGATCTGTCTGAACAATCATCTCCAAAGCCCTAACCCTTATGGGCTTGATCCTTTCTTTACGACTTAGGGCATCGGCGACCACATTCGCCTTCCCTGGATGGTACTTTATCTCGCAGTCGTAATCGTTCAACAATTCGACCCAACGTCTTTGTCTCATGTTCAGCTCTTTCTGATTGAATATGTGTTGTAAACTCTTGTGGTCTGTGAAGATTGTACACTTCGTACCATATAGGTAGTGTCTCCAGATTTTTAATGCGAATATCACTGCGCCTAGTTCCAAATCGTGAGTGGTATAGTTCTTTTCATGTACTTTCAACTGACGTGACGCGTAAGCTATAACTTTCTGGCGTTTCATCAAAACGCAACCCAATCCTTGACGCGAGGCATCACAGTATACCACGAAATCATCTGTACCTTCCGGTAGTGCTAAGATCGGCGCATTGCAGAGCTTATCCTTTAACAAATGAAATGCTTCTTCCTGTTTGATTCCCCAATCAAACTTCTTATCCTTCTGTGTGAGGAGTGTCAGTGATTGAGCGATTTTTGAAAAATCCTCAATGAACCTTCGATAGTAACCAGCCAAGCCTAAGAATTGTCGAATCTCGGTTGGCGTCTTTGGAGTTTCCCAATTTTTGATTGCTTCAATCTTGGTGGGATCGACATGGATTCCATTTCCATTAACCACGTGTCCAAGGAATTGGACTTCACGTAGCCAAAACTCGCACTTAGAGAATTTGGCATATAACTGTTCCTTTTTCAACAACTCCAGAATAGTTCTTAAGTGCTGTTCGTGCTCAGCCTTTGTCTTTGAATAAATCAAAATATCGTCGATGAATACAATCACGAACTTATCGAGATACGGCTTGCAGACTCGGTTCATTAGGTCCATAAAAACAGTAGGCGCGTTTGTCAACCCAAACGGCATGACTAGGAACTCGTAGTGTCCATAACGAGTTCTGAAGGCTGTCTTCGGGATGCTCTCTTCTTGTATTCTTAGCTGATGGTACCCAGATCGAAGATCGATCTTAGAGTAAAAACTTGAACCCTGGAGTTGATCGAATAGATCATCGATTCTTGGCAGAGGGTATCTATTTTTGATCGTCAGCTTAT
Source organism: Helianthus tuberosus (assembly GCA_030545235.1). Lineage (NCBI taxonomy): Eukaryota > Viridiplantae > Streptophyta > Magnoliopsida > Asterales > Asteraceae > Helianthus > Helianthus tuberosus. The sequence goes on from CM060387.1 coordinate 445,416, forward strand.
TCAACTCCCTGTAGTCAATACACATACGGAAACTACCGTCTTTCTTTTTGACAAATAAAACTGGAGCTCCCCAAGGTGAGAAACTTGGTCGGATGAATCCTTTGTCAAGTAACTCCTGGAGTTGTGTCGACAACTCCTGCATCTCTGACGGTGCAAGTCTATAAGGTGCTCTAGCTACAGGCGCGGCGCCTGGAACTAAGTCAATGTGAAATTCCACTTGCCTTTGGGGTGGCAATCCTGGCAAGTCCTCTAGAAAGACTTCAGGATATTCCCTCACGACAGGGATGTCTTCGATTTTCGGCTCAGCAGCTTTCTTATCCACAATGTGTGCCAGGAAGGCAGCACATCCTTTTTGTAAACACTTACGAGCTTTCAGGCAACTGATAATTCTTAAAGGCGTATCCCGCTTCTCCCCATGAACCACAATTGTTTCTCCATCTTCGGTTGGGATACGAACTACCTTTTCGTGACAAACAATCTCGGCCTTGTTACTTGATAACCAATCCATTCCTACTACCACGTCGAAGCTCCCCAGTTGGACTGGTAGTAGATCCAAAGTAAACTCACGCTCTCCCAACTCGATTACACAACCTCCGACCACTTCATTGGCTTCTACTAACTTTCCATTCGCCAATTCGATTGAGTAAGGAATATCTAATTTACTAGCGGCTAAACCAAGCATATTCTTAAACTCTAACGATACGAAGCTATAATCGGCACCAGTATCAAATAAAACAGATGCAAAGCGTTGGTTTACAGGGAACGTACCAGTAACAACATTGCGATCCTGGCGCGCTTCCCTCGCTTCGATATTGAAAACCCTTCCACGCGCTTGATTTAATTCTGGGCAGTTCCTCTTAAAATGCCCAATGTCACCACAGTTAAAACAACCCATTCTTTGACCATTTCCTGCTCCATTCCCAGCTTGATTGTTGTTTTGGTTCGCATTACCAGCTTGATTCACATTGTTGCCTCGATTCCCGTTTCCTCCATTGTTCCCTTGTGGGCGATTCCCAATACCACCGCGATTATTATTTCTATTCCCAAATCCCCCTTGGCCTCCCCGGCCAGCACTAGCCCAGCAAGAATCCTTCAAGTGACCAGTCTTTCCACAAGCTTCACATACTTTTGGCCCGCATCGGCCAGGATGATGACGTTGGCAGGAGTTACACTTGGGATGTGCACCCATATATCCCTTTCCTTTCCTTCTAGTACCAGTCGTAGTTTGGACTGGCACGCTTGGTTCTCCTTTCCTGCCATCACTGCTTGTGCCTTGTTTGAAATTCGAAAATTTTCTTTTGTTATCCCCGGACGACTCTGCATGAGTCTCCTTCTTCCTTTGCTCAACATCAGAAAACTTGTTTAGGCGGATCGCCTCCTCAGTGAGAGCTACGCTTAGATCGATCACCTCAGTGATTGTTACCGGTTTTGAAGAGGTCACCATACTAATGATTTGAGGAGCTAAACCCCAAATGAAGCGCTCAATCCGCTTGAATTCTGGTGTGACCATATAAGGTACCACTTGTGATAGGTCGTGAAACCTCTGAACATATTCCGCAATTTTTGGGACCGTCCATCTTCAAATGCCAGAACTCAGTTTCCAACCTCTGGATTTCAGCGCGAGAGCAATACTTTTTGCGCATGAGCTCTTTCAGCTCGTTCCACGTCAATGCGTAGGCTGCGGCTTCACCAAGTGTTTGGACTTGTAAATTCCACCATGACAGGGCTCCGTTCAAGAATAGCCCAGAGATGTAAGTGACCTGCTGATTAGGAGCGCATTTGCTCATGTGGAGAACTGATTCTGTCTTTTCTGCCCAACGAACAAAAGCAACAGCACCTCCGGTGCCATCAAAGTTTACGGGTTTGCAGTCTAAGAACTGCTTGTAGGTGCACCCTGCACATACGTTACAATATATGAATGGCATTAGCAAACTTGCTATAGATATCCAATGTATCATGGTATGCCTTAATAACTTAGTATTACCATGAGGCGGATTGTTGTTGCCGTTATTGTTTGAGCTGCCTCCGCTAGGTCCTCCTTGAGAGGCGGCGTATTGCGCGATGGCGGCAGCGATGATCTGTTGAAGTTCTGCCTCGTTGGCAGGCATGCGTGGATCACGTCTCGGTGGCATCTTCTAAAAGATGGTTTACGCGAGTCAGGTCATGGTAGGTAAAGTGTACGTATAAAACGATAGTAATAATACATAACATCTCATGTTAAAATAAACCAAACACATAACATCTCATGTTATAAACAATCAATCACACAATATCCCATGTTATAAATATATCAATAAATCAGCCATGCCTGTAATGAGAATACTGCGATTAAGCTTTTATATAACCAAGACCACGATTACAATGTTTACAAGTTCCACAAATGTAACATACATCCAAAAAGGGACCAAGGGTCACAACGCCCTTGCCCTAAACGTCTAAACATATACAAATACCAAACATCAAAAGTCATAATCGTCAGGTGGTCTTCAAAAAGCTATGTAGCCGACTTAATCGCCGACTTCTCATCAAAAGTGGTGGTACCTGCATCAAACCAAAAGAGCCCTCATGCCGCTGGTGGTGGAGGAGGAAAATGAAAATAGAACAAACTACGCATGAGGAGCCAGTCCTCCTCCATGGCGTGGTGAGAACGCGATAGACACTCTATCTGCTGCTCCAAGGCCTGAACAGGACGCGTCAGCGCGTCATGCTGTAGCATGAATGAAACGAGGACATCCTCCGTGGAAGGCCCGACAAAATAGGGATGGTATGGGTCTTTCGGTGGCACGACGGATGATGATATCCAGAGAAAAGGCTCGCTGGATGGAGTAAAAGGTGGTACAGCGAACGGTGGAACAGGGGGAACAACAGTGTGGTGAGGGATATGCGGTGCGAACTGATCCCCTCCGGTCAGAAAAGGTACATGGCCAAAAGGCTGATGAGAGGGGCCCTCTCCAGGACGCGGTGGAGGGATCTCCTGTAGAAATGTGATAGGCAGATCCGCGCGATGCGCATCAGCCGTGTGTGTGGGGAATAAGGGTGCATCAAAGGGAGCTAAAGCTGGTGCATCTGGTACTACAAAAGGTGGAATATCATCATCGGCCTCTATCCACCCATTCCGGGTGTCAGCATACTGGGGGTCGACATGAGCCGCAAAGAGTGCATGGTCGGGCTCTAGAGGCACCGGGTCAGGAATAGGAGCAACAACATCTGGCTCAGCGGGTATATCCGCATGAATAGGTGGTGGAACAGTGGAAGCTACCGACTCAAAAGATTCAGGAATCGACGAATCAGAATGGGCCTCCTCAACAGGAAACTCAACTAACGGGGGAGCGACATCGTCTGCAATCGGGGCCCCGCCCTCATGGTGATCCTCAGGGGGACCCGCGAATAGATCGAGGTCGTCATCGAACTCGAAATCGTGCGGCAAATCATCTGCAGCAAATGCAGCGTGTGGAACAGGAGCAGGGATCTCTACAAGAGGTAGATCCCCGGCAGGAACACCATCAGCATGAGGTATATCATCCCCAAAATTGGGTATAGCAAAAGGCTGGAATGCATCCTCGTCAGTGCTGTCTGTATCTGATGTATGAACCTCTGAATCAGTGTACATCGGGTCGTCCGAGTCTACTGCCACTGGGTCTGAAACCCCGCTCGATGAAGACATAGTGTCTGTAATACAACCACAGATATGCACATATATCAATCATATAATCAAGTAAACACATAAGTCACCAATAAGAAATCAAATAGTTCTCCTAGTCCCACTAGCCTCCCAGCCTCCCAGACTGACTCCCTAGTCCCACTAGCCTCCCAGCCTCCCAGACTGCTCTTCCTAGTCCCACTAGCCTCCCAGCCTCCCAGACTGACTCCCTAGTCCCACTAGACAACTACCTCAGCCTCCCAGACCGAGCCTCAGCCTCCCAGATTGAGCCTATAACTAACAATAAAAAGGTGCTCAACACTTGTTTGTAAAAACATTTTGGATCTGGACTTAAGTGGTATGCAGTGTAAAAATGTTTTCGTGAGAGCCCTAGTGATCATAGTCTAGACTCGAGAAGGAATCCTAGTTCGCTATGATCAGAGCTCTGATACCAAGCTGTCACACCCTGGCTTTGCGGAAGCGTGGGTTAATTTGGTGTGACTTCTTAATACCATAGCTTAATCACAACAAAGCTATATGAAAATAAAACATGCAGATCATCCATTGATTTAAGTTTGAAAAGTAAAATACAACATTGTCTTAAGGCGTTGACGCATGCAACGGAAATTACAACCTGATAACATAAAACTTTGTTCTTAAGACGCAACCACAAACATAACATAAACACTGTTTAAGACTTGCGACTCGTCCATGTAAAAGTCACGACCCCTAAACGTGGATGATCCCGTAACTCTAACACAGCGGGAAAACGTAGCATACCGTGCCAGATCCTTAGTTCCCTGAAATACATGTAAGTTGGAAAAATCAACATAATGTTGAGCGAGTTCATGTGTAAGTGAGTATGTAAAACAATTGTAAGTATTAAAATCCCTGCTATGTAGCAGATAAGGAAAAAGAGATCACCAATGGTTTGCAAGGCCATTGATATGTGTGAAGTGCAAGTAGGAAGACTCAAACCTAGCGGATTTCGCGTTGGGCACAAAGTCACCCCAAGGTCCGTACTGTTGGGCCTGGGGTTGGGCTCGCTACACCCAGATAGATCTACCGCTTACGTCCCTCGGTCCTACAATGAGGATTAATGGCCTCCAGTTCCCGCCTACCCACTCACATGATCTAAGTAGTAACCCTCCTTACGCTAACCATACCATGTAAAAAGTACTCATAATCATAGTAACATGTATTTCACCCCCGCAGTTTAGAAAACTGAAAACAGTTAAGAGAAAAGGGGGACATGAACTCACAGTAGCGCGTCCTCGATAACAGCAACTCAAAACTCGGTCTGCAACACGACACCTACACGTACTAATACCTATTAGACGAACGGCCGTGCCTTGGCTTAGTATTTTAACGTTCTTAGGGAAATAGTTAGACAACTATTTCGTGTTTATATTTCTTGGTTATCGTATAAATAGATTCCTTCCCAAGGATGGGATATTCGTACATGTATTATGTATTCGGTGAATTAAAGTATTGACAAAATACATTTTCAAGTCTCATTTCCAACACTTTAAATTTTTATGTCAAAACTAATGGCGAGGTTTAATTCCGAGAAATAAAGTTAAACATACTTGTTAGAAAAAAAATAATTTTTCTAAGTCTTGGTATGTTTAGAAAAATTCGCCAGAACTTCCCCTAAAAACGGGAGTGTCCGTGCTAATACGCACATCTTTTTCTTTTTGTAATCAACCCATGATCATCAACAATCAACCCTTACGTTTTAACACGTAAAACATTACTTTTGTCATTTCAGTTTTAATATCTGAAAAACTGGACTGTTTTCGGACGATTAAATAAAATACTTAACTCTTTCCAAAAATTCCCAAATTTTTGTGGAACGTCCTAATCGACCCACAAATTATTGTGTAAAAATATCGGGGTCTAGTTCATTATCGATAATTTATAGAAAATCGTTTACCGAACTGTGATCAGATTAGTTACATTCTGATCACAATTTACGGAAAAATTCGTCAAAAATTCCTCGTAAGTCCGTTTATCGAAATTCCAGTTCGAGGGTCACAAATACATCCGTGACCATCTTTGATAAAAGTTTCAGGGGCTGGTTCGGTTCAGATTTTTAAAATAGTAAAAATCAGCCTTAGCTGCTGTCACGAAAACAGATTTTTAAAATAGTAACCGACCTCAGAAAAATACAATTCCAGCGCCATTTTCTTCGTTTTTCGAAAAGACACGATTTAGGATTTTGAAATTCCGTTTTTCGAGTTTTTAAAGTCCGTTTACAGCCTGTTGAAGGCGGCTGGAAAAGTACATTAGCAAGTTATTTTAAAGTTTAAACATTACTAAATCGCATCAACGAGTGTCCGAACAATGGATTTAGCAAGAAAACAACTTTTAAACATCGAGTATGATTTAACCAACCCTCAAACCAATAAGATTCCGCTTCAAAATTCAGCCACAAGTAAACTTTTATGTAGCTTATATGTTCATAACTCATGTTTCATATTTTTCTATTGTTCTTGTAATCTAGTAATTTAAACAACAATACATCATGCCATATGCCATAATTTTCGAACAAGATGAAATCAAGTGTAAGGAAACTTACTACTAGCCTCTAGCTAGGGAAGAATCTTGTGTGAAAATGATGAGAAAAAGATGATGAAAATACTAGAAAAATGCTCCTTTGATATCCCTTCAAGTTGTAACCTCCATTGATCCTTCTAAACTTGAATGGAATGTATAAGATGAAGAAGATGATGAGGTTTAGAGGTGGTGATGGTGTGTTTGGTTTTGGGCAGCCGATCAAGAGGGAGAGAGAGTGAAATTGGAGTGTGTAATCTTGTGAAGTGATAAGTGTAAGACATGGCCATACTTATACATGATCTCCACATTTTTATGCAACTTCAACAAGCAACCTCTAGTAAAATAATAGGATTAAATCAAGTAGGGGATTTGGAGTATGGGGGTGGGTCCCCTTGAGGGCTGAATTCGGTTTGGGGGGGGGGGGTATAGTTGCAAAATTTCAACTAAAGTCTAACTACAAGTTAGAACCCAAGTGTTGGATGGTATATGTTAGATTGTTTATTATTAGCGGGTGTTATGGCATACGGGGATCATGACTAGCCATAAATAATAAAACAAAGTGTCTGTCAAAAATTTTGTGTCCCGGGTACTGTCCGGTTATACGATTAAATACCGTTCCGTTAAAATGTTTAATTATGCCGAAAAAGGTCCTTTATGTATATTTTTGTAACATAAATTATTCCTGGTACTTAGGAAAATATACGGGACCGTTCTATAATGTTTTTGCACTTTATTAGTAATTTAAAATGCTGAGTTTGGTATTAAAGTGCATAATTTTTGTACTTGAAGTACGTTTTAGGCACATCCGGTCACTATAAACTTCACCTAGTGACGTAGTTCTACAATCCTCACCTCCCTACACTCACTACCAGTGTAGAAATCTATTCCCGGTTCATACTGGCCTTAGAGGCAATGTCTGCCTGATGCTGGTTATGTCAGCATGTTTAATGGGTATCCCGTAGTGTGCTCACTGTGCTTGTTGTGCATCAAGGTTGTCACTGATGTTTGTGTATAAATAATAGAGTGACAGTATAAAATGTGATGCATGAACATGTATGTATTAGAAATCAGTAAGCAGTTTAACCACAGTTGTAAGCAAGCACAGTAATTAAGCAGAAATTAAATATTAACTAATTCGTACGGATACCTGGTTTAGTGAGGGTTGTCACACATATGGAGCTCCCTGGGGAGTGGGATACCCGACTCATGGGTATCAAATACCTGCTCGACCTCCGATTCAGCCGCAGCCACCACGGTTTTCCCCACCAGAACAGGAGGAAATCCTCCACAGACTAAACAGGGTGGAACGGGAATTTCAAGAAGAATGTAGGAACAACCGGGGATTTCTCAAGGGCCTGGCAGGCTTGTTAAAAGGAAAGAAGAAGAGGGATCATTGAATCTCTATATGTATTGTTTTATTTCCTTATTTAAATCAAGTCCCTACGTGGACATTTATCTATGTACTTAGTCCCTACGTGGACTTGTCTTCTTTAGTCCCCGCGTGGACATCTATTTTAGTAATCAGTCCCTGCGAGGACTTGTATGTACAATTTAGCCCCTGCGTGGGCAAGTTATTTCTGTTAAAAGTCCCGTTTAGGGCAATATGTACTCCCAAAAGGATTGCTCACTTCATTGGAGGTTTAGCCCCAGAAATCAAAGCCAGTGTTAAGGCTTCAAGACCTGCTACTTTCATATCAGCAGCGGATCTATCTTTGTCTCTTACCTTAGATGCGGTTAGATTGAAATCGCTAAAGAATTCTGAAGAAGGTAAGAGAAAGCGTGAGGATGATAACTCACGTCGTTCAGACAAGAAACACAAGGGGAACCATGAGAACAAGAAGAGTTCAGGGTTCAACAAAGGTAACCAACAGTCGGGTGAGAAACCCAGGTGCAAAGTTTGCCAGAAGCATCACTTTGGAAAGTGCAGATTGGAATCGAACTCACGGACATAATCAAGGACTTTTGGATGTGGGATCTGCAAATCCAAGGAACACAAGACCTTAGATTACAAAAAGTTGAAGGATGTGACCTGCTACAACTGCAACGAGAAAGGGCACATTAAGTCAAACTGCCCAAAATATGCCAAGAAACCAGAAGAAGGTAAAAAGACCAACGCTAGGGTCTTCAGAATGGATGCCAAGGAGGCAGTGCGGGATGATAACGTGATAACAGGTACCTTTCTTATAAATGACGTTTATGCGAGGGTATTATTTGATTCAGGGGCGGATAAGTCATTTGTAGATAATAAGTTTTATAAGTTGCTGAATTTACCAGTTAAAACCCTAAGTGTGAAATATGAGGTAGAATTAGCTGATGGTACCTTAGAAATCGCCTCAACCGTGTTAGATGGATGTTTCATATCCATTAGGAACCACTCTTTTCCGTTATCCTTACTTCCTTTGAAGTTAGCTGGTTTCGATATAGTAATAGGCATGGATTGGTTGTCTCACAACCAGGCCCAGATCGTTTGTGCTAAGAAGCAAGTAGTTGTCAGAACTCCTCATGGCGAGCCTCTGACAATTCAAGGAGATACTAAGTACGGAATTCCTGAGCAAGTGTCCATGCTCAAGGCGTCAAGGTGTTTGACGAAGGGTTGTGTTATCTACATGGCACAAGTAACTATTGATGAACCAAAGCCTAAGATCGAAGACATACCCATTATCTCTGAATACCCAGAAGTATTCCCTGAAGAACTACCTGGTTTACCCCCAGATAGGCAAGTGGATTTCAGGATCGACATTATTCCTGGAGCAGCACCTATTGCAAGAGCACCTTACAGATTGGCACCAACAGAGATGAAGGAATTGAGAACACAACTAGATGATTTGCTAGCCAAAGGTTTTATTAGACCTAGCTCATCTCCTTAGGGAGCACCAATCCTGTTTATGAAGAAAAAGGATGGCTCGATGCGTCTGTGCATCGATTATCGAGAGCTTAACAAAGTTACCATCAAGAATCGGTATCCATTACCCAGGATCGACGACTTGTTCGTTCAGCTTCAAGGAGCAAGTTATTTTTCCAAGATCGACTTAAGGTCAGGATATCCTCAACTGAAGGTCAAAGATGAAGATGTACATAAGACTGCATTTAGGACTCGTTACGGTCATTATGAGTTCTTAGTGATGCCTTTTGGACTCACTAATGCACCAGCCGCATTCATGGATCTCATGAACCGCGTCTGCAAGCCCAACATGGATAAATTTGTCATCATCTTCATCGATGATATTCTTATTTACTCGAAGACTCAAGCCGACCATGAGAAGCACCTCCATTGCATTCTGAAACCGCTTCATCGAGAAAAGCTCTACGCCAAATTCTCTAAGTGTGAATGTTGGCTTCGTGAAGTCCAATTTCTTGGACATGTGGTTAGTGAACGCGGAATCCAGGTAGATCCCGCTAAGGTTGAAGCTGTCATGAACTGGCAAGAGCCGAAGACGCCCACAGAGATTCGCAGCTTCTTGGGATTGGTAGGATATTACAGGCGTTTCATTGAAAAATTTTCAAGGTTTGCTGCACCCCTAACTTCTTTGACTAGGAAGAATATAAAGTTCGATTGGGGTCCTAAGCAACAAGAATCCTTCGATATTCTCAAGCAAAAGTTGAGCAATGCTCCTGTTTTGACATTGCCTGAAGGTATCAAGGAATTCGTGGTTTACTGCGACGCATCGCACACTGGTATGGGATGTGTGCTTATGCAAAAAGGCAAGGTTATTGCCTATGCTTCTCGACAGTTAAAAATGCACGAGAAGAACTACACCACCCATGACTTGGAGTTGGGTGCCGTTGTATTTGCACTAAAACTGTGGAGGCATTATTTGTATGGAATCAAGTGTGTGATCTATTCTGATCACAAGAGCCTCCAGCACCTCTTTAACCAAAAGGATTTAAACATGAGGCAGCGCCGATGGATGGAGACGTTGAATGATTACGATTGTGAAATCCGATACCATCCAGGCAAGGCGAATGTAGTCGCTGATGCCTTGAGCAGGAAGGAAAGAGTTAAACCCATTAGAATAAATGCCAAGGGCATGGAAATAAAGAATAGTTTGAATGAGAGGTTGTTAGCTGCGCAGAAGGATGCTGTATTGGAAGTTAACTATCCTGCTGAAAAGCTAGGAGTAACTGAAGAACAGTTATCCTATGGCCAAGACGGAATCCTAAGGCTAAATGGATGAATATGGGTTCCAGTTTATGGAGGACTTCGGGATATTATTCTCTAGGAAGCCCATAGTTCTAAATATTTCGTTCATCCTGGAGCTGATAAGATGTACCAGGATCTAAAGGCAAACTATTGGTGGATAGGTTTGAAGAAATCTATAGCCACTTATGTGGCCAAATGTTTGACATGCGCACAAGTTAAAGCTGAACATCAAAAGCCGTCAAGTTTGCTACAACAGCCTGAACTTCCCACTTGGAAGTGGGAGATGGTGACAATGGATTTCATCACCAAGTTACCAAAGACAAAGAAAGGAAATGATACTATATGGGTGATAGTAGATAGACTGACAAAGTCAGCACATTTCCTACCCATTAAGGAGACTTATAGCTCCGACATGTTAGCCCATTTGTACGTAGATAAGATTGTATCTCTACATGGCATACCAGTGTCTATTATCTCTGACAGAGATACCCGATACACATCACATTTTTGGAAAAGTTTCCAACAATCTTTGGGCACGCGCTTAAATTTCAATACGGCTTACCATCCTCAGACGGACGGGCAGAGTGAGCGTACAATCCAAACATTGGAAGACATGCTTCGTGCATGCGTGATTAACTTAGGTGGTAGTTGGGATAACCACCTGCCATTAATCGAGTTCTCGTATAACAATAGCTATCATACCAGCATTAAGGTTGCGCCTTTCGAGGCCTTGTACGGTAGAAAATGCAGAACGCCCGTTTTTTGGGCGGAAGTTGGAGATGTCCAACTGACAGGACCTGAAATAGTCTTTGAAACGACGGACAAGATTGTCCAGATTCGAGATCGCCTGAAAGCTGCCAGAGGTAGGCAGAAAAGCTACGCAGATTTAAAGCGTAAACCTCTGAGATTCGAGGTAGGTGACAAAGTGTTACTTAAAGTATCACCCTGGAAAGGGATAATGCGATTTGGGAAGAAAGGCAAGTTAAGCCCGAGATACATAGGACCATTCGAGATCATCGAATGTGTCGGATCAGTTGCTTATAAGCTAAATTTGCCTGAAGAGCTCAGTGGCAATCACAATGTATTCCACATCTGCAATCTGAAGAAATGCCTAGCTGACGAATCACTAGTCATACCACATACAGATGTGCACATAGAAGAGAGCTTGAAGTTTGTTGAAAAACCTGTGTCGATCGAGAATCGACAGGTTAAGAAGCTTCGAATGAAGCATGTACCGATCGTAAAAGTAAAATGGGATGCCCGTAGAGGTCCCGAGTACACGTAGGAGGTAGAGTCCACAATGAAAGAAAAGTATCCTTATTTATTTCAGTAAATCTCGAGGTCGAGATTTCTTTTAAGGGGGTGAGGATGTGACACCTTGAAAATTCATGTCCAATAATGTATTGACACGTGTCACAAGCTTTGAACATGTGAAAGAATACTCTAGAGGGACTAAAGTTGACAAACAAGGAAAGTATGTGAATTTAAGGGTTTAAAATGTCAACAATGGATAAATATACTTTAAAATAGCCCTACATGATGTTTATGCCCTTAAACGAATGAATCATGGATCATACGAAGCTAATTGTGAAAGAAAGTGAGAGATTACAGACTACAGGGGTTAAATGTGTCAACATGTTTAAAGTATACCTCTGAGTGACCTTTTAGCAAACCCGAAGCTTTGTAACGATTAATTATGCTCACTAGAATAAGTGGTAAAAAAATTTTCACAAGGTTTCGATTCCGTATGGGAAAGTTATGCTAACATTCGTATGCGAGGGGTTAAAAGCGTAAACGTTGAAACTTAAGGCTTTTCGGGCGACCATAAAAGTGACCAAGGACTCCACAAAGATTGGTTATGTATTGGAGTCCTTAGAAATCAATTTAGGGGCTTAAAGTGCAAAACAAGAAGTTAAAACAAGTTTTAAAAGGACCGGGGGCCAAAATGCAAAAGTTGAAACTTGTGTAACCTGACCACCACCCTCACGTGGGCCGCATAAGGCTACTGCCAATCCTTACGCGGGCCGCCTGCGACTGCCAGAACCAGAAAACACAGACAGGTGTCTGTTCAGCCCTTTAACCGACTTGGATTGCTTGTTTTGCATACCATGGGCGACCCCAACTGGTTTTTAGGCACTAGGGACACATGTTTATCATCAGGGAACATGTATAGCATTGTTTGGCCCCATCTTGATCAATCAAGATCACTATATAAAGACCCACAATGTTGCAACTTTGATCGTTCATTCAAACTTCGCTTCTGATCATTTCTGGAGCACAAGAGCCTTCCCTAAACATCACTAGTCGTGCATAGGACCTTGGTAAGTATCCTTAACCTTCCTTAATCGTGTTTTACTTAGTTTATAGCTTAAAAGTCAAACCGTCGTAATTAAGGTTTGACTTAACGATTAATCGCTAATGGTCCAGCGATCAGTCAAAGTAAAGGTAGTTATAAGTTGGCAATTATGTGGGCGTTAAAACCTTAAAAGGGCACCCTCTGATTCCCGCTCTAACTAGGTCGTTTGTCGGGTCAAAGTTGGTTATAAAAAGTCAACAGAACCTTAATTTTCAAATTAACACGCAATTAGCAATGTAGAAGACATGTAACCCGTTTTGCCACTCATATAACTTGGTAATCAATGTAAGAACATGTCTAAGCATGTTCGGTCCGACAATTTTCAGTTTAGACTCGGTTCGGAACCGAAAGTCGCGAAATTTAACTTTCGCTTTGACTTTCAGTTCTGACCCGTAGTAGCATGAATTAGAAATGCCTTAGAGCTTCATTAGGACCGGGTTACATGATAGTATAACCCTCTGTGGTTGGTTTGTTGATTGTCCGATTCGTTTACACGTTTCCGTTAATTGCTTAATGTTGACCATAATGCCCTTTTGACCATAAAACGAGAATTTTGGAAATGTGAGAGGACAATAATCTTTGTTACTGATTTATAAACATGTCCCTAAATTTTCACATCAGTTGGAGGTCTAGATTAGGAGTTATGCTTAATAGCGTAATTAGAACGCTTTTTATGAATTAAACGGCGTAATTAGCATAAAGCCTATCTTTGTTACTTGATTATACATTCATAATACACAACCTCAACTTTATTTTTTTTATATAAACTTACTACTTAAATCTCATGTTTTATAGGTAGAATTAAACATTAATATAATTAATATATAAGCTATGTTTAAATAACGTACCAAATCGTATATTACTATTACATATTATGCCTTATAATAGGCCATTACTATATTAAACAAGAGGTTGAAAAAGAAAACTAATCCAAACTTACGGCAGATCATAAACATAGCCATTTGGTCCATTTTGGCTCCTTTATTTTTCCCCACCTAATTACATAATAATAATAATAATAATAATAATAATAATAATAATAATAATAATAATAATAATAATAATAATAATAATACTTTATAATATGCTATAGAAATCAAACGTAAAGTTGTCAAATGTGAATGACTGTGTGCGGCCAGAACTAGATCCGCAGCCCAACATGGGCAGCCTACCCATTGGTTATTTTTATGGCTCTCATCTCCCACCTAAATCACACTTAATACCCTCTTAACACCAACTCATTTCCTTAACTTCCCGAGACATTTGAATGCTTTAATAACCAAAACCTTCACAACCATTATACACATCCTGTTTCTACACCCTCACAACACCCCTCGCGAACACACCTACTGATTAAGCAACCAAGAAACATCCCGTTCGAAGTTCGCCGGAACCGTTCTATTACTATCGAAAACCCGCAACCACGATATCACCTCTCGACAACCTCACTTCACCTCTGTGTAACCTGCGACGAGACAGACGGAACCGGAGCTTTCGCCGGAGTTTTTACAATCCGTTTTACCACTCTCCAACCTCACCGCAAAACAACCGAAACCTCGACGGCTGGACTTGTAAGCTGCCGGAGATCGAAGACGGCACCGGAGAATCCAGACGTTACCGAAGATATACGGAGATCGACGGAAGCCGTTTTGCCTTGTTCCGGAGTTCACGGGAACAACGTCACAAGTTCATCACCGTTGATCGGTATACCCTTTACCATTGAAGATACATATCCGAGACCGGACATGATCCTTGGGACGAACCGGACTCCACTTGAACGGACATCTGAAACATGTCCGCTCCTTATCAAATACCTCCGAAGACGAACCTCCATTCAAGTGCGTCTGGACGAATGACGTCATCTCAGTTGACTACTATAAATACCCCATCAAGTACAAAGCCAAGTACGATATTCTGAACCTTCGTCCCTATTTTCTCTCTCTACTTTCTCTCTCTATCAATACTTATCCTCACGCCGGAGGGTGGTCGCAGAGGGGCCCTCCCATCTCTGCGGCGAGCCTAACGGTTTTCTGTTTCGCAGGACTGTTCTCCAAGCTCACTTACAAGATCCAAACCCTCGTTTACAGGCTCCGGCCTAAACACGATTCTTTGGTTCTTCAATTGGCGCCATCCGATCTCAAAGCTCTTAGTCCTTCACTCTGGTGAATTTCTTGAGCAAAGAACTGACAAATTGCGGCCTCAGGTTCCGTGAATCTGGGATCCATAGCTGTTAGCACACAAACCACAGCACCAGCAAGTACTGTTTCCACAACCTCAGCTGCCTTAAGCTCGGGACCGGGAACAACCTTGCCATTTATTCTGCTCCCTACTTCACAAACGTCAGAGTTTGACGCGGAGTTTCTTTCCAAAAATGCAAGTCTTCTGCGAAGGTTGAAAGCGCAGCAGGCTAGGGATGAGCAGATCCTCGGTTTACGAACCAGGCTTTTTCATGAGGAAACTCCGGTAAGGACTATGGGTCCTACAATGTTCACCCCTCCTACTTTCTCCACAGTTGTCACCTCGGAAACTTACACTGGATATGTGCAAGGTTCGTCCGGACCATCTCCAGCGATGGCAATACGAAATGAAGCGCAGATGGATGTAGTTAATGATCCGGAGCTCACCAAGCCATATCACCCAGTTTCCATGACTGCCAAGTCAAAGTTCAGCGCTCGCATCACACATGCCAAGCTTCCTCCGAAGCTCAAAATGCCAACTACAGTAAAAAAGTATGATGGTACAACTGATCCAGATGATCATATGTTCGATTTCGATGGAGCTGCACGAGTCGAACAGTGGCCGATGCCGGCGTGGTGCTTCATGTTCGCACAAACACTAACCGGGGCTGCCTGGGTGTGGTTTGATGCTTTGAATGAAGGAGAGATAAATGACTTCGAGGAGTTTCGAAGATCTTTCCTTCAGAATTTTAGCCAACAGCGACACTACTCCAAAGAAATCACCGAAGTTCATAACATCCGGAGAAAGGATGGAGAATCTTTGGATAGTTTCATTGACCGGTTCAACCGGGAAAGTATGCAGATCAGTGGGCTAGTTGACCAGTTAAGGATCTCCGGATTCTGTCACGGTGTCCGGAACAATCAATTGGTTGAGAAATTACACGAAAACCTTCCAAAGACGATGGAAGTACTCATAGAACGAGCCAGAGCTTTCGCTCGAGGTAAAAACGCATGTAACCCAGCTCCGGAGTCAGATCATAAGATGTCTTCCTGGAAGAAAAACGGTGGATCGGTGTTTGACAAAACTCCATCTGGGAGTAGGGGACGACCGCACCCTTACAACAGGAACGACAGACCTCCACGTGGAAGAAGCTCCGGATCAAGGTTTTACAACTTATCGGACCTTTCCAAAACTCCCAGTGAAATTCTCAGTGCAGAAGGGGCAAACTTCCCTGCTCCACCAAAACTCCGAAACCCAGGAGATAAGAATTCCAAGAAATACTGTGATTACCATCATGCTCGAGGTCACAACACAGACGATTGCTGGTCCCTGAAGCAAGAAATAGAAAAAGCAGTGCGGTCCGGATAATTGTCGCATCTAGTAAAAGAAGTAAAGGAAGGAAAATCTTCGGGAAATTCGGGAGATAATCCGAACAACCAACCGGCAATTTGTATGATCAGGAGAGCAGATAACCAAGGCATCAAGCGGTCCAGCCACCATATGGCCGCTTGGATGCAGCAGCCCATTGCTTTCACTCCCATAAATCTTGAAGAAATCAAGGACGGACCGATCATAGTGTCTGCGATCATAGCAGGCCACAAGGTCCGGAGGGTTTATGTTGACAGCGGAAGTGCCACCGAAATCATGTACAAGCAGTGTTTTCAACAGCTAGCCCCACAGACCAAGGCAAAGTTGATCCAAGTCTCAATGCCGTTGGTAAGTTTCTCCGGAGAGGTGGTGCAACCCATAGGGCAAATTACTTTGCCAACAACGTTGGGAGAAGGAAGACTGGTCCGAACTGTCAATTTAACGTATGTGGTAGTAGAAGTAAGGTCCGTTCATAATGTTATTCTAGGGAGGCCCGGTATGTGTGCCTTCGGTATCATCAGTTCTACCATTCATGGGTCGTTAAAATTCCCCACCGAAGCAGGAGTGGCAACTATGCACTCCGAGTCAACAATTTACGTAGCTGAAATACGATAAAGCAATGGTACTGACAAGCCTCCGAACCTCCTCACAGAGGAATGGGCTATCCACCCGCATTTTCCGGAACAAAAAATTGCAGTCGGGGCTCAGCTTCCCGAACGTACCAAAAAGAAGTTGTGGAAGCTCTTGTCTAATTCTCTCGACGTATTTTCCTGGCAAACCTCCGACATGGTGGGAGTTCCTCGATGCTTGGCTGAACATAAGCTGAAGGTGTCGCATTCAGCAAAGCCAGTAGCTCAAAGAAAAAGAAACATGGCTCCAGCGCGTAACAAAGCCATCTCCGAGGATGTAAGAAAGTTATTAAGTGCCGGTATCATCAGGGAAGTACGGTACCAAACATGGGTCTCCAATCCGGTAATGGTAACAAAGAAAGATAAAACATGGAGGATGTGCGTCGATTTTTCTGATCTGAACAATGCTTGTCCGAAGGATTGTTATCCTTTGCCGGAGATAGATTTAAAGATTGATTCTCTTTCTAGCTTCCGTCTTAAATGCTTCCTAGATGCGTATAAAGGTTACCATCAAATTCAAATGGCTTTGGAAGACGAAGACAAGACCGCGTTTGTAACAAACGAGGGTCTCTTCTGTTATACCAAAATGCCATTCGGATTGAAGAACGCCAGAGCTACGTACCAAAGGCTGATGGATAAAGCGTTCAAAGACCAGATCGGAAGAAATCTGGAAATTTATGTGGACGACCTGGTCATAAAAAGCCAGGCCGAAGATAACATGATCGATGACATACTCGAAACTTTCACCAGGCTTCGGAGTATCAACCTTAAACTTAACCCCAAAAAATGCTCCTTTGGTTTAGAAGAAGGAAAGTTTCTCGGTGTGTGGATAACCCAGTCCGGAATCCAGGCACATCCGGATAAAATCAAAGCGGTAGTCTCCATGCAGCCTCCCAAAACTGTCAAAGAAATTCAGTCACTAAACGGAAAGCTCGTTGCTCTCCATCGTTTTGTCTCAAAAGCGGCCGATCGCTCTATTCCTTTCATGAATGTGTTGAAAAAACGAACGGGAAAAGGCCAAATAGAGTGGACACCGGAAGCCGATTCGGCATTTCAGGAGTTAAAAGTTTGCCTTGGATCCTTGCCCACCCTAACCGCTCCAATTACCGGAGAAACTGTCACAGTTTATCTCTTCGCCTCTCATTTCGCTATAAGTGCAATACTTGTAGTGCATCGGAATCAAGCACAAATTCCGGTCTACTACGTAAGCCGCATCCTGAAAGATTATGAAACTCGGTACCCGATGATTGAAAAATTAGCACTCGCTTTGGTACATGCCTCTAGACGCCTCCGAAGATACTTTCAAGCTTTCAATATAGAAGTGCAGACTGACCTCCAGATCCAGCAAATTCTCAGAAAGCCAGAGGTCTCCGGACGCCTTACTAAGTGGGCAATTGAACTCAGCGCTTTCGATATCACCTATCGTACCAGAGGACCGGTGAAAGGCCAGGCAGTGGCAGATTTCCTCACGGAGGTCCCAACCGGAGAAAGCACCAAAGAAAAATCCGCCCTGCCAAGGGTATGGAACTTATATACGGATGGAGCCTCCAGCAAAGAAGGATCGGGGGCAGGGTTAATCCTAATAGATCCAGAAGGGATAGAATACACTTATGCTCTGCGGTTCGAGTTCAAAACCTCAAACAATGAGGCAAAATATGAGGCTCTCCTTGCAGGACTCCAAACCGCGGCCAAGGCCGGTGCAACTTCCGTACTAGCACATGTTGATTCATTATTGGTAGCCAATCAAGTTAGCGGAGAGTACGAAGCACGAGAGGATAACATGGTTCGGTATCTTCAGCAAGTTAACAGCTTAATCTCCTCTTTTGACTCTTGCAAGATAGTACACATACCGCGGAGTAAGAACAAAAAGGCCGATGCCTTAAGCAAGCTCGCGTCTGTAGCATTCTATCATTTATCCAAAGAAGTTTTAGTCGAAACCTTGCAAGCCCCGGCCATCCAACAGACGGGGTCGGTCATGTCAGTCTCCATGCTTGAAAAATCTTGGATGACTCCGATCGTGGATTACTTGAAAGAATGGACGCTCCCAGAAGACAAAGCTCAGGCCAGGAAGCTAAGGGTAAAAGCGTTGCAGTATCAGATTCACGATGGGCAACTTTACCGTAAGACCTTTTTAGGTCCGCTCCTGAAATGCTTAACACCGAAGGAAGCCAGCTACGTCATAAGGGAAATCCACTGGGGAATATGCGGCATCCACGCCGGACCAAGGATGGTCATAGCTAAAGTCATGAACGCCGGATACTTCTGGCCGGGTATGCATCAAAGCGCGGTTAATAAGTTACAATCATGTGAAGACTGCCAATGGCACGCTCCCGTTAGTCACCGAGCCAAGAACAACCTCGTTCCTGTAACTTCGGCCTGGCCGTTTCAGAAATGGGGGATTGACATTGTGGGTCCTTTCCCTGTTTCCACCGGAGGGGTAAGGTTCCTGTTGGTTGCCATTGACTATTTTACAAAATGGATTGAAGCCAAACCCCTCTGGACCATCACAGGAGATCAAGTACTGAGGTTTGTTTGGGAAAACATAGTGTGCAGATACGGGATGCCGCTATGTATAGTCAGTGATAACGGGAAGCAATTTGCAGAGAAACCATTCAAGACATGGTGCGAAAGAATGCACATTGAGCAGAACTTTGCTTCGGTTTCCCATCCCCAGGCCAATGGGCAGGTAGAAAGAGCCAACCGCAGCATTGTGGAAGGCATTAAAAAGCGCCTGGGGAAGGAAGGCGTTTCGTGGGCAGATGAGCTCCCGCACGTCCTATGGGCCCACCGGACGATGCCGAAGACAAGCAATAGGGAAACTCCCTTCAGTTTAACATACGGTACCGAAGCAGTCATTCCCGCTGAAGTAGGGATACCTACCCCCCGTATGCAGCTAAGTCAAGAAGAAAACGAACGAGAACTCCTTCTGAACCTGGACCTAGCCGAAGAAAGGAGGGAACTTGCGGCGATCCGAGAAGCGAAATATAAAAAAAGAGTTGGAAAAACATTACAACTCAAAAGTGAAAGAGGTCCGGTTTAAGGTCGGAGACTACGTCATGCGGAGCAATGAAGCAAGCTTGGTTGAAGGCACCGGAAAGATGGCTCCAAAATGGGAAGGTCCCTACCTAGTCAACACCGCAGGAAAGGACGGTGCATATACACTCAAGAAAATGGACGGGACCCTCGTCCCGCGTACATGGAATGGAGCGCACCTAAAGAAGTGTTTTCTTTGAAGTCTTTCCTGTTTTTAAAAAAAATAATAATAACACAACTGTAACATGGAAGTTGCGGCCTCCATCACTTTTCTTTTTTCCTTGTAAATGCGGATGGTTTTTTCCCGCACAAGACAATTTTTAATTCCAAGAACCGTGGAAGGTTTTACCCACGGATTATTTGAAATGTTTTTACCATTTGATAACCGGAGAAACTTAAACTCTGGATTATAAATAGATTAATGAAATATTTCTATCACCAAAAAGTTGCAACACAAGTACACCCTCGGCCGAACTAGGGACACTAACCCTAAAAGGTAAGGACGAACTAGCCTCGTTCGTGCTTTTCCTTCACTTAAAAATTATCATAACAAAATGAAACAAATCGGATACGTGCCTTAAAATGAACGTTCAAGAAAAAAGAAAATGTAAAACACAAAACATGGACGCATGTATAAACAAGTGATTACATCAAAAATTGACTGGACTTGTATAAACCGGAAAAGTACAAAGTCATTTACAAAGGATAATTGTCAAACATAAGTAAAAGCATCATTACATTCATCCAAATTCAAAATGAGGTGCATGCCCCAAGTTTCCGGACATGTCCACCTACCAAAGAGCTAAACAAATCGAAAACTTCCGAGGTGCATACCCCAAGGAACCAGGTATCTCCACCTCACTTCTCTGAAGAACCTCCACCTGCAAAGAAGAGAGCCTTTTTGATTTCAGCAAGAGGCGCATTAATAAGCTTCGGAAGGTCCTCCACCACCGGAAACTTAAGGGTATCAAAGCAGGCAACCGCAGCATTTAGATCCTCGGCAGCGTTACGATTCAACATCGGGACATCTTTGAAAGGGGTCTTCTTCTGCAGAGCATGTACATAGCCATTATGCAAACCGGAGTTAATGCCCACAGCACTCATCGCATTATTAACTGCGGCCACGGCGGCAGTCATTTCCGGGCCCTTGTGGATGTTCTTTGCCAAAAGCTTGGCCCCTTCCGAAAGCATCCAAATCTTCGTTGCTTGAAGTTCTTCCACCCTAACTTTCAGGGAATCATTCCCCGCCTCCATCTCCTTTTCACGCCCTTTCATTTCCTCAACCTGCATCTTCAAATCAGCTCCCTCTGATTTGAGCACGTCCCGCTCTGCCAAAAGAGTTAGAAAAAATAGCAAAAGTAAAAGCACAAAGAAAAAGGAAAGAAGGAGCGTACCAGCCACCATGTTCGCATAAGCTACGCGGGCATTCTCAAAAGATACCTCCATCTTCGCCAAAACCTCCTTTTGCTGATCATCTTTCTGCTTCATGGATTCGGAGAAGCTCTTTAACTCAGCCGCAATCTTATCGCGGTCCTCCGCAGCAGAGGCAGCAGCCGCTTGAGAAGATTGATTCTGACTAGTCAAAGACTTAATCTTCTCTTGTTGGGACTGTAGTTCTTGAGAAAGCTGGACAACCTTCTTCTCCGCATCCGGACTCCTTTGAATCTTGCGCTTTAAGGAGCGAGTCTCCTTCTCTAAATTCTCCCGTACCGACTCCGCTTCTACCCATCGTCGATAGAGCTCCGTCACGAAGATGTTTGACTGGGCTTGGTTAGTCAAAACCGCAGCACCTAGATCTGGGTTCTTCATCTTCCGGCTTCTGGCATGGTCTATCGGAGTATTTATGTTAAAAAGGAGAGTTTTTGCAACCAGTGCGTCCATCACTGAGTCCTTATTCCGAACATCCCAATCAGGAACAAATTTGTCTTCAGCAATTGCCAGATCAATATCCATGTCATCCGAGAACAAATCTGCATATCGAAAAAAGGACAACAACTCAGGTCCGAACCAAGATGAAGGAAGAGAAGACACTTGATCTTCCTCATCATCAATAAAACGGTCCGGACCTAAAGATGAGTCCAGCATCGTACCTGAAAAAGTCACCACCTTGGGTTCACCATGGGCTTTCCCTTTCTCCTTACTTGAAATCTCCGGAATCTCCGTCTCCATATTCTCTGCCTCAGTACTTGGAATAAAACCACCGGAAAAGGTAGGAGTCGGCTTATTACGAGCCAATGCGGCCTCCTCCCTAGAAAACTTACCTCCGGTAAGATGCTCGTCCAGCTCTTCCATTACATTACCTTCGGAGTGAGAATCCTTCCTCGATTTCTTGGACCTTGGCAAAGGAAGAGGATCAGTGGAACGTATCTGGACGGGCTCATTCTTCCTCTTGCGATAGCGCACCTTCAGATCCGCATCCGGTACAGCACCCTTGTTTTTCAAAGAAGAAGGTCGATATTGAAGGGCCTCATCCAAACTGCGAAACTCCGGATCACTATCCACGTCGTCAAGGATAGATTTTTTACCAACTTGTGATCCGGACGAACCACTAGCATCCTTTAAAGATATCGGAAGGGAGGAAGCAACTTCGGTAGTAGCTTGCTCAGATACACTTTGGGGGACAGAAGAAGTTGCTTCGGCAGCAGATGGCCCAGTCACATTCGGATCCACCAGTGGGCGGATCGGATGAGCCGAAGGTGCCACCTGTTTCATCAACGGAACATCCTCTTCACCTTGTTCCTCGAAATCAAAGTCAAAAACGTCCGTACTCGGAACCTTTAGAGCATCAAGAAGAGACATTGCGGCACCTGCATTCTCAAAACAAAAAGAAAGTTAGCAAAACAACTAAGTAATGGTGCCGAAGGGGATGTAAAGGGCCGGAACTTACGATCACGCTTTCGGCGAATAATCGGCCAATCCCTATCCCCTTGGGCCCAGGAAAAACTGACTCGACCTAACCAAAGGAAATGCTCAGAAAGGGGACGAATGGGGGATTTATGCTCAAGCAAGGCACGGACAAGACTTTCGTTAAAAACAAAGTCTTCACCAAGATCGAAGGACATCGTCTGATCTTTGAAGCGCCACCTCATATCCTCCGGTAGACAGCGGTCATCCAGCCAGAAAAAATTATCCTTCCAATTTTTTAAGCTAGACCGCTCGCTGGAGGACGGGGAAGGGACACCCTTCCGGTGCGCGAATGTATACCAGTCTCCGGCCGTGATAAACTCATAAAAATATTGAAAAACATTCAGGTCCGGTTTCTGGTCTAGGGCTCGGCAAGAAATTTCAAAATGGTTAATACGGCTAAGACCGAACGGATTAACTTGGCAAATATGAACCCTAAAAAACTGTAGAACCCTAATCAAGAAACGAGAAAAAGGAACCCTATAGTTCGCGAAATTACAGACGCGAGTATAAAAGGGAAACTTCCCTTGACGGAATGGATATATGGCTTCCTTTTCGGAGGAAAGGACCGGGTGAAGATCTAGAGGAATCCTGTAATCTCTAATAAACTTATCCAACTGACGTTGGGTAAGCACACTCACATTCTCCGCAAGATTCTCCTTACCAGGAGCCATACTTAAAAGATAAAAAGAAAAGGACGCACCTTTCTCTGAAGAAGAAGAAGAGGTAAAAGAGGATAGACAGCAAAGAAGATGATAGGAGAAGGAAAAAGTGAAAATGAAAAAGTGAAAAGTAAATTTATAGAAAAAGTAAGGCGGTGGGGGGCCATCAAGTCAAACCGTCACTTCTCACGAATTCCAACGCAAGGAGTCGCTACCGTCACAGGTGGGTGACCGACAGACAAGTCACAAAAGACCCCCATGCCACATCATCGCCGTTTTAAACACGCCACGTCATTTATTCGGACCACTCCAGCAGCGACACGTCATCCGAGTAGGACAAAAAACTTGAAGTAACAGTTTGCCAAGTCTCTACCGAGACTTAACAAACTGGGGGACTTGAAGATACATATCCGAGACCGGACATGATCCTTGGGACGAACCAGACTCCACTTGAACGGACATCTGAAACATGTCCGCTCCTTATCAAATACCTCCGAAGACGAACCTCCATTCAAGTGCGTCTGGACGAATGACGTCATCTCAGTTGACTACTATAAATACCCCATCAAGTACAAAGCCAAGTACGATATTCTGAACCTTCGTCCCTATTTTCTCTCTCTACTTTCTCTCTCTATCAATACTTATCCTCACGCCGGAGGGTGGTCGCAGAGGGGCCCTCCCATCTCTGCGGCGAGCCTAACGGTTTTCTGTTTTGCAGGACTGTTCTCCAAGCTCACTTACAAGATCCAAACCCTCGTTTACAGGCTCCGGCCTAAACACGATTCTTTGGTTCTTCAACCATAAATCCTTTCGTTTTATTTCTCTACATTTGAATCAAATAGAATGTCAAGCATTGACAATTATCATATATATAAAGTTGATAACAGTGGGTTTTTGTTTTGATCATTTTTAATGAAGAAGACGAACTGACAAGCTCTGTTCAAATGTCTTTTTAAAACTAAAAACTTTTCAGAATTAAAGATGTGGTCCAGTGGTTGTAGCCACTCCGATGCATCCGGTTTCCTCGCGGGTTCTACCCAACCCCATACGGTTTATATTATTAACAATGAAACCCAATAACTAAGATGCAAATGAACCAATAAAAGGATTTCAGTATATGAAGTTTTCAAAGACAAAGTCAGTGGTTGGATCAGTGGGATTTGGGACGGTAGAAACCGAGTTCGAACCCGGCCACCATTGTTCTTTTGTATTGTTTTTGATGTTTTGTGTATTAATATTTAGTTTTTTTGAGAAATAGATTATATATATACAATAAAATTATCTAAAAGCACTTAAATTACTTATCTAAAAACATTCAAATTGATTATTTTAAAAATCAATTACTAAATTAAGTCCTACTATTTAAGTGAAATTCCACGTTCTCGTTATAGGATAATCTCCATTGATCCAAGTTTCTCAATCTTTACTCGTGCGTTATTTTACAATGAATCGCAACGCAACCACTCATAATCTCGAGACTTCGTCAACCCCGCGCGCGCAGTTTAGCATTACTATACGCAAAAATTGTGAGTACACTCGACCCATTTACTTTTAAAACCACTTTTGGGTTGTAACATGTTACCTTACAAAAATTACACTTACACACACACTTAACATGCTTTATGAACTCAATCCATTATACATGCTACTTGTTATGCTTGATAATACATGCTTTATACTATGTTATACCCTCGCTTAACAAATATAGCGCTATAGGAGTAGCACACCACCCGACGGGGGTTTGTTAGGTCAATATACTATACGGTCTCGTCACTTTTGTGTCGAGGGATGCTAAATACTAATGGACACTTTGGGTTAAAACGTAATGTTATGCATGCTAGTTACCTCGTATACAAATTGCCATGTGGATTCGAGTAAAATGCTTTATACTTATGCTATACTATTTAAACCTTGTGTACTCGCCTTTGCTTTTGCATTGAACTTTATTTTAACATGTTACAGGTTGACGATGATGATATGAAACGAAGTAGCGTTGATGCCTAGATACACATATAGACATTTAGGTTTAAATGTTGTATCAATTTTGCTTATGTTGTTATGTATTTCTTTTGAACTTGTTATTTGAGTTTATGTAATGTTGACAATTTGAGGTTATGAAATGAAATGGGAATTATTTAATTATCGTCACATAAGGGTTATGAAGTCTCTTGCAATCTTCACACTTCGTCTCATCCCGATGTTTTCGCCATTGGTTGGGGTGTGACAGATTGGTATCAGAGCCATAACTATAGGGAATTAGGTAGAATTGCCATGCTTTTTACCTAGTCTATAGTTCTAGAGCTTTATTCTCATGCTTTGCTTGAACTACTTGCATGTTACTTTATTTGCTCATTATTTATTCTCTTTTGATCTTTAAACATATATGTCACTTATGTGTTAATACGTGACATACTATTCTTATGTGTTAATACATGTTTTATTATGTGTTAATATTTGTTTTAATACTTCAATCTTCATGTACCATTCTTGACATGTTTATACTTGTTTGTTTAATCTTCAACATACGCTTTTCCTCATACATTTTAGTCGACTATTCTAAATCCGCAAACACTCGCATTATACAAACGAGACAACTTCACCAAGCTAGGCGTGAAACCCACAATTTGGTGAACGACTCTCAATCTACCTATTCTTTTTATACGAGATCCATCATCAAGCTAGGAGTGAAGTCCTCGTCTTGATGAAGAATTTCAATTTCAAATTCTAGTGGACCCTCGTCAACGTGTTGAAATTAAATTTTCACCCGACGAGTACCAACCACACTTAGGATACTAAATCGCCAAGTTAGGGTTGAAACCCGCACCTTGTCGACTAGT
Organism: Helianthus tuberosus; assembly: GCA_030545235.1. NCBI lineage: Eukaryota > Viridiplantae > Streptophyta > Magnoliopsida > Asterales > Asteraceae > Helianthus > Helianthus tuberosus. The sequence continues at coordinate 471,723 of CM060387.1, forward strand.
TTCACTCCTTGATTTTCATAAATCCCGCCAAGTCTCGAAATTTCAATTGATTTGGGACATGTAGTAACCGGAAGGGTAAATACCGTTAACTGACTTGTCGGCGAGAGTATTCCACCTATTAGGCCAAAGCATGCTCCCCAAATTCAAAAGACCTTTCGACCACTTTGGTTAGTCAAGGTTCCGTTTTGGAACCATCAAAATTTTAATCAAACATATGTTCTACTATTTATTTTATACGATGCAATCTTTCAAATTCGAATTTACTTTCGATATTTACTCCTCACACACATACACAACATACTAAATCCTTTTCATACATTTATACATATGCATGATTTCATATAATTTAAATTCATATCCCTTGCAACAACAAGTGGAGACATATCATCGAGATATGAGTGATTTCCTTACCTTGACGATTAACTCCACTCCCCTTTCCTTAAAACGACCTCACCAACGAGTTAGGGGTGATTCCCTTACCTAGGTGATCGTTACAAAAACGTCTCTTCAAAATATCTTATTATGCAAACTCGATCATGTTTTATACCTAAATTATTGATCATTATCCAAAATACATACGTGTACGATTTCAAAATATATTGCTTTATCAAGCGTATTTTCTATCCTACAATCTATTTTCGCCTAACTCATATACACGAGATTCTTAAACTTATCTTAAAAGTTTTACTACACAAAATTCCAAACCTTACGAAATGCTACATATCAATTTAATCGGTCCAAGGAATCTCTTGCCCATGAACTCCATATTCGACTTAATCACTAAAACGCACTCATGATATATATCATCAAACCAAAGACTTTCATTCTCAATCGGAGGATCAAACCAACTTTTCTTTTACACCTATAAGATCTTATGGACGTTATATGATCGTTTTACCAATGACTCTTTTCACCCTCAACAAATCATTTGTTAGAACTTTTAACAATCACTGAGTCCTTTTGCTAAAATTCTTTTCTAAGGATCCTCGTTTTCACAAGAACCTCCTAAATTCATAATTTCTTGTTTAATAAAACGAACTTACTTTCGATTGAAAACCTTTTTCCTACACCAATTTACAAAACTCGTGGGCAAGAAGACTTCTTGGAGACCGACCATCTTCGTATTTCGTAAACTCTTTTAAAACAAAAGTAGCATTTCCATTCATTACAAAATGCATTATGCTTAACCAATGAGTACTTTATATCCTTTTACATATGCAAACTATATTCTACCTTTCAAACCAAGCTCAATCTAATTTTGATACGATAAACTCAACGTTTCGTTTAAACAACTATACATACATGTCATCATACACGTTTTAGTCGTTTTAACGCGTCAATTTCATTTATAATCGTTCGTATTTACATACTTAACCTTTTGAACGATTTTATACACTTAAATCTGTGATGTCCCAACATACACTATATACGTAAATTTTAATGTTCGTACCTACACTTACACTTATACGTTTTATGCTTATACTTATACACATACTACTTATACGTTTTATGCTCATGCTTGTACACATACTACTTACACATTTTATGTTTGTGCTCATACATACATGCGTATTCATACTTAAGCTTATGCTCATACTTTCATTCATACTCATACATTCGTACCTACACGCGAGCGTAATCCGAGGGATTCGCTTGCGTGGGTCCCATACATACTTAAGCATGGACTTGCTTACATACTATATTCTTATACGTACACATTCTTATTTTTTTTTTATGTATACCCTGATTCATACACAACTAGTACAAGCTATGTGGATCATGCAACGATCAAAATAATCGCGGGTGCACACGGGATTATAGTGATAGGCGCATGAGAATCATAGAGTGTACTACTGTGTATGGTAAGACACGGAACGTAACATGACACCGAATAACGGGACGGACATAACATGGTCAAAACATGGTGGATACGCCGCTGGTACTTCCTATATATAAGTGTTTTCACCATGTTACCAAACTTTCGTAAAACGTGCCATGAGAAATTCAGTGTTTTACAAACCTATTTAGACCTGATACAACTTTAGGCAACTCACAAACGCATTGCTAAGCGCGCGATATCCAATTATCTACGACGAGACCTCATTCTTAATCCAACGTTTCGTTTACCCAAGACTCATATCATTCTTATACTCCCATTAATGGTTGGAGCGACCGAATCACTCTTATACCCCCATCACTCTCCAAGCCTTGTCTTTTATACAAACCTCGTTTACAATAAATCAATTCAAACGTTAGAATCCTAGCAATACTTCCTTACCTTTCAACACTATCTTCCATTCTTGTTTATGAGAAAAGACACATAGTTGGCCGTTACCTCCAACACCGTTTTATGTGAGACGTCAAACCTACTCGTTCCTCGCAATAAACAATTTTCTGCAAATATGTGATTTAGTACTATTCTTAAACTTTCCGTACAAACTACCACACTTTCCATCAAAATACAAACCGTTTGTACAAACTTTTCCTTCTCAAATATGACACATTTTCAATACATCCCCAATTTGAGTTATTCAACACTGTTTTAAGCTCTTTCTGCCTACGCATGCACGTACACGTTTTCACTTATGTTTGATGCCTCACATCATTTTAGATAACCGAACTCTCTTACAAACCTATCTCTTCGTTCTTCAATTTTTTTTTTAAACGTCTAAAATTCCAAAATCCCAATTTAAACAACCCTCTTCTATTTGCCAAAAACCTTTCAAGTCTTCCTTCTAAATAAATTTCGGGACGAAATTTCCTAAAGGAGGGGAGACTGTAACGCCCTGCTTTTTATAACATTCCGCAACTAGAAAGGTTGTCATACTTTCTATCTTCAGAAACTTGTATTTCTTGTAATCGTATTTTGTTTCGTATCATTGCAATCCAAGACTTCGATCGTAATAAAATTAATTATTTCGTACGAATTATACTTCGTTTATTTTTACATGCTTACACATTTAATCCTTATATACATTTGATACATACTCGTGTGTAACTTATAAACAATTACCGTGAATACGTGATTCTAGATATCCTATACGTGCAAACACTTGATTATACATTCATAATACACAGCCTCAACTTTATTTTTTTTTATATAAACTTACTACTTAAATCTCATGTTTTATAGGTAGAATAAAACATTAATATAATTAATATATAAGCTATGTTTAAATAACGTACCAAATCGTATATTTTATTCTTATAAAGAAGCAAGTTCAATATGCATACATGTGTTGTAATATGTGCTTAAGGAGTTTTTCAAAAAAAAAAACTAGAATTTTCCTTTTTAACCTTCAACTTTTAATCTCTAACAATTTAAGTTTTAAGTTTATTCTTTGTTTCCTTTTTAACCCTAAACTTTTAATCTTTGATAATTTAAGTTTAAAGTTTTAAGAGTTAAATGCTTGGTTGGTCCCTGTGGTTTTCAAAAATTGCAGACTTGGTCCCAGTGGTTTACTAATTACACGCGTGGTCCCTGTGGTTTTCCAAAATGCACTCGGTTGGTCCCCAGCCCTAACATCAGTTAAATTTCTCAGTTAACTATGTGTGAAATGACTATATTACCCCTGAAAGCCCAATCATCTTCTTCAACCTCTAAACCACCACAGTCACCATCTGAACCATCTCTGACCAAACCAGCCTGCAGCCACCAACAGCTACCATCTCTGAACCACCACAGTCACCATCTAAACCACCACCATCATCATCTTTCTCCGCCGTCAATGCATTTATCGTTGCCACCACCGTCATCAACAACCATCATCAAAACCCAACAACCATTCATCACCATCATCATCTTCATCAACCCACCACCACCACCACCACCTCCATACACAACCACAATCCACCCCACCATACAACAACAAACAAACACAACCACAATCCACCCCACCATACAAACCGACTGCTTCAAACTAACAACAAACACAACCACAATCCACCCCACCATACAAACCGCCCAATAATCATTCACCCCATGAATCAACCCCCACGAGATCGAATACCCAACAATAATCCCCGACAAATGCCTCAAAAAACTCGCTTGCGGCACAATAATCGATGTAAAACGCACCTGATCTGGGAATTGGAGTGATTGATAAAACGCACCTGATCTGGGTTAAACCTCCGTTCCACCATCTTCTCCGATTTCTTCTCTCTCTTGTCGTCTCTCTCCTCTATCTTCGCTTCTGATCTCCGTCGCCGGAAAAGAACGAGAGACAGAGATGGGGTGTGGGTTTGTGATGAAGATGATGATAGTGATGAAGATGATGGTGATGAAGATGACTTGGTGATGAAGATGACCTGGTGATGAAGATGATGATGGGTTTATATACTGTTTTTTTAATTTTTTAATTCTTAGTTTTAGGTTTTTAATTGTTCAAGGGTAATGTAGTCATTTCACACATAGTTAACTAAGAAATTTAACTGATGTTAGGGCTGGGGACCAACCGAGTGCATTTTTGAAAACCACAGGGACCACGCGTGTAATTAGTAAACCATTGGGACCAAGTCTGCAATTTTTGAAAACCACAGGGACCAACCAAGCATTTAACTCAAGTTTTAATTTTTGGTAATTTAACCCTTTTGATTAATTTGATTTTTCCCTTCTAATTCAAAAGTTTCTATCTTATACGATTTAACCCCTTTGATTAATTTGATTTTTCACTTCTAATTCAAAAGTTTCCATCTTTTGCAATTTAACCACTTTGATTTTTTTTTACTTATGTGTGGTAATCTTGGCTTTGGGGGTTTTTCAAACAAAAATGGTTATGCATATGGTTGTTAAAACGTTGGCTTTTGGGGGGTTTTTTTTTTTTTTTAAATTGATTTTTTACTTTTCACCCAAAAGTATTTCATAAATTACTTTTAACCCAAAACTATTTGTTTTTTTTTTACTTTTAACACAAAACTTTTTATCTTTTGCAATCTATCCTCACAACTTTTTTTTACTTTCAGCTTTGGTCCTTTATAGCTTTTGTTTTCCGCAAATTTTTCGCTTTATGCTTCGTTCTAAATTTTGTGACTTAACACATCGCAACGTGCGTCTTTGGTTTAACGTTTTTACGTTTCGTCTATTTTTTCCCATTTGACAGGTTCAACATAACGTGCGCGTCATAAATCAACTTAGTTATAACTAAAGAATCCCCGCCGCATTGAGGCGGGTCGTGATTCTAGTTACTATTACATATTATGCCTTATAATAGGCCATTACTATATTAAACAAGAGGTTGAAAAAGAAAACTAATCCAAACTTACGGCAGATCATAAACATAGCCATTTGGTCCATTTTGGCTCCTTTATTTTTCCCCACCTAATAATAATAATAATAATAATAATAATAATAATAATAATAATAATAATAATAATAATAATAATAATAATAATAATAATACATATTATACTTTATAATATGCTATAGAAATCAAACGTAAAGTTGTCAAATGTGAATGACTGTGTGCGGCCAGAACTAGATCCGCAGCCCAACATGGGCAGCCTACCCATTGGTTGTTTTTATGGCTCTCATCTCCCACCTAAATCACACTTAATACCCTCTTAACACCAACTCATTTCCTTAACTTCCCGAGACATTTGAATGCTTTAATAACCAAAACCTTCACAACCATTATACACATCCTGTTTCTACACCCTCACAACACCCCTCGCGAACACACCTACTGATTAAGCAACCAAGAAACATCCCGTTCGAAGTTCGCCGGAACCGTTCTATTACTATCGAAAACCCGCAACCACGATATCACCTCTTGACAACCTCACTTCATGATGTGGGCCCAAGTGTGGAGGAACGGGCTATTTTGTATTTGGAGGCCCAAGACCGTGTAACAAAAGGGGCTTCACTAAAATGGCTCTAACTTGGGCTACGGGGGTCCGTTTTGGACGTGCGACCAGGCGATTCGAACGTGAGAACGAGCTCCATCTTGCTACAAACCGCCTAGGTCATCGTCCGGGCCAAAAAACGCTTATTTCTATTACTTATTTGCATTTTTATGTTTTTTGAACTATTTTGGGCTTTTTGTTTTAGGCCGTGTGTTTGGCCCGTTATCTTTTTTAGGCCCGTTTCGAATTTCAGTCTCTATTTATATGTTGCTAAAGCTAATGAGAAGTTCAGAATTGAATTTTGAGAAAACTGTTTTTTTTCACTTCAAATTCCGTGGCCTTTGGGGTTACAATTTGGGGGTTGGGGAAGAACTACACGGGTATTCGTAGAATCAACGTGTAATCTTCATTTTTCCGTTTCACGCGCTACATCAGTTGGTATCAGAGCCGAATTCCTGGCTCAAAATGCCTCCGAGGAGAAACAACAACAGGCCTCTTGATGAAGTGTATGAACGAGAGTTGGAGCAGCGACTTATGGCGAGGGTGGATGAACGGTTGGATCAAGTGGTCAATCAGTTGACTGATCGGATGGCCGATTTGATCAATCGTAGGAGGCAGGGACCCAATGACGGGTATGGTTCTGATTTTAGTAACCCATTTGGTGACGGTTCGGCTTCCGAAGACGAACAGGAAGGGCGACCAAGGGGTGAACGTGGAGGGGGTAACAGGCGTTGGGATTATGGAATAAGAGTTGATATTCCGGAATTTGATGGGTCTAGTTTGAATCCGGAGGGGTTCATCGATTGGTTGGCTACCGTAGAGGAGGTGTTCGAGTACAAGGAGGTGCCTGAAAACAAGCGGGTGGCCTTGATCGCTACCAGGTTACGTGGTAGGGCCTCTGCGTGGTGGCAACAATTGAAATTAACACGGAATAGACTCGGGAAGTCAAGGATCGTGACGTGGACCAAGATGAAAAAGTGCTTGCGGTCCAACTTTTTGCCTCATAATTTTCAAAGGTTGATGTACCAGCGCCTGCAGAATTTGAAACAGGGGGCTAAATCGGTTGATGATTATACCACAGAGTTTTACCAGTTGATTGCGAGGAATGATATTCAAGAACCGGAGGAGCAACTTGTTTCTCGGTATATTGGGGGTCTAAGGGTTCAAATCATGGAGGCCGTGAATCTTTTTGATCCGTTAACCATTCCTGAGGCACACCAACGGGCGTTGGCCTTTGAGAAGCAAAACCGTCGGGTGGGCGGTTCATTTACCCCTGCTGGGGGAAACGTTGGGTCTGGCAGTGGGGCACCTCGTAGCGGGCCTAGTCAGCAGAAGCCGGGAGGTAGCAATACCGGGCCTACTTCTAAGGGGGCTAGTAGTAGTGGTCCAAGATGTTTCAATTGTGGTGAGACGGGCCATCGTCAAGCGGAGTGCAAAAGGGCTGGCAAAAGACACTTGTTTGCTGAGTCTGAGGACGAACAATATGAAGAGTATGAAAACAATCCAGTGTACGATGAAGAAACTGAGTACGATGAAGAAACTGAGTACGAAGAAGAGGTTGTGACCGGTGATGTTGGAGTGAACTTCGTCTCATCCCGATGTTTCCGCCATTGGTTGGGGTGTGACAATTTCAGACCCGAATCTCAGAATTATAATTAATCTCTTTTATAATCTTTTAAATGACCAAATTACCCCTGCGGGGTTTAAATTGAGATTAAACTCGTTATGGGCATAATGGAAGGTATCCTACTGATATCACAACATAATTAAAGCATATTAACTTAGGAAATCTGTTCATGACTCTATTGGTTACCCGTTATGCGTTATTCGCGTTCGGTTCGGTTTATGTAACTAGTTTGTATAAATTAACCGAAACGGGTCAAACCTTATCATTTTCTATCTCAAAATCCAGAATGTGACTAGTCTACCCATATTATACAAGTCTTCAAACTTGCCGGGTCTAAATCACATTCTATTCCGGTCTTCGCTTAACCATGCGTTCGAACCGTATACCTTCGTTAAAACTAACCGGTCTAAGTTTAGGTTTAATTAAGACCCGTTAGGAATCTAATAGGTTATTAAAACCTTCGTTCTAGATTAGTAGCCCAGTAAAAGCTACACGCACTTGCTGATTGTGAATTATACTTTGCTCAGGTAAATACTTTTAACTTATTTTCCCTATACGGGCTTGGGGTACGGTATTATAATAATACCGCTTGGTCGGGTATGAAGCCGTACAATCAGATATTGATTAAAAAGATGCATAACCCGTTTTATTCTGTCTTGTTTGATGCAATGCCTTTGGGAGGTTAATGACCGTGTCCTGGATATCCTCGGCTCATTCGTTAGAAATGGCCACGACTTAAGCACGGGGTGTAGGCATACACCTGACAGTTGCGTATGTAAAAAGGGGTAGTCCACAAGAAGGGTATCTTCTTGTGGGTATTATACCTAGTGGTGTCTCTATTAATTTTGTTAAACCGGCTCTTCTAACCGGGTCCTAAATGGACGACAAACATGTAAAACTGTATACAAGTTTATTTTAAAATAATTATCCCAACTTATAAAAGATTATTTGTGCCTTGTGCATTCAATCCATTTTCATAAACTCTTTTCAAAATGAGTCGGTTAATTGTATTTACCAGTGTAAACTGATGTATTTTCCAAAAGGTTAAGTGCGGGTACTATACGAAATAGGCTGGCTACTCCAGGCATCAATAATCAAGTCTTGCAAGCTCTAGATGTTAAAGTCTGTTGAATAATGATCTTATTTATCTTTTGATCCGCCTGTGGATCCTTTACAGACCGTTGTGATACTTTGATATTACTATTTATTCGGTTTATAATGTGATTCATATCTTTTGCTTCCGCTGTGCATTTATATATTGTGTTGTTTGACAATGATGATATCAACTACGTCACGATACTCCCCACCGGTAACACGTGGAAATATCGGGGTGTGACAGGTTGGTTTTATATTTACTTTAATGCATTGTTCAATATGATTGGTGGCTTGATCCTTGTCATGTCACGCCTCCTGCGGTGATACTCCGCTTGTGGAATTTGGGGGTGTGACAGGTACCCACTTATTCCAATCCATTATGTACTCACTAGACGGTTGCGAGGAGATGAGAGCTTGTCTAACCAATTTCATAGAGAAAAGACAATACCTATCTGCGACCCATATCCAAATATCTTTGTTGTTTGAGACACAAACTTGAGATAGAATCCCCAAGATATCAGCCAGTTCCTTTAATTCCGCCAAACCTTGGGGGTTATGCATCCATCGCCAATACCAAAATACTGAACCGTCACTAACCAAATTGCAGTTGTGAACATAGTGTTGGAACTATTCAGACTGTCTCATATTGTACATCATTTAGTGGCATGGAGATGGAAGATTAAGAGTTTTGGTTCAAGGCGTCATTCTGGGCGCAAGTCAAGTGACGCCTGATATAATGCATTAGCTTTTAGTTATTGTCAATTGTTGTTTAGATAGATTGTCAGTTGCATTGCCGTCACAAGAGTGACGATAATGGTCATGGTGTCACTCTCACTGACGGTCATGCACATGCCGTCATTGACGCCTGAACCCTAGTTCCTTGCCTATAAATAGTAGTTCATTTCTCTTTGATAGGTTAGGCTTTTGGTGTATTCTTAATATCTTATCAAGTTAACATTGAAATAAAGAATAGTTTGAATGAGAGGTTGTTAGCTGTGCAGAAGGATGTTGTATTGGAAGTTAACTATCCTGCTGAAAAGCTAGGAGTAACTGAAGAACAGTTATCCTATGGCAAAGACGGAATCCTAAGGCTAAATGGATGAATATGGGTTCCAGTTTATGGAGGACTTCGGGATATTATTCTCCAGGAAGCCCATAGTTCTAAATATTCCGTTCATCCTGGAGCTGATAAGATGTACCAGGATCTAAAGGCAAACTATTTGTGGATAGGTTTGAAGAAATCTGTAGCCACTTATGTGGCCAAATGTTTGACATGCGCACAAGTTAAAGCTGAACATCAAAAGCCGTCAGGTTTGCTACAACAGCCTGAACTTCCCACTTGGAAGTGGGAGATGGTGACAATGGATTTCATCACCAAGTTACCAAAGACAAAGAAAGGAAATGATACTATATGGGTGATAGTAGATAGACTGACAAAGTCAGCACATTTCCTACCCATTAAGGAGACTTATAGCTCCGACATGTTAGCCCAATTGTACGTAGATAAGATTGTATCTCTACATGGCATACCAGTGTCTATTATCTCTGACAGAGATACCCGATACACATCACATTTTTGGAAAAGTTTCCAACAATCTTTGGGCACGCGCTTAAATTTCAGTACGGCTTACCATCCTCAGACGGACGGGCAGAGTGAGCGTACAATCCAAACATTGGAAGACATGCTTCGTGCATGCGTGATTAACTTAGGTGGTAGTTGGGATAACCACCTGCCATTAATCGAGTTCTCGTATAACAATAGCTATCATACCAGCATTAAGGCTGCGCCTTTCGAGGCCTTGTACGGTAGAAAATGCAGAACGCCCGTTTTTTGGGCGGAAGTTGGAGATGTCCAACTGACAGGACCTGAAATAGTCTTTGAAACGACGGACAAGATTGTCCAGATTCGAGATCGCCTGAAAGCTGCCAGAGATAGGCAGAAAAGCTACGCAGATTTAAAGCGTAAACCTCTGAGATTCGAGGTAGGTGACAAAGTGTTACTTAAAGTATCACCCTGGAAAGGGATAATGCGATTTGGGAAGAAAGGCAAGTTAAGCCCGAGATACATAGGACCATTCGAGATCATCGAATGTGTCGGATCAGTTGCTTATAAGCTAAATTTGCCTGAAGAGCTCAGTGGCAATCACAATGTATTCCACATCTGCAATCTGAAGAAATGCCTAGCTGACGAATCACTAGTCATACCACATACAGATGTGCACATAGAAGAGAGCTTGAAGTTTGTTGAAAAACCCGTGTCGATCGAGAATCGACAGGTTAAGAAGCTTCGAATGAAGCATGTACCGATCGTAAAAGTAAAATGGGATGCCCGTAGAGGTCCCGAGTACACGTAGGAGGTAGAGTCCACAATGAAAGAAAAGTATCCTTATTTATTTCAGTAAATCTCGAGGTCGAGATTTCTTTTAAGGGGGTGAGGATGTGACACCTTGAAAATTCATGTCCAATAATGTATTGACACGTGTCACAAGCTTTGAACATGTGAAAGAATACTCTAGAGGGACTAAAGTTGACAAACAAGGAAAGTATGTGAATTTAAGGGTTCAAAATGTCAACAATGGATAAATATACTTTAAAATAACCCTACATGATGTTTATACCCTTAAACGAATGAATCATGGATCATACGAAGCTAATTGTGAAAGAAAGTGAGAGATTACAAACTACAGGGGTTAAATGTGTCAACATGTTTAAAGTATACCTCTGAGTGACCTTTTAGCAAACCCGAAGCTTTGTAACGATTAATTATGCTCACTAGAATAAGTGGTAACAAAAATTTCACAAGGTTTCGATTCCGTATGGGAAAGTTATGCTAACATTCGTATGCGAGGGGTTAAAAGCGTAAACGTTGAAACTTAAGGCTTTTCGGGCGACCATAAAAGTGACCAAGGACTCCACAAAGATTGGTTATGTCTTGGAGTCCTTAGAAATCAATTTAGGGGCTTAAAGTGCAAAACAAGAAGTTAAAACAAGTTTTAAAAGGACCGGGGGCCAAAATGCAAAAGTTGAAACTTGTGTAACCTGACCACCACCCTCACGTGGGCCGCGTAAGGCTACTGCCAATCCTTACGTGGGCCGCCTGCGACTGCCAGAACCAGAAAACACAGACAGGTGTCTGTTCAGCCCTTTAACCGACTTGGATTGCTTGTTTTGCATACCATGGGCGACCCCAACTGGTTTTTAGGCACTAGGGACACATGTTTAACATCAGGGAACATGTATAGCATTGTTTGGCACCATCTTGATCAATCAAGATCACTATATAAAGACCCACAATGTTGCAACTTTGATCATTCATTAAAACTTCACTTCTGATCATTTCTGGAGAAGAAAGCCTTCCCTAAACATCACTAGTCGTGCATAGGACCTTGGTAAGTATCCTTAACCTTCCTTAATCGTGTTTTACTTAGTTTATAGCTTAAAAGTCAAACCGTCGTAATTAAGGTTTGACTTAACGATTAATCGCTAATGGTCCAGCGATTAGTCAAAGTAAAGGTAGTTATAAGTTGGCAATTATGTGGGCGTTAAACCCTTAAAAGGGCACCCTCTGATTCCCGCTCTAACTAGGTCGTTTGTCGGGTCAAAGTTGGTTATAAAAAGTCAACAGAACCTTAATTTTCAAATTAACACGCAATTAGAAATGTAGAAGACATGTAACCTGTTTTACCACTCATATAACTTGGTAATTAATGTAAGAACATGTCTAAGCATGTTCGGTCCGACAATTTTCAGTTTAGACTCGGTTCGGAACCGAAAGTCGCGAAATTTGACTTTCGCTTTAACTTTCAGTTCTGACCCGTAGCAGCATGAATTAGAAATGCCTTAGAGCTTCATTAGGACCGGGTTACATGATAGTATAACCCTCTGTGATTGGTTTGTTGATTGTCCGATTCGTTTACATGTTTCCGTTAATTGCTTAATGTTGACCATAATGCCTTTTTGACCATAAAACAAGAATTTTGGAAATGTGAGAGGACAATAATCTTTGTTACTGATTTAAAAACATGTCACTAAATTTTCACATCAGTTGGAGGTCTAGATCAGGAGTTATGCTTAATAGCGTAATTAGAACGCTTTTTATGAATTAAACGGCGTAATTAGCATAAAGCCTATCTAAACCCAATTTTTGACACCAAACCTTTTACCCACTGATGTAATATAATATTTTGGGATTTTTGAAGATTTTTAATTATTTTTAAACTGATCATAACAAAGGGTTATTGCCTTGATTCGGTAATTACCGATTATACCCTTTTTGTTTATAAAATGAGTTTTTCATAACCTTTTGATACCAAGTATTTGGCCACTGATTTTATATGATAAATGAAGTATTTTGAACTTTATAAACTGATCAGAAAACTCAGATTTCCGTTATAACCCGGAAATCGCTTAAAACGGCTTTTTACGCGTATTAAACACATAGTATGGGTTTAAAACCATTTTGTCGTATAAGACTTATCACCAACTGATATAACCTATTAAATTAAGTTGTTTTACTGGTTATTTCAGACCCGAATCTCAGAATTATAATTAATCTCTTTTATAATCTTTTAAATGACCAAATTACCCCTGCGGGGCTTAAATTGAGATTAAACTCGTTATGGGCATAATGGAAGGTATCCTACTGATATCACAACATAATTAAAGCATATTAACTTAGGAAACCTGTTCATGACTCTATTGGTTACCCGTTATGCGTTATTCGCGTTCGGTTCGGTTTATGTAACTAGTTTGCATAAATTAACCGAAACGGGTCAAACCTTATCATTTTCTATCTCAAAATCCAGAATGTGTCTAGTCTACCCATATTATACAAGTCTTCAAACTTGCCGGGTCTAAATCACATTCTATTCCGGTCTTCGCTTAACCATGCGTTCGAACCGTATACCTTCGTTAAAACTAACCGGTCTAAGTTTTGGCTTAATTAAGACCCGTTAGGAATCTAATAGGTTATTAAAACCTTCGTTCTATATTAGGAGCCCAGTAAAAGCTACACGCACTTGCTAATTGTGAATTATACTTTGCTCAGGTAAATACTTTTAACTTATTTTCCCAATACGGGCTTGGGGTACGGTATTATAATAATACCGCTTGGTCGGGTATGAAGTCGTACAATCAGATATTGATTAAAAAGATGCATAACCCGTTTTATTCTGTCTTGTTTGATGCAATGCCTTTGGGAGGTTAATGATCGTGTCCTGGATATCCTCGGCTCATTCGTTAGAAATGGCCACGACTTAAGCACGGGGTGTAGGCATACACCTGACAGTTGCGTATGTAAAAAGGGGTAGTCCACAAGAAGGGTATCTTCTTGTGGGTATTATACCCAGTGGTGTGTCTATTAATCTTGTTAAACCGGCTCTTCTAACCGGGTCCTAAATGGACGACAAACATGTAAAACAGTGTACAAGTTTATTTTAAAATAATTATCCCAAGTTATAAAAGATTATTTGTGCCTTGTGCATTCAATCCATTTTCATAAACTCTTTTCAAAATGAGTCGGTTAATTGTATTTACCAGTGTAAACTGACGTATTTTCCAAAAGGTTAAGTGCAGGTACTATACGAAATAGGCTGGCTACTCCAGGCATCAATAATCAAGTCTTGCAAGCTCTAGATGTTAAAGTCTGTTGAACAATGATCTTATTTATCTTTTGATCCGCCTGTGGATCCTTTACAGACCGTTGTGATACTTTGATATTACTATTTATTCGGTTTATAATGTGATTCATATCTTTTGCTTCCGCTGTGCATTTATATATTGTGTTGTTTGACAATGATGATATCAACTACGTCACGATACTCCCCACCGGGCCCACCGGTAACACGTGGAAATATCGGGGTGTGACAGGTTGGTTTTATATTTACTTTAATACATTGTTCAATATGATTGGTGGCTTGATCCTGGTCATGTCACGCCTCCTACGGTGATACTCCGCTTGTGGAATTTGGGGGTGTGACAGGTACCCACTTATTCCAATCCATTATGTACTCACTAGACGGTTGCGAGGAGATGAGAGCTTGTCTAACCAATTTCATAGAGAAAAGACAATACCTATCTGCGACCCATATCCAAATATCTTTGGTGTTTGAGACACAAACTTGAGATAGAATCCCCAAGATATCAGCCAGTTCCTTTAATTCTGCCAAGCCTTGGGGGTTATGCATCCATCGCCAATACCAAAATACTGAACCGTCACTAACCAAATTGCAGTTGTGAACATAGTGTTGGAACTATTCAGACTGTCGCATATTGTACATCATTTAGTGGTATGGGGATGGAAGATTAAGAGTTTTGGTTCAAGGCGTCATTCTGGGCGCAAGTCAAGTGACGGCTGATATAATGCATTAGCTTTTAGTTATTGTCAATTGTTGTTTAGATAGATTGTCAGTTGCATTGCCGTCACAAGAGTGACGATAATGGTCATGGCGTCACTCTCACTGACGGTCATGCACATGCCGTCATTGACGCCTGAACCCTAGTTCCTTGCCTATAAATAGTAGTTCATTTCTCTTTGATAGGTTAGGCTTTTGGTGTATTCTTAATTTCTTATCAAGTTAATGTGTGTGTTTTTTTACTACATCTTAGCAAAGTCGGGTCCGTATTATAAACCATTCTCGACTATTATATCAAAGCTTCAGATTACATTTTATATTGTTCGTATTTGTTCTTAAACGGTTTCCTTAGTTTTCTATCATTTTCGGTTTAAACGTCAAAATAATTGATGTTACAGATCTGAATATTGTTGAGAAACAATGCTTATATTGTTAGATCTAGATTTTAGAACTTGCAATTTGGTATCAGCGCCTTGCTGTTTTTGATAGTTTGAGTTTTGAGGTTTTTGAAAAGTTTCAAAGTCTTAAAAAAATTCAAATTTAGATATGTTGGCGTTAAATTGTTTGATGTTTTTTTATGAAACATTGTTTAAAAAATGTTTCAAAGAGTATTGTTGATATGTTTAAGCTAATGATTGTGTTTATGAACTGATTTTTGTGTAGTTCTTGAAAAAAGGGATTATAAACAGCAAATTCGTTGTCACTCAAAGGAATTTGGTGCCACTTCCTTAAATTAGGTGTCTCTGGATATGTTATCAAAGAAGACGATGATGTGTAAAAACTGAAATCAACATCATGAGCATTGTCATCACTGGTTAGCCGCCACTTCTGGTGTCGTTGTCCCAAGTGCATATTCGTCACTCGTCTTGTGTTCTATTCGTAGGTGTCACTCGAAGTATCTTGTAGCTGTCACTTTCTTAAATTGTCTACTTCAGGCATCATTCTTAAGTTTTCACCCACCCTCGCTAACTCGCGTTAGCACCTTGATTGTCATCAGAATCTCTTTTCCGGCGGCACTTAAGTTTATGCCATTTTCAATTAGCACTTTGATCAAACTGAGCCGTCACTATGTCTGTTTGTTTGTTCTCAATTGCCACTTCATAATTCAACCGTCACTTAAACATTTAGGCACTACTTGATTAATGTTTTTCAAATGGACAATAATCAAACCATTTCAAATGAACTTGAACTCAGTTCAACTTCCAGACTTCCAATGTTAATGTCTGGTGATGATTTTGTAATTGGAAGGGTAAGATGAGTGCTTTCTACTACTTTACTGATGTTACTCTTTGGACCTCGATCATCATAGTCCCTCGTCAGCCCAAGACTAGTTCTCCTAATCAACAAGTTTTTAACACTGGTCCATCAACATTTTCTAGTGAGGATAAGACCTTGCTTGCTAGGATAACAAAGCCTACGTGCTATCGGAAAATAGTTTTTATTCAAATAAATAGAATAGAAGCGAAAATGAAGGGACAGTGGGGGTCGAACCCGCGACCTTCCCGTCTGTCTTGTGACTTAACAACATAACCCACAACCACTACACCGCTTAATTTTGTTTTGATATTCTAGACACTTTAGTTACTTTAAACAGGACCGGTAATAGTCATCTCACCTAACTAATTCCAAGAACGAAACCCTAACCCCTTTAGACAACTAATTCGATTGACACGGTCATGCATATCGAAAACTGATAAGGGGCTTCTGATCTAAACGAACCGAAGTAAATGTAAAAGTTGTACCATCTGGGTGTGTTTAAACGAGTCCAACGATTGCAGGTTTTTGCACACGAGATTTGAGATGATTTGGGTGTGTTGATTTGAAGGAAACGTTCCTAGCGTCGTTTAGGTTTCGATTATATAATAGATGTGATCGAAAACAACCTTAAATCAAGACCTTTAATACGATATATATAATTACCAAAAATTGGTGATATGGTCTTGATTACACAAGATTCGGACAGCTTTTACATGCAAAAAAGGTTCGATTTATAGTTAAGGTTCATTATCACGAATATTGAAACGAATTTCAGAGAATAACCATGAAGATCCGAAAGATCTTGATGATCTTTTAGTGACCAACTCATGCAGTCTCTTGGCCGGCAAGTAGGATTCAAAAGTATACGACAAGTTTCGTTTAAGTACATAGAGCATCAAGAATACATCACCGAACAAGCAGTGGTGCCATGGTGATGTGTTGCGTGTTTTACTCATTGAGACGGCACTGACCCGTGTTCGAGTCCCGTGGTCTTCAGTTTTTTTGTTTCTATTTTAAAGCTCTTTCAAAGATGGACAGTTTGGTCCCAACAGTTTACAAATTAGACTAACTAACAATAAATAACTTAGTACTTAATTGTATATCAGATTTAACAATCTTAACTTTAATTTCAATATACAATTAGTATTTTATAACTTTTTTAATAATTATACTTTCAATTTAAATATGATTATTAACACAAATAAATAAATAATACATTCCTTCATTGATTATTTATTTCACGAAAGATTATGGTGTTCAAGGGTTGGGATCCGATTTTCAAAACGGGTCGGAATTTTCTAGTACCCGTTTTGGCGGATATTACAGTATCTCCTACTTTTTGGAATTTTGTCCCGAAATTAGGAGGAAACTGTAAGCAGTAATGGTTAATATTAGCACTAGCAACTCAAATCTTGGAATTAGGTTATGTCTTGAGTGTCAGGTAACAAGAGTCTTAGAGTTGTTATGCTGAGGGTATACCCAACTTGACAAAAGTAAGGCTAAGGTCTTGCTTGAGGCGGTAGCGTTCCTTGTAAGGGCTGAATACCCTATTAGAGAAATCGCTTTTTGATTCCAGATCGAGATGCGGGAGCGAAATGTGTTAATTATAGCACATGAGGTAGTCTTTCATAAGCGATACGGGTATTACAAAAATGGCATACCGAAGATGGATTGCGGTGTAGGAAAAAATCCCTATCCCGATGATGACTTGTAATACGAGGGGGTTGGCAAATTAAGTTGTATGACGTACTCGGTAGTGCCTAAACTGTGATTCGTGTCACAACTTGAGATTTTGAAAAGAAACTTTCTCAGGAAACGCCACAATGATAGAGTTAAACACATGGTGACATAGAAATTAAATCACATAGCCACACTAAATTAACGTGCAGTGACATAGAAATTAAATCACATAACCACACTAAATAAATTAATACATTTCTTCATCGATTATTTATTTCGCGAAAGATTACGGTGTTCAAGGGTTAGGATCCGATTTTCAAAACAGGTCAGAATTTTCTAGTACCCGTTTTGGCGGTTGTTACAGTTAGTGGTGGCAAAGTGGGCAAGTTGGATGGGTTTGGGTTAGGATGGGTATAGGTCAGGATGAGTATTTTAAAAAAAGGGTCGGATGAGTAATGGGTCAAGATAGGTTTGGGTTAGAATGAGTTTAGGTTATATAGGTTTTTAGATTTTTATTTATTTTTTAGAATTTTTTTATTTTTTAGAAATTTTCGCATTTTTTTTATTTTTTTAGATTTTTTGTTTTTTTTAGAATTTTTTATAATTTTAGATTTTTTTTTTCATATATATTTTTTATTTTTCGGTTTTTTTTTTTTGAATTTTTTTGAATTTTTTGTGTTTTTTTTTTGTATTGTTTGACTATTTTACAATTTTTTTGACTTTTTTAAATATTTTTTAGAATTTTTCTATATTTTAAATTTTTTTGGTTTTTTTAGATTTTTTTGAGTTTTACGATTTTTTGGATTTTTTATTTTTTTAATTTATTACAATTTTTGGATTTTTTTCAATTTTTTTTTTTTAGAATTTTTTTTATTATTTTTAGTTTCTTGATTATTTTTAAATTTTATATTATTTTTAAACGAAAAACGGCGGGAGAGTACTACGACGGCGATTCGTGAAGTCACAGTTGTGAAGAGATATCTATGAGTAGTAATTAGTTTAGTGATTTTATCTCATACCCATCCTGACCCGCTTGGGTTTTATCTCATACTCATCCTGACCTACTCTTTTTTTATCCACCACTTCATAACTCATCCTAACATAGTGACTAATTTTGTTTGGCCCATCTTAACCCATCTTAAAATTTAAAACTCATATCAACCCAAAATGGAATGGATATACTTCTTTTGCCAGGTCTAGTTACAGTTATGACGTGCTTATTTTAATCTATGTTTTGGTGTAAGTGTTATTCAAAATAGAGTGGGGTATGATAATATGCAAGTCATGGAAACACAAACATACAAGCCATCAAAGTTGATTCAATGTTTCATTAAAGAGTTTTTTTTTTTTTTTTCCTATTACACTTTATAAAACATATAGTTTTATGAAATTTCGGATTTATTATTGCGATGTGCTTATTTTTACCAGCTTTTCGACATGCTTCTTTTAAACTACAATTGCAATGTGTTTTTCATCTACATTTCGATATCTCAAATGGAGCCGCAACAAATACATACAATTCTCTTTACGTATGTCACCACGTCAATGTCACCACCGCAACGTGTGTCCCCACCACCTCATTAGTATTCTATTTATTACAAATATAACGAAAAATATTTCAGTATAAAAACTAAATGGGAAAATCACTAATTGTTATCTTTATTATCTCTGTTATTACTATATAAAGTGTCTGTGTAAGAAAAAAATTGTAATTAATAGCATCAAATTTTAATAACAACTTAATTCAAGAAATGCAATTCAGCAGACAACAACAGCAACAACAGCAACAGTAATAATAACAGTAATATTATTAACAATAATACCCAAATATATTTAAGTATTATCTTTTTAAATATACTTAAGTATATGATTACTACAAATTTATAATAATAATAATAATAATAATAATAATGCCCAAATACAATTAAGTATATAATAACTAAATATTTATAATAGTAATAATAACAACAACAACAACAACAAGAGTTAACATTCCATCCATCAAATCATCCCCCATTTTTTATTTAATTTTTTTTCTAAAAGTATTCTACATCCCATCCCCAATTTCTCTCCCAAAACCTAAGTTTTATGAATTGCTAGAGTATATAAAATTACTATTCATCATCCATAAAATTATTGTGTGTTTTAGGATCTCTTTATGAATTATTTCAAGTTAAAACAGACTTGCAATTCAATTAATAAACTCACAAGTAGGAAGATACTATCAGAAACTATTTTTTATTAAATTAAAAGATTACAAGTTTTACAGCATAATGATTCTACAATCTTTCCCTGAGCCTGATCAGTCACAAATATGTTCGTACAAAAGAGAATCTTTGTGAAGTGATAAATAGAACTTTAACGGGTGAGATCTATTTATACTACGTACGAAGGTCTGTTTATGATTAGCTGACATCACCATGATAGTGACATCTAACATTTCTAATAGAAAAGATTCCACGGATGTTGCAAACATTTGTGGGAATCAAACATCTAATCTAACTAAGCTAAACACTTTTAATAAACTAATATTGTTACATTAGGAAACCTATGTTCTTCAATCCTCTGTTGCTTTGTTCCAAACATCTGTTTGGCCACAACAGATGTTTGGTTTTCATGAGCTGACATTTGCCTTAACAAAGCTTTGGTTATGAACAGACCTTGTTTCTTCATCAACATCGGTTCTAAGGCTTTAAACAGAGAACATCATGTCTTCAACAGATGCTTTGATCTAGGTGTTTAAGATTCAATATCTTTGGAGGAGAATGCTTCATCAACTGTTTATTTCTTGATCTTTTGGTCATGTGTTGGCTTTCGGATATCATATGTTCTTTTGTAGGTCCAACATTGTTTAAAAACGAGGAATATAATAAAATAATTGTTTGTGACTATGATAAAGATAAAACTAGTGGATGGGATGTAGAAGGTTTATTTTAAAATGAGAGCTGGAGTTTGAAAAGTATGGTTTTTAGTTAAATTATAGGGTAAAAAAATGGTGGAGGGGATGTGAATGCTCTAAGGCATGTCGGGTTAGATTGCAATCTCCAAAAAAGAGTTGGTGACACCCGACACATCGCGCGGTATTATCTTATTTAAATTATAAAGTATATAATTACAAAATACTTGCATATTTATTAGAGTAGTAGCAGTACTAGTAGTAGTAGAAGTAGCATTAGTAGCAGAAATAAGAACAACAGCCTTAGCAACAGAAACAAGATCAACAGCAATAGCAACAGAAACAAGAACAACAGTAGCAGCACAGTAGCTGTAGTAGCAGCAGCAACAGTAGTAGTAATACCCAAATATAATGAGTGTTTAAGGCATAGTGAGTTAGATTGCGCTCTTCAAAAGAGCATCTATGTCATATGTCGTATCACGCAGACTAACCCACTAGTTGCAGTTAATGCAGGACTTTTCTACATTAGAGTAAACTCTTTTGGCCCAATCGCATTACCATCTCTAAATCTTGTTTGATATTAAAGACTATGGAGCAACAAACTAAAGGTATGAATGTAATAATGGTTCTTTGACATTATGTATATAAAAGATGTGTTATATGGATGTAACGTTTATCAAGATATGAAACCTCATTTTAATTGGATGTATTTGTTACAAATTTAATACTATAACTGAATTTATTTATGTTTGGTGTTAACAACCTATGGCGTATTTAGCTTATAAGCATGGATGCGGCCGCACCCATGAACTTTTTTTCTTTTATAAGTATACTAGGTTAAAATCCCGTGTATTACACGGGTTGAATAAATGAATTTTTTATACTAAATAATAAAACAATATATCTTTAAAAACCTCATTTATTGCACAGGTTGAATAAATATAATTTTATATATTAAATAATAAAAAGTTATATCTATAAGAACCATATTGTACGTATTGAATAAATATAATTTTATATATCAAATAAAAAAGTTATATCTATCTATTTTGTATATCAAATAATAAAAAGTTATATCTTAAAAAACCTCATGTAATTAACGGGTCGAATAAATGTAATTTTGTATAGTAAATAATAGCTTACAATCCCGTGTATTACACGGATTGAATGACGAAAAATGTAAATTATAAACTTGTATATAATCCTTATTAATGAAATGACTTATTTAGATAAATTAGTAAAACAAAAGAATAGTTATATTTTCTTTACTTGTACATGTGATTTGATACTTTATTAGTAATTATTGTTTATATCCAAATAATATATTTTATCTTAACAAACATATATGGTTAGGGTAAAATGAAAACTTCTACGAGTTGTGAGAACTTAGAGAACTCAACCTTACAAAAGGTTTTTTGAATTTTTTACAGGGATGTGAATGAGCGGTTAGAGACTCAATGTGTTAAACTTTTTGATTTTGGATTCAAATGGTTAATACCACTAAAACATAAGGACTCAAAAAGTAATTTACTATTAATTAAATTTGAAATTATACGTTTGATCTCTAACTATATTAAATAATATTATACTTATTATATTATTTGATACATTTGAAAACTTCTACGAGTTGTGAGAACTTAGAGAACTCAACCTTACAAAAGGTTTTTTGAATTTTTTACAGGGATGTGAATGAGCGGTTAGAGACTCAATGTGTTAAACTTTTTGATTTTGGATTCAAATGGTTAATACCACTAAAACATAAGGACTCAAAAAGTAATTTACTATTAATTAAATTTGAAATTATACGTTTGATCTCTAACTATATTAAATAATATTATACTTATTATATTATTTGATACATTTATATTTGTTATAGACAATTATTAATTAAATTTGAATTTAGACGTTTATCTCTAACTATATTGATTAATATTATATTATATTTTGTGTATAAAATTAATATGTAATACTATTATTAAAAGGGAGGAGGCACAAGAGAGTAACACGTGTACAAAAAGATTTTTATTTATTAGTATAGGAAGATAAAAAAGGTATATATTTAAAAAAACCATGTGTATTACACGGGTTTAATAAATCTAATTTTATATACCAATAATAAAAAAGTCATATTATTCAATATACTAATGGATAATACTCGATACGCGATGGATATGGTGATTGTGAAGATGGTTCTTGATATGTTATTCAAAAAGCAAATCAGCATCTATTTGAGTGATAAAATGTTGGTATTAATTCCGACAAATTGATTTATAAATTATGTAATAAAATTGATATAATAATTTTTTTAGTAATGAAAATAAAAATATTTCATATATTAATACAAAGTTTGGTTTTCGTGATAAATAATATGTGTTATTTAAAAATATCTTAAATTAACAATTTATATTTTAGAATAATATTTTATTAGAAAAATAGAAGAATTGTATTCGAAATATAAAGTACAATGAACTTTAATATTAGCTCATTATTCATTTATTTATTTATTTATTTAATATAAGATAAGTTTGGAAGTGAGGCGAGGAAATCATAAAATAAATGCTTACAATGAATAATAGGTGTCATACATTAATGTTTTACTATATAGTATAGTATAGATATATATTTAGATTGATATAATAGATTATTCTATTGTAGTAAAATTTGTTAACGAAGTCTCAATAAACTTAGCCCTTTATTTAAAACTTGTAAATGTAACGAAGTCTCAATAAATTTAACCATTTATTTAAAACTTGTAAATGTAGAAATGATAAATAATATTAGTTAATTTTATTTTAAGTTTCGTAAAATCTATGCGATACCAAACTAAACAAAATGTTCAAATATATAGTTAATATCAAGAGTAAATTACGATTTTGGCCCCTGTGGTTATATCACTTTTACCCTTTTAGCCAAAAAATGAATCTTTTAACATATGTGCCCCCAACGTCTTTTTTTCTAACCCTTTTGGCCCCTAACACTAACTCCATCCATTTACTTTTAGAGGCCAAAAGGGTTAGAAAAAAAGACGTTGAGAGCTCATATGTTAAAAAAATTTCTTTTGGGCTAAAAGGGTAAAAGTGATATAACCACTTGGGCTAAAATCGTAATTTACTCTAATATCAAATTAGATAACTAAGTTTGAATTTAAAGTAAATAGATAAATATAAAAGTTATAATTAAACTAAATAATATTTAGTAGGAGGATTATCTATTATTAATTAGAAGAGATTAAACTAAAATAATAATTATCCATAAGACATGGCGTAATATGATGATAAATGTTCCTAAAATGATTTCTTTTATTATATATAATAAAATATGAATATGAATCATATGTGCACTTGTCTGGATGTATTATTCTTTTTCTTGTGGATTTATAAATTATTTAGAACTATTTACAGAAGGAATGTCAAATATTAATCCAAAAATATTACCACATGGGTAACCCTCCAAATTGTTCGACATAGATAATGGTGCTGCTCATTTAACACGATATGGTTCGGTTGAGGATAGATTAGCGGATTTTTTTTAATTATTTGAAAGTTAATATAACTTTGGATCGTATGAATTCTTATTAGATTTAATTAAATATTATTGATAATAAAAATTTGTATTAGATTAGATTTTAGTAATAAGAATTTGAATTAATTAAGATTAAATATTATTATTTTTAGTATTATTAATAATTTTAATCAATTAAATGAGAGAATAACAAGTGTCCCAAATCAGGTTTCTTTTATTATATAGTATAGATATAGATATTATGTGATTTCATTATAATGACCCCCAAAAGTTTTTGACACTGACCATTATAAAATTCTACTACTGGCTCTCAAGAAAAAATATATGAATTTTTAAAATTATAAGAATATAATTTCATAAACCTATTATATCAGCTAAATCTTTATACATATCTTCCTATACTAATAAACAAAAATTCTTTTTGGACACGTGTCATTCTCTAATAATTTCTCACCTTTATTTTTCTATTTATCTTTTCTGTTAAATAATAATAATAATAATAATAAACATCAATTTAACTAAATCTATTTATCTCTTTTGTTTTCTTAATCTGAAATTGATTTTCTTTTCAACTCTAAAGTTTCAATCTTTAGCAATTTAAGTCTAGATTTGAAATTGATTTCTTTTTTAACTCTAAAGTTTCAATCTTTGGCAATTTAAGTCTAAAGTTTCAATCTTTAGTAATTTAATCCCTTTGATTAATTTGATTTTTCACTTCTAATTCAAAAATTTTCATCTTTTTCAATTTAACCCTTTTTATTTTTTTTTCAACCCAAAACTTTTCATCTTTTGCTATTTAATCTCAACACTTTTTTTATTTTCAACTTTGGTCCCTATACTTTTCATCTTTCACAAGTTCTCCGTTTAACGTGTCATTCTAAATTTCCGAGTTAACACGCTGTAACGTGTGTGTGGGGTTCAACGTTTTTTCATCTATTTTTTTCACGTTTGACAGGCCCGTCGCAGTGCGTCTATTTTTCCCCATTTGATAGGCATGTCGCAATGTGCGAGTCAGAGATCGACTTAGTTATTTTTTTCTCGGTTTTACACACTCGTTCGTGGTCATGTGAGAAACTTTTGCCTCACATCTAACATGATATATATAACTAACGAATCCCCGCCGCATTGCGGCGGGTGGTAATTCTAGTAAATTAGTTAAATATAAATTCATAAACCTGTTTCAGCCATGTGGCATGACCCAACCATGTTCTCCACCCATTCGACCCTGTTTTGGGCTTGGCCTTTTAGCCCGACCTGACTCTATTATGGGCCTGCCATGATATGGGCCCAATGGCTTGATGGTGGCTCGAATTTTCATCTAAATCCTCCTCCTCACCCAATCTTTTTACATTATGATTAAATCTTGTTATTATTTTAAATTCGAATTTAAAACACAATCAGTATTGTGCTTTGAACTTTATCTAAATATTATAAAATTGACGAACTCTACATATAATAGTTATAAATTATTTTACAAATTGATTTAACATTTCATAAATAATTTTGTAATTGGTAATTAATCAGTCCGTTAACTTTGTGTTTATGTTGATATAAGAGGGTTTAACAATTTGTTCTTACGAAAGTGAATATATTATATATCTCAAACGACTGTTAGTAAAAGCCAAAGAAGTGTCACTGAAAGGTAAATAATCAGTCAAAAATATTATGATTTATGTAGGTTTAGATATAAAAAAGTAGTCAGTAAAGACTCATTTATAGCAACACAAAATTATGAGAAAAGGTTTTTGACATTTTATGTTTTTTTACATGAAAAACAATCATTGTTTTTTTATCATATTTGTTTGTTACCTTAATATGTAATTAAGTATTAAAAAATAAGAGTAAATTGCCATTTTAGTCCCTGAGTTTTGTTCAAATTTGTCATTTTAGTCCAAATAGTTTTTTTTTTCGCCTCTGGGTCCCTGACTTTTCCACTTTGTTGCCATTTTGATCACATACCCTAACTCCGTAAAAAAACTCAGTTAACTCGCACTAAATAGTTTGGTACTTGCCATTTTCATCCAAAAACATGTTTACCCCTTTTATATTGTATAATATACATATATTAAAAATTAAATTTAAAAAAAATAAAACAAACTATTAATATATAAAAAATCCTTTAATCAATTATAATAATATATACGTATATACAGAACCACCATCACCACCATTGCCAGATCTATACACACACAAAAACCATCGCTGCCATAAACCAACATCGCCACCACTGCATCACCTCCACCAACCATCGCTAGCACCACTGCTACCCACCGGCCACCACCTGCTACCACCACATCCCCCGGATTCCTCTCCACCACCATTATCCCCACCCTTCTCCAAATCAAAAGCCACTGACTCCACCAGATCTAGCCGACAATCACTATTATCTCAATTAAAAACCCTAATAAGGCGAATTCGTAACCGAACCGGAACCTGAACCTGAATTGGAACCGATAATTCAACCGATTTCACCGGAAAACAACGATTTCAGCAACAAAAAGGCGTCTGTAACTGTATCGTTTAATCCGTTTCAGCTACCGGCGAGTGAGAAAGCTGAATTTGTTGACCGGAAGCATTACAGAGGAGTACGGCGGCAGCCGTGGGGAAAGTTCGTGGCGGAGATACAAGATCCGAGTAAGAAAGGAGCTAAGGTTTGAATTGAATGTTGTCTTTGACTCTTTATTCTGTATTTGACAGTTGACTCGAGTGATAATGGGTGGGGTGGGTGGTAATGGTGTGGTGGTTGTGGTGATTTGCACTTTGCAGAGACAATGAGAGATGGGGTGTTGGTCATGGCTGGTGTGGCGTGCCGGATATTGCTAAGGTTGGATGGGGTTTCAGATCTGGCAATGGTGGTGATGGTGGTTTTGTGGCAGATGGGGGGTGTGACGGTGGTGGCAAGTGTTTATGGTTGTGGTGGTGAGTGTCGGTTATAAGCATGTGTAAATGTGTCTATGTATGTGTATATATATATATAATATATATAAATGTGTGTGTAGATATATTATAAATAATTCAGAAAATAAATGTAAAAGGGTTTTGGATGAAAATGGCAATTCAGAAACCTTTTTTTGTTAATACCAAAAATACCCTTGATTATAACCAAGTTTTTAAACTAAGTTAGGCAATGTGATCAAAATGTCAAAAAAAATGAAAAACTGAGGGACCCAGAGGCGAAAAAAAACTATTTGGACTAAAATGACAAATTTGGACAAAACTCAGGGACTAAAATGGCAATTTACTCAAAAATGAAACTAATATTAAAAAAATACAATCAATATTGAAAAAGTAATACAAATGGTTAAAAAACACATAAATTCACCTAAAAAAGTTGTATCATAAATGGGATTTTCACAAAAATAAATAAAAAGGTCATGTACTAGACGTTCATTAACAACCTCACGGTCTCATTGAAGATGCGGCCATCTTGTTAACCATTGCAAACTAGAACTACTTTCGGCGTGAACTCGTCTTCCCCCGAATCAGACGACAACGATGAGAAATCCCTATTAAAATGGAGATTATTTAGAGTAGTGTAGAAAAATTAGAGAGTAGAATTTGATGTCTGAAGTTCTTCTTTATGGAACGGAGTGTGTGTATTGTGGAAACATTTTTTGAATTTAAATTGTTTAAATAGGTGCACAAATGGTTTTACTTTTATAATATTTTTTAACATTGCAACAGTTAGGGGAACCCCAATGGAGACCAACAGCTATTCCAATTTCCCTACGCCCGCTAACCCCACTGAGCCTTCTTTCGCGCCCATCACACATAGACTTAGAAGCTTCACTAAAACCTTGATATAAATTTAAAACTTGGCTAAAAAGTGTAAAAGAGCTTAAAATAAACATTAAAACCATAACACACTTCACGCACATCAATATTCTCATTGATAGGTGATTGAGAATGACTGGTTTGTGCCTGGTTCAGATCAATAGCATCCAACAAAAGTTTAGTTGGTGGGGGAATTGTGTAGGTGAGGTTGGGTGTAGAAAGAGAATTTGCCCCGGGCATTGGGCTGTGGATGATGGAAGCGAGTGATTCCAGAGCATCATATTGTGGTGTCCCTATGTACAACCTGTTCTTTTTGAGAAGAAGTAGGAGGAGTTTCGGTTATGGGTTGAGATATTTGTACCAAATGCTGTGAGGAAGTAGCAGCAGTGGTTTCTTGTGACGTTTGTGTTGTCACTGGAAGTTGCTCTGGTATCTCATCCTCCAGAGTTGCCTTTTTGATGGGTTTGGGGGGGTTTTTGAGTTTTATTTTGCTTTGGCTTTTTGGTGATTTTAGGTGTGAGTTTCAAAGCAGTTGTTTTGCTACTTTGATCACCTTGAGCAGTGGGCTCAGCAGCAGATACCTGAGGAGCAGTATTAGCTGCTAAATTCTGCTCAGACACCTCTGCTTGTGTTTTGCAAGGTGTTGACATTCTTGTGAAAGTTTCAGCAGTTAAGCTGTGCATTTGAAGAGATTCACCTTGTTTTATTGCAGTAGCATCATTCTTACCAAGTTTCTTTTCAAAATAATAACTTAGAAATCTTGGAAATAGTAAGAATGTCTTTGTTTCAACATTTTTAACCAGATCATTAAAGATTACCTGAGAATAATTAAAATTTTCTTCTTGAAGAATAGCATACCCCAGGTTTTGAATCTTTAATGGTATTTCATTAAAAGCTGTGGTTTTGTTTGAAACACACATTAGGAGGGTATGAAATAAAAACCTTGTTGCAGGAGGGAAGAAACCTTTTTGTAAGGTATCCCTCTTCATCATTGTATATGCATACCCTCTTTCAATAAAGTCAATTTTTAACTCGTTTTTAGGAAAATAAGTTATACCTTTCTGATCATCGAGTTGAAAGACCTCCGAGATGGATTGTGGTGTAATTTTGACAGCTTTACCCTTTAGAGAAGAGTTAATGGCTATGACAGTCTCACCTTGTGTGTCAAGGGTTACATTTTTCCAGAACTCTCTTTGGGTCGCCAAGTAAATTGGTGCATCTGCTGTTAACAAAGTTTTATACTTTGATGCAGACATGATATCAATGATGGAGTCGAAAATATCAGTGGTGTCGGGTTTTGTGAGAAGACCCAGAAGGTTGTGAGACAGTTTGTGTGGGATTTTGATGGGTTTAGCCTTTTGAGAGGCCTCTTTTGAAGATGATTTGGAAGTGGGTTTTGCAGATGACTTCGATTTTGTCATTTTGGAGATGATGATCGAAGAAGGTTGTGAAGGAATTTGAGGAAAAACTGATTTGAGAAGAGAATTTTTATGAATTCAATTCGACAGTAAAACCCTGTTTGGGGTTTTGAAAGGGGTTTTATGGAGAAAAAGTGAATGCTGACGTGGCAGCGGTTACAAAAGGACTGTCTACAATGTACTGTCCACGTGCCAACCTCTGATGAAATGAAAGACAGTACTTTTATGAAAACTACTAATGAAAGGCAGTGGTTACAACGGTAACAAATGGAAGCAGTGGATGATTTTTACTATCAGCAGATAGCACATCGGTGGATAAAACACTAATTTTGAGCATCAGTGCTTATCAGGAAAATGAGAGAACAGGGGTTGACTTTCAGCAGTGGACAGACTTTGAAGTAGAGCAGACTTTTGAACAAGCAGTGGTTATGGCAGACTTTTAAGGATTTTAATGAAAACTTCATTTTTAGCTATTTTTAAGGATGGATTTTTGATTTTCTGAAAACATTTTAATGCTTTTATACATAGAAAAACAAGATGTTGCTTGTTATTCCATGTTTAGCATGCCAATCCTGGAGACCAAGCTTTCAAAGGTGGATGTATCTAATGCTTTTGTGAGCACATCTGCCAGCTGGTCTTTAGTTGGAACATGATGCATAGAAATCAAACCTTTTTCATAGCAATCCCTCACAAAGTGATGTCTGATGTCGATGTGTTTGGTGGTTGAGTGGGAAACTGGATTTTTGATAATATTTTCTACTGCTTGACTGTCCAACATGAGTGGTGTCTTCAAGGCAGTGATACCAAAATCCAGCAACTGATTTTGAAGCCAGGGCAGTTGGGCTGTACAGCTTGCAGCAGCTATATATTCTGCTTCAGCAGTGGATGTTGAAACAGCTGCTTGCTTTTTGCTTTGCCATGAAACTAAGCAATCACCTAGAAACTGGCACCCTCCTGAAGTGGACTTCCTTGTGGTGTTACATACAGCAAAATCACTGTCTGAAAATCCTGAAAGCTTGATATTCCCATTAGCTGGATACCAGATACCAAGTGTGGGAGCACTTTTTATGTATCTGAATATCCTTTTTACAGCAATAAGGTTGGATTTCCTAGGGGCTGACTGACTTCTTGCACAAACACATGTTGCAAACATGATGTCTGGCCTAGATGCAGTTAGGTACAATAAAGACCCAATCATGCTTCTATAAAGTGTTTGGTCAATCAGCTCATCCTTTTCATCAGACATGATAAGCTTATTTGTTGCCATGGGTGTGCTGCATGGTTTACAATCATTCATATCAAATTTATTTAAAAGTTCTTTAGCATATTTGCTTTGATGAATGAAGGTTCCATTTTGCATTTGCTGAACTTGGAGACCAAGAAAGCATTGCAGCTCACCCATTGCACTCATTTCAAACTCAGATGTCATGAGTTGCCTAAACTCTTCACACATTTTATTATATGTGCTTCCAAAAATAATGTCATCCACATAAATTTGGACAATCATTAAATCCTTTCCTCTCCATTTTAGAAATAGTGTTTTATCAATGGTACCTCTTTTGAAACCATTTGAAAGTAGAAAGGTGGAAAGAGTTTCATACCAGGCCCTAGGTGCTTGTTTCAGGCCATACAAGGCTTTGTTCAGCCTGTAGACATGATCTGGATAAAATGGATCCTCAAAACCTGGAGGTTGACAAACATACACCTCTTCTTGAATTGTACCATAGAGGAAAGCACTTTTGATATCCATTTGGAACACCTTCATGTTGTGGTTGACAGCAAAGGCCAGGAACAGTCTTATAGCTTCCAATCTTGCTACAGGGGCGAATGTTTCATCATAATTAATCCCCTCTTCCTGTCTGTAACCTTGAACCACAAGCCTGGCTTTATTCTTGACAACAATGCCCCTTTCATCAGTTTTGTTTTTGAAGACCCACTTTGTGCCGATGGGACTTACATCTTTTGGCAGTGGTACAAGCTCCCATACTTGTTGTCTTTTAAACTGTTGGAGCTCCTCTTGCATGGCTTCTACCCAGCTGTTGTCTTTCAGTGCCTCTTGGTACTTGACTGGCTGATGGAGTGATAGAAAACCAGCAAAAAGACAAATGTTTTGGGTTTGGCTTCTTGTGAGCACCCCTTCATTTATGTTGCCAATGATTTGGTCAGGTGGATGAGATCTGAAGAAGATTTCAGTAGTTTTCAGTTGGTTTAGGAACGAACTTCTTTGCATCCTCAGCACTTGGCACCATAGGAACATGGGGACCAAAAACAACAGACCTCCAACATCCAGTGTTCTGTTGAGCAAGGATGTGACCCATCCTTCTCTCCCAGATGTTGTATTCATTACGTTTAAGCATGGGTGGTTTGAAAAGAGAGCCAATGTTATTCTTATCATCTTGTGATTGTGACGTCATCCTGGTTGTTTTACAGGCACTAATTAATCAACTTTGATGGTGATTAAACCTTGCTCTGTTTTTCAACAAAAGGAACAAACTATCAGTATCAACTTTTATGAGCTGAACTATTTACGTCAAAATGATTGTTAAATCAAGTTTGACTGTCCAAGCTCTGATACCAATTGTTAGGATCTGAGTTTGGTTTTGATTGTGTTTTACGTTTGAATTAAGATGAAGATGGATGAGTTGTGCAGCGGAATTAAGATGGAAGCAAACTTTTCACAATCAAACAGGAGAATTGCTTTTAACATACAAGTTTAACATTGAACCGAATGATTGAATTTAAATTCAACAACGATTACAATTTGCAAGTATGCAACAAACTCCCCCTCAGCCTGAGCTCACAGTATTTGTTCGTGCAGGAAGAAGATAGTGAAAGAGCTAATAGAACAGTACAGAGCACTGTTCTATTTATAGGCACGAGTAAACCACTGAAGCATCTAAGCTGACGTCACCATGAAAGTGACATCTAACCTCCTAACAAACTCTAACCTCTGATCTATACAACCTCTGCTATGCTAACTACTGTTATTACATTTCATTACATAAAGACATCTAAACTACTGCTGCATCCTTCCACTGATGTGAACCCAGCAGTACTTTGTCATGATAAGCAGAGCTTGACTCAAGGCAGTAGATTGAACAGCGGAGCTTTAGTCTTCCATCAGTCTTTTACTTGATCAGCAGTTTGTAGGTCAGCAGTTTGTACGATCAGTAGATAGGAGGTCAGCAGATGTTGAAACCACTTTCAAGGGGAGAGACTTGAATACATAACATTTGCTTATTCTGGATCCACTGCTCTGATCCAGTTTTGGCTTTAATTATCTGTTCCTTTGGTAGGGTTCAATCCCAACAGAATAAAAATTTCACTGTCGTATGTTGAAATTTCGGCATTTTTGAAATTCGTGACACTGCAACAGTATTCGGGTGGTTTTCGACTTCAGATTGTCAGGGGGAATGTGAATCTGATCGTGAGTGTTAGCTTCCGAGATCAATAGGATCTGAGGTGTTGATATCTGATCGTGGACGAAAACATTAGAGATCTGAGAGTGATCGTGGATGATAGCTTCTGAGATCTAGATTATCCGAGGAGATGAATCTGATTGTTGACGAATGCTTCAGAGATCGGATTACATTACCAAGATGATTTGTTTTTCCGATGAAGATTTGCTGATTGTGGAGTATACTGTTTACACGGATCTGTCATTCTTATGGTGCGTTAACGTGGATCACGGTAAACGGGATATCAGATCTTCAGGGGGAATCACAGATTTGAAGTTAACTAGTGGGGTATTTGAAGTTTCTATCAATTGCCGGCTGAGTTTTTTGTACATTCTTAGATCAAGCAGGCAGAATGCGAAGATCGTGGTGCTGACTTGTGATATCAAAAACTGAGCTCGGATGCGGTTAAAATTGAAACAGAGGATGTTGCATTGATTAGTTTCAAGTTGGTGATTGTTCATGAAGGTTGCAGTTTAGCAAATCAGAGGAGAGTCATAAACTGTGCACAAAACCTGAAGATTCATTCAAGGGGGAATTCGTGCTTTACTTTGGCAAAAGCAAAACCGAATTATCAATCGAGGGGGAATTTGGATAGTCAGATTTCAAGATACCTGATTGAAGTTGCAGAAAAGTTGAAGATTACAGAATATTCAAACACGGCTCAAGGTTCTCAAAGTTTTAATGACGATTCGATAGTGACATCCGAGGGGGAATCTGTTGGTACATATTTCGTACGTCTGCCACTGTGCGAATAGTTAGATAGAGCGTGTGTTGAATATTGTATAGAATAGAGAAAGTTGGACAGGTTTTGTAATTTTCAAAGCCAATCCGATCGGATGGCAATCCGATCGAATGGCACATAGTGTGAGTTGTCTATAAATAGGGGGTTGGGGCTCCCATTTGGATAAGCTTTTGGTTCCCAGAGGGGAAATGTTGTCCAACTTGTCTCGTGGTGCTCTAAACGTTGAATAATCAATAGAGACCAGATTATAAGTGACTGCTCGGTGTCGTATCTATCTTCTACTCCTTTCTTAGTCATAATAATTGCACCGAACACGTCGTTTCGGGACTGAAGCTCCGTCAAACTCACCAGATCCTGGAGTCAGCACGGGCAGTCTGCCACACCGCCATTTTGCGGAAACTGTAAAAGGAAACATTTTGGAAATGTAAGGAAAATTGAAATTTATGCAAAGCACCGGGGCACCGAGAAGAGGAGTGCAGGAAGAAATCAACGATCTGCTACAACTGCGGTGAAGCCGGGCATTTTAAGCCAAATTGCCCTAAATTGGTCAAGCAAGCTGACAACAAGGCCAAAACTGTCGAAGGAACTAATAAGAAGAATGCAAGAGCCTTCCAGCTGACAACGCAATAGGCAGATCTGATTCCGAACGTGATAGCTGGTATGTTTCTTGTACATGACGTTTACGTAAAAGTATTATTTGACTCTGGTGCAAACCAAAGTTTTATAAATACTTCATTCTGCCAAGCTCTTAAGCAACCCCTAACCAAACTTAGCCAAGTTTATACGGTAGAAACTGTAGAAGGAAACTCTGTTAATATAGATAAGGTACTTCAAGAAGGAAAAATAGAACTCTCAGGCCATAAATTTTTTGCAAACCTTTTACCTATGAATTTAGCAGGATTCGATGTTGTGTTAGAAATGGATTGGTTAGTCACCAAACATGCTCGAATCCTATGTGATCAAAATCCCATAGAAATTCATACGCCAGCAGGAGAAGTAATTTTGGTTACAGGAGATAAGCCACGTAAACCAATGAAGTTCCTTTCGGTAATGAAAGTTGCTAGTTATGAACGAAAGCAAGGAATAGTGTATATGATTTCGGTAATCATTAACATTAAAAGAAAAGAACTTAAGGAAATTCTGGTAGTATCCGAATACCCCGATGTATTCCCAGAAGAACTACCTGGATTACCCCAAGATAGGGAAGTAGAGTTTAGAATTCATCTAATTCCTGGAACTGCTACAATAGCCAAGGCACCTTATCGGTTAGCACCCACAGAAATGTTAGAACTGAAAAAGCAGTTAGATGAGTTGTTAAGCAAAAGATTCATACAACCCAGTTCATCCCCTTGGGGAGCACCGATGTTGTTTGTGAAAAAAAAAGGATGGTTCGATGCGAATGTGTATCGATTATAGAGAACTGAATAAGGTTACTATTAAGAATCGATACCTGTTACCTAGGATTGATGATCTTTTCGATCAACTTCAAGGAGCTAGGTACTTCTCTAAGATAGATTTGCGCTCCGGATACCATCAGTTGAAGGTACAGGAAGAAGACATACCTAAAACTGCTTTGAGGACGAGGTATGGTCACTATGAGTTTACAGTCATGCCCTTTGGATTAACGAATGCTCCTGCAGCATTCATGGATATGATGAATAGGATCTGTAAGCCGTATTGGGATAAATTTGTAATTGTCTTCATCAATGATATACATATTTATTCCAAAATCCAAGAAGAATATTGTGAGCACCTGCATGCACTCTTAACCCTGTTAAGAAAGGAAAAGCTTTACGCCAAATTTTTGAAGTGTGATTTTTGGCTACAAGAGGTGCCATTTTAGGACATATGGTTAATCATGAAGGCATTCACGTAGATCCCTCCAAGATAGAAGCAATCACAAATTGGAAGGTCCCGCAATCAGCTACAGAAGTTAGAAGTTTTCTAGGATTAGCTGGATACTATAGGCGCTTCATCAGAGACTTTTCTAAGATAGTTGTTCCATTAACTAAGCTAACCTGTAAAACTGTTAAGTTTGAATGGGGACCCAAGCAAGAGGAAGCCTTTAGAATTCTAAAACAAAGGTTAACAAATGCCCCGATTCTTGCCTTACCAGAAGGAACAGAAGATTTTGAAGTCTACTGCGATGCTTCTAAGCTATGATTAGGATGTGCGCTAATGCAACGTAAGAAAGTGATTGTGTATGCATCAAGACAGTTGAAAAAGCACGAGGAGAATTACACAACTCATGACTTAGAATTAGGAGCAATAATTTTTGCCCTTAAGATTTGGAGACATTATCTGTACGGAAGTAAGTTTACTGTCTTCACCGATCATAAGAGTTTAAGATACATATTTGGGAAAAAAGAATTAAACATGAGGCAAAGAAGATGGATGGAAATTTTAAGTGATTACGACTGTGATATCCGATATCACGAAGGAAAGGCAAATGTAGTAGCAGATGCCCTAAGTCGTAAGTACCATGAGAAGCAAAGGCGAGTTCGTGCTCTTAGACTAAATCTACAATTAGATTAAATGGAACAACTGAAAAATGTTCAAGGAACAGCAATCCAGGATGATGCTGAAGGAATGAAAGGACAAATAAAAGAATTAGAGCAAGGGACTGATGGAATTTGGAGATTCCATAAGAAAAGGATTTGGGTACCTAGACAAGGAAACTTACAAGATAAGATATTAGAGGAAGCCCATAAATCTAGATATACGATGCATCCTGGTAATAACAAGATGTATCAAGATTTAAGGAATAACTTCTGGGAGATAGGAATGAAAAAGGACATAGTTAGATATGTTTCTAAGTGTCTAACTTGTTCGCAAGTTAAGGCAGAACACTAGAAACCTTCAGGTTTACTTCAACAATTAGAAATGCCTATATGGAAACGGGAATTAATCACAATTGAGTTTGTTACTAAGCTACCCAAAACAAGGAAAGGTAGCGATGCAATCTGGGTGATTGTAGATAGATTAACCAAATCAGCTCATTTCCTACCAATGAAGGAAACCTTTAGCATGGAAAGGCTAGCTAAGTTTTACGTCGACGAGGTAGTATCACTTCATGGAGTTCCACTCTCCATTGTATCAGATAGGGATAGTCGTTTCACTTCGCATTTCTGGACAAGTTTCCAAGAAGCAATGGGGACACGATTAAATTTAAGTACCGCATACCATCCCCAAATAGATGGACAAAGTGAAAGGACGATCCAAACCTTAGAAGACATGCTTAGGACATGTGCAATAGACTTCGGTGGAAATTGGGATGACCAATTACCACTAATAGAATTCTCCTATAACAATAGTTATCATATAAGCATCAATGTTGCCCCGTTCGAAGCACTTTATAGACGAAAGTGTCAAACTCCAGTATGTTGTTGGGCAGAAATAGGAGAAAGTCAACTATCAGGTCTCGAGATTGTGCAGGAAACCACCGACAAGATAACTCAAATCAAAGAAAGACTGAAAACAGCACGAGATCGCCAGAAGAGCTATGCTGATAATCGACGAAAGCCATTAGAATTTCAAGTTGGAGACAAGGTACTATTGAAAGTTTCTCCTTGGAAAGGAGTAGTTCGATTCGGTAAGAAAGGAAAACTGAGTCCAAGGTATGTAGGACCCTTTCCAGTTACCCAACGAATAGGACCAGTTGCCTATCAATTACAACTACTAGAAGAGCTAGCCAGGGTACATGATGTATTTCATGTTTCTAATCTTAAAAAGTGTTTATCTGATGAATCACGGGTAGTATCTCTGCAAGATATAGAGGTAAATGAAAAGTTAAAGTTCGTTGAGAAACCTCTTCAAATAGAAGACAGAAAGGTCAAGCACTTCAAACACAAGAGATTGGTGCTGGTCAAAGTAAAATAGGATTCGAAAATAGGACCTGGGTACACATGGGAACTGGAATCGGAAATGAAACGAAAGTACCCTCATTTATTCCAGTAAATCTCGAGGACGAGATTCTAAACAAGGTGGGGATGATGTAACAACTCTTGCTAAAATTGTTATTTCCTATTCTAAAAAGGCATATTAAGAAACCCTAATTAAAACCCCCAAGTGGTACGATACGACCCTAAATTTGAAAAACACCCGAAACCAGCAACAGGCCCCCATAAAACTCAAGGGGGGATCCCCTAATTGATGATTATCCACTCAAAACGAATATATAAAACAAAATTTCGAAAGATAACAACTCAGCAAGGCTATCCCAGACACCAGGCTACCCTAGCCTAGGTGGTCGCTGTCGTGACATGCGCCCGGGGCTAGGGAGCCTAGCGCGACACGCGGGGGAGTCAAAATTCCAGTATAAAACCCAGGGGATTGGCACTTGCATGAAATGTTTGTTACGACGAAAAATTTAGTTACGTACACTGAGTTATACTCCGTTTCTTTCAAAAACAAACACCGTTCTGAACCTTTGCTGCAATAACAGGGTAATAACTCGATCACTGCTACGATACAATGTCCGATCGATTAAAACCGATCCGATGGATGATTAAGTGCTGCCTGAATTCGGGCTATACTTTGTCATTCATCGTGAGGGTTTCGATCTCGTGAAATTATCGTAAATGTTGAATTAAGTTACTGACCTAGATTCATTTGCATTTTATATTTAACTAGGTTATCGGCTTAATCAGTAGGCAGACTATAACCATTTAAACTTGCAAAGTGAGTCATTCTGGTTTTATCAAACTGCTTTGCAAAACCCTAAATGTTTTCTCATTATATTTACAGTGATTAAGTCTTTGTTATCTTAAATTACTAGCAGTAAGTGGGGTTTTGTATACATTACTGCTGTATTATCACTCTTAGGTGGGCGAGCCTAAATAGTGATACACGCCACTTTTGGGTGACAGGACCCAATAGTGATATGACCACAGTCACAGATCCGGTCGAGTGACAACTGGACCAGATAATTATAAGATAGGGGCAATTGTAATCGCTCTTAATACTGTGAATTATAACAAGGTGTCTTTTGTAAAATTTGAATGCACTCGCCAGTATTTCCCGCTGATCAAATCTTTTTAAAACATGTTTCAGGTGATTTACTGTGAATAAGGAAAAAGTGCCGCGTAGCACTCCAGCTTGAATGAAGTGGCTCAGTAAATAAATAAACATGTTTTTGTAATCAGGGGATTTCCCAGTGAAATTCCTTTATTGTAAAAAGTACGGGGTTTGTCCCGAAACTTGAAATAAAAT
The DNA here is from genome assembly GCA_030545235.1 of Helianthus tuberosus. Lineage (NCBI taxonomy): Eukaryota > Viridiplantae > Streptophyta > Magnoliopsida > Asterales > Asteraceae > Helianthus > Helianthus tuberosus. Next base: position 510,597 of record CM060387.1, read on the forward strand.
AATCCAGTGTTTTCAGTTTAAACGATCCTGTTAAAATTTTCGCTGCCAATTAAACACCAATACCACGGGTTTCTGTCCCGCGGCTTCTGAACCGGGTAAAACGGGTCGGGGGCCGTGACAATGGGTTAACTACCCATGACATGCCTTTATAACACCAATACCACGGGTTTCTGTCCCGCGGCTTCGTTGAACTAAAACTGTGAACTCGCCAACTTTTTGTTGAAACACTTTAGCATGCTTTGCAGGACGCTAGGTACGACACACATGGGAACTTGCAGCTTGGAGGGTGTCACAACTTTTATTAAACTATTTACTTATTTATGTTAAACAAATGTGGGTTTTGATTATGTCTGGATTTTATACTTTAGCTTCCGTTGTTAAACTTAAACTTACGTTTTCACACATTTGAAACTATTATCACTATTCATGTTGAATGTGGTAGTTAAACATTTTCCAATTAATTTGAAATAGTTCAACATGATTAGTGGCTTGATCCTGGTATGTCACGTACCTCGTGGTAAAACCCCGCATGTGGAATTTGAGGGTGTAACAGATTCGTATCAGAGCAATTGGTTATAGTGAACTCGGTTTAAATTTTTGAAAACCCAGACTATAACCTTTTTCTTTTGAAAAACTACGATGACACTACACTCCAAGGTGAATGGTTCACCATTCTTACTACATACACTACACATATACTTACTTAGCACTCACTCATGCATTGCATTTCAGACATGTCTAGTTCTCAAAACTCTAGTGATAAGAAACCAGCCGATATCGATTCCCACAGCCTCCCAGATCCTACCATGGGTCTAGGGTAAACCGACGTGAGAAGCATCTACTCGAGATCCCTACTCATGAGGAGTTTGTTGCGGGTCCTAGCAAGAAACCGTGAGAACAAAATGTAGAAAAGGAGATGTCAGAAAAATTCAGCAACTAAGGGAAAGACAAGTTGTCATGGAACAAAAACACAACAATTTGATCACCTATATAAGACAACTACAGTCACTGGTGCTCGAGATGCGTGCTAGACTGGATCATGCTCATGCCAACATTCAAGAGCTAAACACAAGACTCAATGATGCATTAAACAATGCTGAGAAGGAAAAAGAACCGGATGAAGACCTGGAAGAAGAACCTGAGGAAGATCCGGATGAGGTGCCGAATTAAAGTGATGATGAAGGATCAGTCATCTCCTTTGCCGGTGATGACGTTTGACATCACCATCTATTCCTTTGATTTCATATTCCACTCTCTTTAAACTTAGATGGGGAGGGTTGCTCCCCATCCAACAAATAATTATGGATTTTGACATTTGACTTAGATAACACCAAAGCGTAAAGGAATTGATATATGTGTGTGTGTGTGTGTGTGTGTATATATATATATATATATATATATAAGTAGCTACCTTAGGGGAATTGACGACTCGCCAACGAACTAATAGACACTAATATATATCCATTGGACTATCTAATTAATTAATACTATATCCCGGCCTCGAATGGCGTTTCCCTGTTAATTCAAAGCGGAAGGTTCGAGTGTGTTAGGATTCCGACCCAGATACTGCATAATAATACGCATTAATTAACACACATAGCCCCTCGTCTGACAATCAAGCCCTTGCGACCCCATGGTCCGATCTAGTTAACAAGGCATCAAGAGGTAAGTTGATCCTAAACACCCATTTTCCTATCATTGATTCCTACCCTTTTATTTTCTTCTTAAGCCATTTATTTTCTTTTATTTTTATTTATCCTTATTAACAAACCCAACTTTTGGACTTGGTTAGACATTATCGACGACTCAGTACTAAAACTCCTATATCCTTGGACGACCTTGGTATCTTACCATCACTATATTACGCCAAGGATTGGTACACTTGCCCAACGAGAGTTGTAGGGTGATAGTATTTTATCGTGTTTTTATAAATATTAAAACTTGAACTAATGCATAAACCAGCCTAAAATTAACCATATTTTATAAGCACACCGACACATGTCATACTGGTGATAACTTCGCTACCTGGAAAGACTGTCTCATGTTAACTCTTGCCTTGTTGGATTATGACTTTGCATTAAGAGAGTAACAACTTCCACCACTTCATGAGAAAAGTACTCCTAGTGAGTAGATCTTACATGAGAAGTGGGAGAGGTGTAACCGTATGTCTCTCATGTTCATGAAGAACTCCATCAACATTGCAATCAGAGGAGCCATTCCAGACTCATATGATGCTAAAACCTATCCGCTTTCTGTGTGGAGGAGCAGTTTAAGGGAATGTCTAAGGTGCACGTTAACACTCTCATTCTCAAGATAGTGATGACTAAGTATGATGGTAAGATCTGTATTCGTGAACACATCATGATGATGAACGACATGGCTCATAAGCTTAAGGGCTTAGACATGGATATTAGTGATGGTTTCCTGGTGCATTTCATCATTACCTCTCTTCCTACTACCTATGAGCGACTTTCAAGATCAACTATAACACTTAGAAGGACAAGTGGACTATGAGTGAGTTGATTTCCATGTGTGTGCAAGAGGAAGAACAGTTGAAGCTGGACAAACCTAATGTTACTTACCTTGCTATCTCCATGGGGGTGGTGTAGCCATGTCTGGACGGGGCTCGACGGCCTGGGGCCGTCCCCACACCATTTAGCCTTACCGGATAATATCAATTGAAATCACATAACTTTGTCAATGAGCTCTAGCTCAAGTGGTAGAAGGATTTGAGTTCTTCTTTAAAGACTCAAGTTCAATTCTCATTTGGTGCAAAAAAGGAGTGAGGCACTGGTGGGCAGTGATAGGAGACCCAGGGAAACCTGGGTTCGATCCTTGAGCCAAAAAGGTTTTACCGGCAATTTTACCGTCGTGCCTACGGGCGGGTGGGTTACCGGGTTTTCCCCAAAATTGGTGGTGGACGACTCGTATTACTCTCGGGATACTCCGTTTGTCCAGTGGATGCCCTGAAAGTGCTCGAGATTGATGTGTTGGCCGTTAAAAAAATCACTAGAGATAATGGCTCTATATCAACCAAGTGTTCGAGAAGTGTTACTGTTTTCTTTGTGTTGTTTACCATGGCCGGCCCTGGGGGTGGGCGGGGAGGACCACCGGCCAGGGTCCGATATTTCGAGGGGCACGTTTTTTATGAAAAAAACCCGATATGTGTATGTAAAATATTTTTCTAATTGGGTACATCTATACAAATACCAAAATAGGCCCACTTACAAAACTATTCTTATGATTTAGACCTTTAGTGAGCCAAATACCCAATTTCGTTAAGTCCTAAGGGCACATTTTTTTGAGCTCGAACAGAGTACACGAATTCTCAGGGCCGGCCCTGTTGTTTACCAAGGCTTTAGGGAAAGTGAAAAAAGAGGGTGCATATCATTGCACATCATCTTATGGGAAAAAAATAGTGGTTTATGTTTGGTCCAATGAATACACAAAAATATGCTATAAAAGATTTGTCTTATTTTTTTGGTTCTAAACTCTAATGTTGTTGAAGGTTTTGTTACCTCTAACATGACACAAATAACACCGTTAAGTCTCACCAAGATTGTTATTCCATCACTTGGTCCTATTAGACTAAGGGGTATGGTGAGGCCCATCCCCACGAGGATGGGCCGCCACGTAGGCGCCACGTAGGAGTGGCTCGGAGGGGATGGACCTAGGGGGTGGGGGATGAACCCCTTTATGTATATATATGTATGTATGTATAGGTATATGTGAGAGAAGGGAGAGAGAAAGAGGGCCGGCGAGATCGGCTGGTGGGAGCCGGAGAGGATGGGAGGGGCGGTGTGGGGGACCGGCGCCGGGCCTTGCCGGGCCTAAGCCAGCCCCCATACCTTCTAGTCTTAGGTTTAACCAATAAAGACATTTACTATATTATCATATCAATATCAATTTATTTGTAATCAATGTTGTACTACTATTAAATTCAAGTAACATGCCCTTTATCACCCCAATTGGCCTACACTCAAGATCAAAACAGCCACTCTCTCACACGCTTGCCATATGTGCACCACCACCATCACCACCACCACCACCATTATCATGTATCTCCACCCATTCTCTCACACACACTTCCCCACCAACAATAATCCTGTATGGCCCCATCCCATCACTCCAAACTTTGACATCTGACATGTCAGCATCCTCTTTCTCTCTCACACACAACCACCATTTCACACACTGCCTTGTACCAACCGCCGTTCACATTAAAAAAACATTTATTCATTATTGGAATCACAAAACAAATAGTTTAGATGCCTAAAAATACAAACCCCCAAAAAGCCTTTAAACAAAAAGTTCAAACTCATATGGCAGCTACTGCCTCTTCAAACCACCATAAAATTCACCTCCACAAAAAACCCACCACCACTCTCCCCTTCCGCCGCCGCCGGACCACCGTCACAAACCACCAACACCCGTCTGTTGTCTCGCCGGAAAACAGTTCTTGGTGCTGTCCTTCCACCGTTTCGTCAAACAAACACCCACCCACTTCATCTTCTCCGGCGGTGAGTCCGTCGCCGGAATATTTTCCCCAATCGCCGGCTCCTGCCGGAAAATCTCAAATCTTGAAAAACTCGCCGGAAAATCAAGAAAATCTTGAAAACTCAACAATGGCGACTGCTTACAACAATCAAGAAGCATTCCCATCTTCTTTTTCGAATTTCAACTCTGCCCTGACCGCCGGACTGTTAAATCCGATGTCTCCGCCGCCGCCCGCCGCCGATAAGACCCGATCCAGCCCGACCCTTTTCGAAATGATGGCTAATGAGCCTGATTGCAAGACACCCACTAATTCAAACCCTAAGAAGTTCACTAATTTGAATCCAAATGGACCAAATCCGGTTGTTGTTGTTGATAAACAGGTTTTGATGCAGCAGCGGTTGTTGGATCTTTTGGCTTGTCGGAGCCCCGGGAGTGGGTTTAATGACCCGAATTCGAGTGATGTGAGGCTTACATTGAGTTGTAAAGATGGGTTGAGTGTTTGTATGAATGCTCATAGGCAGATCTTGGTGAGTCATAGTCGGTTTTTCGCGGTTAAGTTGTCGGATTATCGGTCGAAAGGGGGGCAGCAACAGCCCTACATTGTTGAGATTTCTGATTGTGAGGATATTGAGGTTTATATTGAGTCAATTAGGTTGATGTATTGTAAGGATTTGAGGAGGAAGCTTATGAAGGAAGATGTTCCTAAGGTTCTTGGGATCTTGAAGGTAACCATGTTACTTATGTTTTGTATATGATTTTGTTTGCTTTTATAGTTTTATGCATATTTATCATATATCAGTCTTTGAATGTGTGTGCTGTTATGATTAGCTTAACTGTGTTGTACTTGTGATCTACATGATATATCATTTTGGTGTATGTTATTTCATGTGTTACATGATTGAGATCAAGAATGATCATAATTAAATGTGGTTGTCATAATATAATGTTGAAGACGTGATTAGATCGAATGTTGTAATTTGTAAAACAAACTACAGCACTTGGCAGTCACGTACCACTAACTTTTACTTCCGAACTTGAACCAGCAGTATAGGCAGATTGCTTAGTCATGTAAATAAGATGCCTTGGGTTTTAAAAAGCGCGCGCGAGATGACCTCAGGCGCAACGCTGGTTGCTTCTGACTCGAAAAAACACAAAAGATGTGATTCAGGCGCATAGAAATAGGGCTGGAGACCAGTCTAGAGACACGCCTCTTGTATAGGGCTGTAAATGAACCGAACGAACACGAACAAGGCCATGTTCGTGTTCGTTCGTTAAGGAAATTAATATGTTCGCGAACTGTTCACGAACGCATACCGAACTTTTCGCTCAGTAGTGTTATGTATGTACGTTTCGTATAGAATTTTTTAGGTATATACGTTTTCGACCCCCCGGTTTTATAAAAAAAAAATTAGGTATATACTTTTAGGTCCGGTGACTTCCGACCCCCCGGTGGAAATTTGCAAGCTTCGTCACTGTGTGTTCGTGTTCGTTCGCTAAGCTAACCAAACGAAATTTGTTGTTCGTGTTCGTTCGCTAAGCTAACCAAACGAAATTTGTTGTTCGTGTTCGTTCGTTAAGCTAATCGAACGAACATAAACGAACTTCCCGCCGAACGGTTCATGAACTGTTCACTGAACATTCGGTTCGTTTACAGCCCTACTCTTGTACATGAGGAGTTTTATGTGCATCATGATGTTGTACATATAGCTTTTTAGGGTGTAAACATAGGTTATTTTTATATTAATTTTTTTTGAACGGCCAACAAACTCAATCCCGAGCACTCTCGGGGCACCCATTGGACAAACAGAGTCTCCGAGAGTAACCCGAGTCCACCAATTCCGGATAATAAACAGCGAAATTATTTTTATATTAAATTATATATGAAGTTTATTTATAGCTAAATTTGGGTAGGTGATGCTAAAAACCTATTAGAAATATAAAGAAAATATATACATACCCTGCACCTCGAGTATGAAAAGCGGTGCACTTTGCGACTCGGCTCGAGACCTCATCGCCTCGTGTGCCTTGCGCTTATAAAAACCAAGATTCTTCTTTTTTTGTTTCTCTACCAGTAATTGTATATTCTGTGCATGTAATAGAAGTTGTGACCGATTATTCACATTTCGCTTGTGAGGAGTCGTTACATTCCATGAGAAATTTGCTGTTTTTTACTTAGCACATAGTGTTAGCAAATTGTTTGACTTTAAATGATTTAATTTTCTTGGCATCGAGGGAATGCATAAGAACGATTGCTTATTGTTCATGTTACAACTCAAATTATACTTAAAGATGAATCTTTTGTGATCATTTGTGACGTCTGATATATTTTCTAATTGTAATTTTAACATAGGTGTCAGCAGCAATCGGATTTGATGCTGGTGTTTTATCTTGTTTGGAGTACCTAGAAGCCGCTCCATGGGCCGAAGACGAAGAAGAAAAAGTAGCTTCTTTATTATCCGAGCTTCAACTTGAAGGGGCGGGTCCCATTGAAGTTTTAAAGCGAGTGTCAGTTGATATTACATCGGGGGTTGATGAAAGTACTAATAACGAGGTTCTTCTTAAACTTTTACACACGGTTCTTGAAGGAAAAGATGAAAAGGCGAGACGGGAAATGAAAGTTTTGGTGGCGAAAATGCTTCATGAGAATTCATCACATAACGATTTAAGAAAAGAATCTTTGTATTCCGCTTGTGACAAATGTTTGATTTTACTGAAAAAACATTTTATAAAAGCTTCAAACGGGGATTTACAAGACGCGGTTCAAATCACGAGGCAAGCTGATAATTTGCATTTTCTTCTTGATATTTTGATCGACAGACAGATTTCCGAGGATTTTTTGAAATCATGGGTGTCGTTAACCGAGTTATCTGAAGTTCATTCTAAAGTACCTCCGCTTCATAGATACGAAATTAGTAGAGTTACCGCAAGATTATTTGTGGGAATTGGAAAAGGTCAACTTTTGGCTTCTAAAGATTTGAGATGTTTACTGTTACAGACATGGTTGGTGCCTTTTTACGATGATTTCGCTTGGATGAAACGAGCATCTAGAGGGCTAGATCGTCATTTGATCGAAGAAGGGCTCGGGAATACTATTTTGACTTTGCCTTTGACTTGCCAGCAAGAAATCTTGATGACATGGTTTGACCGGTTCGTGAACTCTAGCGATGATTGTCCAAATATACAAAGAGCATTTGAGGTTTGGTGGAAACGCGCATTTTGGAAAAAGGGTCACCAACAGCCCGAAAGGCCATGCCTGAATGAAAATTTCAGAAATTCTTAAAACTCATGATCACCAGCAGCGGCCTGTTTTGCGTTGTGTTCTTTTTTTAACTAGCGAGTATGCGCATACTCTGAGATTAACCTTTTATGCCAAACAGTTTGATGTAAAGATTCGATTCTTGGTCCTGATTCTTTAAACATTCTGAGGTTAATCGATGTTTGTATGTGCTCTATCAGAATCAGTAACATTCTTGTTACCGAACATGGTTTGGATCAACAGTTTTTGTGTGAGATAGGTTTGACTGACTCAAGATCTTTGCGGTTCAACTGTGATTAGCGTTAGGTTTATGATGTTTTCGGTCTTGCATTATACTTCAGAGACTTAGGTTTACAGTTGAAGAGTTGTTATCTTTCATTTTTATCCTCAATTTGGTAGAAAAGGGGTGCATATGTTACCTTCAAGAAAGTGAAATATTCATGTTTTGTAATGGAAGAATATGGTGGTTGCTTGTTGTAGGTGATGAGTTATTTTCAAGTCTTAATTTAAGGCATTATGTTATTGATCCCACCCCACCCCCCACTAGCTATATTCATTTATTTGTGTCCTAAATTATTCCTAATTAACATTTTTTAAAGAAAATTTTAGTGGTTGTGATGTTGATGCCATCAACTTGTTGGTGATGAGTTCCCATTTTGGTTGTGATGTTACATGTGTGCATGTGGTTCTATATGTAAGATATATAGAATGCTCACATACCTTTTTATATATATGGAAAAGTAACATCAACTTTCTTTGTGTTCATTTGTGGGATATATTAGGTAGCATCCACTTAGAGTGGTTTTCCTAATATATGCACATATATATTATTATTATTATTATTAAACTTTAGTTGAGTTTGAGCTCGAGTATAAAAAATAACTAGGTTGAGACTTTAGTCGATTCATTCAAGGTTTTGTAATTCTTGTGTAAGCGTTTATATAAGTTAGGGTTGTAAGAAAATCGGAATGTTATTAAATAGTTTATTTTGGAACTCGATTTGAATTTGATTAAGTTATACTTATAGGTGCCAATCATGACCAACTGCTTATAGAATTCGATTGATTTGAGCAAAAATACATTGTATACGGGTTCATTTAGATCACCTCAAATTAGTTAACGGGTCAATTTGAGTTTTATAAATTAGTCAATGGATCAAAATGGACAACTATTATGAAATATGTTAAGTTAAAATTAAAAATGATTCGAATGGGTTGGCACTACCCATGATCGTCGTTTGCCACCACCACCAACGTTGCGGCCACCCCGGCAAAATCTCCTTTAAACTTTATCAAGATATCTTGAGTAAACATTAAACTTTATCAAGATATCTTGTATAAGACCAGACGGTATGGGGGCCGGCTTAGGCCCGTGCTGGCCCGTCGCCGGTCCCCCACACTGCCCCCTAGGCCCCGGCGCGTCAACATCGGCTCCCACTCGACGATCTTCACGGCCCTCATTTCAAACTTTTAGCCGTTACAACGGCTATATTTATTAAATAAAAAAAACTTTTTAACTTTAAATAAATACCCCTCCTTTTATCCATTTTTATACCATTTTCTCCCATTCTCATCCATTTTTATAAAAAACACTCCCTCTTTTTTATACAATCATGAATCCATTCAACCCAAACAACCCCAACCTGAACCAACCTAACTTTTTTTCGAGTCCCGCTTACACTCCGACTATGGATCCTTCGTGGGTGTCTCCACAATTTACGTTTTCGGGTTTCCAACAATCACCCAACGCCTTCACACAAATGTCCCAAATTCAACAAATGCAACAATATCAAGCACTCCAACAATTCATGCAACGCAACTCAGTTGAACAATTCCAATCGCAACCGCAACCCCCGGTTCAACTTGACGATGATGATGAAGAAGTCGTCCCCGAATCGCCACTTAAAGAGCTCAAGCGCAAAAAGAACACGGGGAAGGGGAAGGCGGTTGAAACCGAACCCGACACCGCAAAAAAATGCGGTTCGAGAGCAAAGCCGAGACAGTGGACAAAAGTAGAGGAGGAGGCGCTAGCAATTGCGTTTGTTAAGTCCTCAACTTGCCCGATTGTCGATATGAACCAAAGTTTATTTTTTTTATTTAAATTTAAAAAGATTTGTTTTTTACTTTTATTAATGCATTTTTTTTAAATTTAGGGAACAATCAAATGGGTACTAGTTTTTGGAAGGCGACAACGGATAGATTTAACGGGATTGTGGGGCAAGGGCCATTACGTGATATCGATTCCGTCTCGGGCAAGTGGCGGAAAATGAACAAGACCGTCAATGAATTTTGCGGTTATTATAACCAAATTTACAATAATCCTCCTAGTGGGAGTAACGACGAGGACATTCTTAACCTTGCGATGGCTAAATGGGATTCTAAAAATTCGGCGCCTTTCCCGCACCTCCGAGCATGGAACGTTTTAAAGAAAGAACCAAAATGGAAGCCGGTTCCAAATGAGGTCGCAACCGCCAAACGGAGTAAAACTTCCGAGTCCGGAAGTTATAGTGCGGGAGGCTCCACCGCTCGTTGTCAAATCGACATAAACGACGACCCGATATATGACGAGGATGTGTTGCCCGTTCACGAGTCGGAACGTCCCCCTGGAAGGGACAAATCAAAAAAAGAGGCGGCCGGAAAGCGAAAAGGGGGCGGCTCGAGTGGAGGGGGCGGTTCGGGTGGAGGGGGCGGTTCGGGTGGAGGGGGCGGCTCGGGTGGAGGGGGCGGCTCGGGGGAGGCTTCGAAAATGGACGAGTTGATAACCGAATTCCGTTCGTTCAAAGAGCTCGCGGCCGAAAAATATAGTCACAAGAAAACCGTGTCGGCCGACTATGCTCGAGCGGATGATTTTAGGATTATGAGGTTGGATCTCGACTCGGTTCCGGAGGATGAACGCGAGGTTTATCGGAGGATGAAAGAGGAGGTTAAGAAAAAATAGACGTCGTAGGTTGTTTACTTTTTTAATCGTATCGTTATTTTTTTTCGTTTTTATGTTTACCGTTTCTAGGATTAGTAGTTTTAATTTTTAGGAAATGTAATTTTATTTTTATGTTATGAAATGAATTTATTTATGTTGTATTTTTTAATTTTTATGAAGTTTTTATTAAGTTAACAAAAAAAAATTAGAAAATTATAAAATAATTAGATGGGGTAGTCCTATCCTCCACCCCCTCAAAATACATGGAGGCCCATCCTCCATGGGATGGTGATGTGACGCCTACATGGCGGCCCATCCTCATGGGAATGAGTCTCTCCATAGTCCATACCCTCTAGTCCAAACATGGGTTCATAAAATATAACCTCCATGTTTTCATTTTATCAATGTTGTAAGATTAATCCAATTAGGACACTTTTTTCAAGTAAGATAACTAAAGTTTTCTAAACCTAACACACTCATGAGAATAAGTTGACGTTATGATCCCTCGGGGTGGTGGCCACCTCTTGTGAAGAGGTAACCTTTTCATCCACCCAATCATCTGTTACCATGTCAACTCACTTCTCTAAATGGTGGTCATCTCTCTTTAGTAGAGGTAAAGTATTTTTTTTAATTTAAATTAGGTATTTAAACAAAATAAATAAAACATATTTTAAACATAAATACCATTAATTAAATAAAGACCTTACATTAAACTAAATTTAAAAAAGACCTTACATAAAATTAAAACTAGTAAAATAATTTAAAACCATAAAAAAATTAGAAATAGCATGGCCAATTATATTTTTTTGCGATCTCGTATTTTCGGGCTAATGTGATTTCCAACATCTCCGGTGAAACATCGTTGTGTGGCCTGTTTTGTCTATCCATAGTGTATGAGAAAATTGAGATTTAGTATGACTATGTAAATTGGGTGAAAAATGAGATGAATAAATGGATTTTAAATAGAAAACAAATTATTTTTTTTAACATGCTAACGGCTATAAAGCTGTTTGAAAATAAACCCCGACGGTCAAAAAAGAGCAACATCAACGCGGTAAACAGTCACTGCATCCTCCTCCCCTCGCGCGGTAAAGCTTATCGACGACGGTGCACACCGTACGATAAACTAACTCATCGTGTTAATTTACCGCCCCACTCTGTTCACCCTTAACAAAGTAATAAGTATTGTTTGGTGGAAAAGTAAATACGCCTGATGACAATAAGTGTTAGGTAAATATTTAAGATTCAATAAATACGCCTAGTAGCTATTTGTATGTTTTAGATAAACATAACAAATACAGAGTTTTTTCCCAAAGTAGTGTTGGTGGAAAAAATATTTACCAAAATGGTGTGCCTAGAAAACTATTTACCAAAGTGGTGTTTTATTGAATATTTATTTGTTTCTAACTCCTTATCTTAATGGATGGCTCCCAATTGTTTAAAATTTATTAAATAGTTATTAATTAGTGATTTAATCATGGTGGTTCTTTAAACCTGTAACTTGTATTTTTATGAATCTTAACATAAGCCTTTTTTTTTTATGAAAACTACCAGGAAAAAAATGCTATTGGCATTATGGGAGATTCTAATAATTCAAGTAATATGTTGTTTAACAAATTAAAATTTTACTCAAATATACAAACAATCAATTTATATTTCTTTTACTCAAATACAAATCATAACGAAAATACTTTATATGAAATATAAATTGTAGTAGCTTGATGAGCATTCATTTTTACATATTTCAAATAATAATTATTTTTTTCTTATTTTGATGTAATTTTTTTTCTAGTTAATGATTCATATAAATTGATTTGAGTATGCATATATATATATATATACATTAACACAATAGGCTCTTTGGTCCCTCCATTAAAAAAATACTCAGTTTATTGTTTATGTAAAAAAAATAAGTAAAAAGAAATATAAAATTGACTGTATTTGAGTACATTTTAATTTATTAAACACGGATTTCATATGCTATTACTTAAATTATTAAATTCACACATCGACTTTTATATTAAGTACTTTTTTTCCCGGTAGTTTTTATAAAAAAAAGGTTTATTTTTAAGATTAATAAAAAAAATAGGTTAATTAAAGTTGTTTAATAAATTGGGAGTCATCCAATGAGATAATGAGTGAGAAATAAGTAAATATTCAAGAAAACACCACTTTGGTAAATAGTTTTATAGCAACACCATTTTGGTAAATACTTTTTCCATCAACACTACTTTGAGAAAAAACTCAACAAATACAACCATTATTCATTAGCTTATTAAAAGTTTCATTAATAAACCAACGCAGTCGTAAGAAAATCATTTTTTAATATATTATGTTGATTGGTGTTTTATTCCAAGCGAAAATATTTTTTTTTGAACGGCAAGATGTCATACATGTTTTGGGTGCGAGACACCCCACACCTCTCGTTGGGGAGGCCCGTCGTCTCACTTCGACCAGACATGAGTGTCTTAACCGTGTCCCAGCTGGCATTAGAGAATGACCGGCCTCCAAGAAAAAAACCCCACAGGTACCTCACCTCAACTATGGGGCTTGACGAGTTAAGAGCCGTCTAAAAAGGGGGATCGAACTCGGATACCATGCGTAAAACCCAGATGCATTTAAGATCTAACTTTTGATTCAACATGAAAACAAGAGTAAAAGCTTTTTAAATAATATGTTATAGATTTATTTAATTTTATTAGTAGGCTACAAAAATATTCAAATTTATCATTTTTGGACATGATAATTTTGACTTACTATTTTTTAACTATGACTGACCAAAATTCTTAGATCCATCATATTTGAAATGACTTGGATGTTAATAATATAATATTTACTTATTAACTTATCTGATATGACATACGTTATTAAAAACGCGTTAAAAATAACAATTATTATTGTGAAAAGACTTTTGAAAAATATCAAAGGATAGGTGTGTTTGGACCGTACAAAATATCAACTTGTTTTAATAATTAATGAGTTTTGTATTCTAATTGACTTAGACCTATTTGTTTGTATGAAAATGACATATATGCGTCTTTTATGGGCCAAAGTAGATAAGGAAAGTTACATTTGAGTTATCAATTATCGTCTAAATAGAACTCAATAGTGTGGCCATAATAATACCATGTTGCATACGCCAACATGACAGATTAACTCTAAATTACTATAATGCTACTCAGCAAAAAAAAAAAAATAATAATAATTCATATAGAAAAACTAAATGCAGCTATAATTATATAGAATTCCGTGTATTATACTAGTCAAATAAAAAAATATTAAATACTTACTTAGTATAGAATTTTGTGTATTAATGATCCGACGGTGGAGGCATTGGCCAGGAGGGGTGTGTCGGTGCCCGATGTTGTGTGCAGTTTTTGTGGGTCAGGTCCGGATTCGGTCGGTCATATCTTCACGGCATGTCGGTTGGCTTTGGGTTTATGGGAAAAATTACTTTGTGGTGTAGGGTCTCGAATTTCTTTGTCTTTTCTTTCCGGGACTTATTGAAGTTGCATAAGCATGGAAATAGAGGGGCGTCGAAGAGAGAGGCTTTGAAAGGCATCATTTATATTGCTTGTTGGTTCTTATAGATGGCCAGGAACAACATTAGATTCAATGGCAAGAGAAGTGGCGTGGAAGAGGTTTTTAGCGAAGTTAGATCGGCTAGTTACTTTTGGTATAAACATAGGGCTAAGAAGTGATTGTTTGATTGAGGGGATTGGTGTAAATTTGTTAATATATAAGTTGTGTTGTTGTTGTGTTGTCGTCCCGGTTTTCGGGTTCAGCGTGTGTTAATGAAGTTCTCGTTTCAAAAAAAAAAACGAGTCGAATATAAAAAATTAAATACTTACTAATTTACCTTGTTATCATCATAGAAAAAATAATTTTATAAAGTTTTTTGTGTATTTTATAGTAACATTTATAAATACTAAACTTTGTATATTTTTAATAACAATTATTAGATTTTCTAGAATGGATACACAAATTGAACCCCAAACTTTTTGGTTGTAAGGCACACAACACAACTTAGACTACACGGTGTGGTAGGCAAGGACAAAGAGGCAAGAGCATGTCACGTAGGCGTCACATCACTAAAGGGGTCGTGCCCTCCACATCTCAAGAAGAGAAGAGGTAGTGAAAGACAATGGCACAAGAGCAAGATGGAAAAAAATCAAGTGGGTCAACCCTTCTAAGAGCCCTAACGTCCCTGGGAATTCTACCTTTGGGCATGGGCAACGCCCTTGTGGTGTTTATGGAGGGGTGGTGGGCAAGGCGTGGAACCCCCCCCCCCCCCCCACACACACACACACACCAGAGAGTCTTAACCACCAAGATATTACTTTAAAATTTAAGAGTTAGTTATACGGTTAGTTCTTGTGGTTTGTGGAAAGCAAAGAGGTTGGGTACTAAGAGTTAAAGGAACAATTCGATGTATTAACTTTTAATTTTGTAATATTCTAGAGTATTAAAGCTAACTTCAGTTAAAAACCAACTAAGAACTACGGGTATTCTCATAATTTCACATCTTAGTATCCAGCCTTGTTACTTTTGATAAATCACATTAACTATTTTCTCTATATTAATTGACAAGTTTTGTTCCCCTCACATTTTTACTGTTCAATTTTGTTGATTTTGATTTATCATTGTCCATATGTCAGTTTTCTATTGGTTCAAATCATTTTTTCTTTTTTATTTTCTTTTTAATGTGTTGAACCACCTGTTTTCACATCTCATCAGTATCACCACGTAAATACTACCAGTCTATCATCTCTTTTCTCACTCTCACCCATGAACAATTCTTGACTAGATTCTACACCTGGATCCTCCACTGGTTCCTTTGCACCGGCGACCTCCCCATCGACCGCGTCGGGTGCCGTATCTGAGAATCAAATCAGGATGGGGAGGAGATTGTAGAAAGGGCGGTGGAAGAAGAGGAGGAAATGCGGATAATATATCTTTAACGGTGGCAGTGTGGCAGTGGTGGTTTTCTGACGATAGTGTTAGGAGCGAGAAAGCGAGATGCGAGAGAGTGTGTGTGTGATTAGTCCAACCTCATATACTTATCGGCGGTGGCTACGGCGATGTGGAGAGATGGTCGTGGCTCCGACGATAGGGGTAGATGGCGGGCGATGAACTACTATGGGGTTGGTGATGAAAGACGACAGGGATGAAGATGAATATAAGGGAGATGCAATGGTCAAGATGAACTACTACGGGCTCATGGTTTTGGTTTTCCAGTAGGTTGTTTAAACAAACCTCAATTGTTGTGTTTATTTGTCATCCACTCAATTCTATATTGAATATTTGTATAATTGAATATTTAGTAGAAAAATGTGTACGTAAATTACATTAATTATTTGTCGTTTGGTATTTACTAGCATTTCTATCAATAATAATTCTTATATTAAACATAACATTAAGGGCATGTTTGGTTAAGCTTTTTGAAACAACTTATTGACTTATTGAGTTATTGGCTTTTTGAAAAAGTCAGTATGGGGTGACTTATTGACTTTTTCCCCTCACATACACCCTCATTGCCAAACATCATTTTGAACCTTATGACTTTTCAAAAAGCCAATAAGTCAATAAGTTGTTTCGAAAAGCTTAGCCAAACATGCCCTAAGTTTTGTTTGGGTTTTCTTTTTGTTTTACCATACTAAGTCTCAATATTGTATAAATACTGTACTAAGTCGAGCTGATAACAACCGAACTTCTGTCATGTAACGAACACACATCGACGTGTGGACGAGTGGTTCAACGCATTTACATCTGTTTTTGGTTCAACTTGATGGTCACGCCGCAACGCGCGGGTCTCAAAGAACTCGTTATCATTTAAAACACAACTTTCATTTTATTATCTAACTAATTTTTTTAGCTACTTAACTAAGTATAAAATGGTGAAAAAAGTTATTTATTCTAAAAGATTTTATCTACGTAACGACCTATTTTTTTATATAACGTTTTCTTATGTGAAACGACGACGTATTTTTTTTATCTATGTTTTGTTGTGTGAAACCAGGCCGAACTCACGGCATACTTTTTTATTTACGGTTTATTGTGTGAGCAGTGAGATTGAGTCGAACTCATGACATATTTTTTATCTATGTTTCGTTGTGAGAAAAGTTATATATTCTATAAGAGTTTAAGACATTATCTACGTCACCACATACTATTTATCTACATTTAGTTGTGTGAAATCAAGCCGAACTCACGACGTGTTTTTTATATACATTACATGTGTATTACACAAGGTTGTATAATAGACCTGTTGTATAATAAAAAAAATGAAAGCACAATAATTTGTATAAAAACTTATAAATAAATAATATATATAATAGAATTTATATGATACATAATGTTGATGATGATATAGTTGTTCAAAAACTAATAGTTAAACCTAAAAATATTAAGAGATGGGATTTCAAATCCCAAAGATCTTGAAAGTTTGTTGTGATAATAAAAGAAATCTTATCAATTATCTGAATTAAATTAAGAGTTAATTACGCTTTTTCGTCTCTTGGGGTTTGTCAAAAATCACTATTTCAGTCTATTAGATTAAAAATTGCCAAAACAGTTCTTATGGTTTCACTTTAACTATTATAGTCCACCCACACTAATGTCATCCAGTTATTCTGTTAGTTTATTTGAAATTACCGTAATGCATATGTTATTAAAATTAAAATAAATAAAGAGTTAGTTATGTTTTTCGTCCCTGTGGTTCGTTAAAAATAACCATTACAGACCATTTGTTTAAAAATTGCCAAAACAGTACCCGTGTCCTTCATTTTACTTTTCACTCTCCCCTTTTCTTCAGATCTCGTCACCTAGTTTTCCCTATCACAATTGACGTAACTAGGAAAACTTAAGGCATACATGAAAAACTTGAGGGGTGGAGATGAAGTATGGGTGGTGCCCTGTGTAGTGGTCGGAATTGATAGAATTCATCGGTAGAAAAGGAGTTGGCCGATGATTTGTTTGAAGAGAATGTCATGGGGTGTGGGGGTAAGCAGTAGTTTGATGATGGTGATGGGTATAATGGGTGGTGGAGGTGGAGGTGGTCATCATTTATGTATATGTGTGTGGTGGTAGGAGATGGTGAAGATGGATGAAGTGGAGAGGGTCTGGAGTTGGAGCAGGTGATCTTTGTTGGCTCATGTGAACTCCACCAAAAGAACAGATGATTGAAAGCCAAAATTGTCTACAATCAACTGATCCTTCATAACAGTGCTTGAACTCATTCTCCTCCCAATGGCAAAGGCATCAAACAACTGCAAGAACCAAAGGTCTGCTAAAAGCTAAAGTCTGTTGATTCACAAGGTCTGCCAAAGTGAACCACTGATGAAGACTAAAGTCTGCTGAAAGCAAAGGTCTGATCACCCTTTAATTGAAGAAGACAAAGTCTGATGAAAAGGATCTGCTAAGGCTCAACAGAGGATAAGGCTCATCAGATGTTGTACATCAGTGTTTTGAATGTAAAAGTGTATTTGTTATAGCAGGTGTTAGAGGTTGTTAGAAGTTGTTAGATGTCACTGTCTAGGTGACGTCAGCTTAGATTCCTCATAGGTTTGCATTGTACTATAAATAGAACAGTGCATGTACTGTTCTATTTATCACTTCATCACTTGACATTTTGTACGAGCAAATAGAGTGATCTTAGGCTGGGGGGGGGGGTTTGTATTTCATGCATACATGAATCATTGTAAGTTCAATCATTTAGTTAAAAGTATTCATGATGAAAGCAAATCTCTCATTGTTTGTGGTTTAAAGTTTATCTTCATTCCGTTGCATTATTTCCGTATTGGTTATCTTCTTACATCTTTCATCTTTCATCTTAAACATTCACAAACAACTCAAACTCAGATCCTAACAATTGATATATGAGCTTTGGTCAATCAAATCTAATTTAACAATCAATTTGATATAAAAGATCAACTTATTTCACTGATATCGGTTGTTCGTAGGAAGTTGAAAACAGAGTTAAAAGTTTAATCACGTTCAAAGTAGTTTAAACAAAAATCTTTGTAAAACAACCAAAATGTCTCAAAACACACAAGATCATCATAACACTGGCACCCTGTATAAACCACCTATGCTTGTCAGATCAGAATATAATATCTGGCAACGTAGGATGGGTCATGTACTTGCACAGCAAAACACCGGATGCTGGAAATCGGTTATCTTCGGACCACATGTTCCGATGGTGCCTAGTACAGAAGATCCCAAGGTCCAAGTACCTAAGAAACCTAAAAATTACTCCGAGCAGGATTTTCAGAAAATTGAGTTAGATGCTAAATCATTCAGTATAGTTGCTACAACACTACCCAATGATATCTATGCTGGCCTGTTACATTATAAGAATGCAAAGGAGTTATGGGATGCACTAAAAGAGCAGTTTCGTGGTACTGAAGAGGTCATTGAGAACAACAGACAGGTTTTGAACCAACAATATGAAACTGAAGGGGTAAGGTCCCAAAAACCTTGTAACAAGCACTTAGGACCATACCACAACCTGGTCGATCAGCCCTTCTGACCTTGCGCGGCCGCGCACTGGTCCTACAAAGAAGGCTTAAGAAACAGATAGCATACAACTCTTGCGCGCCAAAAGGAAATCATAAATCCTTGCTCTTTACTCCATAAACAAAGGATGAAAATCCTAAAGCAAACACTTCCGCCTAATATATCCAGACTTGGATATTATTTACTTAACTGATACCACACGATAAAGAATCACAGCAGATTACAGCAGAAATCTTCTAGAAGAATTCAATCGTGCACCACGAGGACGGTTATAACCGTCTGGACACGTGTCATTACCTCAGGCATCCCTGAGATCACAATGATAGCATGTAATTGGAGAGAAATCTCCACTTAATCACTTTCCACGTGGCGAACCCCCAGTCGTGGATCTAAACAGCGATCCGTGTGCACTCAGGTCGGATCGAGAAGCTTAACGGAAGGAAATGTAACCGCTTACGGGGTTAGCATTTTCCGTCAACATTTCACCAACGAGTTTTCCCGCCCAGAACTCTCGGCTATAAATATGAAAACAATTCAGGTACGAAATTCAAGTTACACACACTTCGTCAATACTTCTTCTTCTTCATAAACACCTACTTATTCTCACGCCGGAGTCGGGTCAAGGAGAGAACCCTTCTTCTCCCCTTGACAAGGCTAACGGTGCTTTGTTTTGCAGAGTTTTCCGGAGAAGAAGAACTGTTCCATCAGATCGAACGAGAGAAAACCCACCTTTTATGCAGATCCAAACCCCCTAGATAATTCGATTCCGATCAATTATCTAGTGTTTCTTCATTGGCGCCCACCGATTTCTCTGTTTTTCAGTTTTGTCTCGTTTCGATTCAGTTTTCCTCATTCTCTGTTTTCACATGGCAGAGAATTCATCATCTCACCATCAGGTCCTCGGGCAGAATTCAAGGGTTCCACAACCCCAAATACTCAGATCGACGGAATCATGGGAGTCAACAAAAGTAATAGTCACTCAGACGAAAAGAATTTTTCAGACCAGTTCATAGAAAGAACCCCAGAATACTGGTTTGACAGATGCCAGGTTGCTTTAAACACAATTTTCACACAAATTACCAGATCTGAGTCCCCAAACATCAGATCTGGTGGTGAAATTGACACTGTAGTGTTGGACCCACTGACACCCTGTCAGTGGGACATCCAATCAAACAGTTATGTTAAGATACGTCAACAATCCAGAGATATCAACCATCAGAAAACTAAACCCGAACAAATAAACATGGTACAAGGAGGCCCTTCACGAAGGCCAAACAAATGACACCATGATCAGCATTGGCGAGAACAGCAAGTCGTGTTTCCTGTTGTTCCGGGAGGCCCCCAGGAAGAGCGATCAGTAATTATTACTGGCATCTTCGGCCATTATCGAACGAACTATATGTTTATAGATCCAGGGAGCTCGATGGATATCATATACGAACAGTGCTTCAAACAACTCGATCCAGAAGACAAAGCACGTCTAGAGCCGGTCGATTTTCCTCTTACTGGATTTTGTAATGAAGCTGTATTCCCGTTGGGGCAAATAGCATTTCCTGTGACTCTATCTGATCGCGAGCATTCACTCACAGTCACAGTAAATTTCATGGTCATGCCGGCAACATCACCCCATGATGTATTTCTCGGAAGAAGGTCACAAAGAGAGTTCAGCATGATCACTTCTATTCCACACGCTGCATGTGGATTTCCAACAGAAACCGGAGTTGCAATTCTATACTCAAGTAAGGAGGTCATGTACGTGGACGATGAGCCACCAGCAAAAGTGGCCAAACCCTCAACATCAAATGAGCTAGAGAAATGGGTTCTGAACAATGAATATCCAGAACAGACCATCCTGCTAAGACATGTCATTTCCCCAGCAACACGGATACAATTAAAAGAATTGATGTCCAACAATAAAGATATATTCGCCTGGTGCCCATCAGACATGACTGGGGTTCCACGCGATATAGCACAACATTGTCTGAACATCCGACCCACAGCAGAGCCTGTTGCGCAGGGAAGGCACAGCTTCAGCGAAGAAAAAGCAAAAGCCATGGACGAGCAGGTGACAGAGTTACTTAATGCCGGAATCTTGCACGAGGTTCAATACCATACATGGGTCGCCAACCCAGTAATGGTCCAAAAACACAGTGGCGGATGGAGAATGTGCGTCGACTTCAAAGACCTGAATAAAGCATGCCCAAAGGATTGCTACGCACTTCCTGAAATAGACAAAAAAGTTGACTCTCTAGCATCATTTCGATGGAAGTGCTTTCTTGACTGTTATAAAGGTTATCATCAGGTCCAAATGAAAATAGAAGATGAAGACAAGACCGCATTCCGCACTGACAAGGGCATCTTCTGTTATACAAAAATGCCCTTTGGATTACGCAACGCAGGCGCAACATACCAGCGCCTAATGGACACGGTCTTCAGAGGCGATATCGGTAAGACAGTCGAGGTATACATGGATGACCTCGTCATCATGAGCCATGAAGAAGACACAATGCTCACAAATATCCAGCGCACGTTTGATTCTTTGCGCAGCGTAAATTTAAAGCTCAACCCAACGAAATGTTCCTTCGAAATGGAAGAAGGGAGATTTCTGGGTTTCATAGTAACAAGAGATGGTTTTAAAGTAAACCCAGAGAAAGTACAGGCCATCCAGTTAATGCCATCACCTGCAACAATAAAAGAAATGCAAAGACTCACCGGACGCCTAGCAGCGTTGAACAGATTCTTGGCAAATCATGCAGCAAAGTCCTATCCATTCATTAGCACACTACGAAACTACGCTAAGAAAACCCACTTCCAGTGGACACCTGAAGCGGAAGCAGCCTTCAAACAAATGAAAGAATGTTTAATTCAGTTGCCAACGCTAACAGTACCACGAGAAAAAGAGCCCCTGATTTTATATTTATCTGCTGCGGAAGTAGCAGTAGGCGCAGTGCTAATGGTGGGGCAAGAAAACATTCAAACTCCAATCTACTATATAAGCAAGAAGCTCACTGGCCCAGAAACACGTTACTCCATGATAGAGAAACTGGTCCTAGCGCTAGTACACACATCACGGTGCTTACGTCGGTACTTTTCTGGTCATGTCATCACGGTTCTCACTAATTACCATTTAGGTCAAATCTTATCCAAACCCGACGTCGCGGGAAGATTGGCCAAATGGGCTATTGAGGTCGGAGGATACAATATCCTATACAGACCGCGACCGGCAATCAAGGGGCAAGTTCTAGCAGATTTTGCCACAGAAGTTCCTATCGACAAAGTCCAAGAGTGCGAGGCAATCCAAAACCCTGTTCCTGTTTTCGACGATAGGGTCTGGACTCTGCACACAGACAGTGCTTCTAATGATGACGGAGCAGGTGCGGATCTCCGATTGGTCAGCTCAGATGATCACGAACTTACATACGCTATACGCCTAGATTTCCGAAGCACAAACAACGAGGCATAGTACGAAGCGTTCCTCGCGGGCCTTCGTTTAGCACTCAAAATGGGGGCAAGAAACCTCGAAGCCAATGTAGATTCAAAATTAGTGGCTGAACAGGTCAATGGTCATTATGACGCGAAAGGAGAAGCAATGGCTCTATACCTGGAACAAGCGCGAATGCTAATCAGCAAGTTCCAAACATTCAAGGTTAATCACATAAACAGAAGCGAGAACAAACACGCGGATGCGCTGAGCAAGTTGGCTGCCACTAGTTTCAAACATTTAGCAAAAGAGGTACGCATCGAAGTGTTGTCTAACCCTTCCGTCCCTCTCAAACAAGTGAACGTTATCGAAATCGGCAGTCCATCCTGGATGTCTCCGATTATCTTATACCTACAACATGGGAAACTCCCAGAAGGAAAGCGGAGGCTCGGAAAATCCAGAACAAAGCAATAAACTATGAAATGGCAGAGGGGATCCTATACCGGAAATCATTCATGGGACCACTCCTGCGCTGCGTCGATAAAACAGACGCACAGTACTTAGTGAGGGAAACCCATGAAGGATTGTGCGGAATACACGCCGGACCGCGCATGGTAGTCGCCAAAATTATGAACGCAGGCTATTATTGGCCAGGAATGCATGTAGATGCGGTCGAATTACTACGAAAATGCGCAGCTTGCCAGCGCCACGCGCCAAAAACGCTTCGCCCAAAAAATCCACTCGTTCCAGTTACGTCTGCCTGGCCTTTTCAGCAATGGGGCATTGATCTTGTTGGTCCATTCCCAGACGCGCCAGGCGCAGTAAAATTCATCATTGTAGCAGTCGACTACTTCACAAAGTGGGTTGAAGCTAAAGCCTTGGCCTCAACCACAGCTATGGTAATCCGCAAATTTATATGGGAACACATTATTTGCAGATTCGGATTACCATTGCGTATCATCTCCGAAAACGGCACTAACTTCGCCTTAGATGATCTTCAAAAATGGTTTAAAGAAATGAAGATCGAGCACAACTTTGCCTCTGTGGCGCACCCACAAGCAAACGGCCAAGTCGAGAGTGTCAACAAACAGATTGTTGACGGCATTAAAGTACGCCTCGGAACAGCGCGCAGAGGCTGGGTCGATTATGGGCACATCGCTCCATGCCAAAAACCAGCACTGGGAAACCCCGTTCGGCCTGGTCTATGGATCAGAAGCGGTAATACCAGCAGAAATTGGTCTCCCATCACTACGCATGCTAGCCATGGAAAGACAAAACAACGAGCAAGAGCGAAGGTTGGATTTAGACCTTCTCGAAGAAAGGCGCGAAAATGCCGCCATCGCAGAGGCAAGGTACAAATCCAAACTCGAAAAATACTACAATGCGCGTGTACGCATATGTACCTTTGTCCCTGGTGACTTTGTCTTATGCGACAATGAAGCTTCCAACGCAGAAAAACCAGGCAAATTAGCGCGAAAATGGGAAGGGCCATACGTCATCAATGAAGTCTTAGGCAAGGGAGCATACACCCTGAAAAGAATCGATGGGACGCTAGTTCCCTTACATGGAACGCGCAGCAGCTGCGCAGGTGTTACATATAAGCCGAACCAATCCGTAAAAATGAAAATATACAGGCAATGTATTTCTTTATTATCCTTTGTATTATTGGCATTGCGCCCTTATTAATACAAACATCATCTTTACTCATGTTACTGTTTGTTACAAATTGCATATAATTCTTTGGGTATACGCGAAAACAATATGGTAAACATTGTACGCTTCATGAACAGTCTAAAAAGGGCACAACCGTGCGCATCTTAGACAAACGTTCACACATGAATACAATACCTTTCTCATTCGCTCTACCTATTCAAAGCAATTAAACATATGCAACATATTGTAACTCAAACACAACCTGAAGCTTACATGCACGACAGTGCATCAAAAAATATATATTCATCATCAAAACACAAACAACCATTCACAACGATCACGACAGTGATCTTCAAAAAACCTCCGGCAAAGCCAACATAAACGACAAAAGAGGGGAATATGTCACACCCCGATTTCCACGTGTCACCGGTGGGCCCGGTGGGGAGTATCGTGACGTCATGGTTGGCAACATAATAGTCAAACAACACAATATTTAATAATGCACAGCGGAAGCAATTTAAAAGATATACACAACCGAATATATTATTGTAATATTTAATGCCACAATATTTGGAAGTTTATCCACAGAAGGATCGAACATAAAATGGAAACAATAGTTCAACAGACTTCGGCATCCTAAGCTTGCGAGACTTTTAATGATGCTAAGGAGAAATCACAGCCAATTACGCTTAGTACCTGCATTTAATCTTTTTGGGAAAATACGTCAGTTTACACTGGTAAATACAATCAACTGACTCATTTTGAAAAATGATTGAAAATTGGTTTGGATGCACATGGCATAAACATTTTATTTTTAACTTGGGAGAATAATATAATATTATAATCTTGTGAACGAATTACATGTTACTTGTGCGTTCAGTCGCCCGGATCTTGTCCAGGTTAAAGATCAATAGACACACCACAATCATAGAGTTATACACTGACAGGTGTACGCCTACACCCCGTGCTCAAGTCGTGGCCAATCTCGTAAGATGATGCCAAGGATATCCGGGACATGGTCATTAACCCCCCAAAGGCATTAAGTAAACAAGACTGTTTAAACGAGCTGATCAAATTAGTCAACTACCCACTCATGATGGAGATTTGATGCTCGATCAAGCGGTATACTATATACCGTAACCCAAGCCCGTATAGGGAAAATAAGTTAAAAGTATTTACCTGATGCAAAGTATAAATCACAATAAGCAAAATGCATGTAGCTTTTACTGGTTCTCCTAATCTGGAACGAAGGTTTAATATAACCTATTAGAATACTAACGGGTCTTTTATTAAGCTTAAGCTTAGACCGACTAGTTTCAAAGATACGGTTCGTACGCACGATTAAGCGAAGACCGGATAGAATGTGATTTAGACCCGACAAGTTCAGAGACTTGTTTAATATGGATTTATTATTCACATTCTGGATTTTGAGATAAAACCGATAAGGTTTGACCCGTTTCGGCTAATTTATGTAAACCTGTTACATAAACCGAGCTGAACGCGTAATATGCGTAACGGGTATCCGTAAGAGCCATATACAGGTTTCCTAAGTTGATATGCTTCAAATATGTTGTAACATCAGTAGGATGTCTTTCGTTATGCCCCGAACTAATTTAAACACAAACTATGCCCCGTAGGGGTAGTTTGGTCATTTTAAAGTTTGTAAAAGAGTTTAAATGTTTAACTGAGTTACAGGTCTGATGTAAACAGCAAACATACTCAATTTGATGAGTTATAATAGTAGGCTAAAGTATATATGTGAAATTTATCATCTTTAACCAAATTATGCCCCGTAGGGGTATTTTGGTAATTTCACATAAGCCGAAAAGATCAAAAACGAAGTCTGAGTTAATCAACCCTTTCTTACTGTTAACATATCATAATTCGCCTCTTATATCAGTAGGTATCAACCCGGGTATGTCCAATATGATTTTAAAACATACTATGCGTTAATAACGCTAAACTAGGCGATTAAAGGCCATTTCCGGGTTCGATACTTAAATCTGATATTTTTATATTTCCAGAAGGCTTAAAATAATTTATTTAACATATGTGATCAGTAGCAAAAGGTTTGGAGTCGTTTAGATAAGTAAAACTCATTTTATGGCCCGTAAGGGCAAAACCGACAATTACCGGATTAAGCCTACGACTACTAGTTATGCTCAGCCTAAAATTAATTAAAAATCTTTATAAATCCCAAAATAATATATTACATCAGTGGGTATTAATTTTGATACCAAAAAGTAGGCTTAATTAGGCTATACGCTAATTACGCTATTTTATTAACATAAAGCATTAATTTAGCGATATTGAGCATAACTCTTAATCTACAAGTCAAACTGATGTCAAACTTTGCATACAAGTTTATATATCAGTAACTAAGGTTTCTACACTTTTACATTTGCATAAATCACGTTTTAAGGTAATAAGGGCATAACGGTCAACATTTGAGCAATTATCGGAAATATGCATATTAATTGGATAACTAGTGAACCAAGGTGTGTCATCACAGAGGGTTGTTCTAACATGTATCCTAATCCAATTTAAGCTCTGAGGCATTTCTAAAACATGCCCAAACGGGTCAGAACTGAAAGTCAACGTGAAAGTCAAACTATGTGACTTTCGGTTCCGAACCGGGTCTAAACAGGAAATAGTCGGGTTGAACATGTTTAGACATGTTCTTACACTAATTACTAAGTTATAACAATGATCAAACAGGTTGTATATGTTCTAGATAGCTAATTATGCATAAATGACATTTTAAGCATTATGTTGACTTTTTAATCCTATGTTTGACCCGACATTTGACCTGGTTAGGATGGTGATCAGGGGAAACCCTTTTGGGGTTTTATTACCCACATAAATACCGACCTATAACTACTTTTAATTCGAGATATGACTGAGCCATTATTGACTAATCTCGAAGTCAAACCGTAATTACGACGGTTTGACTTTTAGCTAATTAACCAAGCTAAACTCAAACAAAGAAGAACTAGAAGACTTACAAGAGTCCTATGCACGACTTAAGATCAATTGGACCTACTTGAGAGCTCCAGAATCGATCAGAAGGCACTTGAATGATGTGAGGAAGTGTTGTGAACTTGAAGGCCTATTTATAGTGGTTTCACTCACCACATTTGATTGACAAATAAGTCTAGCACACACCACAATCAATCAACACTTGTTACTAGTGTGTAGGGGGTGTTTTTAGGGGCCAAGTGAAGTGAAAAATCGGTTTAAAATCGATTGGAACGCACCTAGCAGACACACCTCCATGAATTTCGGAGCTGGCTGGTCAGAAGAGGCAGTCGCATAGCGCGACTGCATAAGCAGTCACGCTCGCGCTACGCGAGCCCTAGGTGACATCCCACAAAACTTTTAAAATTTGCAGTTTTGGTCCTTGGCTCTTCAAACCTTGTATAGACACTCGTTTATTGCATTTTGAGCCCTCGTAATTGATCTATAAGGGCCTCAAGACATATACCCACTTTGTTAAGTCCCCGGGTAACTTTATTGTTACCCGAAAAGGCCTAACTTTCAACGTTGACGCTTTAACCCCTCGCACACGAATTCGATCATAACTTTCTCATACGTTAACGAAACTTTACGAAATTTAAATCGTGCATTCTAGTGAGCATAATTAACATTTACAAAGCTTCGGGTTTGTCAAAAGGTCACTCAGAGGTATATCTTTAAACATGTTGACACATTTAACCCCTGTAGTTTGTAATCTCTCACTTTTAGCTTCGTATGATCCATGATTTATTCGTTTGAAGGTATGAGCGTCGTGTAGGGTTAATGTACATTATATTTATTCACAGTTGACACTTAGAATACGTATTTTCACATACTTTCCATGTTTGTCAACTTTAGTCCTTCTATAATATTTCTTTCACACGTTTAAACATTTGACACGTGTCTACACATTATAGGACGTGAATTTTCGAGGTGTTACATCCTCACCCCCTTAAAATAAATCTCGACCCGAGATTTACTGAAATAAATAAGGGTACTTTTCTTTCATCATGGATTCAACCTCCCACGTGTATTCGGGACCACTACGGGCATCTCATTTGACCTTTACAATAGGTACATATGCTTCCTTCGGAGCTTCTTTACCTGTCGATCTTCAATCGTCAAAGGTTTTTCAACAAATTTCAAGCTCTTGTCTATATGCACATCTGTGTGTGGTATAACCAGTGATTCGTCAGCGAAACACTTTTTCAGATTTCAGATGTGGAACACATTGTGAATTCCACGGAGCTCTTCTGGTAAGTTTAACTTATAGGCAACTGACCCGACACGTTCGATAACCTCGAAAGGTCCTATGTATCTTGAGCTTAGCTTGCCTTTCTTACCAAATCGCATCACCCCTTTCCAGGGCGAGACTTTAAGTAGGACTTTGTCACCTACTTCGAAGTGAAAATCCTTGCGATTTGGATCAGCGTAACTCTTCTGCCTATCTCGGGCAGCTTTTAGATTGCCACTAATCTGGACAATCTTGTCCGTCGTCTCGAACACTATCTCTGGTCCTGATAATTGGACATCTCCAACTTCCGCCCAACAAACGGGCGATCTACACTTTCTACCGTATAATGCCTCAAAAGGCGCAGCCTTAATGCTGGTATGGTAGCTATTGTTGTAGGAGAATTTGATTAATGGTAGGTTCTTATCCCCAACTACCTCCCAAATCAATCGCACATGCGTGTAGCATGTCTTCCAACATTTGAATAGTACGCTCATTCTGGCCGTCAGTCTGAGGATGATAGGCCGTACTAAAATTTAAACGTGTGCCCAAAGATTGTTGGAAACTCTTCCAAAAATCTGACGTGTACCTAGTATCCCGGTCAGAGATAATAGCTACAGGTATGCCATGTAGGGCTACCATCTTATCAACGTATAACTGGGCTAATATATCGGAGCTATAAGTCTCCTTGATGGGTAAGAAAATGAGCTGATTTAGTCAGTCTATCAACTACAACTCATATTGTACCATTTCCTTTCCTGGTCTTGGGTAACTTGGTAATAAAATCCATAGTTACCATTTCCCACTTCCACGTAGGAAGTTCAAGCTGTTGTAGCGAACCTGACGGGTTCTGATACTCAGCTTTGACTTGCGCACAAGTCAAGCATTTAGCTACATAGGTGGCTACAGACTTCTTCAAGCCTATCCACCAATAATTTGCCCTTAGATCCTGATAATTGAACTTACCAATCTAATGTCCCTACAATAGATGTTTATCATTCTATCTTTACAGGGTCTCCAAGGGAGTAGCCTTGATGCTTACATATCAACTATCATAGACAAGCTTATCTTAAGGGGAGATGGTTATTCCAACCACTAGTTAACAAATTTTAAGGATTAGTTGATCCTTGTAGTTAGTCGAACAAATCGACGATTCAGAGCATCTGATGGCAATTTCTTAAATGTTGCCTAATTAGGGTTGCGGTAATTAATGCATAAGCAAAATGAACCGTCTTTCTTATTAAACTATCGAAGTATCGAGCTAGGCTATGTGAACCCTCTATATAAAAAAACTTAGTTATCAAGGTTTCGATTCTTCCAATGACGGTACTAGCCGTCTTGGAGATCTCATAATAATACAGCCTTTAAAAGAGATATAAATCTTAATCCTACTTGCCTCTCAGGGTAAACAGGGTAATCTTAGGAGAAAATAATCAAGGTACAAGGAGGTTACAGAGATTTCCACATCTCAGGCTCCCGTTCACTCATCAACGCTTGTGTCAAATAAGTGACATATTCATGTTATGAGTCCTCATATTCCGTTACCAGGGAATATTTATTTGGATAACTCTATTATGGATATCTTCTTCTAATACTACTAGTCGACTTTAGTACAATATGATCATTGGGATATCTTAGGGGTTCCATGTATTAAACCTCCATACTGATCAGGCATGGAAATAATCTATGGGACACACTAGAATACGCCAATCCTCATATGGCACTTTTATCAAACATAGTTTGGCATTCGCAGGCGATATAAAACAATGAGAAAAATAATTAAAATAACATATGTTGTCGTACTCTATGCGAAGAAAGAGTACTTTTAGATTTTTCGGAAGGATTCCTTACCGATACGAGAAGAATCGGTTACTATGGTTTCCTTGGTAATTTATACCTTGTGGATAATAATAAAAGTTTGCCAAGCTTATGGTTTATGAAGATTTATTATTGCCTGTATTTAGTCAGGACGTTTAGCAGAAATTATCATTGATAAATGATAAGGAAGTTTATTGTACAAGTGCTTATATTTAATCAATAATGGAAGTTTCACAAACTAGGCACCTAGCTCAGTTGGCTAGGCGCGCGAAAGGGTGCGGCCTAGACCCAGGTTCGATTCCGGGGACGGCCAATTCCACCATTTTTTATTGTTTAATTTTTAATTAATCGTACGGATACGTGTAATTATGAGAGTTGTCTCATAAGGAGTCTTGATAATTAATTGCTTCTTATCACCCAAGATATGGGCTTGACTTTTCGAGGCAACCAATCTATTTTTTTTTTCACTATATTGAGTCCTTATATTTTAACGGAACTAGTACATCGGAAAAAAAAAAATTCCTAATGGATATAAAACATCCATTTAATATTTCTGAAGCCGTCTCTGAGGTACGATCGTTAAATTTTTACTTTACATTTAACACTTAGAGTTTTAGCAGGCAGATTTAATGATTTACAAAATCTATTGTCTACAGAAGACTTATTTGAACCTGAATCAATTAATACTCTAGCATGAGCGTTATTGATAAAAATTACCTGTTATGACATTGTCATCCTGAATAGCCTCCTGAGCGCCCATTCGAGAGCTTCCAGCTTCGGTCTTCTTAGCTTCCTTAAGCTTTTTAGCGTATTCAGGGCAGTTGGTCTTAATGTGCCCCTTTTCATTGCAACCATAGCAGGTTGCTTCTCCCAATCTCTTGCAATCCATGGTCTTATGCCCCTTGGACTTGCAGATTCCACAGGGTAGAGACTGAGATTCATATCTGCATTTCCCGAGGTGGTATTTCCTACAGGTTTTGCATCTAGTCTTCTCACCGATCTGCTGTTTATCATTCAAATCCTTCCCAGACTTAGTTGCTCCTTCCTTGGCAGCCTTAGGGCAATTAGTACCGATGTGGCCCTTTTCGCCGCAGCTGGAACAGTTTGCATTCTTTATGTCCCTACATTCGTGGGATTGGTGGCCATCTCTTTTACAGATGCCACATCGCTTTATCTTTGGGTTTGATCGACACTGCCCCCAGTGTCTTCTTTTGTAGGTTTTACATTTGGGTTTTGCCTTCCTTGGTTTGGACTGGTTATAGCTTGAACCGGTCTTACCCTTCTTGTAACCTTTATTTGAGGTATTACCGCACTTTCGCTTAAGATCCTTCAACACACGGTCCACAGCGTTGCTTACGGCTATTTTGATCATAGCCTGTAATCCGGTGCTTATTAATTTCAGTCTTGCATCATCCTCCTGATTAACTGGATGATTGTGAGCTTCAGAGGAGTCAGCCATGGTGAAGCTTTGAAGGCTACAAACCAAGTAGTAATAATTGGTTTAAGTATAGGATGAATTGTCAAATTCGATGATTGTTTAGCCATGGTACAAATAAACCATATAGGCGAATAGATAGTATTAACTTCGTTTGATTATGTTTTGCCTAAGTTTTTAAATAAACTATCTTTGGCGTCTAGACGGAATATAATCCTTCATATTTATTAGGCAGGGGACATAAGTCACGGCTGCCAATGTCATACTGACATCTTTTATATAGCACAAGGCTTGTCCCAAAGGACTTTTGATGGCTCATAGGCCTTGTCACTAGGGAAATTTTAAATCATAATCAATGATTCCTTTGGATCAGAAAATTTCATATGTCATTGTCTTGACAAGAAGTTATGAAATAAAACTATCTTTTCATGTATACATCTTTGCCCGTAGGTATACATCCTAATGGATGTTTTGATGTGTTCATCATGTTCGACGTTTATTAGCCATGTTTCCTATTGATCATAGTCTAAACAAGGGGTTTGAAAAATTTTCCTAATATAAAGATGACAAGTGTGATTCTATCACATCACTATTGTCAGGAGTGTTAACATATTTACAATGTTACAAGGGTTTGGATCCTTTGAATAGGTTCTACCATCTTGGCCTCACCTGGGATGACATATAGGCTAGGTCGTACCTCCAAGATCCTTTTTAATAAGTATGCTGGCAGGGAAGGAAGGATATTTATTTTATTCAGGATTTTCATCATAAGTCCTAATTTACAAGTTAATAATAGCACAAATG
Source organism: Helianthus tuberosus (assembly GCA_030545235.1). Classification (NCBI taxonomy): domain Eukaryota; kingdom Viridiplantae; phylum Streptophyta; class Magnoliopsida; order Asterales; family Asteraceae; genus Helianthus; species Helianthus tuberosus. The sequence goes on from CM060387.1 coordinate 543,160, forward strand.
GCCCAGTCGCGTAGACAAGTTTAATTTATAAGTTATGGTTTCAGAGAATCGCGGCATTAAGGTTTGAATCAAAGTTCATTACCTTTTCCTGACAGGGAGCTGTAGGCTGCCACTGTCTTTTGTCTCAGAGGACATTAACTATAGCCCGTAGGCACTTTCCTTGTAAGGGATGTTTATTACGGAATTGCCCCTTAGGGAAATTCACTAACCATGGTAAACAGAGATCATATTTGGTTAATTTATTAATCATATATTTATTTAGGATTTCTATTATAATTTATCCTAATTATAAAAAAACATTAACAGTTTTATTAGTGGTACCCAATGGCCTGGTCATATGGACATTTATAAATTATAAGCTTATGATTTCAGAGAATCAAAGCAACAATAACAGTTTTATTTATTAGCACCAAAGGCCTAGTCACAAGGACAATTTTAAATTATAAGCCACGATTTCAGAGAATCAAGGCCTTTTAAATTATATTAGCACAACAGGCTTAGTCACAAGGACATATATAAATTATATGCTATGATTTCAGAGAATCAAAGCATTTGAGGTTTGAACCTAGTTCATTACATTTTTCTGACAGGGAGTCATAGCTACCACTGTACTTTGGCTCATGTGGAAATGAGCAAGGCCCGTAGGCACTATATTACCACGTATGGTTAAAATATGATCATCTTAATTGATGATGTAAACCCAGGATTCAGGGATCATTATACTGGGTTAGGAGACTTTTGAAGAATCCTTAATAACGTGAGTGATTTCCAACGAATCACATCTGTCGGGAGTGTTAACATGTTTTCAGATGTTAACTGGAATACGAATCTTTTAAACAGGTCTTACCATCTTGGCCAGGTCTTTATAATGACACTCAAGCTAGGTTTCACTCTTAAGATTCTTTTAATATTTATCGCAGAACAATTTCTAAATTGAAATGTTAATAAGGATCTGAATCTAAATTGAGGAACTGCCGTCTTGGCCGGTCTTAATATGACCCGAAGCTAGGTCTTGTCCTTTTTAGATTTTGCCATTTTATTATAATGGTAGATCTTGAAAAAAGAAATGTTATTTTTCCATTCATTTAATATTTATTGCTAGAATGAAAGTTTAAACTTAATCATTCCACTATATAAAAATAAAAGTATAAAGTTGCCCTAAGCGGGACTTGAAAGGAATAATGTTGTCCTCGTAGGGACTGAAAGATAATGATGTCCTTATAAGGACTATTAAGGAAACGATCTTCAACAAAAAGGAGTTTCTCCTTCATTCTATCTCTGAATGCTTTCTCCTTGGATGCTCGTTTCATTCTAGCCGCGGTACGAAGCTCAGCATCTCAGGGCTCCGGGTATGGAGAACTCCTATTACGGCTTCTTCGCTAGGCGACGTTTCCAATAAAAATTTGAAAGTAAAATTTTTAGATTAGGATTTGAGAATATTCCTAAGTTAAGTCTAGACTCAGAAGTTTAGACATGTGCAATTGTGTAACTGAGATTAAACACAAAAGGCTAGTGTTTAATTCACTCAGTGTTGGCTCTGATACCAACCTGTCACACCCCGATTTCCACGTGTCACCGGTGGGCCCGGTGGGGAGTATCGTGACGTCATGGTTGGCAACATAATAGTCAAACAACACAATATTTAATAATGCACAGCGGAAGCAATTTAAAAGATATACACAACCGAATTTATTATTGTAATATTTAATGCCACAATATTCGGAAGTTTATCCACAGAAGGATCGAACATAAAATGGAAACAATAGTTCAACAGACTTCGGCATCCTAAGCTTGCGAGACTTTTAATGATGCTAAGGAGAAATCACAGCCAATTACGCTTAGTACCTGCATTTAATATTTTTGGGAAAATATGTCAGTTTACACTGGTAAATACAATCAACTGACTCATTTTGAAAAATGATTGAAAATTGGTTTGGATGCACATGGCATAAACATTTTATTTTTAACTTGGGAGAATCATATAATATTATAATCTTGTGAACGAATTACATGTTACTTGTGCGTTCAGTCGCCCGGATCTTGTCCAGGTTAAAGATCAATAGACACACCACAATCATAGAGTTATACACTGACAGGTGTACGCCTACACCCCGTGCTCAAGTCGTGGCCAATCTCGTAAGATGATGCCAAGGATATCCGGGACATGGTCATTAACCCCCCAAAGGCATTAAGTAAACAAGACTGTTTAAACGAGCCGATCAAATTAGTCAACTACCCACTCATGATGGAGATTTGATGCTCGATCAAGCGGTATGCTATATACCGTAACCCAAGCCCGTATAGGGAAAATAAGTTAAAAGTATTTACCTGATGCAAAGTATAAATCACAATAAGCAAAATGCATGTAGCTTTTACTGGTTCTCCTAATCTGGAACGAAGGTTTAATAAAACCTATTAGAATACTAACGGGTCTTTTATTAAGCTTAAGCTTAGACCGACTAGTTTCAAAGATACGGTTCGTACGCACGATTAAGCGAAGACCGGATAGAATGTGATTTAGACCCGACAAGTTCAGAGACTTGTTTAATATGGATTTATTATTCACATTCTGGATTTTGAGATAAAACCGATAAGGTTTGACCCGTTTCGGCTAATTTATGTAAACTTGTTACATAAACCGAGCCGAACGCGTAATATGCGTAACGGGTATCCGTAAGAGCCATATACAGGTTTCCTAAGTTAATATGCTTCAAATATGTTGTAACATCAGTAGGATGTCTTTCGTTATGCCCCGAACTAATTTAAACACAAACTATGCCCCGTAGGGGTAGTTTGGTCATTTTAAAGTTTGTAAAAGAGTTTAAATGTTTAACTGAGTTACAGGTCTGATGTAAACAGCAAACATACTCAATTTGATGAGTTATAATAGTAGGCTAAAGTATATATGTGAAATTTATCATCTTTAACCAAATTATGCCCCGTAGGGGTATTTTGGTAATTTCACATAAGCCGAAAAGCTCAAAAACGAAGTCTGAGTTAATCAACCCTTGCTTACTGTTAAAATATCATAATTCGCCTCATATATCAGTAGGTATCAACCCGGGTATGTCCAATATGATTTTAAAACATACTATGCGTTAATAACGCAAAACTAGGCGATTAAAGGCCATTTCCGGGTTCGATACTTAAATCTGATATTTTTATATTTCCAGAAGGCTTAAAATAATTTATTTAACATATGTGATCAGTAGCAAAAGGTTTGGAGTCGTTTAGATAAGTAAAACTCATTTTATGGCCCGTAAGGGCAAAACCGACAATTACCGGATTAAGCCTAGGACTACTAGTTATGCTCAGCCTAAAATTAATTAAAAATCTTTATAAATCCCAAAATAATATATTACATCAGTGGGTATTAAGTTTGATACCAAAAAGTAGGCTTAATTAGGCTATACGCTAATTACGCCATTTTATTAACATAAAGCATTAATTTAGCGATATTGAGCATAACTCTTAATCTACAAGTCAAACTGATGTCAAACTTTTCATACAAGTTTATATATCACTAACTAAGGTTTCTACACTTTTACATTTGCATAAATCACGTTTTAAGGTAATAAGGGCATAACGGTCAACATTTGAGCAATTATCGGAAATATGCATATTAATTGGATAACTAGTGAACCAAGGTGTGTCATCACAGAGGGTTGTTCTAACATGTATCCTAATCCAATTTAAGCTCTGAGGCATTTCTAAAACATGCCCAAACGGGTCAGAACTGAAAGTCAACGTGAAAGTCAAACTATGTGACTTTCGGTTCCAAACCGGGTCTAAACAGGAAATAGTCGGGTTGAACATGTTTAGACATGTTCTTACACTAATTACTAAGTTATAACAATGATCAAACAGGTTGTATATGTTCTAGATAGCTAATTATGCATAAATGACATTTTAAGCATTATGTTGACTTTTTAATCCTATGTTTGACCCGACATTTGACCTGGTTAGGATGGTGATCAGGGGAAACCCTTTTGGGGTTTTATTACCCACATAAATACCGACCTATAACTACTTTTAATTCGAGATATGACTGAGCCATTATTGACTAATCTCGAAGTCAAACCGTAATTACGACGGTTTGACTTTTAGCTAATTAACCAAGCTAAACTCAAACAAAGAAGAACTAGAAGACTTACAAGAGTCCTATGCACGACTTAAGATCAATTGGACCTACTTGAGAGCTCCAGAATCGATCAGAAGGCACTTGAATGATGTGAGGAAGTGTTGTGAACTTGAAGGCCTATTTATAGTGGTTTCACTCACCACATTTGATTGACAAATAAGTCTAGCACACATCACAATCAATCAACACTTGTTACTAGTGTGTAGGGGGTGTTTTTAGGGGCCAAGTGAAGTGAAAATCGGTTTAAAATCGATTGGAACGCACCTAGCAGACACACCTCCATGAATTTCGGAGCTGGCTGGTCAGAAGAGGCAGTCGCGTAGCGCGACTGCATAAGCAGTCACGCTCGCGCTACGCGAGCCCTAGGTGACATCCCACAAAACTTTTAAAATTTGCAGTTTTGGTCCTTGGCTCTTCAAACCTTGTATAGACACTCGTTTATTGCATTTTGAGCCCTCGTAATTGATCTATAAGGGCCTCAAGACATATACCCACTTTGTTAAGTCCCCGGGTAACTTTATTGTTACCCGAAAAGGCTTAACTTTCAACGTTGACGCTTTAACCCCTCGCACACGAATTCGATCATAACTTTCTCATACGTTAACGAAACTTTACGAAATTTAAATCGTGCATTCTAGTGAGCATAATTAACATTTACAAAGCTTCGGGTTTGTCAAAAGGTCACTCAGAGGTATATCTTTAAACATGTTGACACATTTAACCCCTGTAGTTTGTAATCTCTCACTTTTAGCTTCGTATGATCCATGATTTATTCGTTTGAAGGTATGAGCATCGTGTAGGGTTAATGTACATTATATTTATTCATAGTTGACACTTAGAATACCTATTTTCACATACTTTCCATGTTTGTCAACTTTAGTCCTTCTATAATATTTCTTTCACACGTTTAAACATTTGACACGTGTCTACACATTATAGGACGTGAATTTTCGAGGTGTTATAGAATACACAGTTTCCCAAACCGAACCAAATCAACAGCAGGGCCTTCGTCAACAACCGCCACCTGATCATTACGACGATTCTTCCGGCGATGATACACAAGTTGGCATCCACCTCCTCGGATAATCAGAAAACGAGACATCAGGTCGTCAACAGATAGCACACCGACTTCCTCATCAACAACAACCCTTCGCCGGATAACCTCACAATCAGAACCGGCAACAGTCGAAGAATCAGAGTTGAACGGTTCCTTTTCCTTGACAGCCACTAATGGTGGTGAACTGGCGAGAAGCAAGAGACCCTCAGCGGCCTCGAAAAACCTCAAGACATCCAAAAGTCGACAGGTACGAACGGAACCTTTCATCCTCATATTCTCCAAATTAAGAAAGAAGACAAGAATCCTCAAATATATATAGAGGAACTAAACTCCGGGAAAAGGGAAAGACCACCATGATTAACTGTCAAAAACGTCCTTTCTAAACGGCGCTACAGGACCTAAGGTCATAGCTCCATAAATGAGGACTGACAAGCGTCAATTCGAATCCCAAGGCAAGAAGGAAAAAGTACCACAAAATACTAATTTTTGACAAGTTGACGTCACCAAGCGTCAGGGCATGATTACAAAAGATCAAATCAAAGGGAAAAATCACAATTTCCCTAAAAGTTTTAATAAGCAAAGTAAAATCTTCTCATAGAAGATTCCCCACTTTCACGCCAAAAAGTATTTCCCTCTCATAAGTCCAGTGCTCCACTTACTTGCATAAGAGCAACACTAGACTGGGGGGGACTTGAAGGGGTAAGGTCCCAAAAACCTTGTAACAAGTACTTAGGACCATACCACAACCTGGTCGATCAGCCTTTCTGACCTTGCGCGGCCGCGCACTGGTGCTACAAAGAAGGCTTAAGAAACAGATAGCAGACAACACTTGCGCGCCAAAAGGAAATCATAAATCCTTGCGCTTTCTTCCAAAAACAAAGGATGAAAATCCTAAAGTAAACACTTCCGCCTAATATATCCAGAATTGGATATTATTTACTTAACTGATACCACACGATAAAGAATCACAGCAAATTATAGCAGTAATCTTCTAGAAGAATTCAAGCGTGCACCACGAGGACGGTTATAACCGTCTGGACACGTGTCATTACCTCAGGCATCCCTAAGATCACAATGATAGCATGTAATTGGAGAGAAATCTCCACTTACTCACTTTCCACGTGGCAAACCCCCAGCCGTGGATCTAAACAGCGATCCGTGTGCACTCACGTCGGATCGAGAAGCTTAACGGAAGGAAATGTAACCGCTTACGGGGTTAGCATTTTCCGTCAACATTTCACCAACGAGTTTTCCCGCCCAGAACTCTCGGCTATAAATATGAGAACAATTCAGGTACGAAATTCAAGTTACACACACTTCGTCAATACTTCTTCTTCTTCTTCTTCTTCTTCTTCTTCATAAACACCTACTTATTCTCACGCCGGAGTCGGGTCAAGGAGAGAACCCTTCTTCTCCCCTTGACGAGGCTAACGGTGCTTTGTTTTGCAGAGTTTTCCGGAGAAGAAGAACTGTTCCATCAGATCGAACGAGAGAAAACCCACCTTTTATGCAGATCCAAACCCCCTAGATAATTCAATTCCGATCAATTATCTAGTGTTTCTTCAGAAACGTTTTGTCATGTCAAAAGAGAGTCATTAACCTAACAGTTTGAAAGGTTTAGTTGTCTAATTAGGGAGCTGAAATTGGGAAATGTAGAATATGCTAATTCAACTTTGAATAGTAGATTTCTTAGATCACTATCAGAAAAATAGGACACTATAGTCTTTGTTACTAGAAATTATGTGGGTTTTAAGGAGATGAGTTTGACTCAGCTTTATGGTAGGCTTCTCACTTATGAGAGAGAGCTTAACCAGAAATAGAAGCTACATGAGTCAAGAAAGGTGGCTGATGACTATTCTTTTGGTATTACAACACTTTTTGGTCAGGAAGAAACATCTGGTAGCAGTAAGGATCAGAGTTATGATCATTTTATTGACATAACATCTGGTGGAGCATTCAAATCTGATTCTTACTTACCCAACTATGCTTTCACAGCAAATGGGAAAAACCAGATTTCTGGCAACTTGTCCTTTGAATTAAATGATCTTCAATATTTTGACCCCACAGATCTGGAAGAAATGAACATTTTACATCAACTTGCCTTGTTGAGTGTGAGAATAAGCAAGTTTTACAAAATAACTGGTAGGAAGTTTCCATGGTTGCATGGGAACTTAAAAGTTGGGTTGGATAAATCAAATATAAAGTGTTATAAGTGTAATAGGCTTGGTCACTTTACTAGGGAATGTAGAAGCCAAACCAGTGGTCCCATAGTCACACATCCCAGTCCAAGACCACAAAACACCCAAAACACTGTTCATTATTCCCAATATACCCCTGCACCTCAGATGCAAAGCACTTCTCATTTTGCACACCCTTTAAACATTGTTCATTTCCAGTACGTCCAAATCACTGTTCCTCAAATTCAATATGTTCAAGCCCCAACACCTCAAGCTGCATAAACATCGGCTCAGGCAAAGGCCAGTCAACAGAGCTTTTTACACAAGGCTTTGTTGATTGGGGTAGCTTACCTGAGGATTTAACTTATGAAAATTTTTCTCTAGTTGCTAATTCTGATAAGATACCTGATGAAATCTATTTTATGGCACTAGAAACAATACCAGAAGGGCTTAAATCAGAGGAAGTGGAGTCCAAATCTGAGTTGGTGAAAGAGAATGCTGAAACAGATGTTACAGAAGAAAATGTTGGTGAACAGTTATTAGAAGAAAAGATTGTTGAACAGCTGATAGAACCTCTGTTGGAACCTCTTGTTAATCCATGGGATTCCAGTGTGTGTGATGGTGAATGTGATTCTGCCATGATGGCTGCTGGTAAGGTATCACCTCAAGTTCTCAAAGACTTGTGTTAAGATAAATGCATTATTGCTTTTGCTAACATCAAAGAGGTGAATGAAAACCTTAGAAACAAGATCTTAAATGATGAAGTACAATTTGAGAAAACTTTAAAGAGTTAAAATCAAAATTGTTTGAAAAAGAAAACGAAATCAGCAGTCTAAAACATGAAACAAGCATAACTAAAGATCAAATCCAAACAATGGTAGAAAAATACCAGAGTTGCAAAAAGAAGCTTGAGTCTACCCAAATCACTTCTGAGAAATAGGTAGAATCTTGTAAAGGTTATGAGTTAATGCTTGAGAAGCAGACCAAAAGTAATGTGAAATTTGGCATTGGGTTTAGAAAAAATGACCAAGTTTCTGAAAACACCACTGTAAATGAATTTGGCTTAGTTGAAATAGTTCCCACAAATTCGGCTGGTCAAGAAATAAAAGTCACTGATCAAAATGGTCTGAAAATTGTTTTAGGAAAACCAGAAGGATCCTTAACCTTGGAGGAAATTGAAAAATATCAATTCAAACCCACCTGGTCTGATGAGTGTGACATTCTTGAAAATTTTAAGCTAATGGACTTCTCAACAATTGAAGGTGTCAAAGCACCCAAGGTTAAAATCATTTCCTTAAAAGACATCCCAGCAGAGGTTATAACCTCTGTTGAAAAGGAGGTTGAAAAAAGGGAAGAAGAAAGAGAAAGTCAAAATTTTGTTTTGTGATTTCTGTGAAAAGAAGAATCATGTCACTAAAGATTGTTTTCTTCTAAAAGCATATGATATTAACAAAACCAGTGTGATTGTTCTTGCACCCCCATTGCATAATTTGTGGGAAAAAGAATCATCAAACTCAACAGTGTGTGTATCTCTAAACTTTTGATGTCAAAAGAAAGGAGTTTACATCAAAACACTAAAGAGTCCACAAAAATCAACACCCAAAAGTAAACAGACATTTGTCCCTATTGAAACACCTGTTACAAAACAGCTGAATGCAACCTTTGTTTCTAGAGAGGTTCAAGTAACAGATGCACCACTTGCATATAAATTCCCAAGGGGATATGGTCAACCATTGTACCAAAAGGTCCCTCATGGTTATGAAGCCTACAAAAGGCCATCTAAACCAAAAATGAATAAACATCCTTATGGTTATCATCATTTGACAGGAAATGGTCCCAAGAAGTGGTTACAAAAATCTGCCCAAACCACTGACCATTCTCCTGGACTTGAGGCAGGAATGTCTGTGACCCCATCCAAAGCCATTGGCTTTGGACACTCACCAAAACTAATATGTTACTGATGTGCAGGGAGCTTCTACTTGCTTTGATAGTTTATGGTGTGTATATAGTGGAGGCTCCAGGCACATGACAAGATGTAGAGCCCTTCTCAAAGATTTTATAGCACATGGAAAGGGGTGATATATCCTTTGGTAACAACTCAAAAGGAAAGGTGTTGGGGTCAGGGACTGTTCAGGCTGGGAAACTCAAGTTTGAAAATGTCAATCTTATTGACAATCTTAAATTTAATCTTCTTAGTGAATCTCAAATGAGTGACAAGGGCTATGGGTCATTCTTCACTAAGGAAAATTATATGATTGTTGGGCCATAAGTGGTTAAAAAGATTGAGGAAATCACAGCTAGGAGCAAAACATAACTTGTTGCTGAAAGGAGTGGCATTGTGTATGTGGTTGATATGTTGAAAGATAATCTAATGTCTGATGCATGTCTGTTCTCAGCTGCCTCTACCAAAGAGATAAAACTACGGCACATGAGACTTGGTCACACAAATCTTAAAGCTATCACCACACTCTCAAAACAAGGCCTTATAAGAGGCCTTCCACCAAAACTTTTTACTTGTGATGAACATTGTGTTTCCTGTTTAAAAGGTAAACAACATAAAAGCTCATACATGCCCATTGAAGAGTCCAAAACAACCCAGTGTTTACAATTGTTACACATGGACTTATTTGGCCCTATAAAATCATGAGTTTGAAAAAGAAAAGATATTGTCTTGTTATTGTTGATGATTTTTCAAGGTTTATATGGAATTACTTTTTGCACTCGAAAGATGAGACTGCAGGTATTTTGCAGGACTTTGTGAAACAAGTTGAAAAGCAATTTGATTTGTCAATAAAAATCTTTAGGAGTGACAATGGAACAGAGTTTAGAAACAAGGTGTTGGATGCATTATGTGTCAAAAGGGATTGTAAGGCAGTACAGTATTCCAAGAACACCAGATCAAAATGGGGTGGTTGAAAAGGAAAAACGGAACACTGATTGAAGCTGCAAGAACAATGCTTGCAGACTCAGGTTTACCCTTAACCTTTTGGGCATAGGCTATAAACACTGCTTGCTATGTGCAGAACAGTGTTTTAATCAACCCCGGGCATCAAAAGACTGCCTATGAAACTCTGTTCAAGATCAAACCACTGATCTCATACTTCAAAATCTTTGGCTGCCCATAATTCATTTTAAATCTAAAAGATTCAATTTCAAAATTTGCAGCCAAGGTGGATTGTGGTTATTTTCTGGGTTACTCAACCACAGCCAAGGCCTACAAAGTGTTTAACACAAGGACTAGGTGTGTGGAAGAGACCTTGAATGTAAATTTCAATGAACTTTCTTCAGTAAAAATCCCAGCAAATCATGTTGAACTGTTTGACCTTGATAAATTTACATTTGAAGATGTGTCTGTCAAGACTAACCCTGCAGGTTCACCACAATTTTCCAATCAAGACCAAGGATTTGATATTTTGATTTCACAATAAAAAGTCACTTCCTTTACCAGAGAAGCAGATGTCCAAAACTCTACCACTGCTGCATCAACAGTTGTTGATCAAACCTTTGCCACTTCATCAAGTCCAACCTCTGTTGAAAAAAGTCCATCAAGTATGGATAAAAGTCAACACAGTTTCACACCCATTCCTTATATTCCTCCACCTCAATCTCCAACAGATGTTGGCTCTTCAAAATTGCCAACAGATTTTAGCTCAGATGATCCACATCTGCAACCTTCACCTATCAATGCCATTGTTACATACAAGGGGGATCTAATCTTCCTTAAATCTCATCCACCAGATCAAGTTATTGGTAACATCAGTGAAGGGGTTCTCACAAGAAGTAAATCCCAAAACATCTGTCTTTTTGCTGGCTTTCAATCACTCATCTAACCAGTTAAGTACCAAGAGGCACTAAAAGACAACAGTTGGGTAGAAGCTATGCAAGAGGAGCTCCAATAGTTTAAAAGAAAACAAGTATGGGAACTTGTACCACTGCCAAAGGATGTATGTCCAATTTGCACAAAATGGGTCTTTAAAAACAAAACGATGAAAGGGGCATTGTTGTCAAAAACAAAGCCAGGCTTGTGGTTCAAGGTTTTAGACAAGAAGAAGGCATAGATTATGATGAAACATTTGCTCGTGTAGCAAGACTTGAAGCCATCAGATTGTTCTTAGCCTTTGCTGTCAACCACAACATCAAGTTGTACCAAATGGATATCAAATGTGCATTCCTATATGGTAAGATTCAGGAAGAGGTATATGTGTGCCAACCTCCTGGTTTTGAAAATGTCATTTATCCTGATCATGTCTACAAGCTCAACAAAGTTTTGTATGGCTTGAAACAAGCACCTAGAGCCTGGTATGAAACTCTTTCCACTTTTCTTATTTCCATAGGCTTTACAAGAGGTAAAATTTAAAAAACACTGTTTTTAAAATGGAAAGGAAAAAATTGATAATTATCCAAATTTATGTTGGTGACATCATCTTTGGATCCACATGCACCTCCATGTGTGAGGAATTTAGAAAAATCATGACAGCTGAGTTTGAGATGAATGCTATGGGTGAACTTCAATACTTTCTTGGTCTCCAAGTTAAGCAGTTGCAAAATGGAACATTCATTCATCAAAGCAAATATGTAAAAGAACTTTTAACAAAATTTGAGATGAATGATCGTAAACCATGTAGTACACCCATGGCAACCACAAAGCTGGTCACTATAGATGAAAAAGATTACTTGGTTGATCAAACATTGTATAGAAGCATGATTAGGTCTTTATTGTACCTAACTGCATCTAGGCCAGACATCATGTTTTGCAACATGTGTTTGTGCAAGATCACAGTCAACACCTAGAAAGTCTAATCTCATTGTTGTAAAAAGAATATTCAGATACATAAAAGGTGTTCCCACACTTGGTATCTGGTACCATGCTAATGCGAATATCAAGCTTTCAGGTTTTTCAGATAGTGATTTTGCTGGTTATAACACCACAAGGAAGTCCACATCAGGAGGGTGTCAATTTCTAGGCAATTGCTTAGTATCTTGGCAAAGAAAAAAGCAAGCAGATGTTTCCACATCCACTACTAAAGCTGAATACACTGCTGCTGCAAGCTGTACAGCCCAACTTTTGTGGCTTCAAAATAAACTACTGGATTTTGGTGTAACTGCTCTAAAGACTCCTCTAATGTTAGATAGTCAAGCAGCTGAAAACATCATTAAAAATCCAGTCTCCCATTCAACCACCAAACACATTGACATCAGACATCACTTTGTGAGGGATTGCTATGAAAAAGGTTTGATTTCTCTGCATCATGTTCCAACTAAGGATCAGCTGGCAGATGTGTTGACAAAAGCTTTAGACACATCTACTTTTGAAAGCTTGATCTCTAGGATTGGCATGCTAAACATGGATTAAAAGGTAAAACTTTGTTTTCCATTAATAAAAAGCATTAAAATGTTTTCAGATAATCAAAAATCCATCCTTAAAAATAGCTTTGATTGAAAATTTTTCATAAATCCTTAAAAGTCTGTCCATAACCACTGTTGTTCAAACATCTGATTGACTAAAAATTCATCCACTGCTGAAAGGTATCCTCTGTTTTCTTTTTACCACTGCTCATGACCACTGTTGATCAAACAGCTGTTGGTCTCAACCACTGATGTCTATCCACTGATAGACTAAAATCAGCCACTGTTCATTTCACTGTTTCCAACCAATGTTGTTGCCCAACAGTAGTTTCCAAACAACTGTCATCTGTTATCCCAACAGAGGTTGCCACATGGACAGATGTTAGCCATCAGATCTTTGTAACTGCTGCCACGTCAGCATTCACTTTTCACCTTTATAATACCCTGTTTCATCTCCAAACAGAGTTTTACTGCCGTCTCGAATTCAAAATTCACAAAAGCGGTTTCCACCTTCTTCTTTAAACCTTCTTATTCAAACCTTCCTCTAATTTCTTCTTCTTCTTCTCCAATCATGGCTTTGACACTTAAACATCCCCACAACTATCTTCCCATTTGTGAGAAAACCAACAAAACTACTTCCTTTCACTCAATAATTGATGTTCTCGCGTCATCAAAATACAAATCAATTCTTACTGCCAATGCACCAATCTATCCAGACACACTCCGTGATTTTTGGGCCAATGCTGAAACACAATCACAAAAGAAAGTGCCCTATGCTATCACTTCCAAAGTCGGAGGAATACTTGTTCAAATTTCCCCATCTTCTATATCAACAACGTTTGGATTGAATGATCATGCATGTAAGACCTCTTTTGAAAAACAAGAACTTCATGCAGAATTCGTTGAGAGAGGGTATGAAGGTCAATTAACAGGGTTACCATTTATAAACCAAAATTCTCTGCTGAAATGAAATTATTTTTCCATACCCTACTCATTTGTCTTTCTGCTAAGACCACTACGTTTAATGAAATACCTTTAAAAATCCAGTACTTGGGATATGCAATTTTAACAAATTTTGATTTCAACTTCTCCCAAGCACGCTTTTCTGATTTGGTCACTAATGTGAAGAATGTTCAAAAAGGGGCTAATAATGCTTTTTAATGTACCCAAGACTATTAAGCTATTACCTACAAAAACAGGTTTCCAAAAAGCATTTTCAACAAGGTACAACTTTCAAATAAATAGTCTGGCCCGTGAAACTTTTACTCGCCTTATGGATAAAGAAATGTTTCCAAAACACAAGCAAAGGGGGATGAGCCTATTTTAGATGAGTCCACATCTGTTGATCAAACCTCTATTACTGAGCCCACTGCTCCTGGTGATAATGACACCACAACCGGTGTTGTGAAACCCACACCAGCAAAACCTAAAAAGAAACATGCCACATCTAAAAAGCCCACCAAAACCAAACATAATAAAAAGGGTCCTCTGGAAGATGAGATCCCAGAGGTTAGGACAACACAAAAGTCACTTGAAACCACTGCTGCTACTTACTCACAGCAGTTGGAAAAATCTCAACATATCCAAACTCCTCATATATCCTCACAAAAGGATCATGTTGTAAGCATAGGGGCACCACATCATGAAGCTGACATTTCATTAATATGCTTAAAAGCCCCTCTCCCAGGGAAATGTCTCTTTCTACACCACAATCCTCTCCCCAAATTCCACCAACAATAATACCTCTGTTTGAGGTAATTGAAATTCAGACTCAAAACAGTCCCTCTCACTCGCACATTAATGAGAGTATAACCCAAAAAATGATCATGTCTGAACAACTTCAATCTGCTATCCCACAAACAGTTTAGGAGGTTACACCCCTTGAGTTTCACGAGACTCTTGGTGGTAGTTCAAGTGGAGCAGCCACTACAACTGTTGAATCAATAGGTTTACAGTTGGACAGTAGTTACATACTTAAGACTCCCTTGAAGGCAACCACTATTGAGGCTACAATTGTAACCTCTGTTCCAGTGGGAAGTCCCCAGAACCAAGAAAAAGGGGCATTTGTTTATGATGATTTGGAGTCTATCAAAACAAATACAATTACCACAGGTGGGAATTCAGATGATCCTATTAAATTAGGTGATGAATTAAGATATAAAGAATCGACGGATAGAATGACTTCAATGGAAACATCTGTTGCTGACATGAAAGAAATGATGAAGCAGATGATGGAGCTTTCTAAAAGTCAACCTAGCACTCAGCAAATTGCCAATGAGTTATGGAATTTTGTGCAACCCATCCTTCATGCTCAAAAGAATTTGGCTGAAATCAACCACAACACTCTTATGGAACTTATAAGAAATATGGTTGACGCTAGGTATAAGGATACACAAGCAGACATTAAGGCCATTAAAGAATATTTGGTCAAAATTACTGCCTCTGCCCCTACAACAATCATTCAAGATGATGATGATGATGCCAAAAAGGGGGAGAAAGATTCACTGAGAAAGTTGCACCCTGATTCAAAAGCAAAAGCAAAAGCAAAACCAAAGCCAAAGGTGCAACAAAATCCAGAGTCTGCTCAACCAAAAACTTTTGTTAAAGCTTCAGATGCTAGAAAAGAAAAAGGGATTGATGAGACCCTTAACAAGAAAGCTGAAGAGATGGCTTTGGAAAAACAGAAGAAGCAAGATACAAAGGAAAGCAAAGCTTCCAGTTTTGTTAAGCAAGAACATGCAGAGCATAGGAAAAAGGAAGATATTGGTACTTCAAAAAGAAAAAATTCTAATAGAAAAGTCAGACCACCAATTGCCACGCCTCCTAAAACCACTGCTACTCCTACAAAAATTGTATCCTCTGCTAAACCTAAAGCCAAACCTTCTCCACAAAAACCATCACAAAAGAAGCAAAAGATCGCTTCAACACCATCATCACCAGCTCACCCAACAGATGCTGATACAACAAATGTGTCAGCAGAGGTTATCCAATCTTCTGCCATGATCATTTTCACTACACCACCAACAACCCAACCACCTTCGCCATGATCATTTTCACTACACCACAAAAATTTCCTACAGATCCACCTTCACCACCAGAACGTCCTCCATCACCATAAATCAAGTCAACACGCAAGAGAAAAACTCATGTTGTGTTAGAAGATGATGAGGAGATTAAATCACCAATCCCCTTATCATCTACCCCCTTTCAAACCATACCACCCTCATCATTTCCACCCAAAAAACCCACGTCATCTCTTCCAATTGCTACACAACCATCAGTCATTCCCCTGGCTGCTCGATATCCTCTGGAGGTGATTACTATTAAAGGTGAAGTTGAATCATTCTTCACAACAGAGGATCCATCAAAAATATCCTTCTCATCTTTTTATGGCTAAAGACAGCCTAAAAATTTAGATAACTATTTGAAATTAAACGCAAGACAGGCTAAGTTGATAGCTAAAGAATAGAGCAAAGGGATGGATGACAGGAAATACCAGGGCCAATTATCATATGAGCTTAGCAAAGTCAGAAAACTTGAAGACTTTGCTAAGGACCTGAGTAAATCTATATCTGAGAAGCCAGTTAATGCTAAGCTTGACAAGGAATTGAGGGATGACTAGTTGAACACATTATGAAGCACAAACCATACAAAGCAACTAGAGCTCAATTCAAAGACTGGTCATCAGATGCTCTCAGGGAAGAAATTGAAAGAATAATAAAAATGCTCAACGATCCATTGGTAAACCTAACTCCACCAAATTGGAAGAAAGGCAAACAAGTGGATCCAGAAAAGGAATTAAAGCTTAAAAGAATGAGAGCAGAGCTTGTGGCTGCTAAATAAGGTTCAGCTAGATCCATTGCTAGATGGTCTGAATCCAACATAGTTCAGACCTACAAAAAGCTGGAAGAGCTCAGAGCTAAATGTGATATCCCACATCGGTTGTGAAGGGGAACTAAGGCTTCCTTATAAGGGGCTGGATACCTTCACCATCATGACGCGTTTTGAAAAACGTGAGGGGCGGACACCGAGGGAGTGCTGGCCACCAAAGCGGACAATATCATGGTGCGGTTACGTTGGGCTGTTACAGATGGTATCAGAGCCAGGGCCGGACCGGTGGTGCCAGGTCCTGCGAGGACGCTGGACCCCTTAAGGGGGGTGGACTGTGATATCCCACATCGGTTGTGAAGGGGAACTAAGGCTTCCTTATAAGGGGCTGGATACCTTCACCATCATGACGCGTTTTGAAAAACGTGAGGGGCGGACACCGAGGGAGTGCTGGCCACCAAAGCGGACAATATCATGGTGCGGTTACGTTGGGCTGTTACACTAAAGTTCCCAAAGTTCCTCAAAAACCAGTCTATCCTACAACAAATGCTGCCATCCCTCAACAGACCCATACTCCCAAAAAGCTTCTCTCAGCATCTGCTTTATCCACAAATGCCTTAAGATAAATAAAAAGGCAAAAGCAGAATGATGAGGAAGATGAACAGAAGTATGAAGAAATCAGAAAAGAGTGAATAAGGTGTCAGCTTGATTACCACATTGACCCTGCTACTGATCAACTTGTTACTCAATTAAAGGAAACTCTTGCAAAGTTGTCCAGTGGGCCTCATTCACCAAAATCATCATTAATAAGTCTTGTCCCAAGAAAACCATCTGATCCAAAAATACTAAAGTAGAAGTCATCCTCAGACACCCACGTATTGACATTGCTCAGATCAGATGGTAGTGTTGAGAAGCTTAAAATGGAGAATGCATATTGTCTGAATGGATGTGATCTCCTAGATCTTTTGAACCTTGACTTATGTTGATGAAATGATCTCCATGGACTTTGAACTACAATTCAAAGGGCAAATCAGGGAGATGTTGATGAGAAATAAAGATCAGCAATAAAAGAAGGTTTTGGCATCATCTGTTCTAGGGGAGATTGTTGGCTTATGTGAACTCCACCAAAAGAACAAATGGTTGAAAGCCAAAATTGTCTACAATCAATTGATCCTTCATAATAGTGCTTGAACTCATTCTCCTCCCAACGGAAAAGGCATCAAACAACTGTTGCAACCAAAGGTCTGCTAAACGCTAAAGTCTGTTGATTCACAAGGTCTGCCAAAATGAACCACTGATAAAGACTAAAGTTTGTTGAAAGCAAATGTCTGGTCACCCTTTAATAGAAGAAGACAAAGTCTGATGAAGAAGATCTGCTGAGGCTCAACAGAGGATAAGGCTCATCAGATGTTGAATCAACGGATGTTGTGTATCAGTGTTTTGAATGTAACAGTGTATTAGTTATAGCAAATATTAGAGGTTGTTAGAAGCTATTAGATGTCATTGTCTAGGTGATGTCAGCTTAGATTCCTCATAGGTTTGCATTGTACTATAAATAGAACAGTGCATGTATTGTTCAATTTATCATTTCATCACTTGACATTTTGTACGAGTAAATAGAGTGATCTTAGGCTGAGGGGGAGTTTGTATTTCATGCATACGTGAATCATTGTAACTTCAATCATTCAGTTAAAAGTATTCATGATGAAAGCAAATCTCTCATTGTTTGTGCTTTAAAGTTTATCTTCATTCCGCTGCATTATTTTCATATTGGTTATCTTCTTACATCTTTCATCCTAAACATCCACAAACAATTCAAACTCAGATCCTAACAATCTTCCGGCTAGATTTGGGGAAACTGGGAGAGTGGAGAGTAAAGGATAGTATATGGATGAAGTTGGTAACCCCCAATGTTGGTGAGTTGAAGGTGGAAGTTGTGAGAGTATTGGTACCGTTTTGAAAAAATTTAAACCAATGGACTCTAATAGTTATTTTCAACAAACCACAGGGACGAAAAATGTAACTAACTCTTTATTTATTTTAATTTTAATAACAGGGGCATATGGTCATTTCAAATAAACTAACAGAATAACTGGATGGCGTTAGTGTGGGTGAACCGAAATAGTTACGAAAGTGGAACCAGAGGGACTGTTTCGGCAATTTTTAAAATAATGGACTGAAATAGTGATTTTTTACAAACCAAAAGGACGAAAAACGTAATTAACTCTTAAACTAAAATTTAGCTAAATTCAAAAACTTTTATGTAGGAAATTTTGTTATTGTATAAAAAGGAAACTTTAAAAATAAGAATTGCAAATTGTGATTATAAATCTTATAAAAATGTTTTAACATAAATTAATTTTTAAAGTCAAACTTACTTAAATTAAGGAGGTTATATATATATATATATATATATATATATATATGACAAAGATCCGTTAGGAACCACCTCTTATTGCGAGAACCGCGAGAACCAATGTGAACACAACCAAAAATGCCTAAAAATCACACAAAATTTTTTTTTTAATATTTTTATAAAAAAATCGCTAGTTTTCGAAGGCAAAAAAAATTTTGCTACTAAAAGTAGCGATTTTAACATAAAAAATATTAAAAAAAAATTTAGATTTTTTAAGATTTTTTGGGGGTTTAGTTTTTAGCATTTTAGCTTGGTGGGGGGGGGGGTAGGTTTTTTTTTGGGTGGGGGGGGGGTGGGGTTAGTTTTTTATAGGTTTTTTTAGCTATTTTAGGTTGTGCTTACATTGGTTCTCGCGGTTCTCACAATAAGGGTGGTTCTCACATGAACCTTACCCTATATATATAGGAGAAGGATAATTAAAATTTAGCTAAATTCAAAAACTTTTATGTAGGAAATTTTGTTATTGTATAAAAAGGAAACTTTAAAAATAAGAATTGCATATAGATAATTGTGATTATAAATCTTATAAAAAATGTTTTAACATAAATTTATTGCGAGAATCGATGTGAACACAACCAAAAATACCTAAAAAAATCTAAAAAACACACAACAAGATTTTTTTTAATACTTTTTATGTAAAAATCACTACTTTTAGTAGCCGAAAATTTTTTTTTGACTACTAAAAGTAGCGATTTTTACATACAAAATATTTAAAAAAAAACTGTGTGTTTTTTAGATTTATTTTTTTATTTTTTGGGGGTTTAGTTTTTAACATTTAGCTTGGGTGGGGGGGGGGGTGGGGGTTTAGGTGTTTTTTTTTTTTTGGTGGGAAGGGGGATTTAGGGTTTTCTAGGTGTAGTGGGTTTATTTTGTTGTGTTCACATTGGTTCTCGCAATAAAGGTGGTTCTCGCATGAACCCTACCCTAATCTATACACCTAAAAAAACCTAACCCTCCCCCCTCAAGTGAAATGCTCAAACCCTACCCCCCCCCCCCCTCCCCAAGGTAAATGCTAAAAACTAAACCTCTCAAAAAAGACCTAAAAAACACCAACCCCCACCACCCAAGCTAAATGCTAAAAACTAAACCATAAAGCTAAACCCCTAAAAAACCTAACAAATCTAAAAAACACACAAAAAAATAATATTTTTTTATAAAAATCGCTACTTTTAGTATACAAGATTTTTTTATTAACGAAAAGTAGCGATTTTTATAAAAAAAATTTTGTATGTTTTTTTTTATTTTATAGGTATTTTTTGTTGTGTTCACACTGGTTCTCGTGGTTCTCGCAATAAAGGGTGGTTCCTAACGGATCCTTCTCCTATATATATATATATATATAGGAGTAGGATTTAGAGAAAACGGGGGAAAGTGTGAGAACGGTTATGAATCTTCAGATCAAAACAATCCATGGACTAGATTGCGCGATGACGTTTTTGTAAATAACATCAATTTTATTATGTGAGACACGCTTCATTAAGGGTAAAAGGGTCTTTTACCGCTCAAATTCAAAACGCCAACAAAAATGATAACACGCCATTCAAAAAAATAAAACGTCATTAAATACAAAATGCCAAAAATTAGTGATAAAACGCGTTGGAGATTACAGAAAGAGGAAACAACACAGTAACTGAAATTCAGTTATTAACATTTATTAGAAGAAATTCCCTTCTAAATTACGCGCAAAAAACATCATTATATAAACGACGTAAAACATTGCTTCCATAATCACTTCAATCTATCATTCTGCAAAAACATATTTTACCAAAAACGCCAATTTAACCAAAACGCCAAAAATGGCAACCATCGTTTGGTGGAGATACACTCTGGCAATCAGGCGATTCGTCCTGCGTTTTAACAACAGAAGGAGGGTGTATGTTAGGACGATCAAGGCAATTTTGAAGACGGAAGAAGAGGTACAGAGGGGTATCCTATCTCTTGGCAGCGCTCTGGATAACGAATGCCATGAAACACATATGCTTATGAAAGCATTAACAAGGAAATTTGGACCAATCAAAGCTAGATGGAAAGCCGGACCCTGTCATGACATCATGGCGTTTTGATGATGAAACAGACATGGTGTCCGTTATATACGACAGTGGAGAGCAGGAAGACTACCTGCTTGAAAACATCATGACAAAGCAGGGGCTTGGGTTCATGGAAGAATTGCACAACACCGCTTGTTTGAACGCAGACATGGACTCAAAAATGGAGTTAATGCAAGACATGTTCACATGGAGGCTTCAGAATCTTCAGGAACAAGAAGCCGATGAAAGTGAAGGTGATGACATGGATGAAGGTCTAGATGAAGACTCCGAGGAAGAAGATGATGCAAGTGATGGATACTTCTCGGATATAGTACCTTCTGACGAAGAGTTTTAATTTTTTTGTTAGTTTTCTTCTGTGTAATCTTCTTTTTTTCCTTAAGATAATTAAATGATATATTTCTCTATTTAGTTGCAAAACGCCAAAAAAATACTACAAAAAGTTATTGCTTACAAAACGCTAAAAATAATAAAAAATATTTTTCCTGCTTAATATTTTCTCCGTTATTGTATTTTGTCATCTTGGTCTGCATAACGCCATTTAAAAAAACGCCAAACTTGGAAGATGGGACGCCTATCACCCTAGAACTGATAAAGTTGAACAAAACAGTAAATACACACAGTAATTGAAAAGACGGTTACTTTATTACTATCATTTATTATAATAAAAAAATCCCGCCTAAACTACGCGCCAAAAAACTCCTATAAGAGAGGGGTCTCTACACAACGAATTGATCACACCCAGAAACACAAACGCCATGTTCCCTAGAAACCACTCACTTTAAAACGCCAAAAAGTTAGTTAAAAAAAAACCACAGATGGCAAAGCTTTCACTGAATGTATTCTTCTCTGGGGGGGGGGGGTTATCTCTATAATCTTTTGCTGAATGAGATGGATAAATATTCAAGAAAAATAGACTGATGACAGTGATATGTCATCATGTGAGCTTTGTTCTTGATGACTATATGCATGGCATGAAGGGATCAACACAAGTGTAAAATGCTATTTTGGACTCCATTATTATAAATAGCATTCAAGCAAGAGTTGATATTCAATGACATGCCACCAAACAAGAATATCACACCAAAAACAGGATGCCACTAACAAGCTTCGTCTAAAAAGACGGGTTTTATGTACGAAAGTTGGCATCTATCTAAGGTATTCAAAGGTTCAAAACGCCAAAACAAATTCAAGAAGAATAGGCTGATGACAATGAAGATTTGGATGAGAAATTAGATTACCATTTTTTATTTTTTTTATTTTTCATTTTATATTGTTTTGTTATCACATTATCTGTTGTTTGTTATCTAATTCTCTATAAATAAATACATTATTATATAAAACGCCAAAAACTACAAACACCAAAACGCTAGTAGTATGAAAACTGTGAGAACGGGTGCTGGCAAATCACATTGTCAATGTATTAAACGCCAAAAAAATTTGAATAAACACCATAAAAACATTTGGTCTTATTGTAATCTTATGAAAATATTAATGACTTGTAGTGAATTATTATACAACGCCACAAAACGCCAAAAAATTGACCAGAGAAACGCTATAATGCCAAAAAAAATTATCTATGTGACACAAAAACAATTATTTCAACGCCAATTAGCTAATGAATACAATTAACGCCAAAATAATCTTAGAAGCCAAAAATGAAGCAACATGTTACGCAAAATTGGGAAAATAAAAGAAGATTGAAAAGACAAAAAAACCCCTCATGCCCTGATCATATCTCGCGCTACGTGTTGGGACAGGATGCGTTCTCACCGTTCTCACACTTTGGGGCGTTTTCTCCTGATCCCGTAATATATATATATATATATATAGGGTTCAAGCGAAAACTCTTTTTATTGTAAGAACTCGGAGACTGGAAAAAAATCTAAAAAAACATACCAAATTTTTTTAAACATCTTTTGCCTATAAATCTAGCATTTTTTAAGATACAAAAAAAAAATTTGAAAAAAAATAAATAAATTAGTATTACACATGTGCAACACTACGAAAAACCTAAAACCTCAAACCCCCCACTCCCTAAAAACCAAAACCCTTCCCTCCCCCCCACATCCGCCCCCCAAAAACCTAAACCGCCCCACCCCCCAAAAACCTAACCCAAAGCTAAACTAAAACAAAAACCTAAACCCTTAGGCTAAGTAGTATTGCATATGTGCAGTACTAAAATAGTATTATTGGAAAAAATATGACACGTTAAATCTTTTTTTATGTCGAAAAAATATGCTCGAATATACTCAAACGAAAGATAAGAAAATTTGTGATCTTATGGTGAAACACAGGTCCAAAATACTAGTATTTATATAACCATATTTCTAAGCAAAAGTTTTAGCTTTGGTTTACAACCATATTTCTAAGCAAAAGTTTTAGCTTTGGTTTTGGCTATTAACTGAAATTAAACGAACCGAACCAAAAACCGTCAATCTAATAGAATAAACCGAACATATTAACCGAAAACCGATTGGTGGATACAATAGACTAATTGATATTTCAATTTCGGCTTCGGCTGAGGATAATAACCAAACTAACCGAACCATGTACACCATTGTCACGGCCCCCGACCCAGTTCAGAAGCCGTGAGACAGAAACCAATGTTATCAGTATTTAATTAGCAGCGAAATTATTATCAAGACCGATTATCAGAAAAACAATATCAGAGTTTTAAAAACACCGAATTATTTTATTATTAATTGCGGGGTAAAACCCCGTATTTACAGGAAAGGAATTTCACTGGGGAAATCCTTTGATTTACAGAAAACATGTTTATTTCTATTTACTGGGCCACTTTATTTAAGCTGGAGTGCTACGCGATACTTTTCCTACTTCACAGTAAATCACCTGAAACATGTTTTTAAAATATTTGGTCAGCGAAAAATACTGGCGAGTGCATTCAATTTATACAAAAGACACATTGTTATAACATACAGTATTAAGAGTTTTCACATTTGCTTATATCTTATAATTATTTGACCAAGTTGTCACTCGGCAAGACCTGTGACTGTGGTCATATCACTATTGGGTCCGTTCACCCAAAAGTGACGCTTGTCAAGTAGTGTATACAAAACCCCACGTACTGGCAGTAATTTAATATTACAAATACTTAATCACTGTAAGTATAACTGGAAAACATTCAGGGTTTTGTAAACAATTTGATAAAAACAGAATGACTCACATTGCAGGTTTAAACGGTCAAAGCTTGCCTACTGGTTAAGCTGGTAAACCTAATTAAATATACAATGCAAACGAAACTAGGTTAGTAACTTAATACAACGTTTACGATATCGCGATCGAAACCCTCACGACGAATGACAAAGTATAGCCAAATATAGGCAGCACTTAAACATCCATCGGATCAGTTTTAATCGATCGGATATAGTACCGTATCAGTGATCGAGTTATTACCCCGTTATCATAGCAGGGTGTTAGTACTTCGGGTATAATATTTATGTAGAATTATAAGAGACAGAAAAAAAATTTGAGCACGTTGAAATGTCACAGAAGGGCTTAATTTATATAGCTGTTTCGCAAGTCTCTCGCTCCCCGCGACTTGCTCAGGCTCAGCGGAAGCCTTCGCGGCCCGCGAGCGCCACCCTAGCTACGGCTAGGGCTTCCGTGTCACACCCCTAGCATTGACACGTGCATGACACGTGTCACACAAGGTGTCCGGATCATCATCAGTCTCTTGCGCCCCACGAGAGACATCCCCTTTGTGGGTCGCGGCCCGTGACAGAAAAAAAATCAGTTTTTATTTGATTTTTCATAAAAATGAAGTTATACGGGTTCATTTTTTCACTTACGAAGTATTTTAGGACGTTTGTGTGAGTTGTTACAACTATGGCAACGTCTGTGTTCCTCGTCGCATCGCGCAGACACCCTTCTAGTATTATATTACATATAAGGAGGACACAAAGGTAACTTAACATATTATTAAGACAATAAGTAATTCCAAGTTTTAAAGCATATGGTAAAATCATTTAAACTAAATCTTCCTATCACATGAAAGTTCCTCACAATTTTTAAATGGCATAACTTTTTTATTCATTAATATTTAAAAAAATATATACCATAAAAACGATCATTTTATTCTTTTTAGTTTGACTGTATTGTTATAGTTTTTTTAATCATAAAAAATATCATGTTACATGATTATATACAATTACATGATCACGCGCTTGTGTCATTGTGTTGTGTTTTTTGCCGCATCACGCGAGTACCCTTCTTGTATGAATAAATGAAGGAACATGAGAAGTTGCTACGTCACATTTAGTTAAATTGTTTATTAAAAGTATGATAAGATATTGAAAGATATGTTATTGTTAAAGTTAAAATAATTTGTTTCTAAGATTATAAATGATACAAATAAAAAAACAACACTATTTATTAGAGTAAAAAATATTTAAAAAATTGAAACATAAAGGTTTATAAACACACTTATTATTGTCTCTTTATATCTTTGGATACCTTTACCTTTTTACAGCTAAATCATCAAAATGTTTTCTTTTTTTTTTCTTTCCAAAATTCATTTAAATAAACCAATGCATTTTATTTTTACAACATGCTAAAGATTTTGTTAAAAATGCAAGGTAACCAAAATCATATTTATTAAGATTTTGTTAAAAATGCAAGGTAACCAAAATCATATTTATTAATATATGTTATGTATACGTATAATTATTATAAGTTATGTCGTATGACGTTTTGTTTATATCATTTTCATAAGGAATTAAAATGTTTCAAAGTAACTAAAACTTGGGTGAATTTGATTTGAAATTGAAAATTTGTCAAAGAAACTAAAATTTGTTATAGATTTGATTAACAAATACAACCTTGTTTGGTTTTAAAGTGTGCTAGTAAATACACCCTCCTTTATTGCTAACCCCTCTCTATAAAAGCATCAAATCATTATATTACAAATTAATATTTTATTATTTTTTTTGTCTTTTTATTGTATTTGTTGTTATTATTACTAATGAATTTTTATTATTTATTTACTATATATTAATTATCAACTTTTCTTGTACTCACATAATCACTATTCAATTCAATTTTCTTACATTTTTTACCCTTATATTTTTTTACAACTTTGTCAGAGATTTTTTTTACTTTTTACCAACAACACTTTTCTAATTTCAACTTTGGTCTCTTATATTTTTTATATTTTACAAATTTTTTCGTTTTACGTTGTGTTCTAAATTTTGTGACTTAACACGTTGCAATGCGCATGTGTGTTCAACGTTTTTATGTTATTTGTTTTGTGGTTTAACAGCTTCGTTGTAATGCATTGATCTTATTAGTTATTCTTTTATATATTTATGATTCTTTCTAACTTTTACGAGTTAACATGCTGCAATGAGCATGCGTGATTCAACATTTTTATGTTTACTTTTTGTTTGGTTTAACGGTCCCGTCGCAAAACACAGGTTCTAAATACTAGTATTTATATAATATGAAATACATTCCACTACATATATGTGTCAGATCCTATGTTATAAAGCACACTCATTGTGAACTAACAAGTTCCAGGTGAACCAAGTTCGTTTATGACCGATGGACAAGGTTTTTTTGCCAACCTTTTAAACACACCGGGATATGATTTCACAGGGTTAAACCGAGATATTATCAGACAGAGTTCTTTCTCCAACCTTACAAGTGCGACGGACTATGATTTCATGGGGTTGAACTAAGATCAAACATCACAAGTGATACATGAATATAATGTGTTTACGTCATTGGCTTGGTCAGGGTCGGGGTTGCACCTAAAAAAACTTTGGATGAATATGCCAGAGGCATGATTCTTGATTGCGAACAAGTTTAATATGACCGTTCATTTTTATCTAAAGAAAAAGAAACAGTTCGACTTGTTTTTCGCTTTGGAGAGGCCCTCACCGGTTCCCAGAAAAAAAACAATTGCGTACGTGAATGGTAACCATTTTATAAGAGTAGAATTGCAAGGAGAGTATTCAATTGCCGGCACAAATAACCAGTGGACATTAATGAGAAATAATGATGCAGCTGGCTGGAATAATATATTTGAACAATGTCAAAAAATATGTATGATTCTTGGATCGCACAACCTGCTACGTACCCTGTTATAGATTAAAACTCAGTATGTTACTGTGAAATGATAATCATTTTGTAAGAAGGTACTTATTTTTATATAGCTTTTGTTACAACTATAAATATAATTTTGATAAATAATAACAATTAAAAACTAATAATAAATAATAAATCGTTACTAATAATAAGGATAAGACTATAGGGTGTGGTCATGACCACCATGACCCTCTACGCCAGTGTCATGTAACACACCTCTAATCAACCATCCAAAACCACAACCTTAAGTGTATGGTCATGACCCAAACCACTAGCCCCTTATTTATTTTAATTTATCTTTGTCTAAAAAAGGAAATAATTTGTTGAAAATGGAAAGGAGGACCATGGTTGCCATGGTTTAATCCATGCAAACCATGGTGGATCAAGCAATGGGAGTGGTGTAGTCTTCCATTCATGTTCCTAGATGGCAAATCATGTTCTAACTGTGACCCCCACACCCTTTAGCCTAACAACAAATAATAAAGTAAACACTTTATTTATTAGTTAGTTATGATAGTAAATAATAAACAAACAATAAATAATAATTATTAAACAAAAAGCCGTTTTTGAGTGTCTACGAGCATCACATGCACAAGATTTTCTTTTTGCTATACCTATAGATGGGTTAGGCCAGCATATGTCGCCGGTGGAGTACCGTACTATCCTTAAGTATCGACTCATGATTCCTTTATTCCCAGTTGATGAGGTATGCCCTGTTTGTCATAAGGCGTGTTTGGATTCTTTTGGGGAGCATGCAGTTCATTGTAGAGATCTCTCGGGGTTCAAATACCGACATGATTTGGTTAGGGATGTCCTTTTTGACATATTCAGGCGCGCTGGTATTTCTTCGAAGAACGAGGCACCGTTAATTTCTTAACTGACCCGTTGGAAGGGAGATCTACCCTTTGACCAGCCGACATTCTGGTCTTTGGATGGGTAGGAGGAAAACATGCCTGTGTGGATCTAACAGGGTTTCCCCGCTTGTGGGCTTAGGGGGTAGTACTTTCACGGTGGGTCAGACTACTTTCAAGGCTGCTTCGGGTAAAGTGACCAAACACGAGAAAGCGTGCCTAGACAACCAGCACGTGTTTATCCCGTTTGCTTTTGATACTTTTGGTTTTTTGGCGCCAGAGGTCGTGGACCTACTTAGTCGAGTTCAAAGGGTCATGCATAGTAATGTTATGACCCCGAGATCTATAGATATGGTTTTTAAAAGACTTAGGTTTGCTATTGAAAAAGGGGTAGCAGCGCAGCTTGTTGCCCTTTACCAACTATCTCGATGTAAACTCATATAATAAAAATATACTTAATTTCTAGGTTTAAACAAAAGACAAAAAAAAAAAAAAAGCAAAACAGGCTAAAAACAAAAACAAAACTTTTTGATTGCTGTGGTGTTTTTATAGGTGGAGGTATGGTTAGTAGGGGGTTGTGTATTTAGACTAAGGCTAGAAGGTATGGTAGAGGTTCATCATTGGAGGATGACCCGTCACGTAAGCGTCACGTCATAGTCCTTGAAGGATGTCCCTCCAATGGTGAAACCAAGGAAATGGAGGATGAGCCTACCCCACCAAGTTAATTTATTTATTTTTTTTAATTTTGGCAAATTAAATATGCAATATATATATATATATATATATATATATATATATATATATATAAGTAAAATTAATATAAACTCTAAAATAAATATTAATTCAAACATTACATTAAAAAACCAACATATTCTTAAAAATAATAATAAAAACTACTAGTCTTCATCCGGCATGTAGTCGTTAAGTTCATTTTGTGCGTTGTTCTAAATGTACTCCACAAAGTTCGTTTGTAGGTTTTAATATGTGTACTCGTTACGTAGAGAGAATCCGTTTAAATCTTGTTGTTCCAAACTCACTGGAACAGAATTCCTGTTAGACGCGTTTTCGTCGTAGTCACAAATCACTCTACATTCGTCTTCGATGATCATGTTATGCAGCAAGATACAAGCATACATAATGTATCACAACCCTTGTGGTGTAGAAGAACATGTTGGATGTTCAATGATATGCCATTTTTTAGAACCCCAAAACACCGTTCAATATCTTTTCTCGCCCCCTCTTGAAACTTCACAAATTTCTCTATTTTATCGTCTGTCGAGTGCGGAATAGTTTCCGCAGCTATTTCTTGCTATATAATTTCACGATCCATTCGCAAAAGATGTGCAACCGTTCACGTGCAGTTCTTTCAGACATCCTTAAATACTCGTCCAACGAATCGAGTGCCATCCCGTATGCAAGTTGGCGAATGGCCGACGTACATTTCTGTAAAGTAGTGAATCCCATTTGGCCCCTAGCGTCGTATCGCAGTGTGAAAAACGAATCAGACTGGGCAAAGTCGTCTGCGATACGTAAGAACAGTCGACGACTTATTCGGAACCGAATTCGAAACATCGCGTCCGTGTACACAGGCTCGTCAGCAAAATAATTGGTCACTAAATTATCATGGCCGGCTATATATTAACAACGAAAAAAAATTAAATTCATTATTAACCTTGTAAAAGGTTATATACATTATTAAATTTAAGTAAAGATACACTAAAAAAATAAAATACCTTATCGGCTCGGTTTAAGGCGGCTCTTCTAGTTTGACGTTGTGACGACTTTCAGCCTCTTCGTCCTCCTCCGTGATCATCTGCGTTGCATGCATAATGACGTTTGAAAAAAAATACTTTGCCATCACCCGAAGATGACGAACACCACGATGAAGAAGAAGATGAAGACATGCTTATTTCTTTTATAAAAGTTTGATGATGTATAAAAAAAATGAGAGAGAATGAAAGAATTTTGGGTTAAAAGTGGGTGAATAAGATGAGGAGGGCGGTACGTTATAGCACCGTTATATACAAATTCAACGAGTGGAAAACAAAGAAATCCCACCGCCAGCATTATTTCAACGCGTGATACTTCAACGCACTCCCGATTCCGTGATTTTTTTCACGGCGTTATTTTGTTAGTTGTGAGGGTAGTTGTTGGTTGGGGGGGAAATTGTTGGGTGTGGTGGTGAGTGATGACCACCGCCACTAAAAAAAGTTTGTGAGTGGTGGAAAAATGGTTGCTGACATGGCGGAACATGATTGAATATTGTGAGTGATGAAATTCTATCACTAGTGACCACCCCCACTCCCCTAAGGGTGTATATTTATAAAGTGGGATTTGAAAAATATAATTTTTTTTACCAACGGCTAGTCCCCCAACGTTCAAAAATTTTGTTCTCTTCTCCCTGTCTTAAACGTCGCACACTCGACGAATTGAACGACGACGGGCCGGGCGGGATGGTGTGCTGGGCGGCGCCGGGCCACGGCGAGGCTGGAACGAGCCCCGCACCGGAGAGCCTAACCCTTTCTTAATTGTAAAAGAAGTTTGGAATTTGTTGGTGGTCGTGGCCACAGTTGCTGTTGCGACAAGCTGACGATGATCACGACAATAGAGGCAGTGACAACATGGTTGAAGGGTTACATTGGTATGGGAGTCGGAGATTTGAAATCCTTTTTTTTTTCAAAAAAAAAATTTACTTGCTTGAATTTAAGGAAATTCACTTTTATTTCAATTTTTTTTTATTCTCCAAAAAAATTACTCGTATTTAAGTCTAACGAATCATCCGTTTACATTTTTGTCGGCACCGCCTCATCCATTCGGACACCGCCATCGTTAATTGTCACCACAATCGTTGTTGTTGTCACCTTCACCGTCGTTGTCGTTGTCGTTGTCATTGTCGTTGTCATTGTGGTGGTGGGGTGAGTTGGCGGTGATGTCACGGAGACAGTGTAGGCGGTGGCATTCTCGAGGTGGTTGAGGTGGCAGAGTCAGGGGTGAAGGGGCGTAGGGTGGTATTCCGACAACGGCGGCGACAAGGGAATCGAATGTGGTGTTTGTTTTTTCTGCAGGAAAAGGTCTGCAGTCTGCGGATCACATCTGCGGGCATCTGTAGGAGAAGAGGTGGACCAAATGTCTGCAGTGTGCAAAGAGAAGAGGGTTTGTTTTTTTATTATACATAAACCACTTCTCACACACACACAACACACACCTCTCACACACACCACCAAGCACCACCGCAAACCCACCACCACCACCGTCACCACTACACCACCGTCACCACTACACCACCGCCACCACCGTCTCTCTCTCTCCTCGGCCTCATCTACCGCCAAGAACAACCACAACCACCCACCCCCATCTGCCTTCATCTACCACCACTACCACCACAACCACAACCACCCACCGTTCCCTCTCCGATTTGGGGTTTTTTGATGATCTCCGATTTGGGGTTTTTTGATGATCTCCGATTTGGGGGTTTTTGATGGTCTCCGATGATGATGATCTCCTGCCGCTCCCCCCCCCCTCTCTCTCTCTACGGTGTCTCTCTCTCACCGATCTCTCTCTCTTCTTTCTCTCTCTCTCTCCACGGTCTCTCTCTACGGTCTCTCCCTCTCTCTCTACGGTATCTCTCTCCGATGATGATGGTGGTGGTGATGTATCAGGTGGCGGTGGTGGCGGAGATGTGGTGGTGGTGGAGGTGGTGGCGGGGATGTGGGGGTGGAGGTGTGGAAGAAGAAGAAGTCTGTGCCAAGAAGAGGTAGAGGTCTGTGCCAAGAAGACATGGGTGAATGTCTGTGTGGTGAAGAGGTCTCGCAGACCTTTTTTAATGAAAGGTCTGCGAGAAAACAAACAAGCTGCAGCATCCAAACGTCTGCGCGACGCAGACATAAGTGGCCAGAAGTGCTTCTGACAAAAAAACAAACACCACCGAAGATTCCATTTGTTTGATTGTATTCTTTCACAATTTGGAAGGACTATTGAATTCCTTTTTATGAATAAATTCATTTCTATTACATTCTAAACCAAACATGAAACCTTTAGAATTTAAATTACAAATTTTACTAACCAAACACTATGAATGAAAACACTCTATGAATGTGAATCACACATAATTTTGTAAACAAACACTTTAGTTTTCTACAAGATATAAAGAATCTTTTCTTTTCTTCAAATAAGATTAAGATTTTTTTTTAACAATTTCACATCTTATACAATTACTTGAATGACCTTTTACGATATGCAAGTTGAATTTATAAATGCCCCCACTCTCAACTTCGAAATATCTCAATCAAAATTTATTTTTAACGGTAGTTTTGAAATATCTCAATCAAAATTTATTTTTAATGGTAGTTTTATAAAGGGTAAATTATTATTTTGGTCTCAGAGGTTTACCTAGTTTAATCCATTCAGCCTCAAAAGAAATTTTTTAACGGACCATAAAGTTGCATTTTAAAACTATTTTGGCCGCTGTCACTAACTTTATTACTTTTTGGCAGTTAAATGTAATGGTAACTGAGTCATTATATACCTTAGGGGTTGTTTGGATAATAGTTCTGTTAATATTTAAGATATTATTAATGCAATTACGAAAGTTTTTTTATTATTTCTTTATATTCACGGTTATTATTTAATAAAATACGTTTTAGATATACAATAAATATTTTTTTCTTTAACTGATCGTTTTTTATAAACGTTGTTTTTAAAATCATTTGTTTTTTAGCATTTTTTTAAATCGTCTATCGTTTTTTAAATTGTTTCTTTTTAAACCTTTTGTTTTTTTAAAAACGTTTGTCTTTTAAACATTTTATTTGATACCGTTCTTTTTAAAATCGCTTGTGTTTTAGACTTTTTTTAAATAATTCGTTTTTTAAGTCATTCATTTTGAAATTTTTAAAAAAGAGTAAATTACAAAAATCGTCTTTTATCTATGTCACTTATTGCAAACTGTTTCCTTTGTCTTTAATAATTACAGAAAACGTACTCGATGTTTGCAAACCCTTGCAAGTTATGTCCTTTAGCCCTAACTCAGTTAATTTTTGTGGTTAAATATGACCAAATGGACCCCACATGAGGGTATTTTTGTGGTTAAATCTGACTAAATGGACCCCACATGAGAATAAAATGACCAAAATACCCTCATGTGGGGTCCATTTGGTCAGATTTAACCACAAAAAAATTAACTGAGTTAGGGCTAAAGGACATAACTTACAAGGGTTTGCAAACATCGAGTATGTTTTCTGTAATTATTAAAGACAAAGGACACAGTTTGCAATAAGTGACATGGATAAATGATGATTTTTGTAATTTACTCTTTAAAAAACGACTTGTATAAAAAACAAAATAAATGGAAGATTTAAAAAAGGTGAACTATTTTAATAAAAAGTTTGTAAAAGATTGTTTAACTTTTCAAACCTTTTATAGAATAATTTATCTTTTTTCAAATCTTTCATTTCTTTGCACCATTCGTTTGTTCAAAATTTCGTTTTTAACCTTTTGTTTATTAAATTCATGCGCTTTTAAAACCTTCCACTTCTTAACTTTTGTTTTCTATAAAAGTCATTTTTGGAAATTTTCATTTTTTGAACCACTTGTTCATTTAAAATCCATCGTTTTTAAATTTCTTTGATTTTTGAAATCGTTCATTTTTCGAAGTTCTTTTTCCCTAACAGGTATAAGTACATGAATACAAAGTTAAAAAATGAACGATTTCAAAAAAGGCTCTAAAAGGAACGAATTAAAAAGAAACAATTTAAAAATGAACGACTTAAAAAAACGAATTGTATAAAAAAAACAAGCGATTTAAAAACGAACAATTTTAAAATGATAGACGGTTTTAAAAAAAGGTTAAAATAAATGACTTTAAAAATGATGTTTATAAAAAACAAACGGTTAATAAAAAATATATTTATTTGTATATTTAAAACAATTTTTGTTAAATAATAATCGTGAATATAACGAAATAATAAAAAAAACTTTGAGTAATTGTATTAATAATCTCTTAAATATTAAAAGAACGTTGTAATTATTAAAAATCGCCCCTACGTTATAAAATGACCTAATTACCCTTACATTTAACTGCAAAAAAGTAACAAAGTTAGTGTAAGATGCCAAAACCATTATAAATACAACCCCAGGGTCTAATATGTAAAAGATTTCTTTTTTGAGCTGAAAGGACTAAATTGCCTAAATCACATGAGCTAAACAGTAATTTACTCTATTATAAATTAGTATTTTGTCTTCACGTCCAATAAAATCAAGGGAAATTAAAAAAAAACAAAATACAACATATAGCACCTATTAAATGCCTAATAAAAGTTTATAATTTAAGTTTGGCTCATTCTATACGCACCCCCCTACTTCCTGATTATACCCCCCCTTGTGAGAGGAAAACTGTCGGTCCCACGCAGGCCCCACCTGTAAGTATGTGAGAGGAGGGAGGTGAAAAAAGTAAATAGGAGGGTGTAGAAAGTAGCACCCTTTAGTTTCATGCAAATATATAAATAAGGAAGGAGGATAAAATGCAAACCTTATTTTGTGTAACATAGTAGAAACCTATAAAGTAGTGATATATGACAAATCTTATGTTGACTAACTAGGGGTATTGTGGTCTCAAACCATTTTACTAAGATTTATAAAAATCCTTAATTTTATGATTTTTAATTTTTGTATATCAATAACAACACATTAAAATTACATATTTAGCATAGTTATAAAACACTACCCTTTTTAGAAATGCCATTTTTAAAAAAAAAACATAGCTATATAATACTCGTATTAAAAATAAAAAAATGTTTGATTTTACGGTACATTTAAAAAAGTATATTAATAAAGTATATAAAAGTTATTTTAGTTTTAAAAATTTGATGGAATTAGTATTTAATGAAAAATGACTAAAATACTCATAAATCTCATTAAGTAGTATAGTAATTGTTAATGATAATGTGTAACCAGTAGCCTTTGATTTAATTAATCAACGTTCAAGACATGTTCTTGTTGTTTTTTGATAACATAAATGTTAGGTGTCATATTAACAAAATTACAATATAGTGATGTCAGATTTTCAAATAATGTTTCATATTATAAAGTAAGGATTTTGTTCCCATATGAACTTAACATAAATTATATACTTTATAGGTTCCTTAACTGTATAAATATATAGCTAAATGAAAAGTCGAGGTACCTTAGTTTTAGGTGTCATATGTTGCTACATCCTAAAAAAATGTCCGGCTTCACTGAAAATAATTTTGAAGGAAAAAGAGGTTTTTAAAATATTAAGGTTGTGTCTAAAAGATTAACTCAAAGGTTATATATGTAACTTGGTAATGGGTATAAATACCTCTTTGTTTTGAAGGAAAAAGAGGTTTTTAAAATATTAAGGTTGTGTCTAAAAGATTAACTCAAAGGTTATATATGTAACTTGGTAATGGGTATAAATACCTCTATGTTAACATAATCATGTACACTTTTTTACACAATCAATACATAAAACATTCTCTGAAATATCTTGGTATCAGCGCCTGCCTTTTGGCTCTCCTACATACCTCACCGATCATACAACCAAGCACAGAAGAATCATCTCCGGTTTACAATCGAAACCGAGCACAAATTGGAATCACACACATAAGCTTTATCTCTTTGAGTCACAATAGCCGATTTTCTTTCTTTCAATCAAAGACATCCCACAATTCTTACAAATTCGCCTTCACTTTGTCAACTATAAACTCTGGCATTGGAAAACAATGATCGAGCGATTCCTTGTTACAAACGATCTCTTTGTTTACATTGATGGATAAGTTCCCTGTCATAATGAACAATTAGCAATATGATCTAGTGTTATTTTCTCACATAGAAAGCCAATGATGCACATATACGCATGATTGTGATTTCTACAAGCTCATAAGCCCAATTTTCTCATGTTCAATGCAACATAATCCGTTAACTTTGGTTATCTCTTGAATGGGATTATGCCCCGCACACTACTTCTCAGGAATGCATGCTTAAGTCACAACTTCTTAAACTTCAAATGCAAGGTGATGAAACACCTCTTACCTACTTAAGTCATGCATAAGGATACACTAAGACATTAGTGAACTAGTTAATGATAAAGACATTATTCTTTATGTCGTTTCAGGACTTCGGCAGGAATACAATGCTCTCAAAATCCACTTTGCTTGCACGTTCATTCCCTTTGGCATTTAGCGAACTTTTCGTTCTCTAAAGTGATCAAGATTACACAGTAACAAAGCCTCCATAGTTGGCTGCATC
This sequence comes from Helianthus tuberosus, assembly GCA_030545235.1. Taxonomy (NCBI): domain Eukaryota; kingdom Viridiplantae; phylum Streptophyta; class Magnoliopsida; order Asterales; family Asteraceae; genus Helianthus; species Helianthus tuberosus. The sequence goes on from CM060387.1 coordinate 579,391, forward strand.
CAATGCCTATGCAGCTACTACTAGCTCAGTCACCACATCAAATTTTGACTCTTCAATAAATGGCTTCTCATCTCAGTTATCAACTTATGCCCACCATTTCAGCAGTTACTTCGTCTCCTTAAGCTTTATACAACACCCATCCTTCTAACACTCGTGGTAACTATTATCAAGGATGTCGAGACTTTTATCAAACTAAAAACAACAACATAGGCCGCACTCATGGGGATAACCATAGTCAGTTTGCTTAGGCTTTAGATCATAATACGATGTATGGAATTTGCAATTATTGTTGAATTGGTCACTTTTCTTTTGATTTCCAGACCCGTGACCCCTCAACCATTCGTGCTTGTCCTATGGCTAATATTGTGGATACTCACTCTAATGTTAGTACGACCATGGTATCCTGATACATGAGCTAATAGACATGTGCCACTAGACTTGACAAGTCTTGGCAATTCAGAAGCATACTATGGTAATGATATCATTCATGTTGATAAATAGTAAATGTCACACCCACAAAATACCACATGCGAGAACCTCGCTAGGCGTGTGACGTACCAGGATCTAGCCACCAATCACATTAAACTAATATCAAGGTTGAAACAAAGTTTCCATTTATTAAATTAAAGCATTCATAACGTAATCCAAATTCAACATGTTCAGCGGAAGCGATTAACAAAACATTGTTTAAATGTTTCAAAACCCAATGTATAAAGAAATCAGAAAACAAGTCATGCATATCCAAGCAGTGCGACCCATGACCACTCCATCCATCCAGATAGCAAGTTCCTTATCCATAGCATCTAACGACCTGCAAGCATGCAACAAGTGTATCAGACAACGCTGGTGAGTTCATAGTTTTACGAAAACGTTAGTTACCAAGTGTTTAGTTTAGTTCATTGATTATAATGTTGATAATAACTCGAATACAAGACGGCTCCAGATTTATTTTGCCCTTTCCCCAATGCTCCTATTAAAGCATTCGGCATTACTGAGTCATTAGTTCACACCCGTCCTCTCAGGTACGGGGTGAGGGTGCCAAACCTAGATAGCGCTACCAACTAATACTCCGTTACCTCTCAGGTAACAAACAAGATGGGACTTAATGGTGATAGGATGAGTGTATTATCCAACATTCCAGATTTTTACCCACAAGATGTATTCCTCTCAGGAATACCCATTTGATTTACCCAAAACCTTTCCCTCTCAGGGATACCCAATGACTGTCCCAACCACCGGGACGCATGTTCAAGAGGAATGAACTCACCTTAGATTTGCTCGGTATGTTTAGTTACCCGTCCAAGTTGGTCAACCCAAACCCTACCGTAGTTACCAATCAACATCAGTTTCACAATCATTCAAGTTATTAATTTCACACAGTTTGCATCTAATCATAAGATCGCCTTATGTTGCACATCGAGTACTCAGTTAACATAATAACCTATCACAAATGGATTGACTACCCACATGGGCCAAGTCAAAACCCTCATATCTAGTTAACATTACTATCATGCCACAAATAGAATGTCACAACACATGCATCCAATAATATAAGCATAACTGATTTACTGTTCAAACCATCTATCTCCTCGGCGAAGAACCCTAGCGACGAAGTATCTATCCTTCGTCAAGATTACATGTGACGAAGCGCCTATTCTTCGCCGAGGTTACATGTGACGAAGTACCTATTATTCGTCAAGTCCAGGTGTGACGAAGTACTCATCCTTCGCCGAGACTAAGTTATCACAGCCTTAATCACATAACAACAGTTACACATCAGCAGGATCAATGGGTCAAACAACGGTTATTGCACACATTCAAGCAAACCCTATATCCTGTTTATCATCAACGTTAACATCGCTATACCAAAATGCATAAGTTTAATCTCATAACAATCATTCTATCCATACTTGGTTCTAATCATCAAATCATTCTAAACAATCAGTGATCATCAAACATCCAATGACCACATAAAATCAGACTACTCGATTGTCATATTATGGATTCATCTAACAGGATTATCAAACCGCATCGTAAGTGTAAACATGTACAAATCATCGTAACCTAATCATACAACTATAGATTCACAGTTTTATCAATGAAACCTTACTTCATCATGAGTAACCATAGAAATCACCTCATTCAAAATACAACAACTAAAACAGATTAAAACACTAACCAAGATTCCGAAATGCTTAGATAAATCGAGATGGTAGAATGCTTCGAGATATTTCCTACTGCCGTCGCACAGAGAATGTGAAGAGAGAACCTTAGGGTTTTTGTTTTACGTCTACTGATATCGTGAGGTTATAACATAAAAGGTTGGGCCGCGAACCACTCTGGGCCGAGGCCCTTCTTCGGCGAAAGACCTGTTCGACGAAGATCCATTCTTCGTCGAGGCTAAGGATGACAAAAAACTCGTTCTTCGTCGGGACTAAAAGTGGCGAAGAACTCATTCTTCGTCGAGGAGTACTTATGGCGAAGCACCTTCTTATTAAACATTAAATAAACTATATTTAACACTTACACTTTTAACAACCAAGCATCACATTCAACAACCAAGCATCACATTCAACAACCAAGCATCACATTCAACAACCAAGCATTATACATACACATTACTCATTCAGATAAACTGCACACGATACCACGTAAATCAAATTGTAAAACAGGATTGCAAAACAAGTGATGTGCATAGGAAAGACCTTGAAATATCGGGTTGTCACATCATCCCCAACTTAAAAGAAATTTCGTCCCGAAATTTGACAAGTAATCCAAAGCGAGAAAGTGTTAAATCAGGATGACTGTGGATTTTCCACAGGTGCCACATCATCCCCAACTTGAAAGGGAATTTCACCCCGAAATTCAGCAGTTACATCAGATTTAGATTTGTCAGTTGGGAATAAGTGAGGGTACTTGAGCTTTATCTGATCCTCGCGCTCCCACGTGAACTTCGGTCCACGTCTTGAGTTCCAACGAACTCTCACAATCGGAATTCGGCTATGCTTACGAATCTTGACTTCCCGGTCCATAATTTCAATAGGTTCCTCAACAAACTGCAATTTGTCGTTGATTTTCAGTTCTTGAAGCGGTACGACAAGTGTTTCATCGGACAAACACTTCTTTAGTTGCGACACATGGAATACATCATGAACGTTACCCAACTCAGCAGGTAACTCTAGCTTATAGGCCACCTTACTGATTCGCTCCAGGCTTTTGAATGGCCCAACATAGCGTGGGTTAAGCTTGCCGCGCTTCCCAAAGCGCACCACTCCCTTCCAGGGTGAGTCTTTCAACATAACACGATCGCCTACAGCGAATTCCAGGGGTTTCCTACGCTTGTCAGCGTAGCTTTTCTGACGGTCACGCGCCGCCGTCATACGATTTCTGATCTGGACGATCTTTTCCAAAGTTTCAAGAACAAGTTCCGGACCTGTGATCTGGCTGTCACCCACCTCAGCCCAACAAAGAGGAGAACGACACTTCTGGCCGTACAGCGCTTCAAACGGAGCTGCCTGGATGCTAGTATGGTAACTGTTGTTGTAAGAAAAATCTATCAACGGCAAGTGCTTCTCCCAGCCCTTGCCAAAATCTATCACACATGATCTCATGTCACACCCCGATATTTCCACGTATTACCGGTGGGCCCGGTGGGGAGTATCGTGACGTAGTTGATATCATCATAGTCAAATAATCACAGTTCAATGCACAACGGAAGTCTAAAGTAAATATATTACAAACCGATTCAAAAGTAACATCAATATTACAAACAGATCGTAAGATGGATCCACAGGTGGATCTTAAAACAGAAGGATAAACATTGTTCAACAGACTTTAGACGTCTAGAACTTGCAAGATTCCCTATTAACGCCCTGAGCTCCCAGCCAATTACGTATAATACCTATCACTTAACCTTTTTGGAAAATACGTCAGTTTACACTGGTAAATACAATTAACTGACTCTTTTGAAAATATTTAAGAAAATTGATTTGAATGCACAAGGCACAAATATCCTTTTATAACTTGGGATAATTATTTAAAAATAAACTTGTAAAAGAATTATATGTTTGTTATACGTTCAGTAGCCCGGGCTGAATACCGGGTTAAAGATGAATTGACACACCACATAATATAATCCCACGGCGAGTTATTCTCGAACAGGCGGTTATATCTTTTTATATACGCACCGGCAGGTGTATGCCTACACCCCGTGCTTAGGTCGTGGCCATTTCAATGAATGATGCCAAGGATATCCGGGACATGGTCATTAACCCCCCAAACGCTTTAAGCAAACAAAACAGATTAAACGGGTCATCTCAATAAATTAACCTTCATATGATTAACAATTCAATTCCCGACCAAGCGGTATTTTATATACCGTACCCCAAGTCCGTATAAGGGAAAATAAGTTAAAAGTATTTACCTGAGCTAAATTGTAATTTTATTCTCAGCCGTATATTCAAATCATCAAGCACAAGTACCTCTACCGGGGCTCTCAATCTGGAACGAAGGTTTTATTAACCTATTAGATTCCTAACGGGTCTTACTTAAGTTTAAACTTAGACCGGTTAGTTTTAATGAAAGGTTTTCGGTTCAAAACGCAAGATTAAGCGAAGACCAGATTAGAATGTGATTAGACCCAACAAGTATGGAGACTTGTATAATATGGGTAAACTAAACACATTCTAAATTTTGAAGTGAAATGATAAGGTTTGACCCGTTTCGGTTAATTTATGCAAGGTAGTTACATAAACCGTACCGAATGCGTAAAATGCATAACGGGTAACCAAAAGAGTCATGAACATGTTTCACAAGTTAATATGCCTTAAATATGTTGTGATATCAGTAGGATACCTTCCATTATGCCCAAAACGAATTTAAAACCAATTTAAGCCCTGTATGGGTATTTTGGTCATTTTAAGGATTATAAAAGAGGTTAAATAGCATTCTGAGGTTCTGGTCTAAAATGATCAGTAAAAATATTTATTTTAATAAGTTATATCAGTAAGATATCATATAGGGGTGTGCAATAACCGAACCGTTAACCGAAATCGAACCGAAAACCGACAAAACCGAACCGAAATTAACCGAAACCGAATTAACCGAAAGTCGGTTAACGGATATTTTTTTACCATCGGTTAACCGAAATTAACCGAACCGAACCGAATCATTTATTTTTTTTAAATATTTCTAGTTTTTATACCTCTATTTCATGTATTTCATGTTTTATACTTTCATTTCATGTAATAATACTTCTATTTCATTTATTTATGCCTTCATTTCATTTATGTATACCTTCATTTCATTTATTTATACCTTCATTTTATGTATTTAAACATCTATTCATGCATTTATACCTCCATTTCATTTATTTATACATCAATTTCATGTATTTATACATCTATTTCATGTATTTATACATCCATTACATGTATTTCTAAGCAAAAAATTTAGCCCTTGTTTGAATTGGTTATTAACCGAAAATTAACCGAACCGAACCGAAAACCGACAAATTAACCGAATTAACCGAACCGATTAACCGATGACTTCGGTTACGGTTACGGATAATGCTAATAACCGAACCGAACCGTGCACACCCCTAATATCATATATATGTGAAATTTATCTTTTATGACCATACTATGCACCGTAGGGGCATTTTGGTCATTTCACATAGGCTTTAAGGGTCAAATTTGGAAATCTGAGTTCAAAACTTTTACTTACTGCTAAAGTATAAAAATTTTATTCATAACATCAGTAGGTAACAAGCTTTAGGTGTCAAATATGGGTTTAAACCATACTATGCGCCTAAATCGCATAAAAGCCGGTATTTGACGGTATTCGGGTTAAATAAGTAAATTTGAGATTTTGAACGGCCTTTACCGTTTAAAATAATTTATTTAATATATAAAATCAGTAGAAAAAGGTGTGACATGTAAAGGATGTGTAAAACTCATTTTATTAGCAAAAAGGGCATAACCGTCAATTACCGAGTCAATGCAAGAACCCTATGTTATGATCAGTTTAAAATTCAACAAAAATCCTTAAAAATCCCTAAATATTATATTACATCAGTGGGCAAAAGGTTTGATGTCAAAATTTGGGTTTAAATAGGCTTTATGCTAATAATGCCGTTTAATTAATAAAAAGCTTTCAAATTACGATATTGAGCATAACTCCTAGTTTAGACCTCAAACTGATGTCGAATTTTTAGGACATGATTATAAATCAGTAATAAAGGTTTTTCTCCTCTCACATTTTCAAAATTCTCATTTTAATATAAAAAGGGCATAATGGTCAACTTTTAAGCATTTAACGGAAACATGCAATGAACTAGGATTTCTATGGAACCATGTTGTATAACCTCAGAGGGTTATACTAACCTATAATATGGTCCTAAAGGAATCCTAAGGCATATCTAAAACAAGCTAAATCGGGTCAGAACTGAAAGTCAAAGCAAAAGTCTATTTTTGCGACTTTCGGTTCCGAACCGAGCCTAAACTCAGAATTGTCGGGTTGAACATGCTTAGACATGTTCTTACATTATTTACCAAGTTATTTTAGTGTTAAAACATGTTCCATAACCTATACATCATCAGTTATGAATTTATTTGCAAAAATAGCTTCTGTTGACTTTTTAATATTTAGTTTGACCCGACAATTAACTAAGCAAACGTGGTAATTAAGAGGTGCCCTTTTGAGGGTTTAATACCTACCTAATTACGATCATGCAGCCATGTTCGTTGCGAACAATGGCTTGATCGTTCAAAAGTCAAAGCGTTTATCGTAAACGCTTGACTTTTCAGTTCTTTAAGCCAAATAATATTAACTAGTCACGAAAGGACACTTACGAAGGGTCCAATGGACTGAAATCAACTCAGAGGAGGTTCCCTAATACTCAGGATCCTCTTGAATTTGGTTGAGAGCCAGATTTCAAGAATGATATGCAAGTGAAATGAAGAAATCTTGGCCTATTTATAGATTTGGAGGGCTCATGGATGATCAACAAGTGTTGGGGGAGGATATCCAGATCATAACATGTGTAAACTGGTTTTATAAATCAGTATAACCTTACATGGTTTTATAAAAATGGTTTTGAGAGTGGAAGCCAACAAGAAATTCAGGAAATAAAAAAAATTGCTGCTGTACATGTTTAGGCGGCCCGCGTAGGCAACCCCTTTGGGCTTCGCGGACCGCGTGGCTGGCCCAGACCAGCAAACAGTTTGGCAGCTTGCCATTTTCGGTCCCTGCATTCATTTTCAGCTTTTAAATCTCATTTTTCCTATAGAAATGTCATAACTGGTCCCTGAAATTTTATATCAGATGCAACCAAGTTCAGAATTATCTTTTTGAGGTTGACAAGGACAGCCCCTCTCATTTTTACTTGATATTTAACCTTCAAACTTTTACGTAAATGACACAACATTTTCCAATTTATTATGTCGTGTTAAAACAAGGTACTAAGGCCACTTAGTAAACATTCTTAGGCATCCCGAGAGTTAGTCTGAGCATAGCGAAGTATTTGGTTTGGTTAAAATATCCTCTTTGTTCAGCTTTTAAACCTTTATAAACTACCAGAACAGTCCCTGAACTAGTTCTAATCCCTTTTTGACTTTCAAAAGTTACTGCTTTAGTCCCTGCAAGCTTGTAAGGCCCTTTTTGACACGGTTAAGGCCCGTTAAGACATTTTCAAGGCTCTACAATGATGCCAGAGTGTAGGGGACATGAAACATGCTCAAAAATATGCCGGATATCGGTTCGTTTGGCCGTACGGTCACGTTGTTCGACTAATTACGACGAAACACGAACGGACGCGAAAAACGATCCGAATTACGCTACGAATGGAATTTTATCACGCCGAACACTAAAATAAAATATTTTAATGATTACATAAATTTTTGGATGTCCGGATATATTCAGAACGTAAGATATGCGCGAAAATGCAAACTTATGCACTTTTTGACGCTTTTAGTCCCTGGTTGACTTAAAAGTTTATTTTTGTGCATTAAACACCTCTAAGCCTATAACTAAGCTTTGTAAAGGATGTTTAGGGCATGTTTAACTAATGATCATATTCCAGAAGGTTCGATACCCTACGAATAGGTATACTTTTGCAGTTTGGCGCAAATAGTCCTTTAGTCGCACAAAGTAGCGTGAAATGTCATTTAATGATATCCAAGCCTTCCATGGCCCATAATGGGTATTCCCAAGCATGTGTTTAAATATTATTACACTCTCGTTTGCTTAAATGGTCACCAAAAGGCGTAGATTCAAAAGTTGACGCTTTTGGTCCCTCTAATGCGCAAACCTGCACATATCATCGTTTAATAGCATCGAAGCCTTTTCTAATTCATATTAGGCATTCTAGAGAGTATTATTAAACATCACGATGCTTCGGGTTCGTTAAAAGGTCATTCAGAGGTATAATTAAACATACTGACACTTTTAGTCTCTCTAACTTGCAAAGTTGCGCGTAACTTCACTATCGGCATAAAAGCCCTTAATGGACAATATTAGGCATTCCCGAGAGTGTAATCAATTATCATGAAGATCTCAGTTTGTTAAAAGGTCACTCAAAGGTAAGAATTAACATGTTGACGCTTTTAACCCTTCGACGCGCAAACTTTCAATTAATTATGCAAACGGCTATTCTGGATCAACAAGTGGCCCATTTGTGAATATGATTACCATGAAATGTTATTCATAGGCTTATAATAAGCATGTTAACATTTCAAGTCCTTCTATAATCAAAGTATTTGATTTTTCGCAAAATTAGTCCCTCAATTTCAACGTTTGACTTTATTAAGGTTTAGTACACGTGTCGATACATCATTGGACGTGTTTTTACGAGGTGTTACATCTCAGCATATCTTCGATTTTCTGGATGGTTCGTTCTCTTTGGCCATCCGTCTGTGGGTGATAAGCAGTGCTCATGTCGAGACGCGAGCCGAATGATTTGTGCATTGATTGCCATAAATCAGATATGAAACGCGGATCACGATCAGAGATTATAGAGGTTTGAACCTCGTGCCTAGAAACCACTTCCTTCAGATAAACAGCAGCAAGTTGAGAGAACTTATCAGTTTCCTTGATCGCAAGGAAGTGCGCAGATTTCGTGAGGTGGTCAACGATCACCCAGATGGTATCGTTTCCATTTTGAGTTCTTGGCAGACCAGTGATGAAATCCATAGCGATTTGCTCCCATTTCCACATGGGTATATCTGGTTGTTGAAGCGGGCCTGAGGGTTTCTAATACTCCACATTGACTTTCGCACAAGTCAAGCATTTAATTACGTACGTCGCGATATGAGCTTTTATCTTCGACCACCAATACAAAACTTTGAGGTCCTGATACATCTTATCTGAACCCGGGTGAACAGAGTATCGAGACTTGTGTGCTTCATCCATCACAAGATCTCTAAGGTTACCAAACAAAGGGATCCATATTCATTCCATGAAGTAGAGAATACCATCAGATCTCTCTACAAGTAGTTTCTCCATGCCCCGCAAATACTCGGCTTTAAGGTTTTCTTTTTTTAGTGCTTCAGTTTGAGCATAACGGATCTGATCAGGGAGGTTTGAGTGAATAGTGAGCTGTAATGCTCGTACTCGTTTGGGTTTCGTTTCCTTCCGACTAAGGGCATCAGCTACAACATTAGCTTTACCTGGCAGATACTTGATGGCACAATCTGTCACACCCCAACCGATGGCGGAATCATCGGGGCGTGGCACTGAGCGAAACAGATTGTCCAGAAGTTTCCACAACAACTATCATCACCATTTAATTAAAGCATTACGTCCCATACCGTAACATAAATAGTCAAACAAGTTATTACAGACAACATCAAAACAAATATTCTGTTCCGACAACTCAGATTTAAATAAGTAGCAATTGTTTATCTGCTTCTAGAGACCCCTAATAAGTTATCTACAGACAACTATTTGTTGGGCTCTAAAGCTTTATTCTAGTTTCCATTTCCTACCACATATGCATCCTAAGCACCTGTCACATACGTTAAAATAAAGTCAATACATAAAATGTAAAGGTGAGCATACAAGTTTGATAATAGCATATAGAGTTCGAATTCGTTTACGCATAACCAGCACGTACACATAGTGAAATGAAGCACGTTAGTTATCGACATAGATCCATCGATACCAATGACTGCGGGTTGACTGCCCGAGGCAGTTCGCAATACATGATTACCACCGTAATCCATGCAAGTAATGATCCTTAACAACCCCCGTGTGAACGGGTGCTGAGTCCAAACTATAGTAGTATCGTTGCTAAGGCAGGTAGACAGCATTCCATGTGTAAACATAACAAACAAGCATTCATAAGCCACGTATAACATGCATTAATGGTTTAGCGTTAAAATAGCTTGAGTAGTGTGATAGTTGTAGTTTGAATAGTTGTAACGTATGTAACACCCAAAAGTGCTAAAGCAAAAAGGGTTCGAGTATACTCACAGCGATTGTGGATTGAAGGGAGCGCTTTACAGCGAGTACGGTTAGCCTGAATAGATTCGATAACGTAACGATAAGTGACGCGTAAAATAGTACAAAGTGAGAGTGGTTAGGATGGCTGATCGTGCGGATCAGCTATCCGTGAGTAGAAGTCATCCGTGCGCATGACCTATCCGTGCGGATGGTGATGCGTGCGGATGGTGATCCATCCGGATAAGCTATCCGTGCATGCGACTGTCCGTGCGGATGGCGATCCGTGCGGATTTGTTGTGCGTGCGGATGACTTATCCGTACGGACAAGTTGTTTGTGTGGATAAACGTTCAAGTGGATTGTTTCTTCCTAAGTGTGAGATGTGTTTGTGTATGATGGCTTGTGCTTTGGAGTTTTCGTTGTAGCATTTAGAAACCACATAAGTGTTTCTACCTTTCAAGCCGGTCGCGCGGACGACAGTCCGTGCGTATGGTAGTCCGTGCGGACAGTGGTGATCCGTGCGGACAGTCTGTGCGCGCGGGCAGGGACCATCCGCCCGGATAGTCTGTCCGTGCGTACGACTTGGCCGTGCGGATGATCATTGCTTGAATTTTAGTTGAAGGCCTTAGTATCTCATGATCCGAAGAGTAATCCTTTCAGAGGTCGTCCGTCCGGATTGTTCATTCGTCGATACTCAAACCTTGTTTAGAGAGTGGGTCCCAAGGGTAGCTCGTCCGGGTGACAACTCGTCCGGATGACCTGTGCGTGCGAATGGTAATCCGTGCGCACAGCCTGTCCGTGCGGACAGCTGGTCTGGTTGTTCCGTTCGTCTACACTTGGTTTCTGTAGTCGTTTATCGAGACGTTCTGATTACGTGGCAACTACTTGGAGTTGTATTCTCACCCGCGTGACTAGATCGGTCAGGAACCACCCTAACTCAGCCTGTCGGCGACTCAGAACGGTCATTCCGGTTGACCCCGAAATCAGTTGTCTGTGGGTAGAATTCCAGATCTGGAACTAGTGCATCACTATTATCGAGTAGAGACTAGAACCGATCAGATCCGTACCGATTTTTAAGGGAAAAAGAAGGAGAGAACTTAGGTTCATTTCTTTCAACTCTTTTATCCCGAGAAAAGTTTAGATCTAGGTGAAGTTATTGTGAAATCTTGTAGAAATCGTTTAGATCTGAGCTTTTCTTGGTGGAATGAGGTCAAGCTTGAAGTTCATAAGAACTTCATGATGACGTCACCCGAGAATACCTCAAATCCGGATGATTTCATAGTTAAAAGTGAAGATTTGAAAGATGGAAATGTGTAGAATTGTGTAGTGATCAAAGATGTACAATAATTAGTGCAAGATCTTACCTGGATTGGGAGAAATTTGAGAAAAAGTGAAGAATGCGTGCGGTTCGGACGTCACTTGCCAAAAGTGGAAAAAGTGGAGAGTGACCCGTGTATTTATAGGATGCCAAAAAGGGAAAGGGGCGAACCGTGCGCATGGCACGTACCCGGGTGGGCTATCCGCGCGGACTGGTCATCCGTGCGGATTGGCAATCCGTGCAGATTGGCAATCCGTGCGGATGCCGCCTGCTTGGGTGTGTTCAGCGCGATGTTGTTTCGGTTTCGATTTGCGAGCGATTCGATAGGGTTTCCTAATCAATTTACTTTCAGTCCCAACTACTTCTTATAGGTTCGACTTGGAATTCGGGTTCGGGTTCGTTTATATTCGAGTTAGACTTCGAGTTCGATTGAGTTCGCTTGATTATCCCAACATAACATAAAATAAACATGCACAAGTAACACGTAAGGCACACACACACGTATAAACAATAAGTAAAATACACAGTTCGAGTTGCGGTTCGATGTCGATTTTGGTTAGCATAGCTTGATTAACTTTATCGCATTGTTACTTCCTATCATTCACGGTCGTAGGTCGATTGAAATACGGTAAACACGATTCGATTATTGTGATGTACGACATTTACTCCACATAATATAAATAAAATAAAAACATTTCTACGAGTCACGTCGCGCGAAATCGGTCGTTGACTTTGACCTTGACTTTGACTTTCACTCGTGAAAACACGGGGTGTTACAGCCTCCCTTTGTTTAGGGAATTTCGTCCCGAAATTAAGCTGGAAACCGTAACTAACCGTGGATCACATGTGAGAGTCCTTCGTTCGGACCATAGAAAATCGTCGAATTAATCGGGATTTTACGGTTAAAATTGCTGATTTTCAGATATCTAAAAGCCTATAAGGTTTCAGATCGTAATTCAAAGCCATTTGTGAGAAATTTAGATTTTTGTTAGAAAAATGTTGAATGTTGCTATTGATGTTCACCGTACGGGTGGCAATCCGTGCGGATAACATATACGTATTGACTATTGTTGACTCTGAATCGTGCGGAATCCGTGAACGCGTGTGACTAAACACAATCGTAACGGAGTCAAAACCGATCCTACAAGTGGTATCTGAGCAGGTGATCGATTGCTCAGATCAAACACACTAGAATTTACTACAATCGTGATTCTATTGATTACTGAAAACATCGTACAAAATACTAGAATCACTTTGCCACTTTCTTTCTCTACTTTCTCTTTCTAAGCACCAGATGAGCAAAAGTCTCTAAACTAACCCTAAGGGTTCTATTTATAGGCCAAGGATATAAGGAGTCTCTCCTTATTTACAAGTATGCCACCTTGCCTTTCTTAACCGGACAATACTCCTTCGTTAAACAACTGTGGATACTTTGCCTTCATGTCGCTTTCGAGTTCCCAAGTGAACTCCGCGCCTCGTTTGCCTTCCCATCGGACTTTCACAATGGGAATGCGTGAGCGCCTGAGTTCTTTGGTCTGGCGATCCATGATTTCGACAGGCTTTTCCACGAAGTGTAATGTTTCGTTCACTTGTAGATCATCTAGAGGAACATGCAAGTCGTGGTCGGCGATGCACTTTCAGAGGTTTGACACGTGGAAAGTCGGATGGACATTACTAAGTTCTTCCGGTAATTCGAGTCTGTAGGCGACTTTTCCGATCCTTTCCAGAATCTTAAAAGGTCCAACATATCGAGGCGCGAGTTTCCCCTTCTTGCCGAATCGGACTACACCCTTCCAAGGTGATACCTTTAGGAGTACGTAGTCACCAACGCCATATTCACGGGGTTTGCGCTTTTTATCGGCGTAAACTTTCTGTCGATCCCGGGCTTTCGCTAGGTTGTCTCGAATCTGGAAAATTTTGTCGGTCGTTTCTTGTAGCAGCTCCGGACCGGTTAGTTGCGAGTGACCGATCTCGTGCCACACAATAGGCGATCGACATCTTCTTCCGTACAAGGCCTCGAAAGGTGCCATCTGGATGCTGGCCTGGTAGCTGTTGTTGTACGAGAATTCGACTAACGGAAGGTGTCTATCCCAATTACCACCGAAGTCTAGAACACACGAACGGAGCATGTCTTCAAGTGTACGAATCGTTCTTTCAGTCTGACCGTCGGTTTGTGGGTGGAACGCAGTACTTAGATTAAGCATTGTACCGAGTGCCGTTTGAAACGTTTCCCACAATCGTGAAGTAAACCGAGCATCACGATCAGAGATGATGTCACGAGGCGTCCCATGTCGACAAATGATCTCGTCGGTGTAAATTCGGGCTAATCGTTCTACCTTGTAGTCTTCTCGTATCGGTAGGAAGTGAGCTGATTTGGTCAAACGGTCAATAACAACCCAAATGCTGTCATGACCTGATGACGTGGTTGGAAGCTTGGTTACGAAATCCATAGCTATGCTCTCCCATTTCCACATGGGAATTGGTGGTTGTTCGAGCAAGCCAGAGGGTCTTTGATGTTCAGCCTTGATTCTAGCACAGGTTAGGCATTTTCCGACGTAGAGTGCGATATCCCGTTTCATACCCGACCACCAGTACCTATAGCGAAGATCATGGTACATTTTGTCAGCACCGGGATGAATAGAGTATCGGGATTTGTGGGCTTCATCCATGATAATCTGTCGCAGGTTGGTTCGCTTGGGAATCCAAATTCGGTCTAAGAAGTGGAATATCCCATTTGATTTGCTCACAAGCTGGGCTCCATCGTGGTAGATTCTTTCTTTCTTCAAGGTGCGTTCGTTGAAACATGCATGCTGGGCGTCGCGAATGAGGGCTTCGAGGTTGTGCTGGGCTTGAACATTTCGAGTGCTAAGCAGATAGCTCTGTCTGCTAAGTGCGTCGGCAACAACATTTGCCTTGCCTGGGTGATAACGAATCTCACAGTCGTAGTCGTTGAGAAGCTCTACCCATCGGCGTTGACGCATATTTAGTTCCTTCTGATTAAAGATGTGTTGTAGGCTCTTGTGATCGGTGAAGATCGTACACCTTGTACCATACAGGTAGTGTCGCCAAATCTTTAATGCAAAAACAACTGCGCCTAGCTCGAGATCGTGGGTTGTATAGTTCTTCTCGTGGATTTTGAGCTGACGAGATGCGTAAGCTATGACCTTGTCTCGTTGCATTAAGACACAACCGAGACCAAGGTTGGAAGCATCACAGTAGACAATGAAATTATCGTTTCCGTCGGGTAGTGTGAGAACAGGAGCATTGCAAAGCATGTGTTTGAGGGTTCGAAAGGCAGACTCTTGTTTGGTTCCCCAGACAAAAGGCTGGTCCTTATGAGTGAGAGAAGTGAGTGGTACAGCAATCTTCGAGAATCCTTCGATAAATCGTCGATAATAGCCCGCTAGCCCAAGAAAGGAGTGGACTTCAGTCGGGTTCTTAGGCGTAACCCAGCTCTTAACAGCTTCAATTTTCGCAGGATCGACGTGAATGCCCTGACTATTTACGATGTGACCCAGAAACTGAACCTCCCCCAACCAAAACTCGCACTTGGAGAATTTGGCGTAGAGTTGGTTCCCCTGGAGTAATTCGAGAACTAAACGTAGATGTTGCGCGTGTTCGGCCCTTGTTTTGGAATAGATCAAGACATCGTCGATAAACACGATGACGAAGCGGTCGAGATATGGTTTACACACTCGATTCATCAGATCCATGAAAACTGCTGGTGTGTTTGTTAGGCCAAAAGGCATGACAACGAATTTGTAATGGCCGTAACGAGTGCGAAACGCGGTTTTGGGTATATCCTCCTCTTGTATACGCAGCTGATGATATCCTGAACGTAGATCGATCTTTGAGAAACACGTAGCGCCTTGTAGTTGGTCAAACAAATCGTCGATTCGAGGCAGAGGATAGCGGTTCTTGATAGTCAACTTATTCAATTCCCGGTAATCGATGCACATCCGGAACGACCCATCCTTCTTTTTGACGAAAAGGACCGGTGCGCCCCAAGGAGAGGTGCTCGGGCGAATAAAGCCTTTTTCAAGCAATTCCTGAAGTTGGGTTGAGAGTTCGCGCATTTCGGACTGCGCGAGTCGATAAGGAGCTCTAGCGATAGGATTAGCTCCAGGAATGAGATCAATGAGAAAATCAATATCGCGCTTTGGAGGTAGTCCGGGAAGGTCCTCTGGAAAAACTTGAGGAAATTCTCGAACCACAGGAACGTCTTTCACTTCCTTCTTCTCTTTCTTTTCCTTCTCTGCTGCTACAACGTGAGCCAAGAAAGCCCTGTATTCCTTGCGGAGATACTTGCTAGCTTGTAGGCATGACATAAGCTTGAGACCCTTCGAAGTAGTATCACCATAAACACACAACGAATCACCGTTTGCGAGCGAAAAACGAATCATTTTATCGAAGCACACAACTTCGGCATGGTTTTCGCGAAGAAAGTCCATGCCTACTATGACATCAAAGCTTCCTAGCTGCATTGGAATGAGATCGATTGAGAAGATGTGATTGTTGAGCTCGAGAGTGCAATCACGAATAACAAAATTTACAGCGACGGTTCTTCCGGTAGCGACTTCAACATCGAATGCAGAGGAGAGTCGGGAACGTTTACGGTTAAGGAGTTTCTCAAATTCGAGTGACACAAAGCAATTATCGGCTCCAGTATCAAACAAACATGAAGCATAAATACCATTCACAAGGAACGTACCATTAACCACGTTGTTGTCGGCCTGGGCTTGACGCACATTGAGGTTGAAAGTTCTGGCGCGTGCGGCCTGTTGCTGCTGCTGCTGTTGCTGCTGTAGTTGCTGCTGTTGCGGTTCTTGTTTCACTACCCTGTTCGGGCACATGTTGGCGAAATGGTTCGGGTCGCCACACGTGAAGCATGCTCTGGCTTTGACTACGGGTGCCGGAGGAGCTTGTTGACCTTGTGGGGCAGCGAGTAGAGCTTGATTGGCAGGAGCTTGACGAATACGGCAGTTGCAGTGAGCACAGAAGCGACATTGAATAGCTGTCGGGTGATGATAGGTGCAAGTAGGGCAGAGTGGGTGTGGCCCAGTATATGCACGCTTTGCAGGTGGTGCATTGGCCACAGGTGCCGCTACTTGACGCTGTTGAGCAGGTACAGCTTGGATCGGTGCAGCAGTAATCGCACAGTTCTTGTTGGTGGAGCTGTTCTTTCTTTTGTTCTTTCTCTTGTTGCTTGACGAGGTAGGTTCAGCAGTTGGTGCAGTAGCGGTAGCTTGATGCAGATGCTTGGAGGTCTTATCCCACACCCCAGCCTTGACCCTTTTGTCCTTGATTTCGGCGGCCAGTAGATAGGTTTCTTCGATCGTGGCAGTCTTAGCCGCTTGCACGAAATCAGCAACGCAGTCGGGCAAAGCTCGGATGTACTTCTTGATGGTCATCTCAGGAGTCTTGACCTGGTCAGGACAGATAATGCTGAGCTGTTTGAAGCGAGCAGTGAGGCCAGCATTGTCTCCGTCCTTCTGATGTATGTGCCAAAATTCATCTTCAAGCTTTTGACGCTCGTGAGGAGGGCAAAATTCCTCTAGCATGACTTCCTTAAGCTCGTCCCACGACAAACCGTAAGCTGCATCATTCCCTCTCTTGTTCCTCTCGGCCGTCCACCAGTCCAAAGCACGGGACTGAAAGACGCCGGTAGCGTTCAGAGTTCGAAGGTCATCAGGGCAACCACTTTGTCGCAGAGTAACCTCGATAGAGTCAAACCAGTGGAATAGAGCAGTAGGACCTCCTTCGCCTGTGAATTCTTTCGGCCCACATGACTTGAATTGCTTGAAACTGAAAGGTCTTGCGATAGCTCTAGGACCTTCAGTCCTTGATTCCTCGGATGATTTGCTGGCATTCTCATAGGCATCGCTCACTGCCTTTGCTACAGCTTTCGCGACGATAGAAGCAAGACGTCTGTCCTTCTTTTCTTGGCGAGAGAGTGGATGACGGGATCCAGACGACATTGTCTGCAATAGGCATCGCCATGGAACTCAACACATGTATTCGAATCTCACCTCACACGTCTACTACTACTAAAGCTCAGTAACACGTACCATGTAAATGTATATAGTCACAAAATCACAGAATCGCACAGAATCACATAAACACATAGAGCATATAATCACAATATTCCTAAACAGGTAAGCACAATAGCAGAACACACACATAACTTAGTCACTAAAGGTACCTACGAGCATACAAAGCATTCTGACTGCTTCTATTATTGATCCGCTAGCGATGAGTTGTGTGGGTTTTGTGTTTTAGCAGAAGCAATAGTGTTGGGTCGAAATCAATAGTACCTCAAAATGTTAACAAACAACAGAAAATGCACAAAACTTTCATAAAGATCGATAAATCGAAGGCAGATTGTCTGTGGCTAATAGACTTCGACTAACCAAAGTGGCACGACTATTCGCAAGGATCCTGCACAATTACCTCCAGGACTATGCCTTTGCCTCGATTCTTGGGTGTTGGCGCAATTCCCATTGGTTATATTGTGTCTTTGGATCGTTGGAGTCCATCGAACTTTGGTGGGAGTTTTTGTATAAAGCGGGACGAGTCGTCAAGGTTAGGGTTTCACCCCTATCTTGCAACTTCCGTCCTCGTTTTTGATAAAAATTGAGGAGATTATTCATCAAAATATGGATTTCACTCCTGATTTGGTACGATTCTCCTCGTTTGTAGCTAAAACGCAAGCTGATTAGGCAACTTTAGTCGAGAGTTTGCGGTTTTCACACCTATTCTCGGCCTCATTACCTGTTCACAACTTGAAAATTCGAGTGCAGTGATAGAAAAGAGTGAGTGATAGTGGTGAGTTTACGCATACGCGTGAGTTGGTCTGTTGGTCCTTAACTATAGACTAGGTTTCTAAGACTTCGACCCGGACTAGGTCAAGTCTTGCCTAATTCCCTATAGTTATGGCTCTGATACCAATCTGTCACACCCCAACCGATGGCGGAATCATCGGGGCGTGGCACTGAGCGAAACAGATTGTCCAGAAGTTTCCACAACAACTATCATCACCATTTAATTAAAGCATTACGTCCCATACCGTAACATAAATAGTCAAACAAGTTATTACAGACAACATCAAAACAAATATTCTGTTCCGACAACTCAGATTTAAATAAGTAGCAATTGTTTATCTGCTTCTAGAGACCCCTAATAAGTTATCTACAGACAACTATTTGTTGGGCTCTAAAGCTTTATTCTAGCTTCCATTTCCTACCACATATGCATCCTAAGCACCTGTCACATACGTTAAAATAAAGTCAATACATAAAATGTAAAGGTGAGCATACAAGTTTGATAATAGCATATAGAGTTCGAATTCGTTTACGCATAACCAGCACGTACACATAGTGAAATGAAGCACGTTAGTTATCGACATAGATCCATCGATACCAATGATTGCGGGTTGACTGCCCGAGGCAGTTCGCAATACATGATTACCACCGTAATTCATGCAAGTAAAGATCCTTAACAACCCCCGTGTGAACGGGTGCTGAGTCCAAACTATAGTAGTATCGTTGCTAAGGCAGGTAGACAGCATTCCATGTGTAAACATAACAAACAAGCATTCATAAGCCACGTATAACATGCATTAATGGTTTAGCGTTAAAATAGCTTGAGTAGTGTGATAGTTGTAGTTTGAATAGTTGTAACGTATGTAACACCCAAAAGTGCTAAAGCAAAAAGGGTTCGAGTATACTCACAGCGATTGTGGATTGAAGGGAGCGCTTTACAGCGAGTACGGTTAGCCTGAATAGACTCGATAACGTAACGATAAGTGACGCGTAAAATAGTACAAAGTGAGAGTGGTTAGGATGGCTGATCGTGCGGATCAGCTATCCGTGAGTAGAAGTCATCCGTGCGCATGACCTATCCGTGCGGATGGTGATGCGTGCGGATGGTGATCCATCCGGATAAGCTATCCGTGCGTGCGACTGTCCATGCGGATGGCGATCCGTGCGGATTTGTTGTGCGTGCGGATGACTTATCCGTACGGACAAGTTGTTCGTGTGGATAAACGTTCAAGTGGATTGTTTCTTCCTAAGTGTGAGATGTGTTTGTGTATGATGGCTTGTGCTTTGGAGTTTTCGTTGTAGCATTTAGAAACCACATAAGTGTTTCTACCTTTCAAGCCGGTCGCGCGGACGACAGTCCGTGCGTATGGTAGTCCGTGCGGACAGTGGTGATCCGTGCGAACAGTCTGTGCGCACGGGCAGGGACCATCCGTCCGGATAGTCTGTCCGTGCGTACGACTTGGCCGTGCGGATGATCATTGTTTGAATTTTAGTTGAAGGCCTTAGTATCTCATGATCTGAAGAGTAATCCTTTCAGAGGTCGTCCGTCCGGATTGTTCATTCGTCGATACTCAAACCTTGTTTAGAGAGTGGGTCCCAAGGGTAGCTCGTCCGGGTGACAACTCGTCCGGATGACCTGTGCGTGCGGATGGTAATCCGTGCGCACAGCCTGTCCGTGCGGACAGCCAGTCCGTGCGGACAACTGGTCTGGTTGTTCCGTTCGTCTACACTTGGTTTCTGTTGTCGTTTATCGAGACGTTCTGATTACGTGGCAACTACTTGGAGTTGTGTTCTCACCCGCGTGACTAGACCAGTCAGGAACCACCCAAACTCAGCCTGTCGGCGACTCAGAACGGTCATTCCGGTTGACCCCGAAATCAGTTGTCTGTGGGTAGAATTCCAGATCTGGAACTAGTGCATCACTATTATCGAGTAGAGACTAGAACCGATCAGATTCGTACCGATTTTTAAGGGAAAAAGAAGGAGAGAACTTAGGTTCATTTCTTTCAACTCTTTTATCCCGAGAAAAGTTTAGATCTAGGGGAAGTTATTGTGAAATCTTGTAGAAATCGTTTAGATCTGAGCTATTCTTGGTGGAATGAGGTCAAGCTTGAAGTTCATAAGAACTTCATGATGACGTCACCCGAGAATACCTCAAATCCGGATGATTTCATAGTTAAAAGTGAAGATTTGAAAGATGGAAATGTGTAGAATTGTGTAGTGATCAAAGATGTACAATAATTAGTGCAAGATCTTACCTGGATTGGGAGAAATCTGAGAAAAAGTGAAGAATGCGTGCGGTTCGGACGTCACTTGCCAAAAGTGGAAAAAGTGGAGAGTGACCCGTGTATTTATAGGATGCCAAAAAGGGAAAGGGGCGAACCGTGCGCATGGCACGTACCCGGGTGAGCTATCCGCGCGGACTGGTCATCCGTGCGGATTGGCAATCCGTGCGGATTGACCATCCGTGCGGATGCCGCCTGCTTGGGTGTGTTCGGCGCGATGTTGTTTCGGTTTCGATTTGCGAGCGATTCGATAGGGTTTCCTAATCAATTTACTTTCAGTCCCAACTACTTCTTATAGGGTTCGACTCAGAATTCGGGTTCGGGTTCGTTTATATTCGAGTTAGACTTCGAGTTTGATTGAGTTCGCTTGATTATCCCAACATAACATAAAATAAACATGCACAGGTAACACGTAAGGCACACACACACGTATAAACAATAAGTAAAATACACAGTTCGAGTTGCGGTTCGATGTCGATTTTGGTTAGCATAGCTTGATTAACTTTATCGCATTGTTACTTCCTATCATTCACGGTCGTAGGTCGATTGAAATACGGTAAACACGATTCGATTATTGTGATGTACGACATTTACTCCACATAATATAAATAAAATAAAAACATTTCTACGAGTCACGTCGCGCGAAATCGGTCGTTGACTTTGACCTTGACTTTGACTTTCACTCGTGAAAACACGGGGTGTTACACAATCGTAATCGTTTAAGAGTTCTACCCAGCGACGCTGTCGCATATTCAATTCCTTCTGGTCGAAAATATGCTGGAGGCTCCTGTGATCGGTGTAGATAGTGCATTTGGTACCGTACAGATAGTGCCTCCAAATTCCTTCTGGTCGAAAATATGCTGGAGGCTCCTGGAGGCTCCGAGAAGCGTAAGCTATCACCTTCTCGCGTTGCATCAGCACGTAACCGAGACCCTGAATAGAAGCATCACAATATACCACAAAATCCTCGTACCTTCAGGTAAAGACAAGATCGGTGCACTGCAGAGTTTCTGTTTCAACAACTGGAAGGCATCTTCTTGTTTCGTTCCCCATGAGTATACAACGCCTTTCTGTGTCAACGAGGTAAGAGGTTGAGCGATCTTCGAGAAATCCTTAATAAATCTTTGATAGTACCCAGGGAGACCCAGAAATTGTCGCACCTCCGAAGGATTCTTCGGTGCCGCCCAATTTCTGATAGCATCGATTTTTGCAGGATCCACTTGAATTCCCGATTCATTCACAATGTGGCCAAGGAAGTGTACCTCTCGAATCCAAAAGTCACACTTGGAAAACTTCGCGTAGAGTTGTTCCTCCCTCAGGAGCTCCAAAATAAGGCGCAAGTGTCGCTCGTGGTCTTCCTTGCTCTTAGAGTAGATTAAGATGTCATCGATGAACACAATGACGAAATCGTCGAGATACGGTTTACACACGTGGTTCATGAGGTCCATGAAGACCGCTGGTGCATTAGTCAACCTGAACGGCATAACTAGAAACTCATAATGGCCATACCGCGTTCGAAAAGCTGTTTTTGGAACATCCTCTTCTCGGACTCTCACCTGATGATAGCCCGATCTTAAATCGATCTTCGAGTAGAAACTTGACCCTTGAAACTGGTCAAACAAATCGTCGATACGGGGTAAAGGATAGCGGTTCTTGACTGTCACCTTGTTGAGTTCTCGATAATCTATACACATACGAAAGGACCCGTCTTTCTTCTTCACAAACAAAACTGCGGCTCCCCAAGGCGAAGAACTGGGTCGGATAAAACCTCTATCCAATAGTCCTTGGAGTTGATTCGATCGCTCTTGCAACTCTCCTGGTGCAAGACGATAAGGAGCGCGAGCAATCGGAGCTGCTCCTGGCATAAGGTCAATCTGAAATTCCACCTGACGGTGTGGAGGTAAACCAGGTAATTCTTCAGGAAACACGTCAGAAAACTCACGAACAACTGGAAGGTCCTCGATCTTCCTTTCTTCAGGTTATGAATCGGTAACAAGAGCTAGAATAGTAGGGTAGCCCTTTCGTAGACACTTCTGGGCTTTCATAGCTGAGATGATGCCAACCATCGCACCACTACGATGACCTTGAACCGACAAGGATTCCCCACTGGGGAGAGGGATACGCACGATTTTCTCTTTACAGAGAATTTCCGCTTGGTGCTTAGACAACCAATCCATGCCAACGACCACATCAAAACTTCCAAGAGTAACAGGGAGTAGGTCAATGTCGAACACTTGGCCCATAAGATCAAGTTTACAACCAAAAAGAACATGAGAAGCTTCAATCGATTTACCATCATCTAATTCTACTACGTGCTTATTTATAAGAGGTGTGGGAGTCAACCCTAACTGACGACTGAACCCCAACGACACATAACTCCAATCGGCACCAGAGTCGAATAAAACAGAAGCAAAAAGATCGTTCACAGAAAACGTACTGGTCACAAAATTGCCATCATTGCGAGCTTCCCCAGCACCAATAGTAAACACTCTTCCACGCGCACTGTTCCCACCATTGTTCCCATTGTTGTTATTCCCAGTGTTGTTGTTGTTGTTGCCAGCATTCTGATTGAGCTGAAGGTAATCCCGTCTGAAATGACCCTCGTCACCACACTGAAAACATCCCTTACGATTTCCCTGACTCTGTTGGGGTTATTGCCTCTCCTGTAGTTGCGGTTGCTGTTGTTGTGGGGGTTGCTATTGCTGTTGCCTTGGGAGTGAGACCCTGCAGTCTCTAGCCATGTGGCCCACCTTGTTGCACCTGTGACATACCCGGGTGCACGACCCGCGATGGTGGAAGTTGCACTTGTTACACTTAGGCTGCTTCCCTGCGTATGAACCTTGATTTGAATTGTTGCTCTGATTCTGATTCACAGAAGATGACTGGCTAAAACTGCGGTTGACACTGTTGTCTGGCTTCTTCTGTGACTGATGCGAGTTGGACACCTTGTCCACATCATTCCATTTGCGTTTGCTATCAGTGGCAGGAGTAGTAGCGGTAACAGTAGTAGCAGTTGTAGAAACACGCGGTGATAGCGAGCCACGCTCCACCTCCTGATCTGTGATCTTGTGAGCTAAGCGGATGATCTGAGCTAAGTTGTTGAGGTTCGCTGCGGTAACCAGGCCCTTAACCTGTGGGGCTAATCCCTTGATGTACAGTTCGATTCTTCGGTGTGGAGGTCGTGATAAGTTCGGGCATGATTAGCTAATTCATGAAACCGTTTCATGTATGCCTCAATCTCAGACCCCACCATTTTCAGATCATAATACTCGTTCTCCAGTTTCTGTACTTCATCACGAGGACAGTACTCCTCACGCATCAGCTCCTTAAAATCATCCCAAGTAGTGGCATTCGCCATCTCAATGCCCAGCATCTGGACTTGGGCATTCCACCAAGTCAAGGCACCATATTCGAGTGTGCCTGAAGCGTACTTCACTCTGTCCCCAGCAGGACAGTTACACATCGCAAACACTGATTCCGCCTTCTCAAACAAATGCAGTAGACCCACAGCCCCTTCAATCCCACTGAACGTCTGTGGCCTACAATCCATGAACGTCTTAAATGTACAAGCAGGCGGATTGTTTTGATTCGAATTAGCTTGCTGACCTAAAGACGAAAGAAAATACAACACACGGGTAAGAGTTGTGTACGTGACACAAGAATAAAGGGTAATTGGCACATATCGTACCAACTTGATAGGCTGCCAAAGCCTCAGCCACACGTGTATTAATCAAGTTTATCAACTTGGCTTGAGTCATCGCAATGTGACCACGCCCATGACCTCGTCCACTCATGATTCTATATAAGAAAAGGGGAAAGGTTAAGATTCGAGATAAGGTAGGAGTCAAACCTCATGATGACTTCTACAGACTACTAAGTTTACATCAGACAACGGAGCGGAACCCCTTTCACACTCGTTAAGCCTCACTGGGACTCACATGCACCCCACATTATTATTATGTGTGCACCCATAATAACAATGCGATTTGCATGTTTATCTCAGCTCCTCCCAACTCGTGTTAAAAGGTTCCTCAAATTCGCGTAGCAAGACATGAGTCATCACCAAACATGAACCACGAAATTCTAGAGGAATGTCGCACTGTGACTCTATGAACCACATAACATAGGTAAGTAACACATGAGTTCAATCTGTAGTGCTAAGTGTGCAATCACATGCAACATCATACATAAGTGTACACTAGATTTGCTATGCAACAAGTAAACGAGAGACGAACCTTGCAATCTGTAGCTGAGTGTCATGGTCGATTTTGAAGCTGTTCGGTTATAGTCTGGTATTATAAAACGTTTTAAAACCTAGTTCACTATAATCAGTGGCTCTGATACCAAACTGTCACACCCCCAAAATACCACATGCTAGAACCTCGCTAGGCGTGTGACGTACCAGGATCTAGCCACTAATCACATTGAACTAATATCAAGTTTGAAATAAAGTTTCCATTTATTAAATTAAAGCATTCATAACGTAATCCAAATTCAACATGTTCAGTGGAAGCGATTAACAAAACATTGTTTAAATGTTTCAAAACCCAATGTATAAAGAAATCACAAAACAAGTCATGCATAACCAAGCAGTGCGACCCATGACCACTCCAGCCATCCAGATAGCAAGTTCCTTATCCATAGCATCTAACGACCTGCGAGCATGCAACAGGTGTATCAGACAACGATGGTGAGTTCATAGTTTTACGAAAACGTTGGTTACCAAGTGTTTAGTTTAGTTCATTGATTATAATGTTGATAATAACTGAATACAAGACGGGCTCCAGATTTATTTTGCCCTTTCCCCAATGCTCCTATCAAAGCATTGGGCATGACTGAGTCATTAGTTCACACCCGTCCTCTCAGGTACGGGATGAGGGTGCCAAACCTAGATAGCGCTACCAACTAATACTCTGTTACCTCTCAGGTAACAAACAAGATGGGACTTAATGGTGATAGGATGAGTGTATTATCCAACATTCCAGATTTTTACCCACAAGACGTATTCCTCTCAGGAATACCCATTTGATTTACCCAAAACCTATCCTTCTCAGGGATACCCAATGACTGTCCCAACCACCGGGACGCATGCTCAAGAGGAATGAACTCACCTTAGATTTGCTCGGTATGTTTAGTTACCCGTCCAAGTTGGTCAACCCAAACCCTACCGTAGTTACCAATCAACATCAATTTCACAATCATTCAAGTTATTAATTTCACACAGTTTGCATCTAATCATAAGATCGCCTTATGTTGCACATAAAGTACTCAGTTAACATAATAACCTATCACAGATGGATTGACTACCCACTTGGGCTAAGTCAAAACCCTCATATCTAGTTAACATTACTATCATGCCACAAATAAAATGTCACAACACATGCATCCAATAATATAAGCATAACTGATTTACTGTTCAAACCATCTATCTCCTCGGCGAAGAACCCTAGCGACGAAGTATCTATCCTTCATCAAGATTACATGTGACGAAGCACCTATTCTTAGCCGAGGTTACATGTGACGAAGCACCTATTCTTCGCCGAGGTTACATGTGACGAAGTACCTATTATTCGTCAAGTCCAGGTGTGACGAAGTACTCATCCTTTGCCGAGACTAAGTTATCACAGCCTTAATCACATAACAACAGTTACACATCAGCATGATCAATGGGTTAAACAACGGTTATTGCACACATTCAAGCAAACCCTATATCCTGTTTATCATCAACGTTAACATCGCTATACCAAAATACATACGTTTAATCTCATAACAATCATTCTATCCATACTTGGTTCTAATCATCAAATCATTCTAATCAATCAGTGATCATCAAACATCCAATGATCACATAAAATCAGACTACTCGATTGTCATATTACGGATTCATCTAACAGGATTATCAAACCGCATCGTAAGTGAAAACATGTACAAATCATCGTAACCTAATCATACAACTATAGATTCACAGTTTTATCAATGAAACCCTACTTCATCATGAGTAACCATAGAAATCACCTCATTCAAAATACAACAACTAACACAGATTAAAACACTAACCAAGATTCCGAAGTGCTTAGATAAATCGAGATGGTAGAATGCTTCGAGATTTCCTACTGCCGTCGCACAGAGAATGTGAAGAGAGAACCTTAGGGTTTTTGTTTTATGTCTACTGATATCGTGAGGTTATAACATAAAAGGTTGGGCCGCGAACCACTCTTGGCCGAGGCCCTTCTTCGGCGAAAGACCTGTTCAACGAAGATCCATTCTTCGTCGAGGCTAGGGATGACGAAAAACTAGTTTTTCGTCGGGACTAAAAGTGGCGAAGAACTCATTCTTCGTCGAGGAGTACTTATGGCGAAGCACCTTCTTATTAAACATTAAATAAACTATATTTAACACTTACACATTTAACAACCAAGCATCACATTCAACAACCAAGCATTATACATACACATTACTCATTCAGATAAACTGCACACGACACCACGTAAATCAAATTGTAAAACAGGATTGCAAAACAAGTGATGTGCATAGGAAAGACCTTGAAATCTCGGGTTGTCACATCATCCCCAACTTAAAAGAAATTTTGTCCCGAAATTTGACAAGTAATCCAAAGCGACAAAGTGTTAAATCAGGATGACTGTGGATTTTCCGCAGGTGCCACAGTAAAGGTCTTCTCATACTTCAAATTAGGTCGAAATTTTTTTTATCCGCAGTTAAATATATTAACTTAAGGTTAGAATATGCAATTTGGTAATGGGTATATATACCCATTTGGTAACCTAATAATGTACACTTTTTACACAATCGTATAAAAAATATCCACTAAAATTTTTCAAAATAAAACTGGTGTTAGGGAATTTGTTAAAAAATAGCAGTTCTCTCATGCGATGCAATAGGAAACATATACCAAAAAAGTAAATTTACAATGGTATTACGTTTAATTGCACAAAAGTTGTTTCATATCACCAAAATAATAAATCGTTACATGCCTAATAGGGCAAAAACACGTCTTTTATATCAATTATAGTTAGATACATTAATTGACACAAAAGGTAGTAAAAGTTTCCTTTAACTAGCAGCAACACCACCACCACCACCACCACCAACAACACCAGTAGCAACACCACCAATAGTGGAAGTCTATTGTCGGTCACTGCTTGTTGCCTATGCTGGTCATTATTCCCAAAGGACCATCGAAAACCTGCCCTTGTCGTTGTTAAATCAATACAACACCATAAATCACCATTTTTTCGGATAAACTGCAGTTGTCATCACTAGTGGAAGTCTTGATCATTACTGACGTCTTACTTATCATCGTTATCTCCGGCAATCAAACATATCGACTTTTGGAGCTTCCACAACTCTCTCTCTCTCTATATATATATATATATATATATATATATATTGTTTCAATGTGTGTGTGCAAATGAAAGAGTGGGGAAGGAAATAAAAGATTTTTTCATTTGAAATACTAATGTTTTTGCTATATAAGCAGTCTACGTCATAAAAAACCTAACGGGGTTAACTTTCAGTTAGCACAGAATCATGTCCAAAGTTAGGATTGTCTGTAAACATATCCTGAGTTGGGATTAATCCCCGTCATTGGATTAATGTTGTGGTATCGATACTTATGTTGTTCAGACGTTATTGAAACTTGGTATTGTTTATCATACCAAAAATTACTTTATTTTGAATACTACTCAGTTTTTAGTAACATTTATATTAAAATGTTGAAAAAGAAAATAAGCGTTAACATCAATTTAAATGATATTTGAAATATTATTTAAGACTAATAATTGAGGAGACACTATTTAGTTCTTATTGTTATTGAGAAAACAATTTGTGCTAGAAACAAATAAAAAAAATTCTTAAGTTTGTATACATTTATGTGGATACCAACCGACTGAGTACTTCAGTCTCAAATATCTCAATGTTCATAGTTAGATCATGCGTAATGGCCCGTGGTCCAAACCACGAGCACACTACGTGGTGAACACCGCCCCCACCGTGTTTGGTTTGGGTATTTTGGCATTCTCTCGTGGTTGTGGGCACAAGCATGGAGAAAGAGAGGAGATTGATAGGCTTTGTCCTTAACCAATCAAATGTTTTTTTTAATTCTAAACCCACTAAAACCACATACAACGCCACTAGTCCATTTTACCCCATTTTTAGGCGTTGATAACGTAGACATCATGTGTCGAAAAAAACCAAACCACATACCTCACCACTACTCATGATTTTATTACATGCATTAATTTCTAAATACACAAATTACTGTTAAAAACAAAATTTTCGCTACTGTTGTAATTATGAATGTATTAAATCATTTTCATGAAGTGTAACAAAGTCTACTAAAAGTAAAATTGTAAAAAGACTATCAAACGGACTCTGATTGATCTCATTTAAGCGACATTAGAACCATCTTATCGAACTGTATGATATGAGATTTTAGGTTTTGTGTCATTGTGTTTTTTTTGCTATTAATTGTGTCTTTTTTCCTTGGCATTGTGTTATATTTTGCTTAACATTGCGTTATATTTTGCGATCCATAGTTTCTTTATACACTTCTTAGATTTAAAAAACCATGTAGGATAACTTTACCCTAAAATTAATATCTAAGCTTGTTTAAAACAAATGACTTCAACAATTAATATATAGAGTAAATTACAAAAATCGTCTTTTATGTATGCTACTTATTACAAACTGTGTCCTTATCTTTAATAAGCACAGTATACGCACTCTATGTTTACAAACTCTTGCACTTATGTCCTTTGACCACAAGTCAGTTAATTTTTATAGTTAAGACTAACCAATTGGACCCCACATAGGTGTACTTTAGTCATTTAACCTTAAATATTAAAATAAATAATCATAAAAAATAATAAGAGTAAATTACAAGTTTTGTCCTTTATGTTTACACCAAATTGTAGGCGGTATCCTTTGCCTTTAAAATTGATAGGTTTTGTACTTTATGTTTCAAAATTCTACACGTTATGTCCTTTAAGCCTAACCCAGATTATTTTTTCAGTTAAATAAGAACATGTGCAGGTCACATAAGGGTAGATATGTCATTTGTTAATCCACTTTTCTTTTCCCCCCAGTATAAACCATCCTAAACCATATTCCTTCACATT
This sequence comes from Helianthus tuberosus, assembly GCA_030545235.1. Classification (NCBI taxonomy): domain Eukaryota; kingdom Viridiplantae; phylum Streptophyta; class Magnoliopsida; order Asterales; family Asteraceae; genus Helianthus; species Helianthus tuberosus. The sequence continues at coordinate 609,390 of CM060387.1, forward strand.
TCTCTTCAAATTGAAACCAGACCTGCCAATTGGGGGAGAAAATTAGGGTTACGTTTATAGAAGTTGGATGAGGCTGGTGAGCTTGGTTTCTGAGGGTGGTTGCTGCTCTCCGGCCGGTGATTATCATCAACAGCCCTCCTCTATTTTCAGATAGAAACAAGAAGCGAAACTGATTATTCATTTTCGTAATCCTCATTCCACCACAACCACCTCCACTCCCTCATATTCTTTAACAACTTTTAAAGGCTGTGATGATAGTATTCTGATCCAACTTCTTCAAATTGGTACAAGATTCAGAGATGATCTGTATCTTGGTAAGGCAAAATCAGAGGAGGGTGAAGTGCTCTGCACATTGCATCCTCTCTTTTTGCAGCCATGGCGGATCATCCTCTTGCTCCCGCTCCCTTTCTTTCTAAACGGATCTGAGCCTCCTTTTCTACATTTTTTCTGCATCATTTAATATATTTACAAATATATGGTTTTATTTGATTTCGATTGTCTAAAATAACTTTAATTATTTGGTTATTGTTGCAAATGAGAAGGATTGAATTATGAAACTGAAAAGGTAGATTTTGGTGAAGGAAATTGCCACCATGGATTCCATGATGTATGATTTTCCACTTCCCCTCTTTCAAATACATTTTCTAATTGATCAGATATTATTTGATTGAATAAATTGATGCTAGCAAATCTTAGTTTCACTGATTCCTTTCTTTTATGGATTCTTGTTGGCACCATGAGCTCGCGGGAAGTGGTGGTGAGTTTCTGGCTGAGAAGAAAAAAAGTGACGGTTTAAGGGTTTAGGGAAAGAATTTGGGGTCTGTTGTACTATTCGTTTGGTGTTGATGAACTGATGGTGGTGGGTGGTGGTGGTGGCACTAGGTTGTGGCAGGTCTGATTTCAATTTGGGGGGAAATGCAAAGAATTAGGGTTTAGGATGGTTTATATTGGGGGAAAAGAAAAGTGGATTAATAAATGACATTTCTACCTTCATCTTACCTGCACATGTTCTTATTTAACTAAAAAATAAACTGGGTTAGGTCTAAAGGACATAACGTGTAGGATTTTAAAACATAAAATACAAAACCTATCAATTTTAAAGGCAAAGGACACCGCTTGCAATTTCATATAAACATAAAGGACAAAACTTGTAATTTACTCAAATAATAAATACATTAATTATGTTTAAAAAAGATTATACCTCTCTCTGTATCTCAATTCTATCTTTCCGTCTCTCTAACTTCCCTTCCACCCCCACCTACTTCCGCTGGCCACTACCACAACCACCGTCACTAACACCCAGCTGCCACCACACCCCACCTGCAACCACCAACACCACCATCCACCTGCCACCACCCCCACTTACTCCCACCGGCCACCACCACAACCACCGTTACCACTACCCACCTGGCACCACCACCCCACCTGCAACCACCAACACCACCATCGACCTGCCACCACAACCACCATGAAAACCTCTCAAATCCAAAAAATCCACCATGAAAACCCCTCAAATCCACCTGCCACCACAACTTAAATTCTGCAAAAAGATTTAGCTAACAAATCGATGCAGCTATTAATCCTAATACATTTTCGGCTTTATTACTTCAGCTGTCACTCTCCAAATGACGACCAACCTCCGACCACATAATCATACAACCTCCGCCACTCAAATCTGCAAGATTTTCATGATTTCATATTTGATTTGGTGCATTCAGATCTGATTTGGAGGGGGTTTTATTGGACTTCACAGATCTAGTGGTCTGATGACAGAAGTGGTGTGATGCTGGTGGTGGTGCGATGACGGTGGTGGTGCGATGGCGGAGGTGCAACACCAAATTCTAGATTCCAGAGAGAGGGATAGTTTGTAGAGAGATAAAGAGAGATAGTTAGGCAGGTTGTAGAGAGATTGAGAGAGAGAGAGTTTGTAGAGAGAGTGTGCAATTTTAGAGAGAGAAATAGTAGGTGAGGTAGTTTATGTTTATTTATTTTGGTATATAGGGTAAAATTATCAAAATACCCTTATGTAGGGTTCATTTGGTCAGATTTAACCATAAAAAATAACTAGGTTAGGGTTAAATGACATAACGTGCAAGGGTTTTTAAACATAGAGTACGTTTACTGTATTTATTAAAGACAAAGGACACAGTTTGCAATAAGTAGCATACATAATGGACAATTTTTTTTTTTTTGTAATTTACTCTAATCTATCTACTATAATAAAAGAAACCAACTTTTGGACACTTGTCATTCATTGAAGGTATCCTTAAATCTATATTTATCTTATATTAATTAATTAAATAAATAAATAATAAATTAATATTAAATCTTATCATACTTTAAGGATTAGTATGAGTGGCCAAGATGGAAGCTGACGTAGCTACCTGTGTGGGTAACTGTCTTACTTGTGCCGAAGTTAAGACAGAATACCCGAAACCATCAGGGCTGTGGCAACAGCCTGAGGTCCCCATTTGGAAGAGGGAACGAATCTTAAAGAATGTTGATTACAAAGCTACTAAGAACCCAAAAAGGTCACGATATGATTTGGGTGAGTATTGATCAACTCACCGAGCCTGCACATTTCCTACCAAACAGTGAGGAAGACAGCGCAAGAGAATTAGCAGAGATTTAGCCTAGAAAGGTTGTGGCACGTCATGGAGTGCCTGATTCTATCTTGTCCGACCGAGATGGTCGTTTTGTGCCAGGGGTATGGCAGACGTTTCAAAAGGCGTTTAGGTCACGATTGGACCTTATTACTACGTTTCACCCTCAGACGAACGGCCAGAGCAAACGAACGATACAGACTTGGGTAGACTCGCTACGTGCATGTGTGATGAACATTGATAAGAGGTTGGAATACTCACTTGCCCTTAGTGAATTTTTCCTACAATAATATTTATTACACTGTCGTTTAGGCCGTCTCACGCAAAGCTTTATAGGAACATAAGTATCGGTCCCCCGTTGTGTTGGACGCGGACCGGAGATGAACAATCTACTGGCCCGAGTTGGTTCAGGATACTACAAACAAGATCGATGGGATACGTGATCGTATCAAGTCAAGCATGTGGTATATAGAGAATCTACGCCGGAGAGTGGCGGAAACCGTTGGAATTTGAGTTTGGAGAGATGATATTTTTGAAAGTCTCGCCTTGGGAAGGCGTGGTATGATTTGGAAAGCATGGGAGGTTGGACCCACGGTATAGTAGACCTTTCGAGATCCTGGAAAGGATCGGGACCATTGCTCACAAGCTGAAACTTCCAGAGAAGATCAGTAGTGATCATGACACATTCCACGTGTCTGGTCTTTAGAGGAGCCTGACTCTGGGAACAGTCGTTATTCCCGAAAACAAGATTCACGTCAACGACAAACTCCAATTTATTAAGGAACCCGTTAAGGTTGCGGACTGGGAGTCCACAAAACACGGAGAAGTCGTAATTGATTTGTTAGAGTTCGTTGGAATTCATATCATGGCCCAGAGTTACTTGGGAACATGAAGACCAAATTAAGCCTAAGTAACCACATTTGGATTCACAACTCCCCTGTGACCGAGCATCGCTTGAATTTCGGGACGAAATTCTTTTAACAGGGGGAGAATGTGACAACTGGCACTTTTCCATACATTCCGTACCATAATTGAACAGTAATCTGTGCTTTAATAACTGTGCATGATCTAGTTTACAAGACGAATGAAATTCTGATTTCTATTAAATACATACAATGGCATTTCTTGTTGCAAGACTTTTATCATTACCACATGCAACACAATATAGTTCTATTAATGCACAGAACAGAATTGGCACAGTTATCAGACAAACTAGAAGCACTGACGGGAGTTCAGTACTTAGACAGACATGATGTTAAGACACAAAATAAGCCCCAGGACCAAGTATTACACTAGTATAGTGTGTAGGAAAGTAGGAATTACAAAACTGCCTTCCTAGTGATGACATAGGTACCGGAAAGTGCCAGAAACACACTAAAACTGCAAAATTCTGCAGAAAATAAACAAATTCAGCAATTTTCAGCAATTTAACAACTAAATATAATGCAGAATTGTGATATAATGGTCCAGAATACTTCCCTAAGTGTCGGGAATCAAAACTGTAATGAAAGACAACACAAAGCACACTAAACTGCGCAATATAGCACTTTAACGAACAGTAACGAAACGAACAACCGGATTGAGCGTTTTTTTTTAAAGGAATGCACTCCCATCCTACTCTATTTTGGTGAAGCGCGTCTATGACTCTTTTCCATAAATTATTGATCTCCGTTTTATATCTCCATCCCCATTTCGTTAGGAGAGCAATGTTAACCTCTTGAAGCTTGTTTAATCCTAGACCTCCGTCTTTTTTATGACGCGAAACCTTGTCCTACGCCACCCAATGCATTTTCCTTTCTTCTGTGGAACACCCCCAAAGAAACTTCTTAATCATGGAACCCGTGTAATACACGGGGTTCTAACCTAGTATATAAGATAATAGATCTTGAATAACCAAACAATTTTAAGTTATGTTATTTTTTTAACAGTAAGACGTTGTGTTATAACTAAAGGAAAAAAAAACATCCTTATAACCATGTGATAAGCAATTAATAGTACTTGTGTATCAGTCTTTCACTTATGTATAGTCAGAAATATATCTTTTTCTTGAAGAATCATTGTAGCATGTGAAAAAAAAGCTCATGTACTATCTACATATTCAAGTTCTCTAGTTCATATTTATTCAGAATTTTTATCAACAAACACAAACTTAGTGGCCTTGAACAATCAATTGAGTTCATTTAGGCGGATGAGAATTGCCACTCAAAGCTTATGATGTCAACCACTATACGAAGGACATGTTCAAGAATGTGAAACATGAGCATACGTTACTTATTTTTTTCATTATGTGGAAACATAATTCAACAAAGATTTCGTGGATAATAAAAGGGTGAGGTAATTAAACTTAATGGTGTTGGGAACTTAAAATTAAACAATTAAAAAGATATAACAAATAGATAACCTAAGTTCATAGTAAATTTGAAGTAACTACTAAAAATTATATAAATGTAATGTTACTCGTCTTTAATTACATAATAACGTAATCTTGATTCAAAGAAGATAATGATAACCTGCTGTTTAAACCCCTCGGCCCTCACCCCAAGTTCGAATCCCTCCTAGAGGTGTTCTCCCATATTTACATTATTTGCACTTAGTAGAAATTGAACCTGAGACCTTCGCAGAAGGAAACCACTTAGTGGAAAACCCACTGACCAACTGGGCTATACCATATTGGCAACCAACATTATCTACTCATATTATTTTACAACGTTATTTATGAAAACTTAATCGCACATAATATTTTACAACCTTTATTAATGAAAGCTTGATTACAAGAAGATAATGTTTATCAATAATTACAGTTGACTTTGTACTTACTGTGGAGATATGATACTTAATATAATAGAAAAAATTCGTTATGACCCCATATTGAAAATAATGTTGATCAACGATTATTAAGTTGATTGATGGCACCCTACAACCTAGCTTATTGATACAAAGATAGTGTTTATCTCCTATAAGTTGATTGATGTCACCTTACAACCTAGCTTGGTGATACAAATATAGCGTTCATCTATTATGCATCTGTGGATCTAACAGAGGTTTCCTCGCTTGTAGGCTTAGGGGGCATGGTGGGTCAGACTGTTTTAAAAGCTGTTTCGGGCAAAGTGACCAAACACGAGAAAACGTGTCCTGACAACCAGCATGTGTTTATCACATTTGCTTTTGATACTTTTGGTTTCTTGGCGCTAGAGGTTGTGGACCTACTTAGTCGAGTTCAAAGGGTCATGCATAGTAATGTTATGACTCCGTGATCTATGGACGTAGTTTTTAAAAGACTTAACTTTTCTATTAAAAAAAGATTAGCAGCGCAGCTTGTTGCCCATTTACCATCTATCTTGATGCAAATTCATAACGCTGAAAAAGTATCTGATTATAATTAATGTGAAAGAGCAAATAGCTTAGTAATGTATGCCAATGGATTGAAAGCATATAAGTGTTGCCTTCTTCTAAGTTGAGATCATATAGACAAAGTGCATACCTAGGTTAACAAACCGTCACAAAACATTAATCAATTGGTTACAAGAAGTCTCTAGCAAGGTTAAGATGACACAACCCTCTTATTAAGATTCCAAACAACCCAAAATAGTGAACTGCTATCACTTACGTACCAATAAGAAGTATACACACAAACACGTGGGTATTTTTCTCTGTATCGGTTTAATCAAAAGTCAGTCTTTTTATTTCACGACGTTAAATAGCAAACTCGGGAATGATTTTGTGACACACAATATGGTTACACGCTCATAATGATGCTACACGAGTCAAGGTCACGTATATAATGCACACTTGTTGATCAACCACCATAAAAAAAGGTGATTCATGAATCTTTACACGTAAAATGATAATATACGAGCACCACACATGTAAAACAAGCTTTTCCGTATGTTATATTGGACATAAAATATGATACGCATATAAAAGTAACAACACAATCTATACTTAGTGTATCACATGACTATAAATAACATGACTACGAATATATACCACCCATCAAAATAACTACTATTCTTTTTTTAACATCTTTATTATATAAATCAACCATATTTCGAAATAGAGTTAACTGCCATTTTCGTCCCTGTGGTTTGGTCACTTTGGCCATTTCAGTCCATTTTTAAAAAATGCGCCATTTTCCTCCCCGACGTTCTGGAAAGGTGCCATTTCAGTCCAAAAATCATAACCCAGTTAAGTCAGTTTGTAAATAAGGACTGATTGTGTAAATTTGTAACATAAAGGACCATTTAAGTAAAATGTATAAATATTAATATAATATAATTATAAAATATATAATATATATATATATATATATATATATATAATGTATACACACCACCGCTGCCGGAACCGGAGCTCCGGTGGTCACCACCGCCGCCGCCATACAGGTTCTGATTTCTCGAAAGCGATTTTTGTGCCAAGTATCTCAACATATAGCAAGGTTACTTCTGGTAATTCAGACATCCCTATAAACACCCCTTCAAAGGATCTAGCATGGCAGTTCAACCTCCAAAGGGTGTGGGAAAGAATTATTCATAAAAAAGGTTTTATTTTCTTCTTCTCGAAAAGTCTCAGATTGTGGAGACCATTTGATTAACCTCCTGAAATAATAACATTTGTCACGCAGACATCGGAATAAACAAGAATTCAAAAATGGAAGTTATGCCGCCAACCGAGTTCCTGTATGATGATATTTCTCACTGCAATCCAGAAAATGGAAAGTTTAGTTGCAGTGCGGTGTTCCCGTCGTTACCTATGGCGGTTTCTTTTTTAAGAAAGTCTGCGTGTGACAACCCTTCACTTAGGCTTCAGGTAATGTTTGATTATGGTCGATGCAGAGGCGTCACTACCATTTTAGGGGGTGTTTGGATATGGGTTTTGGAATTAACTGTTTTTTACTCATTTTCATAGGTTCTTGTGACTGGATCATTGCATCTTGTTGGTGATGTCTTGAAGCTACTGAGGAGGTAACACACAATGCAATAAATCAGCTGGTAATCTGAAACAATGGTACATGAACACCATTTGGCAACCGTAAGGTTTTTGAACTTCTGTCTTAAAAGTCATATATGCATGATACAGTTAAAGTCGAACAAGACCAACATGTTGGTTGGAGTCTGTTTTGTTGCTGAAAGTTGAAAAGTTCCTTTTGCAGACATGTTGATGGTGGTGGTTCCGGCGGCGGCGGTGGTGACCACCGGAGCTCCGGTTCCGGCGTCGGTGATGTGTATACATTATATATATATATATATATATATATATTATATTTTATAATTATATTATATTAATATTTATACATTTTACTTAAATGGTCCTTTATGTTACAAATTTACACAATCAGTCCTTATTTACAAACTGACTTAACTGGGTTATGATTTTTGGACTGAAATGGCACCTTTCCAGAACGTCGGGGAGGAAAATGGCGCATTTTTGAAAAATGGACTGAAATGGCCAAAGTGACCAAACCACAGGGACGAAAATGGCAGTTAACTCTTTCGAAATAACTACTATTCTACTTTTAACATCTTTATCTTTATTATTATATAAATATAGTCCCAATGATGGATCGTTCCTACCGAGGCATGGTGCGGTCCTGAGGGCAACCCGGTTTTACCCAGCTGTTACCCCAGCGAGTCTCTCGTGTGGGGCAGTATGGTTTCCGGGCGGAAGTCAGCTTGCGCAACGGTCGGGGACTGATCGAACATCGCGTCCAGAAGAGCGGGGCTGACGGGGAAATGTCTTTGACATGACCCCGGAGACCAATTCGATCTTGTACAGAGAAAGTCTCATTCCAAAAAAAAAAAAAAAAAAAAAAAAAAAACCATATTTTACAATGCAATGATTTCTATCCAAAAATAAATGAACAAAAACAATAATAAAAATATAGATCTAAATCCACCACATTATTCTAGCCTTTAATTGCCCTATCATAATTGGTGTCGGTTGACTTTTAAAAATAAAGAGACTAACCTAAACACGCTACTTTCACAAGGGTTGGTGATCTTTACCCAGGGCAGAACCGTAAATAACCCCAAAACCAAGTGGCAAAACCGTCACATGAAAATTGGTGGTTGTACATCTGAATATATATACACACACTAGTGCGTGTAAATACACAGTCTCACACACACAATCGAAGCAAGGGATCGCGTAATAGAGTGGCATATTGAAGAAGAAATGTGTGGAATATAATCGTTTAAACAAGATCGATATACGCACACACACACATATATATATATACAGATGTGTGTATGTATATGTAGCGAGAGAAAGTTATAGAGAGAGAGAGTTTCTCAGTCAATAGTCGCCGCCATTTTTGTTACTGTCAAGAAGTTTTGGTTTTTGATTGGAAGAAGTTTGTGGAAGAATCGGTTAATGTGAACCGTTGGATCGGTATATTTTGATTTATTTTGTTCATCAGGTATTTGAAACCCTAGTTTGTGCTTTTTGTGTGTGTTTGTTGCTTCTGTTTGTGTGTGATATTGTGTTGTTGAGATTCGATGGTTCGATGCTTGTTAGATCGGTTTGATTCGTATATTGGAGTGATATTGAAGTTTATTGCATAACAAATCTGAGATATATGTTCCTGTCAAGTGCTGAAAGTTGAAATGAATGACGGATTTGACTGTTTTTTTGTATCGGATGCGGTTGTTTTGATGCAAAATCATATGTTTCCGGTGTGTTTTCGAGTTCACCGGCTGCTTTTGTTGTGGTAGTTTTCACTCTGTGTGGACTCACTGAGTTATTGTGTTAACTCGGTTTCGAATCGTATGAATTCGTTCATCTGCGGTGTAGAAGTCGATCTGATATGTCGTGTTTAGATCGATTTTCCGGATCTGTGGTTTATCCAGGCTAGTTTGATTTTCGGCGAAGCGGATCTTGATTCTCTTCGATAGATTTGATACATTTGGGATCTAAAGTCTCTTTAGATGTTCATCGTTTGAGAAGATTTACTCAAGTGGCAACAGTTACTGGTCAATTAGGGTTTTCGAATCGTGTTTCTTTGATTTACAATGCCATGTGTTAACAACATATATGTTTGAAGGAAATTTTGGGATTAATTTTGTTATGTATGTGTTTGATATTTTGCAGACTCTGAATTCAAGTATCTTGGGTTTTGAAAGCTTTTGTATGCTAAATTTCATCTTTAAAGACAACACAATGAGGGGCCACATCTAATGGTGGGAGTTGAAATCATTGAAAAGTATTATGTTGTGACATTGTCGTAGGACATTTTGACGGAGATTATTATTGTTTCTGGACTTGCAGATTCATTTGTGTACCTGCATTGGGGGTTCAACCTCAAATATTAGTTCAAGAAAAAGACGCGGTGGAACTACTGTATCCTGCAAAAACTGTGGTGGGAGACCTGCGATTGATGGGAAAAGTTCTTCGGGTTGCTTGCTTAGCACTGTTTTGGAACTAACTAGTTTGATTAATTCAGACGTTACTTGGACAAAGATTTCAAAGGGGTGTAGGAGTTCATCAAGGAGACCTCGAACGTCAACTTCAAATACGATTAATTTGGCTTGCGGAGGATTGGTAAACAACGATTCAACAGATTTAGAAATGCCTGTTTCCGAATCAGAGAAGGTAATATTTGATGTCATACACTCATACTGATTATCCCTTTGCGTAAATCGTTTTTTCTAATGTGTTTATATGAAATTCTCAGTTGGGAGTATCGGTTCTTGAGTGTCGTTTCAGTGAGAAAGCGGAACACATTCCAATCAAGAAAAGAAGATTTTTATTCAAGCCGTCATCTCCGACACATAACATCTTTAATCCACCGTCGGATGGTACAGAAACACATGAAACGACTCCCAAGTTAGATGCAAGTGCAAATACTCTTTCTGCTACGTCTGGAGCAGTCACTGAAACGTGTGAAAGTGGTAGTAAAGATCATACACTGGATCAAAACAAGTTGGTGAAGGATGACGACTTTTCTGGCATATCTATACTTGCTGCTGCAGCATGCAGCAACAGTTTGGGAGCTGAAACCGATCGATGTGAAGGGTCTACAGTTCTGTCATCTGTGAATGATAGCGTTCCAAAAAATGTTGAATCTAATGAAACCAATGTGAAAAAAGAACCTGATTCCCATACATCAACAATGTTAACAACGCCCTCTAAAGTTGAGGAATCAACATTGAATAATTCTTCTTCACATGCCCCTCTGGAACCAGCATTCAGCAAACCGAATGAAGAACAAAGCATGCAAACATCTCCTGCAAGAGATGTCCGATTTAGCTGGGATCTAAACACTGTTATGGATGCTTGGGAAGAACCAACTGTGAACGTACACGAAGTTTCTGCATCAGATGCTGCAAATGACAATGCGACATCTGTCGATGAGAAAAAGGACGATTATACGAACGACAACTCTGGAAATTTACCTGTTGAGTTGAAAAACTTGTCTCATGAAAACAAGGAGTTAAAGGTCGAAAAATGTGAACCATTGACTCATGATTTTGAAATTGCTCAGAGTGCTGTGGTTGTGAAAACAGAGTCTATGCATGATAAGCATACAGATAGTGGCAGTGTTGACGTACCCGTTACCAGAACCCTAGCCGTTGAGAACCCGACACATGGCACCTTTTCAAAGTGGGCTAACCTCTCTGGTCAAAGTTCAGGTGGTTTTGGCGGTACTCTGGCGGTCAACACCAAATTGTCAATGGACTGTTCTTTACCCCCTGGTTTTGATCATTGTTTTAACATGAATAAACATGAGTTATCGCTTAACACAGCAACATGTACGAAAAAGGAACCCCATCAAAGTGGTGTTACATCTAGTAAAGTTGACGATGAAGATATGACGAAAATGGAGTTAACTAGCATGGTGGTTGCTACAGAGAGTATGGTCAACAAGGAAGAAACCGAACAACCTGCTGCAGTTTCTTTTATGCGTGATGCTGCTCAGTCTGACGCTGACACTGGTTTTGGTTATGATAATTCTCAGAGTGATATTCGAGCGGTTAGCGGTTTTGAAAAAGATAAACTAGACGAGGGTTTTGATTCCCAATACGAAGACGGAGAACTAAGGGAATCAACTATAAATGCTTGGAAAGGATATGGGTTGACCGAGGGTCAAAATGAATACGATATGACCAAGATTGAAGTAAATGCCAATGAAAGTAATTCAAAAAATATACGAGCAAATTCTACAGCGATTAACGAATCTACTGAACCCGGACATGGGAAAGAAGTAGATTTAACACCCGGAGAGGTTTTGCCTGAGAAACTTCGCAGCGGTGATGAATCATTATCTGGTTCAGAACCGAATGAGATCATTAATCAAGAGAAGAGTGGAAGACAAGATATTGTAAGCCAATCAGACGAGTGGAAGATGAACGTTTCTGGATGGGATCAATTGCCTGATAATCAAAGAACAAATTCAAATAATTTAACTAGAATCCGAAACTTCACAGCTCGAAAATTCTCATACAGGGAAGAACAAAAAGATAAATTCGACACTGAGGATGTGGAAATGAAGGCGGAAGGCTCGAGATTCTATAGAAAAGACTCACTAACGCGCATTGGCGGACCGTCAACGCGCGATGTGTTTGTTAGCAGGGGTAGATTTCAGATGCGCAGGTAATGTACTCCTGTTCTCTTTTCCACATTTGACCATTTTATTTGGTCAAAATTATATTCTTATTACTAATGTTACTAATAAATTTGTTTGTATACAGTTCTAATGATGATGACGGTTTAACGTCTAGACCAGAGCGGGAATCAGGTGCGTTACGATCGTTTGGTAGGGGAAGATACTCGCCACCTAATCGTGGTCGTGGGTTGTGGAATCGTTCTCCGGAAAGGAGCAGGGACGGTGGTCCCTCTTTTCATCGGTCTATCCTAGACGATTGCGGAGCTATGGATAACATGGCAAACGACGGCATGGGGTTAAGTGATACTGGAAGGCATAATACTTCATATGTTACTCGACGACCGTTCAGAAGCAGGTCGCCTATGAATCAGGAAGCAAACGAGTTCCGTGCACGTTTAGGGTTAAGACCAACTGGAGACACGGGTCATGATAGGTTTGTGAGTCTGAGCCGAGGCAGGGGACGTGGTCGGGCCATGAGATACGGTACGCGACTTGATGATGAGGGACCCAGGGGACGTTACCATGGGCCCGCAACCGACGAATGTGATGAATTTATGACGGAATATTCACATCCTTTTCGTCGCCGATGCTTTTCACCTATAGAAAGAAGAGGAAATAATAATAGTTATCAACATCACCAATCTGATTCAAGATCACCACCGTCTAGACCCCGAACTCGTTCTCCAATTGGTAATGGCGTTTTTAGACGTCGTAGTAGATCCCCGAGTTTCAGAACCGATGGTAGAATCCGACGTCCCAGATCACCACCCGTTTATCGAGATCATCCAAGTGAGTATAATTCCGGACCACGAAACAATAACGCATCACCACCAAGGTCCAGATGGGTGAATTACAAAGAGCGGCCCGTTTTCAACAGATCACCTCCACCTGGGCGGGCCGATGGACCACCCGGAGAAAGGTTTAGTTTTTACGATTCTTCACGGAAACCAAAGCAGAACGAGTACTACAGATCAGGACATTCCGGAAGATTTTCAGACACCAACGAAGGGGGGAGAGGCAGGCCCAGGTACGTGAGTAATGACGGTGATGATCGGCCCAATAACGGTTACAGGCGTGGGGGTTTTGTTAGGCGGTACAACATGGATGGCCCCAACAGGCGGTTCCAGTATGATGATGAAGACGGATTTGGTCGTGGTTTTGATGCCCGTGACAGACATGCTTTGGAACAACATGCTCGATCTAACCCCAACCCTAACGCGAACCCGAGCACGAAACCCGGAAGTGACGGAACAGATAGCAGGTTTCGTGACTTTCCAAGGCGGCAAAGGGACGATGGTGGTGAGTTTAAAAGGCGGTCGAGAGAAGGGAAAGACCCGCAAGAAGAAAGTGAACATGTAACGAATGATTTTGAAAGAAGGCCTAAAGAAGTGAAAGATCAATCTACTACTACTACCCCTGCTAGTACTAGTACTACTAACCTTGATTCCGTGATCCCTAACGATGTGGTGAAGGAAGGTGATAATAAACCAGTACTGGGATCTAACTAAATCATGTTACGGTTCGTGCTTGTTACCCATATTATATTTTAGGGAAGAATACCATACCATACCGAGACTGAACCTTGCCGAATTTCTTCTTTTTTCAGCGCGAATCTTGGTTGTTGCGCGCCTCCTGTTATTGCTGGCTTGGTTTTAATTTGCATTCTCAGATTAGTTTAGTGTTGGTTTTCTTGAATACCCTCCTAGAGGGCTGTTAGTTTACCCTCAAATTAATTATAATCAAAATTTCTTTCACTTGAACTTTTTATTTTATTGTCATGTGTTTCTACCTATGCAGAGCTTTAACAGGGTATGCATCAGAATTATATGATTGAAGGTACATTTATAAACCGTTTTAGATAACTATACATGATGGACCATCGTAACTGTAACTATACTCTCGAGCATTGACTTTAGCTGAATAAACCATTGCTTTCATCATCAAAATGGGTGAAGAAAGACGGTCCATTGGTTAAGTAGTCATAGTTTAGCTCGCCTGGCTTGGCTGTTTTTTGCCTATAAACGAAAACGATCACTTGGTTAGGTTGGGTTGGGTGTTTTATAAGAAAAGATGCAAAGAGCAAGGGAAGGGTTGTTAACTTGTTACCATATCTGATCGTCAAGCATTTGCGGAGTCAAACCGAAGTCAATCAATTCTTGCTGAGTATGATGCACCAACAAACTGTATCTTCCACCCTGTCCTGTTTGCATGACGAGTACATTCCCGTTCTTCATGTTGTTAAGCCCCTCAAACTGCTCGACTGTCCATTTATACCATCTCATCAAGAACACTCTTAATGCTAAACCATGTGAAACTATCACCAAGTTCATGTTAGGGCTTTGCTCCCCTGGCGGCTGAAATCTTCCTATGTCAATGTCGGTTCTCAGAGTCTCCCGAAACCCTGCACCGTCCCATATACTTATCATCACTCGTATGTTAACAATTAAGATTACGGGTGAAGGAACTGACCTGTGATTCGATCGTAAACATCTGCTGCGGACTCTCCATTTGGAAAACGGTAGAAAAATCGACCATATCGAACTCTAACTGCTTTCTGAATCTTCATTTGTTCTTGATCTTGGAAGTTGCCTGCAGACACGCTTAGCTGCTTATTAATACGGAACATCAACAATGCTAATCAAAATACATGATTACACGATTAGATAACTGCTCTTATGTAGTTATGTGTCACAATTAAAGTTGATTAAACGTATTTACAACTCTTATACGTTACAATTAAAATTCATTACAGAAAATATTATCGCATTATTATTTAAATACCAGTGAAATATTTATAAAAAATTACATGATTAAATTAATAAAGCATACCAAATCCATTTCTTAATTTTCAGAAACGTCAAAAAGGAGAAACAAAACAAGCCGTAAATTGTCATTGACTAAAAACCACTTTTACTGTCTATACAACCACCAAAGCAGCACATGTTTACTCGTTTTGGTTCGTTTACAGGCCTAATTGTTTAAACAGTAAAGAAACTCAAAATGCCCATTATGTGTTTTTTAATCTGGCAACACAGTCTAAGGGTGGAGGGTATAGTCAATCACCCTAGGGTGTTTGAGTGAAATTCTACCCAATAATATTATGCCATGTTAACTCCCCATTCTACTCCCCATTTTACACTCAATCACTAGGTATAGTCAAACACCCCTCAATTAAAAAAAAAAAAACTTGATTGGTCTCTCCTCTCCTCTCAATTCATCGGTGAATAATCACCGATTTTTGTTGCCTCTCTCAAAGTCAAACAACCAACTCAATTAGTGGGGGTGGTCACCGATCGGTGACTCCCACTCAAACACCCAACTCCCCGAACCTATACCCTCCGCCCTAACTCTACTACTAAAGTAGATTTTTATTTTTTCTACGGGTCATTACTTGAAAAGACAAAGCCTTAATACAACACATTACCGAAATCCTGCTCGCGCACTCGCGGCTCCTCCCTAACTCCGGCGATCCTCGACCGGTCAAACGCCTTACCTAACCCGCGAAGCGTCTCAATCGTCCGCTGATACGGCGAAACATAGAAATAAACCTTCCAATCATCAGCTCCATCTTTCTCAATCATCTCTCTTATCCTCACTCCACATTCCTCCGCCTCTCGTCTTCCTCTCTCCGTCAACCGAATATTCGGGTCAGCAACTCTAGTGTACACGCTTTCGTCGACATTTCCTTCGCTCTGGCCGTGGCGAACGAGGATAATTCTGCGCGGCCGCGGAGGCTTGATGTTGGGCGTGTGGAGTATGAGATTTTTCTCCGGGAATTTGAAGAGACCGGTGTCGTCGACGGAGAGGCGTTTCCGGCGGCCAACTGTGTCTTCGCAGCAGTTGATTTGGCGGACGGTGGATGAAGAGGTGGTGATAGACATGTCCGGTGTTTGTGGTGGGTATTCATAGCATATCATGCACATTGCACCGCTAAGTAATATGAGATGTTGGTTTTGTCATTTATTATTTTTTAATATATTAAATTTGTTTTTTTAAATGTATTTATATATTTACTAATTAAAGTTCCACGGGATGTATAAAGAAAATTCTTCTTATAATTGTAATTACATTTTATGATGTTGAGGGACGATGGTCATGGGCTATGCAATATCAAATGTCCACTTAAAAGATGCGCCAATCGAGTTAGTTTTTGACGAAAACGTCCTTACGGAGATGCGTGATAAAGACATACATTTCTGGCTTCGGTATGATCTTGTGGAAGATCTACCATACATTAAGAAGTCAAGACTCAGAATAGTTTATTTATGTTTTTATTGTTTTTTTATATATAACAAAACGACATATATTAACTTGTGAAGTAAACAAAACAATAATATATTTACATAAAACCAAATAATATAGTTACGTCGAATTATTATTTTTTAAATCAAGAAAGAACTTTTTTAGTTACAATTAACGATAACCTTAATTGACCTTAAATAACAAAACTATGTACAAAATATACATCTATATATATAATATATGAATAAAGTTTGGGACACGTGTCGCGTTGTGGTGCAACCTCACTATATTTTTGGCGGGAAAACGTGGGAATCCTTATATGTTTACACGGGATCCGAATTGGGACAACCATACCCGGTTTTTTGACCCGGGTATATAAGGTGTCTAATAAACCTAAATCATTCATTCGCTTCATTTCACGCTTACAAACCCTAATTCCTTCATTCTTCTCTCTGCCGCTCCTCTTTTCAGCCGTCAATAGATGTTCATATTCATCATCCGAATGATTTTTTAATCATCAGTAGTTAAACATACGGAATTACCAATTCGTGTGGCATGTGTTTTTGCAGATCTGAGTTTTCTAGCAACATTCAGGAGTTTACATTCAGATTCGGGCCCCTTCGTCGAAGAAATCGAATCTGAGAAGAAGATTGAGGTACTTTCATTCTGTTAAAACAAACATCACTGTAATCAAGATTCAATCTCTTCACACTTATTGTTGATTATACAGGAAGAGATTATGGTTGTTAAGGAGTGCGTTGTTGAGGATGTTAAGGAAGAAGACGACCACAACGATGATGATGTTGACGCTGATTCTGAAACCCAACAGGCTACATTGCTCCTTGAGGTTCGAGCTTCATCTTAAACAAGCTTTTTTCTGTTGTTGTTTTGTATGATCTGGTGGATGTAAAGTTTTAGTTGATTTTGTTTCTTTGATTTTTGTCTACAAATCAGGGTTCTTACTTTTACTCTTAATCGTTAACCATTTATAATATGTAGTAACAAATAATTGCTTGAAGGAACAATATTTACTTTCTAAGTTATGATACAATGAACAGTGTTTGTTGTTATCTACAGATTGTGAGAGCTATACTTTGGCTTATGAGCTAATAAATACTTTGAATTAGAAATCTAATGTAACCAGACGAGCTCTATAGCAGCTTCTCATGTTCAATATGAGACCATTCAGGCCAAATCCAAGGTATCCATTTAGTTGGACATGAACTTTTTGACCATTCTTTTTGTTTTTAAGGATATTCATTTGGTCGAATCAGAGGGATTAACTTTGCTTCCAAAGTAGAGAGAAAGGGAACAACTCCACCGATTGGTACCGTTTTATACCCTATCTATCGTTTTTTGTTTGTTAAATTTTATATCTTGTATGTTTTTTAAACGTATTTGTCGGATCTGTTATAATACTTTCAGATCTGTGTTGGTTTTGTGTTTTTTTTAATGTTTTGTGAATGGATCTGGAAATGTGAATACAGTTGAAGATGAAGGCCGATGAGACGGAAATATGCCACATTCAAGATCCGACATTCCAGACTTGGCAAATTATGAAACAAGAATTTATTTTATAGATGATACGCTAGGAGAATGAACAGGTGAAAGAGAGAACATTGCGGCTTGGTTCAAGAACCTTCAAATTCGGCCTTACCATCGTCCTTTTTTAGGTTTCTACTTATACAAAATCACCACATCTAATAAGTTATTTACACCCGATTCTTATTTTTTATTTTTTTCTAAAAAGTCTAGGCCGTAACGATGTGCAAGTCCAGATCAAGGCTCTGGTTTGTGATAGCTTTGTTCATCACAATAAGGTAAAATTCTACATGTATATATTCTTTTTTTTTTCGTATTAGTAAAATTAATTGAAAATAAAACCGGGTTTAATGGTGAGTGTATTATCTGTTATTTGTTTATGAGATCGGGTTACAGTCAACGGAAGATCAGAACCAGTCAACTGCAGAAACGGAGTATTCGGGTCACGGTCAACGGTAGTCGGTGTTGAATTAGTAAGAAATCCTAATGTAGGCTGGCCTTCCAGATGATAAATTTTCTCATTTTTTGCATTTCTTCTTTTGGTTTTGATTACTTTATAACGTAATATTATCAGTTTTTGAAGCTATATTCTTTGTTGTGTTTTTAGGCATGAATTTTGTGGATCCAGTGAAGAAGAGTAGTGTAGTAAGAAAGATTATTCTTGCTACCTGTCTTATCAATCTATGCATCATCTTAATCGAAACATCACCGACTTTAGCAGCCTGAGCCCAGTAAGTAGATAGATTTCTGGCTCTGCACTTTAAGCTGATCAACTCTTTTGTTGGATAAACTGATATGAAGCTATATTCTTCGTTGTGTTTTTAGGCATGAATTTTGTGGATCCAGTGAAGAGGAGTAGTGCATAATTGTTAATGGCGAATGGCGACAAATAGCGATAAGGTACCAACTGGTTATCTTATTTGGGTTTATTAAGTTGCAATTTATACAAACAAACTTCTGCAGTATCATTCATCAGCTATGGTCTAATGAATAAAGTGGGATAGAATAATATTAATAATAGGACTGCGGGTAATTTGAATTGTGTTTTTTTTCGTTTTGAGGGATCTATTGGAATTGTGTAGTTATTAATCTAATGTAATTCGAATTGGTTTTATTGGCAGGTGTGGATAGACTGAAACTCAGAATTAGAAATAAGGTGAGTTATTTCGGTTTTAGCAATGGTTTGGTTCGTTTTTTTTGGTTTCAGTTATTTCGGTTTTAGCAATGGTTTGGTTCGGTTTATTGGTTTTTTGTCTTTGTTTGTACTTAGTATCTAATAGTAAGTCATATCTTATTGTTTATCTTTTGTATATTATTCCAGCTCATTGAAGAAGAGGAAGTGGAAGTTCCGGTGTCGAATATCAAATATGGATATGGATAAGGCTCCGGCTGAGGTGGCTTCTACGAATGAAAATGATGTAAATATGCAGGATGCTTCTATGACTGAGAATGGTGCTGTAGAAACAGGAGATACTCCTGTTCAGATGGATCATCTAACGGTCAAATAATTTGCTATGATTTTGATGTGATGTGGCGGTCACTGGTCAGTGGTTGTAAAAAAGGAACTTGTTTGGATGTAGAACACAAGTAATTCTTTTGTATTTTATTGTGCATGTTGAAGCTCCAAAAAAGAAGGTAAAAAAAAAAACCAACGTACCAGTTTCCGAATTGGTCTATGGGCCAATGCTGCCTGCAGACGTGCAGAAAGCAGTGGAAAAGAAGTTTGAAATGGCGTTGCAAGATCGGGTTATGGAAGAAACAAAGGATAAAAAGAACGCTGTGGAAGCCTATGTCTATGAAATGAGGAACAAGGTAATTTCTGATTTATTTTCCACTATTCTTAAATATATACACACGCATACATGAAAGTATCAGTGTGTCACCTGAAATTGATCTTTGTTTCAGTTGCATGATAAATTATACGAGTTCGTTGCGGATTCAAAGAGAGAAGGGTTTATCACTAAGCTTCAAGAAACAGAAGATTGGTTGTATGAAGACGGTGAAGATGAAACCAAAGGTGTATATGTCGCCAAACTTGATGAGCTCAAGAAGGTTTGCTTTCTCCACTTTTTATACGTATATACCATTTGCCACACTTAAATTGCACATTTACACTCTTTTAACAATTGCAGCAAGGTGACCCCATTGAACAATGGTACAAAGAGCACTCAGAAAGAGGATCCTTTGTCGATCAACTGGTCAATCATGTTAATTTGTTCAAACAGGTTGCTGCATCTGCTGATCCCAAGTATGAACATATTGAATTGAGTGAGAAACAAAAGGTAATTATTTTAATATCCATAAATTTTTTTAGCGTATGTTCATTTTTATCTATTCACATGTGTCTACCCCACCCTCTTTCAGGTCTTGAACGAGTGCTCAGAGGCAGAAAATTGGTTGAGGGAGAAAAAGCAACTGCAGGACTCGCTTCCAAAGCATGCTGAACCAGTTCTTCTGTCATCTGATATTAGGAAGAAGGTCGAGGCACTTGATAGGTATTTTTAGGCCTATAAATGAACCGAACGAACACGAATAGAGGCATGTCCGTGTTCGTTCATTGAATTTTAACCAAACGAACACGAACATAAAAGAATAACCCTTTCTGTTTCATTAGGAGAGTGTGTTCAGGTTAGATTTTGTGTTTGTTTTCTTTATTTAGATGTTTTGATTTTTGAAATAGTGTGATTTTTTTTGCCTTGATGTGCAATATTGATTGTTTTTTTTTGTCTTAATGTAAAAATTAAGGAGAGGTGGAGTTTCTGTTCGTGGAGGGAACATACAACTTTTCATTCCGCCTAGAACTTGGGTGGTCGGGTAAGTGGTTTGGGCTGCAGGTCTGCAACTGTGACCTGATTCATGGGTGGGACCAAAAGCCGGTTAGATTACAACTGTATGGTCGAGAAGTGGTATCTGAATGCTACTGTATTGTTGCGTTATTCATTTACTATTCTAAAAGGTGCATAAAAGGTGTATTCTTTTAATAACTCAGCATCATTTACTTTAATCATTTACCAAGCCGCCCGTTTAACCATTTGTTTGACTTTGTTTTTATTTGAGCTTTTTTGTTGAATATGATAGCTATATTACATAATGACTTTTATGGTACCTCTATATTTTGTTTCAATCCACTTCTACCACTTCTGGTGCAAGTAGTTTAGCTAAAAAAGCTGCAGGTTTTTTGGTCTCAGCTGGTGGGGAAGTTGTATCACACATGGTTAACGCATTTCATGAACATCATGATGTTTCAGTCTCAGCTTTTCAGGAATTGGATGGTGTCAAAATCTTGGTTTAAAAAAGCGCGCCTTAAGCGTGCTTAAGCGCAAAGCGACCCTAGGCGCAAAGAGTTGCGCCTTGTGTGACATAAGGCGAGCTCTGTGCAAAAAGCGCACAAAAGCAAAGCTTTTGGGAAAAAAAATCCCACTGAGGCACTCACTTCTTCTACATAAGGTGTTTTTGTGCATTAAACTGATATACATGTAGCTAAAATGGTTGTACATTTAAGTGATTTATGCATTAAATCATATATTATAACTATAATTTGGGTTAGGGATGCTAAAAATCCTATAGGATATATATACATGTAGCTAAAATGGTTGTACATTTGTGTGTCTGATTTTATGTATAATGGTTTTCAGATGAAAGGCTTAATGATATTGTGGGCAGTGCATTTCTTTTTATAAATAATAAGTAATTCAAAATGATCAAAGAAGCCATGTTGTTCAGGTTAAAAAAATATATTTAGAGTAAGATAATTAGGAAGTTTTTGCAACTTAAAAAGTGTTTTTGGTGACGTCTAGGTTCTGACCCGTTTGACTAACTATTTATTTTAGCTGTTTGATCATTCAAAGGGTCGGAATTACCACCTGTATACCTCACTGTAGCTTGATAACTTTAACATTAATCTTCGTAGAATTCCATTTTTGATGGTTTGAAATATGTGTGACAGGATGAAAACAGGTACAACGGGAGCAAAGGTGCACACATAAATCTCAAGCGGGTTGAAAAAGGCCCGAATTTTGGCCAGCAAAATCCCAGGTAACCGATAGGCAAATATTATTTACTTTGGTGTTTAAGAGAAATTAACGACCATTTTGTACAACTTAGATCTTTACCATTTTCTCAAGGCTACATATATAACAAACTATGTTTACAAAAATAAAAAAAACATATTTAAAAAAATTCAATTCAGGTGATTTTATGCATTATAAATATCCTCTGTGTGACTGTCTGACCCTTTTTTAGCGAATATTCCATTGTGGTTGGATTTCTTTATCGATTTAGTTCCAAGTTTGGTATGATAAATGGTTAATAAACGAAGCCTGTTAGTGGAAATACTTCTGTTTTATGATGTTCTTAACATTGCAGAGCTCCTTAGTTGATTGTGTTTTTTCGCTTTTCTCCACTCACACACTCTAATCAATGATACCTTTAGTGCGTGTTGTTTCCCATGATTATATTTATCAATAGCAAATCTGACATATTGAGGCTTGTGTCTAACGATTAGCTGAACGTTTTCTTTTGTTTATAATCCAGAGAATATTGTGGGTGTGTTGACAATTGCTGGAAACGGAGTTCATGTTTTGGGCACTCCTACCAGCAATTATAAGCGGTTATTGGTATTCTATTTTGTGGTACGAGTATATGTTAGTGAGACAGATATGGTGATGGCGATTCTGACAGCGATTTTCCAGTCATGTTTAGACTGTTTAAATTCTAGAAACTTTAATCATTTTTATGTGTGGTGGTGGCCAAAATAGGGCTTGGTCGACGGTTGAAGGAGCATACAAGATGATTTCTGAGTTATAAGGTTTGGTCAACAGTTTCAAGGTAAGTCAATATTTAGCTTCAAATTGGTTTTCATTCTATGAGCTGTGAGTTGGCAAAGGTAAATTGCTTGAGTTGAGTTTTGGATGATAATATTTGTCGCTGAACAAGGGTGATAGTTATTATGTTAGTTGTAGTGAAACTCATTATAGGTCTTAGATTATCGTATTGATCCATATATAATTCTTGAACTCATTTATTGCTCTATATGAATAGCACTCTTAAAAGATGTTTGATTTCATATGTTCTTTAGAATAATATGAACTAAGAAAACACTCAGTTAGTGATTCTTTTATATTGCTTTTCAAAGTTAGTTTCTTAATTTTGTTGGTGTGTTATTGTGCAGACGAAGCTTCTGGGCCAGATGCTCTATTATATTTTACCAGGGGCATGACGAGAAGAATATTGTTATATCACAGGTGTCAAGAATTTATATTCTATTTTGTAGATACTTAAACCTTTATTTCATTACACACCTTTTCATTTGTCAATCGAAACTGAAATTTTAAGTTAAGGATTTGAGATACAGTTTGTACTTTGAAACCCTAAATCTAATTGTGGAAGATGAATACTAACATTGGTATGTTAGGGGTGTCAATCCTGCCGGGTTGAATATGGGAACCCGAACACCACCCATTTTTTTTTATTCTTATCAAAGATTTCAACCCTATCCTGGATACACAGAATCCGGGTCATCCCAAACACGACCATTTAACTCATTTTGCTAAAATTTTATCTAGAATTTGGGAATCATAACACGATCGTTTTTACTTTATTACGAATGTAAATTAAACATGTAACAATTCTTCGTTACGAACATTAAATTTAATTTTTATTTTAAAACGCTTACATGAAAGAGATTAGTGGGTTAACCTGTTTTTAAACATGTCGATTCGAACACCACCCGTTAATAATGCTGGTCAACTCAAACACCACACTTTTTTTTAAAAGGTTCAGGTTTTGCCAACCCAAAACTTTGAGTATTTCCGTGTCGTGTTCAGGTCATGTCAGGAACAGCCTGCACTAAGGTTTATAATATATTTATGAATTTTATTAGTTGAAAATTCAAGTAAAAGCATAATATAATTTAATTTAAAAACAAACAATATAACATTTTGTATGTGTTTACGAAACATTTTTATACCGAGATCTCATTAAGAATTAAAAGGTTATTAGCTTTACACGAAAACCATGAATACACATGGAGACAAAGTTAGGATACTGATGAAACAGAACAAATAAATTATTGTGAGAAGGGAAAGAAGATACTAACGAGTTTCAAAATGTTGTTTATGTACATTTTCTTATTGAAAACTACATTTTCCTAACCCGGAATGTTCCCGGGTGATAGCCTAGTTTAGTATATTAACAAAATCCACTTGCAATTTTTAGAAAATAATAAACGTAGCCAAAATTAATGGAATTTGAAATTTGAATGAAACGATGGTTGCCATTTTGGTGTTTTGGTTAAATTTGGCATTTTGGTTAAAGATGACGTTTTTAGTATGATCAATGGAAGTGATGATGGAAGCGACGGTAACGTCGTTTATATAATGATGTTCTTGGCACGTAGTTTAGGAGAGAATTTTTTTGTAATAAATGTCAATAATTGACTTTCAGTTACTGTTTGTTCCATCTACCTGCTAAGCATGCAACGCGTTTTATCATTAAGCTTTGGCGTTTTGTATTAATGGTGTTTTAGTCATTTTGAATGCCGTGTAGCTCATTAGTTTGGTGTTTTGAATTTGAGCAGTAAACATACTTTTTTTACCCTTAATGAAGCACGTTCAAGTAATAAAATTGATATTATTTACGAAAACGCCACCACACTAATATATTCCATAGATTGTTTTGATCTAACGATCCATAAGCGTTCTCACCGTTCTCACACTTTTCACCGTTTTCCATAAATCCTGACCCTATATATATAGGTCGGTTAACGTATAATTAGGATAATCCTGTCTTGCGTACGTGACAAACATAGCCACATGATCAGATTAAAATCCTTTTAATATTAGGCGGTGGCACAATCGTAATAAACTAAACAAATTACATCGAAAGGGAAGAATCGTCAATTACAATCCTCTAATTCCCGCTAATTTATACCAAAATTTAGCCCTAAATCTATCAATATGTTCATTCAACACACACAGTTTCGTCTGCATCTTCTTTCTACAAAACAATGTAGAGCGATAAATGACAAATCCAGAATCGAGGGGTAAGTTGATTTAAAATCACTTGATTTTTTTTTTATTACGGTTGATGATTCCTCAAAAATTAAGAGTTCTTGTTCACTGATTATCAGCTGCAAGCGAGCGAAGGAGCAAAACAAACAACGACAGACTTCCGCACGTTAAAATTTCAGTACACATGACTGTGATTATGAAGAAAGAAATACAGTAAGGTCTTCAAAAACTTCCGCACGTTGTGAACAAATGTGGACATGTAAAAACTGCATGTTATTAATAGTAAACCGCACATTAGGAATAAAGCTATTGAACATATTTGTCAAAAGGTTTAAAACAAGCACATACGACATGAGAATTATTAATGTTTATACTTTGTATATGGTTCTCTTAATGCCAAGCCCAGCCCAGCCTAGATTATAGCCCAAAGTTAATAGGCCTGTTTGAAAAATATTTGGAAGAATCATTTATTGGAAGAATCGCAGGTAGGATTTAAGTTTCAACCATGGAAATCCTAACACTAAAAAAAGTAACAACTAATGTGAACAAATGTACACATGTAAAAACCGCATGTTATATAATAATAAACCGCACATTAGGAATAAAGCTAGGCTGAGAATTACTAAAGACTGCATATTCTAAATAAAGTGATGGTAAAAACCATGTTTCGCATGTTCTTTATTATATCTCATTTTATTCATTATTTTCGCATGTTATCGACAAAGAGACGCATGTTGTCACTAAATTTCGCGTGTTCCTTATTATATCTCATTTTATTCATTAACTCCATGTGTTATAAACAAACACGCATGTTGTAAAATAGCTATTAAATAAATTTTGTATGTTGTGAATCATAACTCATTTTATTCATTATTTCCGCATATTAAACACAAAAAACGCATGTTCTAAAATAACTATGAAAAAAATATAAATCTCAATCACATCATATACTACAGAAAACACATACACACTGAAAACCATAATCTCGTACAATACTGAAAACCATCTGTAAAAAAGTTTTAAGTCTCTTAATTTAAGTCTTACTGTAAGGATCCCCTGTTTCGACGTTATTTTATATCGGATTCCCTAAAATTGCCGGTATTTTCCGCTCAGGCTAGTTTCAAAATCTTCTAATATTCAGAACATATACGAATGATACATACCGCGATCGTGTGTAACGAACTCCTAATTAGGTGATGTATCAAATTGTCTGAATTTCCCTTTTATTGAAATAAGTACGAATGCCACGCATCGTAATTTGCTTGTCGCGTATGGAATGTACGATAAGCCATAATGTATTCTACGTTTCCTCTCGCTCTCTCTGTGGCACCCGAGGAAAATCCACAGTCATCCTGATCTAACACCTTGCTGCTTTGGGTTACTTATCAAATTTCGGGACGAAATTTGTTTCAAGTTGGGGATGATGTGACAACCCGAGATCTCAAGGTCCTTTCTCTACGCATCACTTGTTTCACAATCCTGTTTTCACAATTCGTTTTACGTTGTATCATGTGCACGATATATGAATGGTTAAAGTATTGTTATGTTTGGTTGTTAAATGAAACTTAGGAGTTGTTTAATGTTTAGACATAGCACGTTCATGCTTCATAACCTTGGCGAATAACTAGGGTTCTTCGTCAACTTCACTTCTTGACGAAGAAGGTTCTTCGTCATCATCACTCTTGAGGAAGTATAGTTCTTCGTCAAAGAGAGTTCTTCGCAGGAAGGTTCTTTCCCGGCCCAGATCCCTTCGAAACCCAAGAAGGGCCCGGCTTACTTATTCGAGCATATTCATGCATAGGGTTTTATTATCTCACAAAACTCACCCTACTGCAAACCCTAGCGATCGACGACAGCTCCTCACCCCTCATTTGAAACTCTCTAATCCTAAACACCACTGATTCATCTTACCTCAAGGTTAGTGTCTTGTTTTCGTTCATTGGATTAATACCTGACACGTGATTTCGTGTAGTGATGATTTTGTATGAGTATTTAGGGTTGCATATTAGTAGAGATCTCGATGAATACTCCGTTGCAACAAACTGTATGGTTAATCTAGAAGTATACTTGATGTTAATCGATGATCTAGAACTGTTGTAAATAAACTGATGATGATTAGCGAGTGTAGGTCAATTACTATTGTGATCTGGATGTGACATGAAAAACTAGGGTTTGTATGATGTTGCGTGTTCATTGTGAATCATGGTGGTTCGATTCGATTAGGGAATGTGATTACTAAACTGTTAAATGATGATTAGGGTTATCGTAAATCATAGAATCTAATTAGTGATTTCGTTGTTGATGAACAACTGCAATTAAGTATTGTTTGAATGTGTATAAGAACGTGCTAAATTGTGTCATTTGATCTGCTAACTGTTGTTACGAGAGTAATGGGGAAATCACAGAAGGAAATCATGAAACTGTTGAGGTGCAACGATGAAAGACCCCCTCAGGAAGAACCCAAGTTGACGAAGGACCTGATCCTTCTTCGACTGGCCCTTTGACAGATAACTGTGGTTCTTCGTCGCAACACTTCTAGATGAAGTACGGTTCTTCGTCGAGAGGATCTTTCGCCATGAGGACATCCCACGAAGAATTGGTTCTTCATGGAGATGCTACAAGTGAACAAACAAACAGAACCTTTTAAACAATAAGGTTTCAAATAGTTTATGAGGTGTATGAGGGTGATGAATGTTCATATTGATAATGTTTTTATCGATGCATATTAATAATAGTAAATATGAATGAGGAACCCGGTTTGGCGTGTGAGTAGCAAACTCACCTGTTAAGTGTTGTTATGTGTCATGCACGTGAGATGTGGACTTGTATGAGATTGAGTATTTGCTATGTGTTATACAGTGATCTTTGCGGTGAATGCAATCTGTGAAAATATTTGACTTAATTGATTACGAAACTGATATTATTGGTAAACACGGTAGGGTTTGGTTGACCAAATTGGAACGGGTAAATTAATATACCAAGAAAAACTAAGGTGAGTTCATTTCTCTTGATCATGCGTCCCGGTGGATCGGACAACCAAATGGGTATTCCTGAGAGGAATAAGTCTTTAGGGTAAAAACTAGGATGTTAGATAATACACTCATTTCCTATCACCTTAACTGTGACATCTGTGCCTCCACGGCCATCAAAAAAATACCAAATCAATGAAATATTGCGTTTCATACTTGGGATTTGAATAAATATGTGTATCATTTGCACATATCAATTCTTGTTCGATTTCGAGCTCTAAATCGCTTTCTGGAAAGTTATACGCGAACTGATGCATAAACATGATCAGTTTAACGTGACAAACACTCCAGAACAGTGACATGGGCTTAACATACCTTAAATAACCTTTACATAACTTAGAAATAAGTTTTGGAAGGTTTGGTGTGTCAAAATCAAGTTTATTCGCTTAAAGGGACTAATTTCGACAAACTGCGAAAGTATGTCGATTCGTACTGTAAAAAACATTATGAAACTTGATAATAAGTTAAACATGCCCTAAATATCCTTTACATAGCTTAGAAATAGGCTTTGAGGTGTTTGGTGCGCAAAAATAAACTTATTTGATCAACAGGGACTAAAAGCGTCAAAAAGTGCATAAGTTTGCATTTTCGCGCATATCTTACGTTCTGAATACATCCGGACATCCAAAAATTTATGTAATCATTAAAATATTTTATTTTAGTGATTGGTATGATAAAATTTCATTCGTCGCGTAATTTGGATCGTTTTTCGCGTCAGTTCGTGTTTCATCGTAATTAACCGAACAACGCAATCGTACGACCAAACGAACCGACATCCGAGATATTTTTGAGCATGTTTCATGTTCCCTATGCTTTAACTTCATTTTTGGAGCCTTGAAATGAGGTTAACGAGCCTTAAACGTGTCAAAATGAGTCTAAATAACATGCAGGGACTAAAACTGTAATTTTTGAAACTTTGGCTGATCTGGTCAGCTATGACGGGGCGCGTAAGACTCTTCTTGAGTCTATGCGGGGTGCGTAAGCTCATCAGACCTGCAAAACAGCTGATTTCAATCAGCAGCTGGGTGTCACACCCCAACCGATGGCGGAAACATAGGGGTGCGAGCACTAAGCGTTCAGATTGCTCATGAGAATTCCATAACACTAAATATTTCGATAGACATTAATAAATTTCATAGTAATTGTCTAAAACAACCATCACAAATGTCAAGCATCAAACATAACAACATTGTTTCAATTATTCCAAAATGTCTAATTAACTAGGCGGCGTTTCTTAGCATCTCCTAGCTTGATTTCCATGCATTCCAAAGCAGCCTATTAGCCTGCAACATGTATTAAAATATCAATACAAAAGTATTGGAGATTATACAAGTTTGATAATAGAATAATAGGTTAAAAACAACTCATATCCACAATGTAAGCAATAAAAATAGTTTTGGCCGTGCTAGTGTCGCAGTCCATGCAGTGATAGCCCAAGTATCCTGATGCTTTAGTGTTTACCCAAGACTCAAGGTAAACTAGAATCCTCCCAACAATACCCCCGAGAATAATGGGAGAGGTGCACCCCCTATAGCGCTACTATTGTTAAGGCGGAACTACACACCCTGGATTAAACGTCACCTAGCACAAAATAGAATACTAGAATGCACAAGTTTTCATATACGCATAGGATAGAGTTTAGACTTCAAAAGATTCAAGTTTATATAGAATACATGTTACACCCCAAAGTTTAAAAGTAAAAAGGGGATCGAGTATACTCACAGTGATTGCTTAACAGTCGCAACTGTTATTGGATCAAAGGGAGCTCTTTTAGAATAAGCCTGATTAGATTACAACAGGATAAGAGTCGGGCAGAATAACGAGATTACGCAAGGTGTTGGAAACTGTCATTGGATCGGATGGCCGTCCGATAGGGTGGTCATCCGATAGGGTGGCCGTCCGATAGGGTGGCCGTCCGATAGGGTGGCCATCCGATAGGGTGGTCATCCGATAGAGTAGCCATCATAAGTTTAACGATGACGGAAATGGTACGTGTTGTGACAATGGTAAACTCATCGTCGCACAACCGTTCTGGTCGGGTGGGAACCACCCCAGTCCGATCAGTTACTGTCCGTGATGACGTTTATGTCCAACTCTGTTTTCCGGCCATCATTCTCCGGTGGAAATCCATCTTTAAGCCGACTCTAGACTAATAATCAAGTCTATAGTCCGTTCAGGACCGGATCTCACCATTTAGAGAAAAAGTTGAAGAAGAAGACGAAGAAACTTAAGTTTTATCATGAAAATACTTAGATTTAGGTTGGATTTAGTGATAAATACATGGAATCCCTTAGATCTTAGCTAGATCTCACCAAGGATGACCTCATATGACAGTTTGTACAAACCACCATGATGACATCATCCTTATGATCTCAAATCTGAGAGATTTCATGGTGAAAAGTGTGATTTCAAAGGTGAATCAGGTAGAGGATGAGGTGTAGATCGAGAAAGTACAAGAATCTAGCTTGAAACGTACCGAAATCGCCAAGGAAATGGAGAAAATGTAGTGTGCGTGCGTCTGGTCGAACAGGGCTGTCACATCAGGGAATAAAGTGATGCGACAGGCCTATTTATAGTGTGGAAGGGACTTGAGGCGGTTTGGATTGGATAGGGTGGTGGCCCGATCGGGTGGCCTTCCGATAGGGTGGCATCCGGTAGGGTGGCTATCCGGTAGGGTGGCTATCCGGTAGGGTGGCAACCCAATCTTTCCGCGCTCCCGTCTTTGATTCGTTTTGTGAGTTAGGCTAAGCGTTTGCGTATTATAGAATAACTAGATTACATCATAAACATCACAAGTTCCAGAGATTAATAGATTCCGCTAGTGACAAGGCTCCAGTCTCTCGTTCAACCAAGAATCAAGTTTTACGAGTCTAAGGAGTCAAGCACCAAATAGATTTAGACATTCCAAACGTAGATTTCGGCATTCCATCATAGATTTAGACATTCCAACATAGAATTAGGCATTCCAACATAGATTTAGGCATTCCAACATAGTCATTCCAAGGATAAAGACATTCCACTTGTAGATTTAGGCATTTCGATTATATAACATAGACTTCCACATAGATTAGGGGCTAAAATGGAAAATAGGCAAACTTCAGAGACTAATCTTGACAAAATCCTAAAGTTTGGGGGCGTTGGGCATTACAGTCTCCCCTCCTTTAGGAGATTTCATCCCCAAAATCTTAGATGAAGACTGCTCGAAGAGCTGTGGATACTTGGCCTTCATATCACTTTTCAACTCCCAAGTGAATTCGGCACCACGCTTTCCTTCCCAACGAACCTAAACAATGGGAATTTTGCTGCGCCTCAGACGCTTGACAGCTTGATCCATTGTAACAACTCTCATCAAAAGTTCTAATTATTATTTTATTTTGACCAATAGGAAACCCTAATTGAGAAACCCAATTGATTCTGAACAAACCCTAAAAATTTCAGAACAATCAGAATCAGGATCAGGGCCCCTAAAACTCAGGGGGGTAAACCCTAGTTAACGATTATCCACAATTACTCGTTGTAAAATTCAGAATTTACGAAACTACTGACTCATCTAGGTTAGTCCCAAACGTGGCTACTCTATAACCTATTTTTAAACCTTACGCACCGTAACAATTTAATTATTACGGTCCGTAAGCATCCTTACGCACCGCAACAATTTATTTGTTACGGTCCGTAAGGGGTGGCAAATTTTGACTATAAATAGCAGACATTGGGACTTGAAATTTGGCATATGTTCGACGAAGGAATTCATTTCAGAAATCGAATTACTTTCTATATACTACAAATTAACACACACTAATCACGAAGTGCTGCCGCAATCAGGGTAATAACTCGATCGCTATTACGATTCAACGTCCGATCGATTATAACTATCCAACGATTGTTTAAGTGCCGCTCAAATTGAGTTTATACTTTATTAATTCATCGTGATTTCGACTTGAATGTTTGAGTACTGCTCGAATTAGGACTATACTCTGTCATTCGTTGTGAATCCGCTGAATTGTTAAGTATTGCACTAATAACTCGTTGTGAGGGTTTAATCTCGTGAATTGACGTAACTGCTGTATTAGTTACTAACCTATTGTGTGTGCATTATTATTTAAATTAGGTTAATCAAGGCTAATCAGTAGGCTTATATTCTGCTCGTTAAATCTACAATGTGAGTCATTCTCTTTTTATCAAATTACTTTTCAAAAACATGTTTTTATCAAAATTATAGTTACAGGGATTAAGTCGTTGTTATCTGAAATTACTGCCAGTATGTGGGGGGATGTGCACATAGCTACTAATTATTTATCACTTGGGGTGAAAGGACCCTACAAGTGATATGTCCACAGTCACAGTCCGGTAAAGTGACAACTGGATCAGTTAATTTAAAAGATGAGGCAATTGTAATCGCTCTTAATACTGTACATTATAACAAACATGATGTTTTAAATAAATAGAATGATTCACTCAGTATTTCCCTGCTGACAAAACCTTTTTCAAACATGTTTCAGGTGATCTGTTGTGAGCACAGGAAAAGTGCCGTGGAGCACTACAAGCTTAGAAAGTGGCTCAATGTAAATAAATAAAGAAACATGTTTTAAGAAATAAAAGATTTCCCAGTGAAATCACTCATTTGTAAATTATGGGAGTTATCCCTATATTATATATAAACGAGCAGTTTTATTATTAATCGATCCTGTTTAAAAAGACTTCCGCTGTCACTAAATTAGATACCATCGGATTTCCTGCCTCGCGACTCTGGACCGGGTCAAACCGGGGCCAAGGGTCGTGACAGGAAAAGGTGGTATCAGAGCCACTGATTTAAGCTTACTATTGATTTTAGCCTATTAAAATAATTGAGAAATTTAATTGCTATTATGTGAAAATATGTTTTATTAACTGATTAATTGTTGAGTTACAGTATGGGTAAACAAAAGATTTCTGCTATCTACCACAAATTAGATACTGCACCCACAGAAAAAGGAACCTCTTCCTCCAAACACCCAGCAGATCTGGAAGAAGGGATTTTTGTCCGTAAAGCAAATTATGAAAATCCTCTTACCCAAGATAAAAGAAATTTGATTATTAGAAAGGGAAAAGAGAAAATAAAGAAACCCCAAGTCAAGAAAGTGAGATTTAATTCAGAAATCCAGGAATTAGGAAATAGGTCACCTTGGGAAGATACATTAGATGAAAAATGGGCAAACCTTTATATGCTAGCTACCGTAGCCGAAAATGCAAACCTCTAAACTAATAATAAGCCTGGTCTAGTAGAAAAAAATTAATCTCCAGTAAATAAATGAAGTATAGTGTGTTCTCTTTCCTGTAGTCTTTTGTACAAATCAGTATGCAATAAACTTTAATGTTTATTTGTAAAACTTTGTTCCAAAGTTTTAACTT
Source organism: Helianthus tuberosus (assembly GCA_030545235.1). Taxonomy (NCBI): domain Eukaryota; kingdom Viridiplantae; phylum Streptophyta; class Magnoliopsida; order Asterales; family Asteraceae; genus Helianthus; species Helianthus tuberosus. Next base: position 642,805 of record CM060387.1, read on the forward strand.
AGCATTTTTGTGCATTTTGCATATATGCTATCCAGCATGAGTGGGATATCGGAAGCATTTCAGAATCTCAACCTCTACCCAGTACCAATCGAAGTCTCCCACGACTTTACTGGTTATATTGCTGACATAGAGGAACCTCTGGAATTCCAAGCTCCACCGCTGGAAAAAGCAAAACTTAAAAAGAAAAGAAGATATGTAGGATGGAGAAAAGTGCACAGGAGAAAGCCAGTTACTAGGAAACTCCCTAAAATAGAAAACCCTATAGACAAAGGAAAAGGAATAGAAATCGGAGAGAGTTCTAATCCAGCAGAGATAGAAATCAGGAAAGATTCTAAACAAAAAGGAATAGAAATTGGAGAGAGCTCCAGACAAACAGAAGAAATCACATTTCAAGAAGAAATAGACCGTCTACTGGCAAATTGTGATGTCATTAGCCCTATCCATAATAATCTATATCCTTACCTAGAAACCCAACTTCCTGTGAATCTAGAACCAGCTATTCCAGACCCACTAATCCACACTCGACCTTTAGGCCAAATGGAAGAATGGTGGACAAATGACTGGCAATTCGAAAATATCATTAACAGTCCTTATTCATTTCTTCCACAGTTTGATCCAGAACCTATCCCCAATCCTCCAATTAGCAACGAAAACTTAGCCGAACTTCGTCTTTGGGGTGAGGAGTTAATTGATACAGGAAATAGGATTAGGGATATTGGAGAAAGGATTACCTGGAAGTACGACGAAAGGGAACGTCGCTACTAAACTGTCAGTTGACCAAAGAATAGTGGGGTTGGGAAGTATGTCTGTATATTAATAATAATAATTAAATATAACTATATAAAATGGGAAATAAAACATTGTAAGATAAACGGTGGGTATGGATGCCTATATAATATATAAAGCAAAATAGAAGTCGAAACATCGACAATTTTGGATATATATCTGTGTTGTAAGATTTTATGTGCTTTTGTGTAATTGTTTTATTAACAATTAATTGATACTAATAGTTATATTTATAATAATTATCAGATGGAAAACGCTAATAACGAACCAATAAATGAGGTTAATCAGTCAGAGCAACATCCAGGAGATCAATATATGACTAGACAAGATATTGAAAACATTGTTGCTCAAGGGATAGCTAATGCTATTCCAGCATTCGTTGCTGCTATAAAGAATCCAATTGAACCGCAACAAATCGTTCCTAGTAAACGTACTCAGGAAGATAATTTTAGTCATAGTGTAAATGGAGGCGGCAATCATGATGATAATAATCCACGACAGGCTCCACCTCCTAAGAAAATGAAAGCCGCAACACCTGGTTGCACTTTCAAAGAATTTCTTGCTTGTAAACCTGCTGAATTTGCAGGCAATGAAGGAGCAACTGCAGTACTGCGTTGGTTAGAGAAAACCGAAGTAGTAATTGCAATAAGTAAGTGTTCCGAAGAAGATCAGGTCATGTACGCATCAAACCTTTTCAAAGAAGGAGCGCTTGAATGGTGGAACACGGTGCTACAAGCAAAAGGAAGAAGGATAGCTTATGCTATGAACTGGGAAGAATTTAAAATTCTTGTAGAAAGAAAATACTTTCCTGAATATGAAAAGGAACAGATGGCAAATAAGTTTCTAAACCATCGTATGGTAGGCGTAGAGTGTCGCGGTTATACTTCGACATTCTTTGAATATGCTAGAGTGGTACCAACACTGGCTTCGCCAGAACCGGTACTCATTTCTCGCTATATTTGGGGACTAATTAGCGAAATCCGTAACATTGTTAAAGCTGCGAGACCTCGCACTATTGACGATGTTGTGGAATTAGCTAATACCCTAACCGATGAACTAGTGCGAACAAGAGAAGAAGATCGAAAGAAGGAATTGGCTCAAAAGATTACCCAAGGATTTCGTGTGGGTAATGATAATAATCGGTTCAAGAAAAGAGGAACCGGGCAATCCTCAATTCCTCAGTATTGTAGAAACTGCAAAAAGAAGCATTTTGGAAGATGCAAGGGATATTGCAATTTTTGCAAAATTCCGGGGCATCAAGAGGAGAACTGTAGGAAGAAATCCACAATTTGTTACAATTGTGGAGAAACTGGACATTTCAGGCCAGATTGCCCGAAATTGGTCAAACCAGCAGATAACAAAACTAAACCAGCAGATGGAGGTACAAAGAAGAATGTCAGAGCATTCCAGCTAACTACTCAGGAGGCAGAACTCATCCCAGATGTGATAGCGGGTACGTTCTTAGTTCACAACGTATACGCAAAAGTATTATTTGACTCTGGTGCAAACCAAAGTTTTATAAATACTTCATTTTGTCAAGCTCTTAAGTTACCTTTAACCACCCATAGGCAAATTTTTACAGTAGAAACGGCAGGCGGGAATTCAGTTAACATAAATAAGGTTTTGCAAGAAGGAAAAATAGAACTATTAGGCCATAAGTTTTCTGCAAACCTGTTACCTATGAAATTAGCCGAATTCGATGTTGTGTTAGGAATGGATTGGTTAGTAGCCAACCATGCTCGAATTCTATGTGATAAGAACTCTATAGAAATTCAGGCACCCACCGGAGAAGTAATTGTGATTACAGGAGATAAACCACGTAAGCCCATGAAGTTCATATCAGTAATGAAAGTTGCTAATTATGAACGAAAACAAGGAATAGTGTATATGATTTCGGTAATCATTAGTACTAAGGGTAAAGAACTTAAGGAAATTCCTGTAGTCTCAGAATATCCGGATGTATTCCCAGAAGATTTACCGGGATTACCTCCAGATAGGGAAGTAGAATTTAGGATTCATCTAATTCCAGGAACTACACCGATAGCCAAGGCACCTTATCGGTTAGCACCCACAGAAATGTTAGAACTAAAAACGCAATTAGATGAATTACTAAGTAAAGGTTTCATACAACCTAGCTCATCCCCTTGGGGAGCTCCAGTGTTGTTTGTAAAGAAGAAGGATGGATCGATGAGAATGTGTATCGATTATAGAGAATTGAATAAGGTTACAATTAAGAATCGATACCCATTACCTAGGATTGACGATCTTTTTGATCAACTTCAAGGTGCTAGGTATTTTTCTAAGATAGATTTACGCTCCGGATATCATCAATTGAAGGTACAAGAAGAAGACATACCTAAAACTGCTTTCAGAACTAGGTATGGTCATTATGAGTTTACAGTCATGCCCTTTGGGTTAACAAATGCCCCAGCAGCATTTATGGACATGATGAATCGGATCTGTAAACCATACTTGGATAAATTTGTAATCGTATTCATCGACGATATACTTATTTATTCCAAAAGTCAGGAAGAACATTGCGAACACTTGCATGCACTCTTAACTTTGTTAAGAAAAGAAAAGCTTTATGCAAAATTCTCAAAGTGTGAATTTTGGTTAAAAGAAGTGCAATTCCTAGGACATATGGTGAATCACGAAGGCATTCACGTAGATCCTGCTAAAATAGAAGCAATTACTAAATGGAAGGTCCCACAAACAGCTATGGAAATTAGAAGTTTTATAGGTTTAGCTGGGTATTATAGACGGTTTATTAAGGATTTTTCCAAGATAGCCGTACCATTAACTAAGTTAACCTGTAAAGCCACTAAGTTTGAATGGGGACCTAAGCAAGAAGAAGCTTTTAGAATATTGAAGCAGAAATTAACAAATGCACCAATTTTAGCATTACCCGAAGGAACAGAAGATTTTGAAGTATATTGTGATGCTTCAAAATTAGGATTCGGATGTGTGTTGATGCAGCGCAAGAAGGTAATTGCGTATGCCTCTCGGCAGTTGAAAAAGCACGAGGAGAATTATACGACTCATGACTTAGAACTAGGAGCCGTAATTTTTGCCCTTAAGATTTGGAGACATTATCTTTACGGAAGTAAATTTACTGTCTACACAGACCATAAAAGTTTAAAATATATATTTGGGCAAAAAGAGTTAAACATGAGGCAAAGGAGATGGATGGAAATCCTAAGTGACTACGACTGTGATATTCAGTGTCACGAAGGAAAGGAAAATGTAGTTGCAGATGCCTTAAGTCGTAAGTATTATGAGAAACAACGGCGAGTTCGTGCTCTCAGATTAAATCTACAAATAGATTTAATGGAACAATTGAAGAATGTTCAAGTTACAGCAATCAAGGATGATGCTGAAGGAATGAAAGGACGAATGAAGGAATTAGAACCAGGAGCAGATGGAATTTGGAGATTCCACAAAAGTAGAATTTGGGTACCTAAGCAGGGAGATTTAAGACCTAAGATTTTAGAAGAAGCTCATAAATCTAGATATACTATGCACCCAGGAAACAATAAAATGTACCAAGATTTAAGAAAGAATTTCTGGTGGATAGGCATGAAAAAGGATATAGCACGATATATTTCTAAATGTCTTACTTGTTCACAAGTTAAGGCAGAACATCAGAAACCCTCAGGGTTACTACAACAATTAGAAATGCCAGTATGGAAATGGGAGCTTATAACAATGGATTTTGTTACTAAGTTACCCAAAACCAGAAAAGGTAATGATGCGATTTGGGTAATTGTGGATCGATTAACCAAATCTGCTCACTTTCTACCAATGAAAGAAACCTTTAGCATGGAAAGACTGGCTAAATTGTATGTAGATGAAGTGGTATCCCTACATGGAGTCCCACTCTCCATTGTTTCGGATAGGGATAGTCGTTTTACTTCTCATTTCTGGAAAAGTTTCCAGCAAGCTATGGGAACTCGACTCAATCTGAGTACTGCATATCATCCCCAAACAGACGGACAAAGTGAAAGGACAATCCAAACTCTGGAAGACATGCTCCGAGCATGTGTAATAGATTTTGGTGGAAATTGGGATGATCACTTACCTCTGATTGAATTCTCCTACAATAACAGCTATCATTCAAGTATTGAAGCTGCTCCATTTGAAGCATTGTATGGAAGAAAGTGCAGAACTCCAGTATGTTGGGCAGAAATAGGAGAAAATCAATTATCAGGTCCGGAGATAGTACAAGAAACGACCGACAAGATTACTCAAATCAAGGAAAGATTGAAGACGGCTCGAGATCGCCAAAAGAGTTATGCAGACAATAGATGCAGGCCGTTAGAATTCCAAGTAGGAGATAAAGTACTATTGAAAGTTTCTCCTTGGAAAGGAGTAGTTAGATTCGGAAAGAAAGGAAAGTTAAGTCCAAGATACGTAGGACCATTTTCAGTGATCCAACGTATAGGACCAGTTGCTTATCGTTTACAACTACCAGAAGAATTAGCTGGAGTACATGATGTATTTCATGTATCCAATCTGAAGAAATGCTTATCAAATGAATCACTGGTAGTACCTCTTCAAGATATAGAGGTAAACGAAAAGCTAAAATTTGTTGAGAAACCTATTCAATTGAGGATCGAAAGATTAAGTTTCTCAAACATAAACGACTAGTTTTAGTCAAAGTTAGATGGGATTCAAAGAGAGGAGCTGAATACACTTGGGAACTGGAATCAGAAATGAAGAGAAAGTATCCTCATTTATTCCAGTAAATCTCGAGGACGAGATTTTATTAAGGTGGGGAGAATGTAACAACTCTCATCAAAAGTTCTAATTATTATTTTATTTTGACCAATAGGAAACCCTAATTGAGAAACCCAATTGATTCTGAACAAACCCTAAAAATTTCAGAACAATCAGAATCAGGATCAGGGCCCCTAAAACTCAGGGGGGTAAACCCTAGTTAACGATTATCCACAATTACTCGTTGTAAAATTCAGAATTTACGAAACTACTGACTCATCTAGGCTAGTCCCAAACGTGGCTACTCTATAACCTATTTTTAAACCTTACGCACCGTAACAATTTAATTATTACGGTCCGTAAGCATCCTTACGCACCGCAACAATTTATTTGTTACGGTCCGTAAGGGGTGGCAAATTTTGACTATAAATAGCAGACATTGGGGCTTGAAATTTGGCATATGTTCGACGAAGGAATTCGTTTCAGAAATCGAATTACTTTATGTATACTACAAATTAACACACACTAATCACGAAGTGCTGCCGCAATCAGGGTAATAACTCGATCGCTATTACGATTCAACGTCCGATCGATTATAACTATCCAACGATTGTTTAAGTGCCGCTCAAATTGAGTTTATACTTTATTAATTCATCGTGATTTCGACTTGAATGTTTGAGTACTGCTCGAATTCGGACTATACTCTGTCATTTGTTGTGAATCCGCTGAATTGTTAAGTATTGCACTAATAACTCGTTGTGAGGGTTTAATCTCGTAAATTGACGTAATTGCTGTATTAGTTACTAACCTATTGTGTGTGCATTATTATTTAAATTAGGTTAATCAAGGCTAATCAGTAGGCTTATATTCTGCTCGTTAAATCTACAATATGAGTCATTCTCTTTTTATCAAATTACTTTTCAAAAACATGTTTTTATCAAAATTATAGTTACAGGGATTAAGTCGTTGTTATCTGAAATTACTGCCAGTATGTGGGGGGATGTGCACATAGCTACTAATTATTTATCACTTGGGGTGAAAGGACCCTACAAGTGATATGTCCACAGTCACAGTCCGGTAAAGTGACAACTGGATCAGTTAATTTAAAAGATGAGGCAATTGTAATCGCTCTTAATACTGTACATTATAACAAACAGGATGTTTTAAATAAATAGAATGATTCACTCAGTATTTCCCTGCTGACAAAACCTTTTTCAAACATGTTTCAGGTGATCTGTTGTGAGCACAGGAAAAGTGCCGTGGAGCACTACAAGCTTAGAAAGTGGCTCAATGTAAATAAATAAAGAAACATGTTTTAAGAAATAAAAGATTTCCCAGTGAAATCACTCATTTGTAAATTATGGGAGTTATCCCTATATTATATATAAACGAGCAGTTTTATTATTAATCGATCCTGTTTAAAAAGACTTCCGCTGTCACTAAATTAGATACCATCGGATTTCCTGCCTCGCGACTCTGGACCGGGTCAAACCGGGGCCTAGGGTCGTGACATCCATGATTTCGACCGGTTTCTCCATAAATTGGATAGCTTCATTTATTTGCAAGTCCTCAAGGGGAACCTGTAGTTCCTCGTCGGCTAGACATTTACGTAGGTTAGACACGTGGAACACCGGGTGCACATTGTTTAGTTCTTGTGGCAGATTGAGTTTGTACGCCACCTTGCTAATCCTTTCAAGTATCACGAAAGGACCTACATAGCGAGGGGCGATCTTTCCCTTCTTACCAAAATGAACCACTCCCTTCTAGGGAGATACCTTGAGTAGAACTCGGTCACCAACAGCAAATTCCAGAGGCTTGCGCCTTCTATCAGCATAGCTCTTTTGTCTGCTCCTAGCCTTAATCAAGTTATCACGGATCTGAAGAATCTTATTTGTTGTTTCTTGAATAATCTCAAGGCCAGTGAACTGCTTCTCCCCAACCTCGTGCCAATTGAGAGGAGATCGGCATTTGCGTCCGTACAGAGCTTCGAAAGGAGTCATCTGGATACTGGAATGGTAGCTATTGTTGTACGAGAATTCTATCAATGGTAAATGTACATCCCAGTTACCACCAAAGTCGATGACACAAGAACAGAGCATGTCCTCCAGGGTCTGAATAGTACGCTCGGTCTGTCCATCCGTATTAGGATGGAAGGCCGTGCTAAGATTCAAGTGCGAACCCATAGCGGACTGAAATGTTTGCCAAAGACGTGAAGTAAAACGACTATCACGGTCAGAGATTATGTTAAGTGGAATGCCATGACGGCATATAATCTCATCGGTATCGATCCTAGCAAGTTTCTCTACTTTATAATCTTCGCGTATAGGAAGAAAGTGGGCTGATTTAGTCAAGCGGTCAATAATCACCCAAATACTGTCATGACCGGCAGGTGTACGAGGTAACTTAGTAATAAAGTCCATAGCAAGACTATCCCACTTCCACACGGGGATTTTAGGTTGCTCTAAAAGTCGGGAGGGACGCTGATGTTCAGCTTTCACCTTCAGACAGGTGAGGCATTTTGAGACATACACAACAATGTCCCTCTTCATGCCAGGCCACCAATAAGTCATACGCAGATCCTGGTACATCTTATCAGCGCCTGGATGAATAGAGTAACGGGATTTGTGAGCCTCATTCATAATGAGCTCACGTAGATTATCGCGATCCGGCACCCAGATGCGATTTAGATAGTACTTAAGACCATCAGATTTAGTTTCGAGTTGATTAACGTTAGCGCCAAGAACTTCAACGGATAGACTTCCTTCATTAACAGACGAATACTGAGCTTCACGAATACAAGCATGCAAATCACTAGATATACGAATAGCCTTGACATGAGTCTTATGACTAAGAGCGTCGGCCACTACATTCGCCTTGCCTGGGTGATAGGGAATTTCGCAGTCGTAGTCGTTAAGTAGTTCCACCCAACGTCTCTGTCGCATGTTCAGTTCTTTTTGGTTGAAGATATGTTGAAGACTCCTATGGTTAGTGAAGACCACACACTTTGTACCATAAAGGTAGTGCCGCCAGATCTTTAATGCAAAAACAACCGCACCAAGCTCCAGATCGTGAGTAGTGTAGTTTTTCTCATGCACCTTGAGTTGGCGAGATGCGTAAGCAATGACCTTGTCCCACTGCATGAGCACCCAGCCCAAGCCACGGTTCGAGGCATCACAATACACCACAAAATAGTCATTCCCATCGGGTAAGGTTAAAACAGGAGCGTTACACAAAAGGCTCTTAAGGGTTTGAAAGGATTCCTCTTATTCGGGACCCCAAACAAAAGATTTCTCCTTTTGGTCAGAGTAGTAAGAGGAACAACGATTTTAGAAAAATCTGCGATGAACCGGCGGTAATAACCCGCCAATCCCAAAAAGGAACGTATTTCAGATACGGACTTAGGCGTACTCCAATTCTTGACTGCCTCAATCTTAGAAGGGTCAACATGAATACCCTAATTACTAACAATATGACCAAGAAATTGCACTTCATCAATCCAAAATTTACATTTAGAAAATTTAGTATACAGACGTTCACCACGCAGAAGTTCGAGCATAAGACGTAAATGGCGAGCATGATCAGCTTTAGACTTAGAATAAATAAGGATATCGTCAATAAAGACTATAAAGAAACGATCCAACTAAGGTTTACAAACACGGTTCATAAGGTGGCCATCCGATAGGGTGGCCATCCTAAGTTTAACGATGACGGCAATGGTATGTGTTGTGACAATGGTAAACTCATCATCGCACAGCCGTTCTGGTCGGGTGGGACCCACCCCAGTCCGATCAGTAACTGTCCGTGATGACGTTTATGTCCATCTCCGTTTTCCGGCCATCATTCTCCGGTGGAAATCCATCCTTAAGCCGACTCTAGACTAATAATCAAGTCTATAGTCCGTTCAGGACCGGATCTCACCATTTAGAGAAAAAGTTGAAGAAGAAGACGAAGAAACTTAAGTTTTATCATGAAAATACTTAGATTTAGGTTGGATTTAGTGATAAATACATGGAATCCCTTAGATATTAGCTAGATCTCACCAAGGATGACCTCATATGACAGTTTGTATAAACCACCATGATGACATCATCCTTAAGATCTCAGATCTGAGAGATTTCACGGTGAAACGTGTGATTTCAAAGGTGAATCACGTAGAGGATGAGGTGTAGATCGAGAAAGTACAAGAATCTAGCTTGAAACGTACCGAAATCGCCAAGGAAATGGAGAAAATGTAGTGTACGTGCGTCTGGTCGAACATGGCTGTCACATCAGGGAATAAAGTGATGTGACAGGTCTATTTATAGTGTGGAAGGGACTTGAGGCGGTTTAGATTGGAAAGGGCGGTGGCCCGATCGAGTGGCCATCAGATAGGGTGGTCATCCGGTAGGGTGGCCATCCGATAGGTTGGTTATCCGGTAGGGTGGCCATCCGGTAGGGTGGTCATCCGGTAGGGTGGCCTTCCGGTAGGGTGGTCATCCGATAGGGTGGCCATCCGGTAGGGTGGCCATCCGGTAGGGTGGCAACCCAATCTTTTCGCGCTCCCGTCTTTGATTGGTTTTGCGAGTTAGGATAAGCGTTTGCGTATTATAGAATAACTAGATTACATCATAAACATCACAAGTTCCAGAGATTAATAGATTCCGCTAGTGACAAGGCTCCAGTCTCTCGGTCAACCAAGAATCAAGTTTTACGAGTCTAAGGAGTCAAGCACCAACTAGATTTAGACATTCCAAATGTAGATTTAGGCATTCCATCATAGATTTAGACATTCCAACATAGAATTAGACATTCCAACATAGATTTAGGCATTCCAACATAGTCATTCCAAGGATAAAGACATTCCACACGTAGATTTAGGCATTTCGAGTATATAACATAGACTTCCACATAGATTAGGGGCTAAAATGGCAAATAGGGAAACTTCAGAGACTAATCTTGACAAAATCCTAAAGTTTGGGGGTGTTGGGCGTTACAGTCTCCCCTCCTTTAGGAGATTTCATCCCCGAAATCATAGATGAAGACTGCTCGAAGAGCTGTGGATACTTGGCCTTCATATCACTTTTCAACTCCCAAGTGAATTCGGCACCACGCTTTCCTACCCAACGAACCTTAACAATGGGAATTTTGCTGCGCCTCAGACGCTTGACAGCTTGATCCCTGATTTCGACTGGTTTCTCCATAAATTGGACAACTTCATTTATTTGTAAGTCCTCAAGGGGAACCTGTAGTTCCTCGTCGGCTAGACATTTACGTAGGTTAGACACGTGGAACACCGGGTACACATTGTTTAGTTCTTGTGGCAGATCGAGTTTGTACGCCACCTTGCTAATCCTTTCAAGTATCACGAAAGGACCTACATAGCGAGGGGGTGAGCTTTCCCTTCTTACCAAAATGAACCACTCCCTTCCAGGGAGATACCTTGAGTAGAACTCGGTCACCAACAGCAAATTCCAGAGGCTTGCGCCTTCTATCAGCATAGCTCTTTTGTCTGCTCCTAGCCTTAATCAAGTTATCACGGATCTGAAGAATCTTATCCGTTGTTTCTTGAATAATCTCAGGGCTAGTGAACTGCTTCTCCCCAACCTCGTGCCAACTAAGAGGAGATTGGCATTTCCGTCCATACAGAGCTTCGAAAGGATCCATCTGGATTTTGGAATGGTAGCTATTGTTGTACGAGAATCCTATCAATGGTAAATGTACATCCCAGTTACCACCAAAGTCGATGACACAAGAACAGAGCATGTCCTCCAGGGTCTGAATAGTACACTCGGTCTGTCCATCCGTCTGAGGATGGAAGGTCGTGCTAAGATTCAAGTGCGAACCCATAGCGGACTGAAATGTTTGCCAAAGACATGAAGTAAAACGACCATCATGGTCAGAGATTATGTCAAGTGGAATGCCACGACGGCATATAATCTCATCGGTATATATCCTAGCAAGTTTCTCCACTTTATAATCTTTGCGTATAGGAAGAAAGTAGGCTGATTTAGTCAAACGGTCAATAATCACCCAATTACTGTTATGACCGGCAGGTGTACGAGGTAACTTAGTAATAAAGTCCATAGCAAGACTATACCACTTCCATACGGGGATTTTAGGTTACTCTAAAATTCCGGAGGGACGCTGATGTTCAGCTTTCACCTTTAGACAGGTGAGGCATTTTGAGACATACACAGCAATGTCCCTCTTCATGCCAAGCCACCAATAAGTCATACGCAGATCCTGGTACATCTTATCAGCGCCTGGATGAATAGAGTAACGGGATTTGTGAGCCTCATTCATAATGAGCTCACGTTGATTATCGCGATGCAGCACCCAAATGCGAGTTAGATAGTACTGAAGACCATCAGATTTAGTTTCGAGCTGATTAACGTTAGCGCCAAGAACTTCAATGGATAGACTTCCTTCATTGGCAGACGAATACTGAGCTTCACGAATACAATCATGCAAATCACTAGATATACGAATAGCCTTGACATGAGTCTTACGACTAAGAGCGCCAGCCACTACATTCGCCTTGCCTGGGTGATAGCGAATTTCGCAGTCGTAGTCGTTAAGTATTTCCACCCAACGTCTCTATCGTATGTTCAGTTCTTTTTGGTCGAAGATATGTTGAAGACTCCTATGGTCAGTGAAGACCACACACTTGGTACCATAAAGGTAGTGCCACCAGATCTTTAATGCAAAAACAACCGCACCAAGCTCCAGATCGTGAGTATTGTAGTTTTTCTCATGCACCTTGAGTTGGCGAGATGCGTAAGCAATGACCTTGAGTTGGCGAGATGCGTAAGCAATGATCGTGAGTATTAGAAGGGTCAACATGAATACCCTGATTACTAATAATATGACCAAGAAATTGCACTTCATCAATCCAAAATTCACATTTAGAAAATTTAGCATACAGACGTTCACCATGCAGAAGTTCGAGCATAAGACGTAAATGGCGAGCATGATCAGCTTTAGACTTAGAATAAATAAGGATATCTTCAATAAAGACTATAACAAAATGATCCAAGTAAGTTTTACAAACACAGTTCATAAGGTCCATGAACACTGCAGGTGCATTGGTCTAGCCAAAAGGCATGATTACAAACTCGTAGTGCCCATACCGAGTACGAAACGCAGTTTTAGGAATATCATCTTCGAGGACACGTAGTTGATGATATCCGGATCAAAGGTCGATCTTAGAGAAGCAGGACGCGCCTTGTATTTGGTCAAACAAATCATCAATGCGAGGTAGAGGGTAACGATTCTTCACGCTTATTAAGTTCACGGAAGTCGATACACATACGGAACGAACCATCCTTCTTCTTGAAAAATAAAACGGGAGCACCCCACGGGGAGGTACTTGGATGAATGAAACCCTCATCGAGTAATTCCTGCAGTTGACTAGATAACTCTTGTATCTCGGAAGGTGCAAGACGATAGGGAGCCCTGGCGACAGGAGTCGCACCAGGTACGAGATCAATACGAAAGTCGATGGATCTAGGAGGAGGAAGACCAGGTAGATCCTCCGGAAAGACATCAGGGAAATCACACACAACTGGAACGTCGTTTATGTTCTTTCCCTTGCTCTTTTGTTCTACCACGTGGGCCAAAAAGGCAGGGTTCTGTTTACGTAAACTTCTGTTCGCTTGTGTGCATGACATCGGCCTTAGTCCTTTTGAAGGTCGGTCTCTATAGACATTTAGAATATCACCAGACGGTAGGGGTAGACTAACAAGCTTATCGTGGCAAACAATCTCGGCATGGTTCTTGCGCAACCAGTCCATACCGATGATAACATCAAAACTACCCAAACGCATGGGTATGAGATCAATAGAAAATACGTGATCGTTAAGAGTCAAGGAACAATCACGAACGATAGAATTAACAAGAATAGACTTGCCATTGGCGACCTTAACAGAGAACGACTCAGGTAACTTGGAGCGTGTATAATTTATCAAGGACTCAAATTCCACAGACACAAAGCTCTTATCGGCACCAATATCAAATAGGTTTGAAGTGTAAAGGTTGTTAACGAGAAACATACCATTCACCACGTCGTTGTTGTTGCAAGCTTGATTGGCATTGAGATTGAATGCTCATCCACGAGCTGCTGCTTGTTGATCTTGGTTCAGTTGAGGGCAACGATTACGGAGATGAGTAGTATCTCCACACTGGAAACATGCACGAACGGCATTCGCGGGACCTGGGTTCTGCGGAGGAGCTGGAAGTGCTGAGTGAGCTGCTTAAACTGGGACTTACTGAATTGGTGCAGGATTAGCTTGACGATAGTATGGAGCCGTGTGACCATAGCGGTTACAATTTGTGCACAATCGGCATGCTGATGCAGTAGGGTGATGAAAGTTGCAGGTTGTACACTTGGGATAAGACCCAGTGTATTGCTTCTTTGCTTCAGGAGCAGCAGGTTTAGCAGCAACAGTAGCAGGAGTAGGTTTAGCAGCAGGGTTTGCTGCAGGAGTAATAGCATTACATCCGGAGCCCTGAGATTTCCTTTTCTTGTTCTTGCTGCCACTGGGCTGCTGGGTAACTTGGTTTGCAGACTTGGAGGTAGCAGGAGTAGCAAACTACTTATCACGCACACGATTGTTGTTGAGGCTAGCTGCAAGATGGTAGACTTCCTCAATTGTTTCTAACTGAGCGACTTCAATGGAATCACGCATAGCGGAAGGTAGGCCGTTGATGTACTTGGTTATCATCCGCTTAGGAGTCGAAACCAAGTGAGGGACGATCAAGCTCAACTGTTTGAATCGTGTGGTATACGCCAAGTTGTCATCACTAACTTGCTTCAAATGCCAGAACTCTTCCTCTAGCTTGAGTTGTTCATGGGGAGGGCAGAATTCAAGCATCATCAATTCTCGCACCTCAGCCCATGGAAGAGCATAAGCTTCTTCATTAGTACGAATGTTCCTATCATTAGTCCACCACTCCAGTGCTCTGCCTTGAAACATTCCTGTTGCGCTCCTAGTTTTCAAATGCTCCGGGCACTCACTGTTAATGAAAGTAACCTCGATGCTGTCGAACCACTCAAGCATCGCGGTCACTCCATCACTGCCCGTGAAAGACTTAGGGTTGCATGAGACGAAATGCTTATAGTTGAACTTTGCAGACGTTGACTTCTCCGTCTTAGAGTCGACAGAAGATGGAGGGGTGTTTCATCCTTGGAGGTCAGAGACGATCTTTGGCACGACTCGAGCGATCTGGTCGGCCATGAATGACATCATCTTTTTCTGAGACTTCTCCCTGGATTTCCTGAGAGTGTCGGATAGCTTTCGAGACGACATCTACAGATCCAACAAGAGGATCGTATGAGTCTAGATTACGAATCTCCCAATAAGGATTTGCACATTCGATAGATTTAAGAATCTAGAATTCACACCACAAACTCACGACCTTCACATGGCACGTTGTACGAAGTTTGGTCAACATGCCAAAAACGCTTATATATAGGAAGTACCAGCGGCGTATCCACCACGCTTCAGACATCTCACCTTGCCTCGTACTCGGTGTCATGTTACGTGTCGCAATTACCAACGTAAAATTCACTCATCATCATCATCATCATCATATACTCATAGATTGCTTAGATAGTTTTCACATAGATTACCATAGATTAATTCGATAGATTAACATAGGGTAACTCGATAGATTAGCATAGATTACTTGATAGATTAACATAGATCAACTAGAGTGCACATAGTTCACACGTAGACTTTCCCATATACTACACGAATAGCTTTAGAGTTCACATGAATCACATTGACTTTTCATGGATTGCACGAGTACAATTTCCATAGATTACATAGTCTGCTCATAGATTGCATAGGCTATCCATAGATTACATAGACTTTTCATAGATTTCATAGACTTTCCACACTGGTCTGCAAACACTAATCTCGTATGGCACTTGGTACGAAAGTTGGTAACATGCCGGAAGCACTTATATATAGGAAGTACCAGCGGCGTATCCACCATGCTTCGGACATGCCACTTCTGTCTCGTGTTTCCAAGCCATCTTAGTGTTTCATACCCACAACAACACATCATAACGTAATAGTCAATTAAGATTACCACATAGAATAAGGCTTCATAAATTTAGTTCGATTTGATATTAATATTAACGTTTTAGATTGTGGACACACGTGTGATTCGTGTAAAAGCATACCAAAATGAACGAAGAATCGAGTTTAAAAACCACATACATAAAATCGAGATAACATAAAACGATAGGCTTATAAAACATAAGATTGTTCCGGGTAGGGGAACGGTGACTAACCAAGGTGATTCGAGCCCCGTTCAAATTGGAGTATCGCATCTTAACTTACTCAGACCAATACGTCATCGATGTTAGGCCTACGATATTCGTCCTTTTAGTCATTTCACGTACCCAATTGATCGGAAGTCACGAGACATTGGCGAGACTTAAAAATCAAGGAGTGGGACTTAGTTACCAAGGTATGAGTTTCACCTCTGACTTGACAACTTCGTACCCTAATAGCGTTGGTTCTTATCCGTAGACAAGACCGACTAGGATATTATGGAGATTTCCATCAAGGTTTGGATGTCACTCCTGACTTGAGGGCAAATCTCGTGCAAGAATACAAACACTGGATAACAGTGTTATAAGGTGTATATTATGTTTGCCTTAGGAAAGGCATGTAAGTTTAACAGGAATGTCTGTGCTGCTAGGAAGCAGATACCGTAGAATGCATAAATCTTAAACAACAGATAAGAGTTAAAGTTCCTAAAACTATAGACTAGGGCAAGTATTTCTACTTATCCTAATTCCCTATAGTTTTGGCTCTGATACCAATCTTTCACACCCCAACCGATGGCGGAAACATCGGGGTGCGAGCACTAAGCGTTCAGATTGCTCATGATAATTCCATAACACTAAATATTTCGATAGACATTAATAAATTTCATAGTAATTGTCTAAAACAACCATCACAAATGTCAAGCATCAAACATAACAACATTGTTTCAATTATTCGAAAATGTCTAATTAACTAGGCGATGTTTCTAAGCATCTCCTAGCTTGATTTCCATGCATTCCAAAGCAGCCTATTAGCCTGCAACATGTATTAAAATATCAATACAAAAGTATTGGCGAGTATACAAGTTTGATAATAGAATAATAGGTTAAAAACAACTCATATCCACAATGTAAGCAATAAAAATAGTTTTGGCCGTGCTAGTGTCGCAGTCCATGCAGTGATAGCCCAAGTATCCTGATGCTTTAGTGTTTACCCAAGACTCAAGGTAAACTAGAATCCTCCCAACAATACCCCTTGAGAATAATGGGAGAGGTGCACCCCCTATAGCGCTACTATTGTTAAGGCGGAACTACACACCCTGGATTAAACGTCACCTAGCACAAAATAGAATACTAGAATGCACAAGTTTTCATATGCACATAGGATAGAGTTTAGACTTCAAAAGATTCAAGTTTATATAGAATACATGTTACACCCCAAAGTTTAAAAGTAAAAAGGGGATCGAGTATACTCACAGTGATTGCTTAACAGTCGCAACTGTTATTGGATCAAAGGGAGCTCTTTTAGAATAAGCCTGATTAGATTACAACAGGATAAGAGTCGGGCAGAATAACGAGATTATGCAAGGTGTTGGAAACTGTCATTGGATCGGATGGCCGTCCGATAGGGTGGTCATCCGATAGGGTGGCCGTCCGATAGGGTGGTCGTCCGATAGGGTTGCCATCCTAAGTTTAACGATGACGGCAATGGTACGTGTTGTGATAATGGTAAACTCATCGTTACACAGCCGTTCTGGTCGGGTGGGAACCACCCCAGTCTGATCAGTAACTGTCCGTGATGAAGTTTATGTCCAACTCCGTTTTCCGGCCATCATTCTCCGGTGGAAATCCATCCTTAAGCCGACTCTAGACTAATAATCAAGTCTATAGTCCGTTCAGGACCGGATCTCACCATTTAGAGCAAAAGTTGAAGAAGAAGACGAAGAAACTTAAGTTTTATCATGAAAATACTTAGATTTAGGTTGGATTTAGTGATAAATACATGGAATCCCTTAGATCTTAGCTAGATCTCACCAAGGATGACCTCATATGACAGTTTGTATAAACCACCATGATGACATCATCCTTAAGATCTCAGATCTGAGAGATTTCACGGTGAACTGTGTGATTTCAAAGGTGAATCACGTAGAGGATGAGGTGTAGATCGAGAAAGTACAAGAATCTAGCTTGAAACGTACCGAAATCGCCAAGGAAATGGAGAAAATGTAGTGTGCGTGCGTCTGGTTGAACAGGGCTGTCACATCAGGGAATAAAGTGTGTGACATGCCTATTTATAGTGTGGAAGGGACTTGAGGCGGTTTGGATTGGATAGGGTGGTGGCCCGATCGGGTGGCCATCAGATAGGGTGGCAACCCAATCTTTCCGCGCTCCCGTCTTTGATTCGTTTTGCGAGTTAGGCTAAGCGTTTGCGTATTATAGAATAATTAGATTACATCATAAACATCACAAGCTATTCCGCTAGTGACAAGGCTCCAGTCTCTCGTTCAACCAAGAATCAAGTTTTACGAGTCTAAGGAGTCAAGCACCAAATAGATTTAGACATTCCAAACGTAGATTTAGGCTTTCCATCATAGATTTAGACATTCCAACATAGAATTAGGCATTCCAACATAGATTTAGGCATTCCAACCTATTCATTTCCATGATAAAGACATTCCACATGTAGATTTAGGCAATTCAAGTATATAACATAGACTTCCACGTATGACATTGCATATGATTGCACGCTTAGCAGTACAGTATGAATTCATGAGTTATCTACTTATGTTATGTGATTAATAGTGTGACCTTTCCTTAGAGTTTCGTGATCTATGTTTCGTGATGTCTTATGTCCTATTACTCGAAACTGAGGAACCTTTTAACGCGACTTAAGAGGAGCTGAGATAAGCATGCAAACCGCATTATTATTGTGGGTGCACACATAATAATAACGTGGGGTGCATGTGAGTCCCAGTAAGGCTTAACGAGTGTGAAAGGTTATCTGTTCCGCTATCTAACGTAATGATAGAACTCGTTAATCTGTAGAAGTCATAGCGATGTTTGACTCCTACTCAAATCCGACCCTTAACCTTTTCCACTCTTTTTATGTAGAATCATGAGCGGACGGAACGATGGACGTGGTGGAGGCTGCGACGGTGGACGTGGCAACATTGTGATGTCCCAGGCCGAATTAACCGATTTGATCAATACTCGTGTGGCTGAAGCCCTAGCAGCTCAGCAGGCTGGTACGATATGTGCCAAATACTCTTTATCCTTGTGTCGCGTACTCAACTCTTACCTGTGTGTTGTATTTTCTTTCGTCCTTAGGTCAGCATGTGAATCAGAACCAGAACAACCCGCCTGTTTGCACGTTCAAAACATTTATGGATTGTAAACCCCAGACGTTTAGTGGGACTGAAGGAGTAGTGGGGTTACTACGTTGGTTTGAGAAAGCAGAATCGGTGTTCGCTATGTGTAACTGTCCTGCTGGGGACAGAGTGAAGTATGCTTTGGGCACACTTGAAGATGGTGCCTTGACTTGGTGGAATTCCCAAGTCCAAATGCTGGGTATTGAAATGGCGAACGCGACTACTTGGGATGATTTCAAGGAATTGATGCGAGAAGAATACTGCCCTCGAGATGAGATCCAAAAGTTAGAGAATTTGTACTACAACTTGAAGATGGTAGGCTCTGAAATCGAGGCGTACACGAAGCGATCTCATGAGCTTGCGAACATGTGTCCTAATTTATCGTGACGACCACATCGTAGGATTGAGCTGTACATCAATGGTCTAGCACCACAAGTCAAGGGTTTGGTCACTGCAGCGAATCTCGACAACCTGCCTCGAATCATCTGCTTAGCCCACAAGATCACCGGCCAGGAGGTGGAGCGTAGCTCGCTACCACCACGTGTTTCTACTACTGCCTCTACCGCTACAGCTGTTACTCCTGCTACTGATAAGAAACGCAAATGGAATGATGCGGACAAAGTTTCCAATTCAAATCAGTCACAGAAGAAGCCAGACAACGGTATCAATCGCAGTTTTAGTCAGTCGTCCTCAGTTAACCAGAATCAGAGCAACAACTCGAATCAGGGCTCTTACGCGGGGAAGCAACCAAAGTGTAACAAGTGCAACTACCATCATCGAGGACCGTGCACTCGAATTTGTTACCGGTGCAACAAGGTGGGGCATATGGCAAGGGATTGCAGGGCCCCACTCCCTAAGCAGCAGCAGCCTCCACAGCAACAGCAGCCGCAACAACAGGAAAGGTAGCAGCCTCAATAGAACCAGGGAAATTGCAAGGGGTGTTTTCAGTGTGGGGATGGGGGTTATTTTAGGAGGGATTGCCCTCAATTGAATCAGAATGCTGGGAATAATAACAACAACACTGGGAACAACAACAACGGGAACAATGGTTGGAATGGTGCATGTGGAAGAGTGTTTACTATTGGTGTTGGGGAAGCTAGGAATGATGGCAACGTGGTGACCGGTACGTTTTCTATGAACAATCTATTTGCTTCTGTTTTATTCGACTCTGGTGCCGATTGGAGTTATATGTCTTTGGGGTTCAGTCGTTAGTTAGGGTTGACTCCTACACTTCTTGAAAACAAACACGTAATAGAATTAGTTGATGGCCAATCGATTGAAGCTTCACATGTTCTTTTTGGGTGTAAACTCGATCTTATGGGTCAAGTGTTCGACATTGACCTACTTCCCGTTACTCTTGGAAGCTTCAATGTAGTCATTGGTATGGACTGTGTGTCTAAGCACCAAGCGGAAATTCTTTATAAGGAGAAAATTGTACGTATCCCCCTCCCCAGTGGAAAATCCCTGTCGGTCCAAGGTCACCAAAGCGGAGCAAAGGTTAACCTTATCTCAGCCATGAAAGCCCAGAAGTGTTTTCGTAAGGGCTATCCTGCTATTTTAGCACTTGTTATTGACACTCAGTCTGAAGAGAGGAAAATTGAAGACCTGCCAGTTGTTCGTGAGTTTTCCGATGTATTTCCTGAAGAACTTCCTGGTTTACCTCCACACCGTCAGGTGGAATTTCAGACTGATCTTACTCCAGGAGCAGCCCCGATTACTCGTGCTCCTTATCGTCTTGCACCAGGAGAGTTGCAAGAACTGTCAAACCAACTCCAAGAACTGTTGGATAGAGGTTTTATCCGACCCAGTTCTTCGCCTTGGGGAGCCCCGATCCTATTTGTGAAGAAGAAAGACGGATCCTTTCGTATGTGTATTGATTATCGGGAACTCAACTAGGTTACCATCAAGAACCGTTATCCTTTACCACGTATCGACGACCTGTTTGACCATTTGCAAGGGTCCAGTTTTTATTTGAAGATTGATTTGAGATCGGGCTACCATCAGATGAGAGTCCGAGAAGAGGATGTTCCTAAAACCTCTTTTCGAACACGGTATGGCCATTATGAGTTTCTGGTTATGCCATTTGGATTGACAAACGCACCAGCGGTTTTCATGGACCTCATAAACTACGTGTGTAAACCGCATCTCGACGATTTCGTGGTGTTTATCGATGACATCTTGATCTACTCTAAGAGCAAGGAGGACCACGAGCGGCACTTGCACTTCATCTTAGAGCTTCTGAGAAAGGAGCAACTCTACGCGAAGTTTTCTAAGTGCGACTTCTGGATTCGGGAAGTACACTTCCTTGGCCACATTGTTAATGAATTGGGGATACATGTGGATCCCGCTAAGATCGATGCTATCAGAAATTGGGCGGCACCAAAGAATCCTTCGGAGGTGCGACAATTTCTTGGTCTCGCTGGATACTACCCCAGATTTATCAAAGACTTCTCAAAGATCGCTCAACCTCTTACCTCGTTGACACAGAAAGGGGTGATATACTCTTGGGGAACGAAACAGGACGACACTTTTCTATTGTTGAAACAAAAACATTGTAGTGCACCAATCTTGTCTTTACCTGAGGGTACCGAGGATTTCGTGGTATACTGTGACGCTTCTATTCAGGGTCTTGGTTGTGTGCTGATGCAACGCGAGAAGGTGATAGCGTATGCTTCTCGACAGTTGAAGGTTCATGAGAAGAATTACACGACTCACGACTTAGAGTTGGGGGCCATGGTCTTTGCGTTAAAAATCTGGAGGCATTACTTGTATGGTACTAAATGCACTATTTATACCGACCATAAGAGCCTTCAGCATATCTTTGACCAGAAGGAATTGAATATGCGATAGCGTCGCTAGGTAGAACTCTTAAACGACTACGATTGTGCAATCAAGTACCATCCAGGTAAAGCTAACGTTGTAGCTGATGCCCTTAGTCAAAAGGAAATGAAACCTAAGCGTGTCCGCGCTCTGCAGCTCACTATCCACCCTAATTTACCTGATCAGATCCGTTCTGCTCAAACTGAAGCGTTGAGGGAAGAAAACCTTGAAGCTGAGTATTTGCGGGGCATGGAGAAACGACTCGTAGAAAGATCTGATGGCATTTATTATTTTATGGAACGGATATGGGTTCCTTTGTATGGTAATCTTAGAGAGCTCGTGATGGATGAAGCGCACAAGTCTCGATACTCTGTTCACCTGGGTTCGGATAAGATGTATCAGGACCTCAAAGTCTTATATTGGTCACTGAAGATGAAAGCCCACATCGCGACGTATGTAAGTAAGTGTTTGACTTGCACGAAAGTCAAGTTGGAATATCAAAAACCATCTGGACTGCTTCAGCAACCAGAAATACCCATGTGGAAATGGGAGCAAATTGCCATGGATGTCGTCATTGGTTTGAAAAGAACTCAAAATAGAAACGATACCATTTGGGTGATCATTGACCGTCTCACGAAGTCAGCGCACTTCCTAGCAATCAAGGAAACTGATAAGTTCTCACAACTTGCAGCTGTTTATCTAAAGGATGTGGTTTCTAGGCACGGGGTGCCAACCTCTATTATCTCTGAACGTGACCCGCGTTTCATATCCGATTTGTGGCAATCGATGCATAAATCATTCGGCTCACGTCTCGACATGAGTACTGCTTATCACCCACAGACGGATGATCAAAGTGAATGAACCATCTAGACACTTGAAGACATGCTGCGAGCATGTGTGATCGATTTTGGTAAAGGTTGGGAGAAACACTTGCCTTTGATAGAGTTCTCTTATAACAACAGTTACCATTCCAGCATCCAGGCAGCCCCGTTCGAAGCATTGTATGGACGAAAATGCCGTTCTCCTCTCTGTTGGGCTGAGGTGGGTGACAGCTAGATCACAGGTCCGAAACTTGTATTTGAAACTTCAGAGAAGATTGTCCAGATCAGAAATCGTATGGCGGCAGCACGTGACCGTCAGAAAATCTATGCTACAAGCGTAGGAAACCTTCGGAATTCACTGTAGGCGATTGCGTTATGTTGAAAGGCTCACCTTGGAAGGGTGTGGTGCGCTTTGGGAAGCGCGGCAAGCTTAATCCGAGTTATGTGGGGCCATTCAAAATTATGGAACGAATTGGCAAAGTGGCATACAAGCTCGAATTACCTGCCGAGTTGGGTAACGTTCATGATGTCTTTCATGTTTCGCAATTAAAGAAGTGTTTATCCGATGAAACACTTGTGGTACCACTCCAAGCGCTGAAAATCGAAGACAAATTGAAGTTTGTCGAAGAACCCATCGAAATTATGGACCGGGAAGTCAAGGTCCGTAAGCATAGTCGAATCCCGATCGTGAGAGTTCGTTGGAACTCAAGACGTGGACCGGAGTTCACGTGGGAACGCGAGGATCCGATGAAACTCAAGTATTCTCAACTATTCTGAACTGACCAATCTAATCCTGGCGCAACTGGTGAATCTCGGGACGAAATTTCTTTCAAGTTGGGGATGATGTGACAACCCGAGATCTCAAGGTCCTTTTTCTACGCATCACTTGTTTCACAATTCGTTTTACTTTGTATCATATGCACGATATATGAATGATTAAAGTATTGTTATGTTTGGTTGTTAAATGAAACTTAGGAGTTGTTTAATGTTTAGACATAGCACGCTCATGCTTCATAACCTTGGCAAATAACTAGGGTTCTTCGTCAACTTCATTTCTTGACGAAGAAGGTTCTTCGTCATCATCACTCTTGAGGAAGTATAGTTCTTCATCAAAGAGACTTCTTCGCTGGAAGGTTCTTCGCCAGCCCAGATCCCTTCGAAGCCCAAGAAGGGCCCGACTCACTTATTCGAGCATATTCATGCATAGGGTTTTATTATCTCACAAAACTCACCCTATTGCAAACCCTAGCGATCGACGGCAGCTCCTCACCCCTCATTCAAAACTCTCTAATCCTAAACACCATTGATTAATCTTACCTCAAGGTTAGTGTCTTGTTTTCGTTCATTGGATTAATACCCGACACGTGATTTCGTGTAGTGATGATTTTTATGAGTATTTAGGGTTGCATATTAGTAGAGATCTAGATGAATACTCCGTTGCAACAAACTGTATGGTTAATCTAGAAGTATAGTTGATGTTAATCGATGATCTAGAACTGTTGTACATAAACTGATGATGATTAGCGAATGTAGGTCAATTATTATTGTGATTTGGATGTGACATGAAAAACTAGGGTTTATATGATGTTGCGTGTTCATTGTGAATCATGGTGGTTCGATTCGATTAGGGAATGTGATTATTAAATTGTTAAATGATGATTAGGGTTATCGTAAATCATAGAATCTGATAAGTGATTTCGTTGTTGATGAACGATTGCAATTAAGGATTGTTTGAACGTGTATAAGAACGTGCTAAATTGTGTCATTTGATCTGCTAACTGTTGTTACGAGAGTAATGGGGAAATCACAGAAGGAAATCATGAAACTGTTGAGGTGCAACAATGAAAGACCCCCTCACGAAGAACCCAAGTTGACGAAGGACCTGATCCTTCGTCGACTGGCCCTTTGACGGATAACTGTGGTTCTTCGTCGCAACACTTCTAGACAAAGTACGGTTCTTCGTCGAGAGGATCTTTCGCCATGAGGACATCCCACGAAGAACTGGTTCTTCGTGGAGATGCTGCAAGTGAACAAACAAACAGAACCTTTTAAACAGTAAAGTTTCAAATAGTTTATGAGGTATAGAGGGTGATGAATGTTCATATTGATAATGTTTTTATTAATGCATATTAATAATATTAAATATGAACGAGGAACCTGGTTTGGCATGTGAGTAGCAAACTCACCTGTTAAGTGTTGTTATGTGTCATGCATGTGAGATGTGGACTTGTATGAGATTGAATCTTTGCTATGTGTTATACAGTGATCTTTGCGGTGAATGCAATCTGTGAAAATATTTGACTTAATTGATTACGAAACTAATATTATTGGTAAACACGGTAGGGTTTGGTTGACCAACTTGTAACGGGTAACTTAATATACCGAGCAAAACTAAGGTGATTTCATTTCTCTTGAGCATGCGTCCCGGTGGATGGGACAATCAAATGGGTATTCCTGAGAGGAATAAGTCTTTTGGGTAAAAACTGGGATGTTAGATAATACACTCATTTCCTATCACCTTAAGTCCCATCTTCTACCGAATAGTTACCTGAGAGGTAACGGGGTATTAGTTGATAGCGCTATTAGGCTTGGCAACCTCACACCGTACCTGAGAGGACGGGCGTGAACTAATGACCTTAATTAACGACCAATGCTTAGATAGGGGGCATTGGGGACAGGTAAACAATCTGGCGCCATCTTGTACAGTACTCGAGTTATTATCAACATCAATATTAAACTGAACTAAACACTTGGCAATTAACGTTTTCACAAAGCTATGAACTCACCAGCATTGTCTGATTCTCTTGTTGCATGCTCGCAGGTCGTTAGATTTTGGATATGGAACTTGCTGTCTGGAAGGGCTGGAGTGGTCATATGTCGAATTGATTGGATACACATGACATGCTTACTGTTTTTCATACATTTGGTTTTTGAAACATTTAAACAATGATTTACTTATTGCTTCCGCTGAACTTGTTGGATTTTATTATGCTTGTGTTGAAACACTTTTATTTATAAATCGCAACTTTATTTGAAACTTTGTTATGAGTTCAATGTGATTAGGGGCTAGATCCTGGTACGTCACACGCCTAGCGGGGTTTTCGCATGTGGTATTTTTGGGGTGTGACACACACTCTCTCTCTCTCTCTATATATATATACATATATAAATTTACTTTTGTTTAAGTTTTATAAAACAAATTCTAAAATGCATAACCTTTTATATAGTTTAATAACTAGTTGTTCATTAATTATTTATTTATAGAAATGGTTTTAAAATAAATAAGATAATAAAAACAAAAAGTGCGAAAGGTCATGGTCGAACCCGTGACCCCCGCCTTAACAAATTGAGTTTTAATCAATCCTTGAACAAATCAGAACTAAAATCAACCTAAAACCTGATAAAATTATTCAAATCCTGTGAAAAACATATCAGTTCGTTCGAGATTTTGTCAGGTCGCTTGAGTTGATCAGCCAGCTCGCACGAAGTTGTCTCCAGGTCGTGTGAAAAGACTCCCGTTCGCACGAATTGCTCCAAGTCGCACAAAGTGGATTCTAGTTCGCACGGTTTGATCAGTCAGACCACCAGTTCACACGGATTGAACTTTATTCAGGTCGCACTGTTTGAGATTAGTCCAGATCGTGTAAGTTAGATCTAGTTCGTACGAGTTGATAGTATCCAGTTCGTACGAGGTGGGTTAAGAACATTCAGGACGTTTGAAATCTTCCCAGTTCGTTTGAAAAGTCTGTGTTTGTGAAATCTCAATACCGAAACATGGACAACGAGTTTTATAACGCATTTTGCTACTGCCCCGGGTACTCCTGTTACCGTTGCTCAGAGTGTGACTATGGAAAATGAAACGGGAACGTTACAGAAACCTCCAAAGCTGATGCGCATTGAAGAATATTATAGTTGGAAAGAACGGTTCGAGAATTGGGTTCAAGCAAATCATCTAAGGTCTTGGGAGTGTATTGAAACTAAGTATGTTCGATCTCGTAATAATGTGGGAGTTGTTATGAATATTTCTGAATTTACGGAAAAAGAGAGAGAAATGTACAAGGCAGAAAAGATGATGATCAATTTACTTCAACAAGCTGTGAAAGAAGACATTTTCATATTACTTCAACATGATGATAGTGCACGTTCGATTTGGGAAGCACTTCGTACAAAATTCGAAGGAAGTACAGAGATGATCAAGAATAAAAAAATCATTATTAAAGAAAGAATTTGAATTGTTTTCAGGTTTGCAGGGTGAAACTACAAAGACTCTGATTGAGAGATATTGCCATCTGGTGCGTTCAATGTCTCGGTTGGATATCACTAAAGACCGAGAGGAATGGGTTGAAAAATTAGCCGATGCGTTACCTCAAAAAGAATGGGGTACATATCTTATGATTTTGAAGAATACCGGAGAGTATAATAGATTAACAATTGCTCAATTCATTGAAAAAATTGAAGGACAAGATCTTGAACAACAAAAGATCGCTAGAATGAACAATTCAAGTGGTCAACAAGATATCAAGTTGTACTTCAAAGGTAATGTTCAAAATGTTGAAGCAATTCCGAAGATCCAAACCGCTTTCAGCGCAAAAAACTCATCTGGATCACTCAATCAAAACTCAATCAACAACAGTGGATTTTCTTCATATCCGAGTGTTAATCCTAATGTTTCAACTTCAAACTATCTGTCTCAAAGCTCAAACAATGGTAATGGTCATGTGCTACAATGCAACATCACGTTGCATCTTCAGAATGGTCAGAATTTCTCTGAAGAAGTTGCTAAAGGTCATATGGCATTACTAGTTACCGTGTTAGAATCATATGAGAGTTTGGTTGCAGGAAGAATCGGAAATCCTATGTTAACAAAAGAGGATTACGATCAGATTGATGCTGAAGAATTGGAGCTAATGGATATTAAGTGGTGTTTTGCGAGCGTGTTGAGGAGAGCTGAAAAATTTAAGCAGATTACAAGAAGAGATGACTTACGTGATGCTAATGTTTCTACTTTAGGTTTTGATAAGTCTAAAGTTACTTGTTTTCGGTGCAGGGAAAAAGGACATTTCAAGAGGGAATGTACCAACCGAGAAGCAGGTGGAGCTCAGAATCCTTTCGGGAACAATGATTGTCATCGAAAAGCGATTTATCATCAGGTAGCTCAACAACCTTCATCTTCCAGAGCTAATTCGATTGAAGATGGAAAGAAGAAAGCTTATCTAGTTAATCAAGAAGATGAAAGATTGCCAGATGGATTTAGCTGGGACAAATATATTCCGGCTGAAAGTAACTCAAAGTTTAGAGCATTTATTGCACAGATCATTCAAGAGCCAGAATTGATGAAAGAATGGATGGATGTGTTTATAGCTGACGAGAAAAGTCAAGATGGAGAGTCTGATACTTCAGAAAAGACATCAGTGTTTGATTAATCATCAATTGATAGTAGTGATGATGATGAAGAAATTAAATAAATAAACATTGGTAAAACTCATCTATCTCCTGATGATGATGAAGAAATTAAACAAATAAACATTGGTAAAACTCATCTATCTCCTGAAAGTTTCAAATTTTATTTTGCAGATAAATTAGAGAAGCTAAAGGAGAGACGAGAAGCAAAAGAAAAAAAAGAGGTAAAGTGTGAGAATGTTGCTGAGGATGAGAAGAATGAACAGAGTAAAGAAGCTAAAGTGATTGAAAAGATTGTAGAGGTCACACAACCTTGTCTGAAATGTTTGGAACCATGTAAACATTGTGAAGAGAAAGATAAGAAGTATAGTGAGCTTGACGACATGAAAGAAAAATTATTGTTCGATGTTAAGTATGTGAAATAATCTTATGATGTGTTGAACAGAACAGTAAACCAGTTGGAAAAGACAAACTCAGAAAGAGAAGATGCTTTGACAATGATGAATGCAACAATGATGTCTAAGCAGAATGCCATCAATCATTATATTGAAGAGTGTGCAAAGTTAAAGCAGGAATTGGAGACTGAAAAGATTGAGAATGAAAGAATCAGACGATTGCTAATGGATTACTCAAGTTCGGATTATTTGATTGATAGAATCTATCCGACAGTTGCAGGTTTTGAGGCCTTTCAAGATAAAAAGTCGGAAGATACGGATACTGGTAAGAAACAAAGTGCAAATTATAAAAAGTGTCCGCCTCCGATCTGGGAAGGATATTCTCCCAGAAAACCAAATTCGGAACAAGTCAAAAAGGCAGTCAATATAAAGTTAGAGTCCGAAACAACTGATGAGCTACCAGGCAACATTGAAGTCATATTCACATCGTCTGACACTGATCACGAGTCTGAGTTAATAAAGAAAGTGGTCGATCAGGTGTTGGATAAGGATGAGGAGTCAGAGTCAAAGTCTGAATCTGAATCTGAAAGTTCAAGTTCATCAGTCAACAGTTCGAAATCATCAGTCAAAAGGGTTTACAATAAAGATTTTCTGATATCAAAAAATAATTTGAATGACGAAACATTCAAAGTAGCATATACTTTGAATGATTCAGACAAATTATATTCTGATGAAGAATTTCCAATTAAAAATGTGAAAGTTGAAAATATTAACACAGTTTTTAAATTGATAAGAATAAAGTTTTCAGAAATAAAAGATAAAATGGGTTTTTCAAAACCTAAATATACTTCTAGAGTTCAACAACGTTTAAACAAAAAGAAAGGTTTTGGTCCATGTCATCAAAAGAAACCGAATCATAAAAGCAATTTCAAAAAGAAGGGGTTGGGTTTTGATGTTGAAAATAATCAAAATATTAAAGATTTTAAATCAAAAACTGTATTTGTTTCAGGAGCAAGTTCTGAAGAAGAGAAAAAGAGCTCATTCTGGAAGCAACCGAACAAAGCGTTTCTTGCAGAAAAACAGAAAAATGAGAAGAATGAAGCTAATCAGAAAAATGAGACAAGAACCTGTTACCGATGCAAAACAGTTGGTCACATCGCCTGGAACTGTCCAAAGGCAACCAACACACAACAGGGAGTGTCTTCTAAACTCAAAGAAAAAATTGTTGATGAAAATAAACCACCAACGGACAAATTCAAAGTGTTTAAAAATTCTACATATGAAGTTGGTGAATGTTCTAAAAGGTTTTAAAAAAGAAGGGTGAATCTTAACAATCAAACGTGGGTTGTTAAGAAATCAGATGTTAAATCTGGCGATGAGTTTGTTTCTTCAGAAATAAAGGAGCTACTTTCTGGCGATGATTCTGACTCGTCAAAGTCAGAGGAGCCACAAGTTGAGCTAAAAAGAGAAAATTCAGTTCCACCATTGGATGATGTCAACTTTCCACCATTGCAGACTGAAAATTTTAAACAAAAAGTTGGAAAAGTAGAGATTTCGAATCAGTCGATGGTAAGGAAAAAGGGGTAAAAGAATTTTATGAAGCAAAAAGGAATGTTCAAAGACCTAGTGAAATTGAACAGGTTACACCCAAAGCTGGTCAGGCTTGGGTGTCTGTATTCCATGCTTAAAAATCCTGACTTGCCGGAGCTCCCAAGTTGGTAATCGTGGAGCATGAATCTGCATCATTCTTGAAAATTAGTTTTGTTGATTTAACTGTTATACAAGTGGTAATTTGAAAACAATGTGATGAAACCCCATGTTTGTGAAATGACAAACTAACTAATTTATCGGAAAAACCATTTGATTAAAACAAACTTAAGTGTTTTGAAATCATAATGTGAAAATAGTTTGTTGTCAGGGGGAGTTCTGATTGTTTATGCCAAGAGGATGGCGAATTGAAGCAATTCACATCAGTTTGTCATTTTATTTGTACAGTTTATTGCTTTCATTTTCAAATTTTCCCGGAAAATCAAAAATTGAAACATATTTTTGATTTTAGGGGGAGTAAAATATTTAGAAATTTTGAAAATTTGAAAAATCCAAAAACAAGATAAAATCTAAAAACTAAAAACATCGAAAAATAAAAAAATGAGTTTTGTTGTGAAAGAGAGGAAATGATAGTACATCAGTAGACAATCACAGTACGCTAAAGATTTGGAAAGTTAAAATGTGATAAACGGTCTCACTGATGATATGCTAGTAGGTTTTTACACGCTTAGTAGATTGTTTTCGAGATATAAACCTAAATATCAAATACTTACTTATTTTGTGGGGAACATCTCTCGGATATATAGGTAACCCCTGAAATCTTGTTTGAAGGGCTTTCTACTTCTGACATACTAGGTCTTTGTGCGTGATGATATCTTGGGTATTATACCAGGACTTCTGATTTTGCGGGAGCAATAGCCTAGTCCTCGTATAATACTTTGCACTACTTTAATCATAAAGCTCACCCTCAGCATAAAAAATGATGAAACATTGAAAAATGCTAATCATGTGCTGTTGAAGAAAAGATTCTCTAAAGGGAACACACCTAAAGTCGAGCCATCATCTCTCTGATTTTGCGGAAGCAATAGCCTGAGCTCTCATGGCCTCGCATTTACCCCTTACAGATATCATTAGTTTACATTCACCTGTAAGACTGAATATAGGAGTCTAGATACGAGAGTATATTCTGAGGTGGGACACGCGAATAAGTTAAGTCCATTAAAATACTAATCTCGTATCTCGAAACAATTGAACTTTGTGTGAAAATTTAAGTGGATCAGTATACTGACAATCGAAGTGAATCGTTTAAAACTTAAAGTGTTTAAAGCTCAACGGTGCTAGTGATTTGTCATAAACTGATATGATCCTCTTACACAAACTCACAAAATTATTGTCTGTAAATATTTCTTTACTGCTTTTCATTAGTGTGTTTTAGCATAAACTTTTGAAAAATCAAAAAGATTTTATTTCATTTTATTTTCGACAACTGATGTTGGAAAGCTGATGTTCAAAATTCCGAGTGCTAAACATGATGAACAGGGTTGGGAGAGTTTGTTTGAAATGAGAAATGTTTTTGAAATGATTAAATGGTTCATTAACTTGAAACCAAATCTGAATAATATCTACAAGTGGTTTCTAAAATTGTTAAATCTTAAAAATTCTGAAATTTATTGTTGGGTAGAGATTTGTCCAGATCCCTGTGTCTAAGCCTGAGCAGAGTTTGAGCCAGGGTACGATCCCGGAACAACTTAAGGGGGAGTCTGTTAGCAAAAGAGATAGAAGCTGCTGATGCTGATGAACTTAAGGAATCAAGAGACCTGATCAAAAGAATTAGAGAGAGAATAGAGTCAGGTTGAGATTCTGAGAAAGAGAAGAGAGAAGATTGATGAGGATGCTTACAGAGAAAGACATTTTGGAAAGAGCGAGAAAGATTGATCAAGACTGAAGATTCGTCATACTGAAGACTCGTACTGAAGACTCGTAAACATCCAAGGGGGAGTTTGTTGGTGCATATGTCTGTCGACTTCGTCTTGTATCGAGTCTTGTAACTAGATTGATAGTCCAAGACACGTAGTTTGAGAAAAACAGGAGACAGG
Source organism: Helianthus tuberosus (assembly GCA_030545235.1). NCBI lineage: Eukaryota > Viridiplantae > Streptophyta > Magnoliopsida > Asterales > Asteraceae > Helianthus > Helianthus tuberosus. The sequence continues at coordinate 674,797 of CM060387.1, forward strand.
CCAGAACCAGCCAGTCCAAACGAACTGACCAGTTCGTGCGAACTGGACTAGATCAGTTCGTACGAACTGGAGTGAATGGTTCATGCGAACTGGGCTTGTCTATATATATGAGGTCTTGGTTCATTCATTTGTAACAGTTGTGATTCCGGTAGCAAAGCTCTGCCGAAGTGTCTCCAGATCTGTAAACTGTTTCAACTCAATACAAGTGACAGTTAAAGTGATTCTATGTGCAAATCAAGCTGATACAACATCGATACGTCTGTTTTCGCCTTTCGTATTGATCTAGAACTCTTTTGAACATCTCGTTTGATCGATTCACCGATCCTACAACAACCCAGCAAACAACCACTTCACTAGCCCCTGACTTTATGAATAGAGTGATTCACGATTTGTTTTAAATAAAGTTACATGTTCAATCAAAACCAAAAATGTGAAAAATAAGGGGGGCGTTAGGTTCGACTCGCGACCTCCCATGTCACTGTGACTTAACCACAACCCTTCAACCATTGCACCACATACTTTGTTTTGTTATTTAAGGGAAACATATTATTTTAAGAGTGAATTGTAAATTTTGTCCTTTATCTATATATAGGGGTGTTCAAAAAACTCGTGGCTCGCAGCTCGCTCGAAACTCGCTCGAAAAAAGCTCGAAGAAAGCTCGGCTCGAAATTGGCTCGGTTGTAAATGAGTCAGCTCTGCTTGGCTCGGTTTGTAAACGAGCCGAGCTCAAGCTTGGCCTGCCTCGGCTCGTGAGCTCGTGAACTGGCTTGATAAGGTTTATATTTTTATTTTGTTGTTCCACATCGCTTAGAAAATAAAAACTAAGGGAGTATCTCCCCTATAAAAGAAGGTAAAGACAATGTACAAAGTGAATTAACTATTTATACTTGCATATTTAGCCATATGGTTAAATTAAATGACAATTATGGCCCTTAATCTATGAATAAATTCATTTTAAGGGCTTTTTAAGTAGTAAATTTTGCGGTTCTTTGTTAGTTCGACCTAGATCGAGCCGAGCTAGCTCGAACTCTAATCGAGTCGAGCTCGAGCTTCAAATCCCCACTCGATTTGAAATTCGAGTTCGAGCCGAGCTAGCTCGAATCAAGTTCGAGCCGAGCTCGAGCTGGGTCTAGCTCGGCTCGACTCGTTTACAGCCCTATCTATATACCTAATTTCAGGTGGTGTCCTTCGTGTTTAAAAGTAATGAGTTTTGTCCTTATTGTTTCAAAATCATACACGGTATGTCCTTTGGCAGTAACCTAGTTAATTTTTATTGTTAAATCAGTTTACAAAAGGGTAATTTAGTCTTTTTATCAAATTTTAAAAACATTTAAATAATAAAACAAAACTAAATTTAAAATATTAATTTTAATATATATATATGTATATATATATATATAGAAACACACTTTGCCTCATCCGTTTCTCTCTCTACCCAATCTCCATTGCCACAACCGGCCCTCTTTCTATCTCTCTCTTACTCCAGTTATCGTCTCCGGCGAGACACCACCGCATCTCCGGTCAAATCCATAACGGCAACCACAACGTCTTCGCCTCCTCCTCCTCCTAAGACAATCAGTTCATCACCAATGAACATTTAACTTAAGGCCGCCACCACATCTCCGGTCAGATCCATAACAACCACCATTAGTTAAGCGTAATCTAAGCCCCCTGCCACCGCCTCCGGTTAAATCCACAACAACCACCACCACATGGCGATAAATCGAAGCTTCAGTTGTTTGAAGAGATTCGCCATATTAAAGAGGCGTTTCTGATAATTTGTTTTGATTTTTGCTTTTGTTAATGGTGGATTTAGAATCTGCTAAGGAGTCTATAAATTGGATATTGGTAATTGACTTTTAGACTTTTTGTTCATTTGGTGGTTTGAGCTGATATGTGCAAAATGTAACATATAAATTACATCAAATGAGGCATAAAACTAACCCTTTTTAGTACTAATGTTGGAAAAAGTGTGTTTTTGTCTTCCTTTGGAATTTACAGGACCAAATGAGCTTACACGAACAAAGGGAACAAATATGCAGCAAAAACCAACATAAATACAAAGAAAAGAAATAAACGTGACATGCCTGACCCCTCGGCAGCATCCCCAAAGCAAAAACAAAGAAACAGAAGACTAACCACGGGGCCGTGCCCACTGGACACAGGGGCGTGGTCAGGTGTCTGCAGAAAAGACAAAGCTGTGGAAGCTTCTACGCCCACCACAGGGGCGTGCCCAGCTCAGCACGGGGCGTGGTCAACGCTAAGATACACAGAATCTTGCAAAATCTTGATAGTACAGATACGCTTATGCCCACGGGGCCGTGTGGGGCCCTCTGCTGACAAATGCATTTAATGAAAGAAGAGAAAAGGCTGGCCACGGGGGCGTGCCCACTGGACACAGGGCCATGGCCAAGGTTCTGTTCAGGCTATAAATAGGGGTGCTTGGCTCACTTCAAAGGCATCCCTTGGCAAACCACTACTCTCCCACTTTGCCACCACTCCACCACCACTACACCACCAACACCCACCACCATTATCTATCGTCCACCTTTAGAGTGTGAAGTAGTCTTGGGATCCAAGATTGATCGTAAGAGTTCTTGCCAATCAAAGGCCATGTTTGGCTAAGCCTCTTACATCACTTGGTGAAGACAAGTCTTTTATGTATTACTTTTAATTTTTAATCTTTCGGCACTTTTTATTTGGTTTTGTATTAATGACTTTAATAACTAGTTTCTTATATTGAAGGTGAATTTTCCTTATCATTTGTCCGTGGTGTCTTGGCATTACTTTAATGTCTATGTAAAGTAAAAGATTTACACCATTCATAACTCTACGGTCTATATAGAGATATGTTGGCTACCTGGTCGGGGGTTAAGGGAATGGTTTAGTAAGGTTCTTGCCTTGTTCAGTGTATAGATCCTGCAAGGACCTGGGTCAAGCTTACTAGGACCTCCTTCAATGCCCAATGGTATTGGATGGAGGGGTGCGAATGGCTTGATCCCCTCATATGTAAACTACTATTAATACATTAAACCGGCTACTTGGGATTGTATCCCTGCTGACTCAAACCACTTAGCCGAGGGTAACGTCACCTTCAAAACAGGGGCCTACCACTTTTCGCATTAATAACTTAAATAATTATCTTTCAATATTCCTACCCTTTGGGATTGTATCCTTGGTGACTCAAACCACTGGGTTGAGGGTAACGTCACCTTCAAAAGAGGGGCCTGTAACACCCCAATCGCGTAATACAACAACACGCGGCGGAAATATTAGGGAGTCACGTTACAAATTTCTCACAACTAGTGGTACTAAATTGTTTCAAGATTGTTAACATTGTTTTACAAAGAATATATGTAATTGTTTTTTCATTAAAGAAGTCTATGGCCCGGATGCAGTCATATGCGTTGCATGCTTGAATAATTGAAAACCTGAAACATATGTGAAAAACAGTCAGCATAAAAATGCCGGCGAGTACATAGGTTTTGTTAGCTCAATGGATCAAGAGTTCAAGTGTTGAAGTGGTTCCTAGTGTATCAGATACTATGTTAGTGTAACGAGACATAAGTCAAGGAATCGGATAGAATGAGGTATTGTAAACAAAATGAGTGTTGGAACTCATACGATATGGTTTAACAAGGCCTACATTCTGAATTGAAACCTATCCTAAGTGCTTTTGACCTGTTATGATCCGTTAAGGTAGTTTACGCTACTTTAACACGTCATTTGCGCGAAAGCGCATTCAGATGGTCTAACTAGCCCTATGATAAGTATTATATGCCCTAACATGTTTAATTATGTTGCATAATCAGTTTAGGTGTCAAAACTTTGGTTACATATGCTTAAAATGAAATTATGCGCAAAAGGGCATTTTGGTCATTTTCCTAAGGCATATAAACTACCCATCATACAACTAACTAAACGAAGTGACCATAAGGTATAACCTCGGAAGGTTATTCCCTATACAACTATGGTCACAATATATGTTTGGTCGGATCCTAATGATCGACCAAACGGGTCGGGTTCGAAAGTCTAAGCAGTTGTTTAGACCTTTTGACTTACGACCCTAAATAAGCACTAAACTAGAAGTGACGAGTTAAACGTGTTAAAACAGTTTAACTAAGTTAGAAAACTGTTTTGATATCAAAACAAAGTGTTTTGATACCCGAAAATAGTTTCATCGCAAAATGCACATAATCGTGCATTTTGACCGAAATTTTGACTCGTCACTTCGAATAGTCAACGTGGTAATCGGTAGGTATAGTCACAAGGGACTATAACCATCGTGATTATGCTCACGTTGCAAAGTTCAAACGAACTTTGTCTTGACCAAATCATGGTCAAAGCTGAAAGTCAAACGCTGTGTGACTTTCTTGCTTGAAATAAATAACCAAGCATGAAAGAACACTTACAAGAGTCCAAGCTTGGAAAGGAGACTAAGAAAACTCAGTTATGAGGCATCCAACAAGAGTGGTAGCCTCAAATCAGAGATAGAGTGAAAGAAAATGGAATGAGAAATGAGTTGAGCAAAGTGTCTTGCTATTTATAGCAATTGAGAAGGATTAAGATCATGACATGTGTATGGAGTGTTGCCCAAGGATTAATGGGATCATAACAAGTGTTAGGACCAGATTAAAAGTCTTGTTCATCACACAATTTGCCCACAAGAATAAAAAAACTAGGATTGAAAAACCAAGGCTGCTGCTGAATTTAAACTTTCTATCACTGGTGTCTCTCGCCCCCCGCTAGAGACCAAAATATTAGAAATGTCAGAAATGGTCCCTGCAGCCTCTAAACTTGTTTTTTGACGCGTTTAACCCCCGTTAACCCAATTTTGAGGCTTTATAAGGATGTTAAAGCACAGGGAACTTGAAATATGCTTGGAAATATCATGGATGTCGGTTCGTTCGGTCGTACAGTCGTGTTTTGCGGTTAATTACGACAGAAGTCGTAACGAACGCGAAAACGATCCAAATTGCGCGACAAATGGTATTTTTTCATTCCTATCACTAAATGCAAACTTTCACAGTTTTTGGATGTCCAGATATGGTCAGAACGCAAGATATGCACGTAAATACAAACTTTCACAGTTTTTGACGCTTTTAGTCCCTAAGATCAAATAAGCGCATTTTCGCATACCGAACCCATCAAAACTTATTTCTAAGCTATGTTAAGGGTATTTAGGGTATGTTTGGCTTATGATCTTGTTCCAGAGTGTTCGTCGCTATACGAATCGGCAGACTTTTGCAGTTTGTCGCAAATAGTCCATGTGACCGAATATTCTTGTTTTTGTCGTCCCTAACCCTTCAAAGCTTATTTCTAAGTTATGTAAAGGGTATTTAGGGTACGTGTAGCTTATTTCCTCGTCTTGGTGTGTACGTTGCATTAAATAGATTACGTTAAGCATCGGTTATCAAATTGCTTTCAAAGAAAAAAAATTGAAAGCCCGAAATTTTGCACAAGGGTTACAGTCTCCCCTACTTTAGGAAATTTTGTCCCGAAATTTATTCGAAGGAGACCATAGAGTGTAACTGAAATGTCTGAAAGATAAGCAAATTGCTAGATCCCAAAGATGCGGAGCATCGTTTGGTGTTGGAAATTTTGGGGGATTCAAAATGTGATTTGGGATATTCAAAGTATCTCAAGGTATTCAAACCTTTGAAACTTGTGAATCTTTAAAAGTGTCAACCAGTGTTCAAAAATTGTTTGGCATGGCACTATGTTATACTAAGCTCTTAGTGTAAATCCTAGCAAATAAAGGGGTGTACATTTAAGCCTTGTCCATACGTACATGGTTTCTAACATCCCACGAGGTACATCCCATGTACCATGAGCATCTCATGCATAGGAGACGAGTCAATATACCTATGGCATCAAGATCGTCACCTTTAACACCATAATATACTCTCGGTCGGCTCGTTTTGAGTTAATGAATGTACTCGTCATCGTCCATTGCAAATAATCACACTAATAACAAATAATCACATAATGGTCCAAGATAAAATAAAATCACCAAGTAACCTTAGTAACGTTCTGAAGGATAACAAAATAAGAACACTTATATATAGGAAGTACCATCGGTGTATCCAGCATGTTCTTATCGCATCATACTCCTCTCGTTACCTTAATCACCCTAGATTTTATGCCACCATACTTAACAAGGCTTACTATGATTCTCATGCGTCGAACCTCATAATTAAGTGTGCACCCATAATTACTCGTTTCGTCGCATGGTCCACATAGCTCCTCTTGTTAAGAGAGGATAAACAAATAATAGGGTCGAACTATCATCTAAATTAAATAAACATCATCACAACACAGCATTTGTCAAATCGAATTGGGTCTCATACTAGCAATGATAACACTACTTGGTTTGCATACTACAAATTTAGTAGTAGGTATTTCATTCTAGTACAAATGTTAATACATGTTTCATTCTAACCAAACTGGTAGAATGCAACATATATTAAGCATGTATTGTCAAAATAATGTAAGCGTATCGAAAAAAATGTTTTCAAATCATATGCTACGTATGCTAAGTCAACATACTAAGCAAAATGTATTTGAAAATCGTATACTAAGTATGCTTGGTCAACATACGAAGTAAAATGTATTTGTAATCATGTACTATACATACTAGATAAACAAATCCTGTATGTAATGTCATGATCACAAAATAGTAGTAACTTGCACATAGTATTTGTAGCGATTGTGTTGCCAAATTCGTATGGATGCACTAGAGTGCAATCATAGTATGCTAAATTACAAGATTTAGTTCCTAAAGAACGGAATCCTCGAAGTCGGCTTGTAGTTGTAATCACACATAGTGCAATCACATTGGAATTTGTAATTAGAAAACAAATAACAAGGATAAAGATAAACTTCTTGAAATTTATATTGTCATTACAAACATAGTTGAAATATGTACATTGTTTTTGAAAAAAAAAACAGAACATGTAGAGGTTCAAACGATCATAAGTGCTTGATCTTGAGCCTCATTGACGTTGAACACTCGTCCATTAGCATTGGCAAGCTTAGGACAATTTCGCTTGAAATGATTTAAATCACCACAACTGAAACATGCTCGAGGGCGAGTTTGAGTAGGGGCTGCTCGGTTCTGGACATGACAGGTCACAGCTAGATGTCCAAATAGACCACATATTGTACACTGGTGGCAAGGAGAATTTGTTGCATGATGATAGTTGCAATGATTGCACCTAGGTTGCTTTCCACGATAGAATCCCTTAAAGGGTACTGAGTTTAGTGGAATTGGTGCAGGAATTGCAAAATTCTTTGAAGTCTTACGCTTCTTAGAATTTTTAGAAGACTCAGCCTTTGTCTCCTTTGAATTCTCCTTAGTAGTTTCAATGTTTCGTTTCTCGTCTCCCGTTCGAAAAAGTTTCCCTTTTCTAACATGGGAGTCGGTTAGGGTAGCTTCTAATTCCTTAGCCTCCCTAAGTGTTGTAGGTTTGCTACCAGTGACAATGTCTTGGATAGGATCAGGTAGGAAATCAATGTATTTCTCAATGGCTCGATCTAAAGGTGTGACCATAGTGGGGCAAAGTAGGCTTAACTGTTCAAATCGGTCAGTGTAGGCACGGTTTTCCCCACTATCTTGTTTTAGATAATAGAATTCATTTTCAAGTGCCCTTATTTCGCTTCGTGGGCAGAATTCTTTCTTCATAAGATTCTTAAATTCTTCCCACATTTGTGACATCGCTATATCGGCACCTCGGTCCCTCATGATACCGTTCCACCAAGTGAGTGTTTTCCTTTGAAAGACATTCGAGGCGGACTCCACCTCGCGTTCACTGGGACATTGAACGTGGCAGAATGTGCTTTCTATACTCTCAAACCATTGTAGGAGCGCAGTTGCTCCTTCAGACCCATTAAACCTGAGTGGTTTAGCCGAGTTGAATTGTTTATAGTTACATGGCGATATAACATTTGTTGTTATTTTGGATTTGGTTGGCTTGGGTCACAATGCCTGGGAGTAAAACAGCTAGATGTTGAGAAATCCTTGCTGCCATTTCAGCATTCCAAGTGATATCGCGGTGGGGAGGCATCCTGAAGATATAGCTGTAGTGAAAATTAAATAAGTGAGATTTATCAATTTATAATAAGTTTGAATCATCATAGTGAATTTGAAAATCTCAACTTTAGTAAAAATTTTGTTCAAAAGTCTTGTTCTTGTACTTAGAAAATATAGTGTTGTAGTTTTTGTTTTGAAACAAGGATTGTTTGAGAATAAGCTTTGTAGTATTTTTGGATAAGAGAATACAAACCAAGCTAATGGTTTGTGTTATAAATTCCTTACCTTTTAAAATTTATTTATTTTTAGGATAAAATGTTTTAAATTAAAAATTTTAAAATAAAGAAACTTTATGTTTAAAATTTTTGAAAATTCACATCCAATTGGTAAAAATTTTGAAAGACAAAAGGTAGTGTTTTGAAAATAAAATAAGAATACATAGTGTCGTGAAACGAATTGAAATTTATTTCAGTTGTCTCGAATCAAACATATCAACGAAGGTAATATGATGGAATAGTATTGCAAAAGGGAAATTTGTTTCGATTGTTGTGAATAGCAAACATATTACCGAGGGTAATATGGATGAGTAGTGTCATAAGGGTTGTAGTGTCTAGAAGTTGTTCGACATGGTCAAGATGGATAGGTTTTTACAATGTTTTGCGAAGACATGCTTTAGCCTATAAGTGGACACTCACCCTAAGAGTTCCCAGGTAAGAGTGACTGGTCCGATAATGCGGATTTGTATGAACACTCTAGCCATAGACAGAAAACTCGCGGTACATGCATCCACCCTTCCAGATTGCATGTGTTCACATTATTAAAACCTAATATTTTGGTGAAAAATGTTTGAGGGAAAACATTTAAGAAATCTTTTGATACAAATTGTTTGAGATAAACATGTTGTGAAATATTTTGAAAAAAACGTTTAAGAAAACATTTTGAGAAATATTTCAATGAAAATGTTTTGAGGAAAACATTTTGAGGAATACCTTAAGGCATAAAGCCTAAAGGTTTTAGGATAAATCATCTAAGGTTAGATGATTTGTAAATCATAGAGTAGTTGTGGCACGAATAAGGAGGAGGATTTAGGTTAGAGTTCCTAAGTCTACTCATGTTTGGGTCCCTAAGGAGGTTATAGACTAGGTTAAAGGCATACTAATAACCTAATTCCCTATAACCAGTGCTCTGATACCAATCTGTAACACCCTAATCGCATAATACAACAACACGCAGCGGAAATATTGGGGAGTCACGTTACAAATTGCTCACAACTACTGGTACTAATTGCTTCAATATTGTTAACATTGTTTTATAAAGAATACATGGAATTGTCTTTTGATTAAAGAAGACTAAGGCCCGGATGCAGTCCTATGCGTTGCATGCTTGAATAATTGAAAACCTGAAACATATGTGAAAAACAGTCAGAATAAAAATGTCGGCGAGTACATAGGTTTTGTTAGCCAAATAAATGGCAAAAAGTTTGGTATTGCAATACTTTGACAACTACGAGAGTTGTCGATTGAAAATAAATCTTGAAGCCAGAGAATGGCAAAAGTTTAGTATTGCAATACATAATCTTGATAGTGAAAACTTGTGGCAAACAGTTTTGCATATGACAATATGATTATTACTAAGTAATTTTTATGCCATTGAAATTGTACATTGTAATCTCGTTGAATTCGTCATAAAACTTGTAAATTTGTTATTAAAAATTCAATCAAGAATTAATAATAACTGTTTTGAAATCTGTCAAACCTGTGTGAGTATTATATAAATCAAGTCAATGATTTATAGTAATACTTTAGATATCCTTCTAAGAATCTAACATATGAAGATATGGAAGATTCTAAAAGGATTTGGATACTTGAACATTAAATCAATCGTACACAAAATCCTAAAGTGATTCGGATAATGCTACAAGAGTAATAAAATAAGAACACTTATATATAGGAAGTACCAGCGGCGTATCCACCATGTTCTTATTTTATTACACCCGTTTCGTTATTTGACTCACAACTACCACATAAACACATAAATCGTCAACTTGTCACCAACTTGTAATAACGCATTAAAGTACCCAACGAATCCAAACAAGGACTCCAATATTAGTACTTTAAACATCCCATGTATGTCTAGCTATTAAGATAGATAAATACTACAGGGATCCGGTTCTCGTCACATTGTCTAGTCACATACGCATTAAAGTACACAATGAATCCAAACAAGGACTTCAATATTAGTACTTTAAACATCCTACAAGAATCAATCTATGAAGATAGATAGATGCTACAAGGATTTAGTTAACCATTGTGTTTGCAAAATTGGAATAATAATACACATAAAATCACTTAGTAAACACATATATGCCATACATTGGAAAAAACAAATTGGTTACACATATGAATCACCCCAAAATAATTAAAAGCGGTAAAATAGGGGAACTATGTCCTCACTTGGGATTGTGTACAGGTCTTGTTCAAATGGTACAACAAGGCTCAACAGATCAAGAGTTCAAGTGTTGAAGTGGTTCCTAGTGTATCGGATACTATGTTAGTGTAACGGGACATAAGTCGAGGAATCGAATAGAATGAGGTATTGTAAACAAAATGAGTTTTGGAACTCATACGATATGGTTTAACAAGGCCTACATTCTGAATTAAAACCTATCCTAAGTGCTTTTGACCCGTTATGACCCGTTAAGGTAGTTTACGCTACTTTAACGCGTCATTTGGGTGAAAGCGCATTCGGATGGTCTAACTAGCCCTATGATAAGTATTATATGTCCTAACATGTTTAATTATGTTGCATAATCAGTTTAGATGTCAAAACTTTGGTTACATATGCTTAAAATGAAATTATGCGCAAAAAGGGCATTTTGGTCATTTTCCTAAGGCATATAAACTACCTAACATACAACTAACTAAACGAAGTGACCATAAGGTATAACCTCGGAAGGTTATTCCCTATACAACTATGGTCACAATATATGTTTGGTCGGATCCTAATGATCGACCAAACGGGTCGGGTTCGAAAGTCTAAGCGGTTGTTTAGATCGTTTGACTTACGACCCTAAATAAGCACTAAACTAGAAGTGACGAGTTAAAAGTGTTAAAACATGTTTAACTAAGTTAGAAAACTTTTTTGATATCAAAACAAAGTGTTTTGATACCTGAAAATAGTTTCGTCGCAAAATGCACATAATCGTGCATTTTGACCGAAACTTTGACTCATCACTTCGAATAGTCAACGTGGTAATCAATAGATATAGTCACAAGGGACTATAACCATCGTGATTACGTTCACGTTGCAAAGTTCAAACGAACTTTGTCTTGACCAAATCATGGTCAAAGCTGAAAGTCAAACACTGTTTGACTTTCTTGCTTGAAATAAATAACCAAGCATGAAAGAACACTTACAAGAGTCCAAGCTTGGAAAGGAGACTAAGAAAACTCAGTTATGAGGCATCCAACAAGAGTGGTAGCCTCAAATCAGAGATAGAGTGAAAGAAAATGGAATGAGCAATGAGTTGAGCAAAATGTCTTGCTATTTATAGCAATTGAGAAGGATTAAGATCATGACATGTGTATGGAGTGTTACCCAAGGATTAATAGGATCATAACAAGTGTTAGGACCAGATTAAAAATCTTGTTCATCACACAAGTTTCCCACAAGAATAAAAAAACTAGGATTGAAAAACCAAGGCTGTTGCTGAATTTAAACTTTCTGTCACTGGTGTCTCTCGCGCGCCGTGAGAAACTTAGGCTTGTCTCTCGCCCCCCGCCAGAGACCAAAATTGTAAAACCCGTGTGGATCTTTCAATGATATCAAACAATAACTCGTGTAAGTGCGGAAATCAAACACAAGCGGATTCAAGAACAAATATAACCGAAACACTAAAAACAATTAAAACAAACCAAGATATCTTGCATTCATTGATTGAAGGTGACGGATACAGACACACAATGAGTTTCGGCTGGCCTCTCTTGTTCGCAACTAACTGATCAACCTCAACACAATGGTTGAGGTTTGCTTAAATACTAAAACACATGGACTACTAAACTAGGCCCATTCGAAACCAGCCAAACTATCCCAACCCATACATATCGACCCAAAATAACTAGTTAAACAATTACAAAATCAACCCTTTAACTATGTAATCCTCTATGCATAAACCTTCAGGTTCCAACAATCTCCCCCTAGGTTTATGCATGGAGGTTCTTCTAACTCCGACTGTCATGATCACCACTCGCACTATCTTTGTAACCACCAAAACCCTTTCGATTGATATGCAGAACAGAAGCAACAGCAGCAGTCCAACCCTTTGCTATTTCTTCATATTTTTCAGTAGCTCTAATCTGATTACGAGCTAATACTTCCAAGTCTTCATAAGCAAGATTCAACAAATCAATTTGATCCACCAAGCGAAAACTAACATCATCATCACACACAATCACTGCCTGCCCCAGACGCTCATCATAAGCCCAAAAATGTAAAGTCTTCAGAGCACCTTTTGGGATCTTTTTCACCAACGGAATCATCTTTTCTTTGTCAGTTACAGGCCAGTTCACAATCTTCATACGCTTGTTTGTGTATGGATCCCTAATGCCTTTAACTGGTTTAACAAAGGATTCTGCTGTGCGCATCGAAGGAAAGTTACGAAGAACTTCCCTCTGCAATCTCTCAAAAAACCTATATCCAGGACCTCCAGGCTTATCATCTACATAAGGTGCTTTAGACAAATTCGTCAAATCAACCTTAGTGAAAGACTGAAACTGGCATGGATTTTTATACCACTCAACAGGACCAACTTTTCTCTTTATCCACCATCTTTTGCGATCATGGTCAAATCCCCAGCTAACCACACCAGAATGATTTCCAACTTTATCATAGAGAGTTTCACCAACATCCATTAAATGGTGAGTTGCATGAGCATCATCATCATCTGGATTTAAATTCTTGTTCTTCAAAATTACAAACTCCTTTTTCTTTTTAATTCTTTTAGCCTTCTCTTTGTCTGCCATTGGATCAGTAACTCTTTTGAAGTATTGTTCCATAGCAGCACTTCTCTCAGCATCATCCTTATCGAAGGCTTTTCTTCTGTTTTCAACGTCAGTCGGATCAGAAAACTCTTGTCCAAACTTCTTTTCCAACTTTCCATGTAAATCATAAACCATATTGAACAACAAACCAACATCTCCTTGAAGCTGTTAAATCTGTTGATCTTTCTTCACTATAGTATCTTCAAGTTGGATAATCTTTGCATCTTTGTGAATTGAATCTTGCTCAAGAACAACCAGTCGTTTCTTCATCTCCCTCATGCTAATAAACTCATCATCATCACTTGAGTCATCATCAAATGGCATCCTCAACGGTTCTTCAGGTCTCTTACCGCTTGAACTACTAGGTAAATGATGAACAACTCTAGAAGGACCTGCAGATTCAGAAATACCAAGTGGCATAGTATCAATAACAGAATCAGTATCAACAGTTGTAACTTGAACATCAGCAGTGGTGGTATCCTCATCATTTCTTTGAGTGTCAGCATCAAACTCAAAGATATCTTCAGTAGTGGTGGTGGTATTAGTGACACTTTTTCTCAAAATCGAAGTCATACAAACCATCATCATCTTCAGCAATATTCATGGATTGATCTTTGTTTTGCTCAACATACATTCCGAGTCGAGGATCCCTCCTTTTCCGCTTCAATGGCAGGGAATCAGGATCCTTTGGGTTCTCACTAGGCTCTTCACTTGATACTGAAAGATCAGAAGGAGGATTTCCCATCTTATCAGTTATAGACTTTAACAGCAAAGCCAAATTTTCAGCAGAAATCACAGGTGGAACAACAGAAACAGCAGTATCAGCTTCAGCTTTAGGGGGAAGCTCTTCATCTTCTCCAGAATCACACATAATCTCAATGCCTTCATCGTCAGAGTTGATTGTTAAAATCTCTGTCTCAGGCTCATCTTCAATATCCCTTTGAATGTCATGTTCTTCAGCAACTATAGCATTTGCAGGTGCATTGATTGGCACATCATTCACTGGAACAGGTTGCACTATTACTGGATTAGCAGCTACATCTTCAGTCTCTGCAAATTGACCAAATTTCTCTAACGGAATTAAACCTTCAAATTTCTTTTCAGTACCCTTCTTTGGAGTGAGAGCACCAAAACAAGCTGGACCCATGGGCTTCAGCTCCAATGTGTTTCCAGATCTCTCCAACTCTGGATAGCAAGCATTAAAAATCATTTGCAAGAACCTTGGATACATAAGAAACTTGTATTTTCTGACTCCAAACACATTTCTCTTCATCGCTTCCAAAATATACTTTGAATAATTGAAAGGCTCGTTCGTTATCACACAAACAAGAGCAGCAGACTGTGTGATATTTAATTGATCTGTACCTCCTTTATTTTCTGTCATACACAACATAAACATGTGCACCAAAAGACGCCAATAAGGATGCACAAATTTCTTTACCAGAGGCGGATACTTTCCTTCGTAACTCAATCGAGGTAAAATTTCTTCCACAGTTCCAACTGGAAGCTCTATGGAGTCCGTTTCTTGATCATTGAACTGCAACACTTCTCGAATCATCTGCTCTGTCACAGTGACAACCTTCTTTTGAATGTCAGCAACAATAACTCCTTTTCCTTCAACAACTTCAATCCTTGCACTTTTCCAAAATTCTTGAATGAGACTTTCGTAAACAACTGGATTTTCTCGTAATGCGTGAACAATTCTACAACTGTTGAGACCCTTGATCAATGAAGTGTACATCTTCTTGTGTTTCTTCGGAGGTGGTGCCAAGTACCCTACTTGATTGTGTGTAGAAATGAATTTCAAATCCATATTCTGCATAAAGAGAAAATGTATTAGAAACATTTACAGTTATATATTTGTATGAAACTTTCAAATCATAAAGTTAACAATCAGAACAGGTCAACAGCATCATGACTCAGATAATAAAATTTTGACTCGAGACTGTTAATTTTGACTCTAGACCATGAGTCGAGACCATGAGTTCTCGATTCGAGACCATGAGTCATTGAGTCGAGACCATGAGTCGAGACTATGAGTTCTCAAGTCGAGACCATGAGTCGAAACCTTGAAGTCTCGAGTCGAGACCATGAGATTACGACTCGTAACCACCAGTCTCGAGTCCTTATGTGTTATCTGAGTCGAGACCCCCACAAACAACTTCATCTTCTCAGCTTTTTGGATCAAAATCCCAAAACACCCTATGATTTATTTGAAGACCAAGATATATTCAAAACTAGGGTTCTAGTTCATCTTCAAAACTTCATATAACCAGCATCAAATCTTCAAACTTCCTGCAATAACTTCAAAAGAAACATCAAAATACCTTTAAAAATCGATGAATCGAGACCGGAAAACAAGTTTGATGAATCGAGACCGGAAAACGCGTCGGAAACAGTAAAAAAACTTGCCGGAATTTTGAGAGAGAATATCAGTAGGTCTCGAGTGAGAAATGAGGTCTCGACTCGAGACCTGTCTTATATACCTCATCCCAAATGTGAACTTGGCCATTTATACTTTGGGCCGAGACCAATTGTTGGGCTAAGACTGATATTTAAGGATTTTTTAATTAAATCACTTAATTCATTTATGAAACATATCCTTTAAATATCATATATAATTTCAATATCCCACTTAACCTTCTGAGCACATTCCATGAATGCAAAAACCTAAAATAAAAATAAATAATAGAAACTATTATTTACAAAAATAAAATAGGAAATTAACAAAATTGCTCAGGGATCAAATCACGAGGTTTCGGGCTTGACTTCACTTATCAACACTGATCTACTACCGAATGATCTAGACGATTGCCAGTATATTTGTCCATCTAAACTCACCTCCCTAGACCTTTTCCATATAACTGCCTGTAACAAATTTTATCATGTTTTGATTTCTTAACAATGAACACCCAAACAAATACTAATCAAATCCCGGAGTTATACAGCACACTCTATCATGCAAGTAGCTTCCCTACCACATATTTCACAAGTCCAATCCAGATCTCTGAAATCTTAACTGGGAATAGATTGAGAAGAGAACATAATAGATCTTAAGCAGAGATGGTATAATATACAGATCAAATGAGTTTTTCTCAATTTGATATAGGTTTCTTGGGTTTTTTTTTGGGCACTTGAGGGCCTCTTTCGGGTGTATAATTGATCTACAGAGCGACAACGTACAGCTAGGTCAGCATGTATCTGGATGCAGCAGAAGCTGGCGTTGCCTAGCACCTCCAGGTCAGCATATATCTGGATGCAGCAGAGGAGATACACGACTTTTTCAGAGAAGATTTCAGAGTCAGACCAAAATTGTGTGTATCGGGTCAACATACAGACATTCAAATAGACATGAGCTAATTCCAAGTGATTTCCTTTTCTGAGGTCATGTACAATTTTAGTTCTGAACAAAACAGTCAATGTTTCCAGTCTTAAGGATAGAGCCTACCAACACATCATACTAGAGTCAAACTATTTCGATACTGGTCTTACATGAGTCAGCCCTTGACCACAATGTGAAAATTCATTTCATTTCCCAGTCATGCAATGCCTCTTTTTGTATTTTTTAATTTTTTAATGTTTTTGTATTTTTCATAATTTTCTCCCCCTAAATTTAAGCATAAATAAAAAACTACCTAAGAATAGAAAACTTTATGAACAAATTTACCTACGAAATAAAACAAAAACATGCTCAGTCAGTAAAGCGAATCATTTTCAGAAAATCCACAAGCACTTGAAATTTCGAACTGCTGACAGGTTTTGTGAACAAATCGGCAGCATTTGCATCTGTGTCGATTTGCTCAAGTTTGATAAGACCTCTATCAAAACAGTCTCGTATAAAATGAACTTTAATATCAATGTGCTTGGTTTTTGAGTGGAAAACAGGATTTTTCACAATTTGTATGGCATCATCATTATCACAGTATATGGTAGTCTTAAGATAAGTCAAACCGTAGTCCTGCAATTGATGTTGCATCCACACCACTTGAGAGCAAGACGCCGAAGCTGCAACATATTCTGCTTCAGCTGTGGAAATAGCTACCGTTTGTTGCTTCTTGCATTGCCAAGAAATGAGCCTGTCACCCAAAAATTGACATCCAGCAGAGGTGGATTTCCTGTCCTTGTCAGTGCCTCCAAAATTACTGTCAGAAAACGCAAACATGTCAAAATTCGAATCCCTCGGATACCACAGACCAAACCTGGGTCGGCCTTTAAGGTACCGAAAGATTCGTTTAACAACAGTAAGATGAGAAGTTTTAGGATTAGCCTGATATCGTGCGCAATTGCAGACAGCAAACATAATGTCAGGACGACTAGCCGTCAGATACATCAACGATCCAATCATAGACCTATAAAGTCGTTGATCAACAGAGGATCCTTCAGCATCTTCAGTTAACAACGGTCTTTCCGCCATTGGAGTTTCTGCCGGTTTAGCGTCAGTGAACTTGAATTTCTTCAGCACATCGTCCACATATTTCCCTTGATGAATTAGAATGCCCCGTGAATCTTGTTTAACTTGTAAACCCAAAAATAATGTCATTTCACCGAGTGCACTCATCTCGAACTTCTTTTGCATAACTCTCTCAAAATCTTTGCAAAGCTCCTCACTTGTAGACCCAAAGATAATATCATCGACATAAATTTGAACCAAGATTTGATCCTTGCCCACTCTTTTGATAAACAGAGTCTGATCTATTGTGCCTCGTGTGTATCCATGAGCCAGAAGATGTTCTGTCAGAGTAGCATACCAAGCCCTAGGTGCTTGATGCAACCCATATAATGCCTTGTCAAGCTTGTAGGCATATTCTGGATGGTCTGGATGAATAAAACCCGGCGGTTGCTCAACAAAAATTTCTTCCTTCACTTCTCTGTACAAAAATGCCGTTTTGACATCCATCTGGTAAACAGTGAATCCCATGAAGGATGCGTATGCTAAGAAAATCCGGATTGCTTCAAGTCGAGCAACAGGGGCATAGACTTCATCATAATCCAGTCCCTCTATCTGGCTGAATCCTTGGACCACTAATCGTGCTTTATTTTGAACAATAACTCCTTCAGAATCTTGCTTGTTTCTGAAAACCCAGCAAGTTCCAAGCTTGCGTTTTCCTTTTGGCAACTCCACAAGTTTCCATACTCCTAGCTTCTCGAACTGGTTTAGCTCTTCGTGCATAGCATCAACCCAGCCTGGTTCCTGCAATGCTACATCAATGGTTTTAGGTTCAATTTGAGAAATGTAGCTAGAATATAAGCACAAATTAATGGTTCCTGATTGGCTTCTGGTCTGAACTCCTGCATTCACGGGACCTATCACATTCTTAATAGGATGATTTCTTTGAACACTTGTTGGAATGGCAAATTCAGGTATCGTCTCGTCTAGAGATGTGTGTATGTTGCTTGACTCCCCCTCATTAGGTGCTACCGGACTGTGACTCACAGAAGTGGTAACAATACATTCTTCAGGAATAGGATCAGCGAACAGTTCTGACCCAGCTGCATTAGTTGAAATTCCACTGGATTGTGCACCTTCAGGAGATTGATGAGACGTTTGTTGAGGCAAAGGATGCTGTGTAAAAACCATTCCTGGCGGGTCAATGGTATGATGTCTGAAGCACCCTTCTGCCTATTCTTCTTCCTCAGTATCACCATAAGACAGTGGCTGCTTTGGCGTAGACACACCTGCATCCGAAGAAACACTTGACAAAATGTTAAATGATTTAAACAAATTTGCATAATCATATAACCAATCTGGTCCAACTCTAGCATCCGTAGTATTTTCTTCGAGCCATTCAATGTTGTACGACTCGACGACCTTTTTAGTTACTTTGTTGTATACTCTATAGGCAGAGCCTTTTGCATATCCAACAAAGAAACATTCGTCCCCTTTGACCTCAAACTTTCCATTAGAGTCCATAAGTAATAATACACATGGACATCCAAAGATACGAAAGTGTGAAACCGAAGGTTTACGTCCTTCCAAAATCTCATAAGGAGTTTTCATATGACGTTTATTTACTAAAGCATGATTCTGGACGTAACAAGCCGTGCTAACAGCTCCAGCCCAAAAGAAACTAGGAAGCTTCGAGTCAGCCAGCATAGTTCGTGCAGCCTCGATAAGAGTACGATTTATTCTTTCAGCTACTCCATTCTGTTGAGGAGTTCGTGGTGCACTATACTGACGATCAATTCCCTTTTCAGTGCAGAATGTGTCCAAAGTAACGTCCTTGAATTCTGTCCCATTGTCAGATCGAATAACCTTCACCTTGGTACTCGCTTGATTTTCAGCCAGAGTGATGAATTGTTTCACTAAGACTGCAGTTTCATTCTTGTGGCTGAGAAAATACACCCAGGTGTAACGAGAGTAATCATCAACGATTACAAGACAATAAGCTTTCTTGCCAATACTCAACACATTCACTGGACCAAAAAGATCCATGTGAAGTAATTCGAGCACAGCTTTCATTGAGGGTGCAAGTTTAGCCATATGAGGTTTTCGATGAGCTTTTCCTTTCGCACAAGCAACACATTTTTCAACCAACATGAAATCTTTGATTGGAAGATCACGAACTAGTTGACCTTTAGCCAGTCGGTTCAGATTCTTCATGTTTACATGCCCAAGACGACGATGCCACAGTAGACCATCATGTTCTGAAATTTTTGAGAATAGGCAAGTAACTTCTTCACACGGTTTCTTGTTCATATCAATCACATAAGCATTTCCTCGTCTCTCTACTGACATTAAGAACCAATCTTCTGGAATGACAATCCCAGGTTTAAGTACATAACATCCTTTCTTTGTAAAGTGAACTGAATTTCCTCGATCACAAATCTGAGAGATGCTCAACAGATTGTGTTTCAGTTATGGAACATAGTTAACATTCTCAAAGCTTAAAACACAGTTTCTTACTGTTCCTTTCAGTGTGATCCTTCCTGATTCTCCTCCCGCAAATGAGACATATCCACCATTAAACTCTTTTACATTTATCAGTTGGGATAAGTCTCCTGTCATGTGCCTGGAACAGCCACTATCCATGTACCAAAGTCGCACGGTAGTCCTCCATAGCTGTTCCTGCACGATTAGCGGGATTAGTTTGATCTAGGAACCCAGCCCATGGTGGATCTGGGGTTTCCTTGTGCATCAATATATGTCACTTTTTGCCAAATTAGATTATCTTTGATCAGAAATCTTGAAGGATTTTTCATGAGAGATCTTTGGCGAAAAGTATTAGATTGTGCAGCACCAGTTTTGGGTTTCCAAAATGTGTTTGACCAACTTGAATTATAGTTACCAAAACCATTATGTTGATTTCTTTGAAAACTGTTCTTTTGATTTTGATTTTGACGTTTTGCTGCATTCCAATCTTGATCAGAAGGTTTAGTTTTGTGATAGTTGTTCTTCATTTTCTTAGACCTTTCAGTCGTCATTGACTCTGAACAACGATATCGGTTAAACTTAACCTTCTGATTTTGTACAAACTTCTTATTGGACTGGGCACTTGGGAGTTGAACACAATTTCTGGCAATGTGTCCAGCAATTCCACAATTAAAACATGTTTGCCGTTTCATTGTGTGAGTATTATGAAAATTTTTATACTTTAATGAAGAATCTTTGTTTAATTTTGAATGATTGGACGCTTTGATTTTCCTAAAATGTTTTGCTTGTGGCTGTATTGAGCATTTTGATGTCTGCTGATTAGAAGTTACACATTCATGTGATGTTGATGAACAACTTGACACCCTTTCTTTATTGAGATCATCATTTGAAGTTGATGTTTTACTTTCAAAAACATTTTCTAATGACTCTTTATTTAACTCAAACCCTTTTTCTTCTTTACCAAAATCAGTTTCAGTAGTTGAACATGCAGAAGTCTCATCAATATGCGTTTCATCAACACATTTATCATGTGAAACTAATTCAGGTTCAATTTCCACTACAGTTTCCAATGGGATCCCACTAGATTCAACATTAGGGATTCCCACTGAGACAGATTCAGAAGAAGAATCACGATACTCCTGATTTTCTTGTGAAGATGTTTCAGTGGTTTCACTGAATGTGTCCCGAGGGACCTCACCTGTAACACTGTCATCAACCAAAGGGTTAGAAACATCACATTCACAATCATTAACTGAAGAAAATTCATCATCAGACATATTGTACAAAGGTTCAACACAAACATTATCAGTTTTGCCCAAAACATCAGGCTCACTAGACGAAACATAAGCACAAAATGACGCAAACAAAGACCGACCAAAAGCAATATTAGATTCATTTTGTTCAAAATAATTTTCAGAAATATTAGTATGAACAACTGGTTCACTCCCAAGAACATCTCCACATTTTACTTCAGATACTTTATCTGCACATGAAGACGAAGTGTTAGGATCAATTGAGCCTTTAGAAACAAAATTTATTGGAGCAGACTTCTGTTTCTCAATTGGTCTGTCATTAAAAGATGGCTTATTGTTTTTGGGACCATAAGTCATTTTACTTTCATTAATCATCTCCTCCTCAAGCATGGGTAAACAAGTATAATTTTCATTATAGGGAGGAGGAGCCTGATTAAAACCCAAACCACGCCCTTTTTTTTCCTTGTATGCGAGCTGTTGATCACACAAGTTTTTGACTAATTTGCTGGAAGAATCAAATTTCTTAATGTTAAGTTCATTTATTTGATATCTATCTTTGATATCTTCCAGTTCCTTAGTCACAGTGCACAGTTTCTCCTGAACATATAAGAGTTGAGATGATTTCACACTTACATCATCCTTGAGTTTGACGATGTCTTTTCGCTGAGCTTCAATCTTTTCTTTATAAAGTTTTTCGTTTTTTGATAAAGTAAAGTTTTTATTTTTGATATCTTGATAATCTTGAATTAGCTCAGCGTTGTGTATTCTATAAACTTCAACTCTTTCTCTACACTCAGGAGTACAGAAAGCAGAAAGTACCTCTTCTTTGGTGAGACCTTTGACTGGAGCTGAAAGAATCTGGGTCATAAGAGCCAAGTTTTCAGCTGATGCCTTCTCCTCTGGTATAGAAACTTGATCATTTGAGGTCATGAAAGCAATGTTGTTTGAAGCAGCTTGATTTTCTGGAGCTGAAATGTTCAGTCGCTCAATTTCCGAATTCCAATCAAAGTTGATATCAGGCTGAACCACCAAGGCTTGAGCTAATCCCAGTGGTTGAGGACTTCCAGTAGCAGCATCATCCGTTATACTTGATGTGGTCACAAGAGCTCTCTCTCGATTAGGTGTTACAGGCTGGGCAGGAGTCTGTTCTCTATTAATCGGAGGCTTTGTGCAGTTTCGAGCATAGTGTCCTTCCTCATGACAGTTGTAACAACGTAGTTTAAAAGGCACTGTAGACGCTCCTGTAAATGAAGCACCCCATTTGTTTTTACCAGTTCTTTTCATAAACCTTGTTGCCCTAAATGCAGCCATAGCCATCTGCCAAGTGATGTCCATTTCTTCAACATCATCAGGATGAATCTGATGTAAGTCATCGCCACACCATTTAGGAGGGTCAATTTTTCCTGCAACAAATGCATTCAAACAGTTTATTGTCACACCCTGTCTTTTGCGGAAGCGTATGATGTGTGACTAGCTTGTTATCATTGCATTCAATCGTAATAAACAACTACATGATCAAAACGATGTTCATCCATTCATGAAAATTTAAGTATTACAAATACTTGTTATTTAAGTTTTCAAAACACGACCTTTGACAAGGTTTCAATTCAACAAAAGTGGATGACATCTGAACTTGTAGTCTACTTCTAGTTACGACACTTGCGCCCAAGATCCATCCTGTCACCTGAAATACATGTAATTTTGGAAAACATCAACATAAAGTTGAGCGAGTTCATGCGTTTTTGTATTTCACATTTTTATACTTTGTATGAAAACATAGTATGTGTCATGTATAATTCAAGTCTTTCTTGAGTACCCCACGTACTCAAGTATAATTCCCGTTTTCTTAAGTACCCCACGTACTCAAGTATCATTCAAGTTTTCTTGCGTACCCCACGTTTTAAATGATTGTTTATACAAGGACATTAAGGCATGTGAGGACATATGGAGCATTAGTGTTGGCTCCTTTAAGGCATGTGAGCATATGGAGCATTAGTATTTTCTCCTTTAACTGTGTCGATTACCCTCGACTGTGTCGATTAACCTCGACTGCGTCAATTTCCCTTGACTGTGTCGATTACCCTCGACTGTGTCGATTAACCTCGACTGTGTCGATTTTCCTCGACTGGGACACCGAAGCACTCAAGAGGTCACATAAGGACCATGAGTGGGGCTCGGCCGTACCCGTTAGATCTAACCCTCGTCCCTAATTAAATATTAATGGCATCTCAATATCTAGTTTAAGCTCACATGATCTAGTATTTTCTAGGCTTTTCTTAAAGCTCATCATATTGCCCTCACCACGAGTGCTTCTCGCATTCTCAAATCATATTGCACTCGGTTCTCGTTCTCACCAAGAGTGCTTCTTGTATTTTTACCCTTTGTAAAAATTATAATATTTGTACATGTATTTCACCCCCGAGAGTTATAAAAACTGAAAACAGTTAAAGAAAAGGGGGAGCATGAACTCACAACTTTGCGTTCCTGTGCGTCGTAAACTTCACCGGATTTGCTTAATTAACGTCGTAACCTATACGCGTTTTCTTAACGTTAGTCACTAGACTTGCGTCGCACAAGTACAGTCACTCTCTTTTGTATTTGAATCGTTGTGTTAAAAATATTTTATATTTTTAACTAAGTATCCTACTTATATTATTTTCTCAAAAATTAATATAAGTATTTCATGTTTTGCACTTTGCACCCGAATTATGTATCTTGTATGTTGTATGTGTATTTTTTATGTTTATACTCCTCATGAGTATTTAGTGTATTTTTAAGTCTTAATACACTAGCACGTATATCACATACTATATACACTTAGCACACAAGTTGGTGATCAAATAATATATATATTTTTCTCAAAATATACATACTTAATATCCATTTTTATTCTTGAAGAAATCCTCATTTCCTATCACTAAAAATTAGAGAAACCTTGGTAACGCTTTTAAATACATTTTTAGGGAATAAGTTTCTCAAAAACTTATATTTTTCTAAGTGTCAAAATTTATAAAAATTTTGACAGAGTTTCCCCTAAAAATGGAGGTTTCCCATGTTTTCAAAACATGTGTTTATTTTCTTTTAAATCGTCAACAATCATCAACAACAATTATCAACAATAATCATCAACAACAATTATCAACAATAATCATCAACAACAATTACTAATTTCTCCATTTCATGAACTTGAATATTTACAAAAATGTGTAGTAATTTACTAGCACATTTAGTAAGTCTTGTTATCTTTAAAAATAAGTTTAATTTCTTAAAAACTTTATTTTTAAAGAATATGAAGTTTCACAACTTCTAGTCGGTTTTTACGAAAATTATTTCTTTGTTAAAACTTTTGTTACCCAAGTGTCCACACACTTGTTTGTTCATAAAAACACCTCTACTTCATGAAAGATCCGGTTTTAAAACATGGTTTTGTCTTACAGTTGGTCTTTCAAAAATACCACTTGTAGATCTTTAGATCTACTAGTTTAGAACTCCATTTCATAAGATAAATTGTTTTTACACAAGTTCATGTTTAATAGTAGTAGTGTTCATCATCTAGTCCTTTTTATACTTTAACATACACTAGCTCATGTTCTAAGAACATAACCTAGCCGGGTTAGATGACGATCCGAACTACTACTAGCATTAAACACACAAAATAATCATCACCAAACAAGTTTAACAAGTTTTACACAATTATCCATCTATTAACCATCATATTCATCACTTTAATAGACTTTTAGTTGGTGATTTAGTATGTTCATGATTTTCAACCGACAAATCTCTTATTAACCACTCTAGACAAGAACAAGAGGATGTTTTAGAACACTTACTACTAGCTCAAGGCTAGGGAAGTTCAAGAGTGCAAATGAGGTGGATAAAAGCAAATGGTGAAGGTCCTTCAAGATCCGCTTGAACCGAGCTTCGTTAGTGACCTTCTTACACCTTGAATCAAGCTTGGAATAGATGGATAGTGAGCAAAAATGGTTGATGGTTGGTGGTGGTGGTGAGCCGTGAGGTAGAGAGGGAGGAAGAGAGAGTTTTGTGAAGTTGGTGATGAGTGAGAATGAAACTTATGGTTTAGTGTGTTATTCTTATAACCAAATCAAGGCTTTATCTAATGGGTTTAGTGTTTCTAAAGTGCCAACACAACCCATTAAAATATAGGAAAGAAATCCCATGAGGGATTTTGGTCTCCCAACCGTCCAACATAGGGGGGGGGGGGGTCTTGGTTACATTTCAACTCCAAGTTGCATGATCTAGTTACATGTTAAGTGTTAGATTTAGTGTTAAGTGTGTTTATTAAATATATAGTGTGTTAGGGTGTTCGGGGACCCTAACTAGCTTAGAAAAATAAAAACAATGCTTCTAGCATTATTTTGGTGTTCCGGGTAATATCCGGTTATTCGGTTAGACGCCGGTTCGTTAAAGTGCTAAATTACACTTTTTAGTGTCTTTTAAGTACCCTTCTTGTACCCTTTCGATTCCTAACACTTAGGGAAATATTCTGGATGATAAAACGAAATTTCTGCATAATATTCATATGTTTAAATGCTGAATTGAGCTGAATTATACAAAATTATGCACTTAAAGTGCGTTTCGGGTGCTTTTTAGTGCTTATTTTTGCTTTCGCAATGTCTATAAATTAAACCCTTATATGTACTCTTGGGTTTTAATGTACTTTTGTCGTCGGACCTACACCTAGGCCTCAATTCTAATGTCTGACTGCTTTCTGCAGTTCTGTTGACACGATGTGTCTTACCGGTGAGTTTACTAATATTTCTGACGCAACGCTCTCGTTTATGCATAAAGCTATATTTTGTAGCACAAAATGTGCATGAATTCACTTGCATGGAATTCAGAAATTTATTTTTCTGGTAAACTAGATCATGTACAGTCAATAAAGCACAAATTACTGTTCACCTAGTGTACGGAATGTACGGAAAAGTGACGGTTGTCACATTTATAACAGAGGCTGCGATATCCAGATTTTCTTTAGACTGTTGTGTAAAGAAAGCAATCATCTCATTTTTCACAGTGGAAGTAGGAGCAGCAGAGGATGCATTCACAGCTGAAGCAGAAGCAGCAGTAGAAAGTGATGGAGCAGCTTGTGTAGAAGACCCAGAGTAATAGACATTTGCTGAAGTAGGAGCAGCCTTAGCAGATGCCGCGTTGCTAAACATTTGAAATCCTCCTTGAGACAAGAGATCTGTGTTGTTATTGTTTGACGAAGTAGAAGCAACAGAGGATCCTGCAGCTAGCATGCTGTTCTTATAGTTGGTTTCTCTTTGTTTATCATCTAGTTCACAGGCTTTGATATGAGAAATCATCTCTGACAAACTGCACCTAGCAAGATCTTTTGTTTTCTTGATCATTGCAACATGATGATCCCAGCTTTTTGGTAACGCATTCAAAAGTTGTCTATTTGTCAAAGCATTTGATGTATGAATTTCTTCCATCTGCATTTGAGTGACCAGTTTGACAAACCTCTTAAGTTGGTTATCAACAGTTTCTCCATAGATATGGTTGAAATTGTTGAAATTTGTCTCAGCAAATTTCTTCGACTCTCCTTCATGTCCTCATTTCCTTCATAAACATCGATCAGAGATTCCCACAGTTCCTTGGCAGATTTGCAGGTACGAAAGCCAATAGCAATATCTGGACCCAATCCCATGGTCAAATAGGACAGTGCTCTTTCATCTTCTTCAATTATATTGAAATCATCTTTAGTATATTCACTTTTGAGTTTCTTTATTTTTACTTCTGGTTCAGTAGGACTATCTGTCATGATCTCCCTTGGACCTCTCAGAATACTTCTCCAAATTTTAGAATCCTTGACCTTCACATGTTGTTCAAAACGCCATTTCCACTCAGGAAAATCATTTGCATCAGTCAATCTTGGAATGCGTGTAGTGGTTCCAACCTTTGAATCCAGTTCTTGTTGTTTGTTAAGGGCAGCCAAGTCAACATTATTTGCAGACATGATTAATTAATCAATTAATTATTTTAAGTCCAAAGATTATGTTCACAGTTCAAAGTCCAAAGTCCAAATCACGTTGCAAATTGTCGTTGCGAGTCGAGACCACGGTTGCGAGTCGAGACAATAACGAAGATGACTCGAGACCACAGATGGTTGCGAGTCGAGACCAAAAGCAGACAACTCGAGACCTCAGTTGGTTGCGAGTCTAGACCAAAAGCAGACAACTCGAGACCTCAGTTGATTGCGAGTCGAGACTAGCAATTTATGACTCGAGACTAATTCTGATTTCGAGTCGAAACTGTGATGTTTACAAGTCGAGACAACTGATTGCGAGTCGAGACCAAATGTTGACAAGTCGAGATGGCTGGTTTCGAGTCGAGACCTGCAAAACAAATGTGAGATAAATCTGTTGACTCGTAATCCCTGATTTTCAGCACTTTTCAAAAATTCAAAGATATCATAATCTTTGAATTTTCTTTGATCACCAAATCTCCGAGAAATCAGCAAACACAAATCTCTGAAATCACACAAACCATAATCAACACCAATTACGAAGACTATGCCAAGAACAGTTTTGATGATATGATTCTTATAATCAAGAAACACACCACACCACACTAAATCCCTGTAACACAAAACTGGTAAATAAGATCAGTAACAACATAAACTTCTTGAATCCGAATGATATCAAAATTCAACCAAGATTTGGTTTCTTGGCTCTGATACCAATTGTAAAACCCGTGTGGATCTTTCAATGATATCAAACAATAACTCGTGTAAGTGCGGAAATCAAACACAAGCGGATTCAAGAACAAATATAACCGAAACACAAAAAACAATTAAAACAAACCAAGATATCTTGCATTCACTGATTGAAGGTGACGGATACAAGACACACAATGAGTTTCGGCTGGCCTCTCTTGTTCGCAACTAACTGATCAACCTCAACACAATGGTTGAGGTTTGCTTAAATACTAAAACACATGGACTACTAAACTAGGCCCATTCGAAACCAGCCAAACTATCCCAACCCATACATATCGACCCAAAATAACTAGTTAAACAATTACAAAATCAACCCTTTAACTATGTAATCCTCTATGCATAAACCTTCAGGTTCCAACAAAAAAATAAAAAATGTCAGAAATGGTCCCTGCAGCCTCTAAACTTGTTTTTCGACGCGTTTAACCCCCGTTAACCCAATTTTGAGGCTTTATAAGGATGTTAAAGCATAAGGAACTTGAAATATGCTTGTAAATATCATGGATGTCGGTTCGTTCGGTCGTACGGTCGCGACGAACGCGAAAATGATCCAAATTGCGCGGCGAATGGTATTTTTGCATTCCTATCACTAAAATAAAATATTTTAGTGATTACAAAAATTTTTGGATGTCCGGATATGGTCAGAACGCAAGATATGCACGTAAATGCAAACTTTCACAGTTTTTGACGCTTTTAGTCCCTAAGATTAAATAAGCGCATTTTCGCATACCGACTCAAAACTTATTTCTAATCTATGTTAAGGGTATTTAGGGTATGTTTGGATTATGATCATGTTCTGGAGTGTTCGTCTCTAAAATCCAAGTGATTCATCTTGAAAGCCCGAAATTTTGCGCAAGGGTTACAGTGAAACCTACTACTATAACTAAGATAATCTCTTAAAAAGTACGAAAGTGCTAAAATCATCAAAGGATACTTAAAAGGCGAGTCGGATCCAAGTGATTCATTTTGTCTATCTGTTTTTATTTTATTTTTTCTGCATATTTAGTGTTTATTTTCATGTTTAAAACCGCTTCTCAAAAAAAATTTAGATTTATTAGAAGTTGAGGATAAACCGGTACTAAAAGCTCTTGTGTCCTTGGACGACCTCGATATCTTACCAACGCTATACTACGCTCACGATGGGTGCACTTGCCCAAGTGTGATTTAATTGTTTGTAGAATATCGTGTTTTATAAATTTAAAACTTGACTAATGTGTAAAATGGGGTTAAAATATCAATAAAAATATATTACACCTTGCACACACCAAGTTTTTGGCGCCGTTGCCGGGGACATAAGGATTTTAAGAAAGTTAGGAATCAACGGCCTAATTATTTTTTCTATTTTTTTAGGATTTTTCTTAAATTTTCAGCTTTTGCAGACTTTAGCACGGGTCGTGCCTGGTCGGACACGGGGCCGTGCCCAGCAACCTTACTGGTAGTTTTTGTTTTCTGAGTTACAGAAGAGTGACCACGGGGCGATGGCGGTGCACCACGGGGCCGTGCTGAACTCCCCAGTAACTGGGATCCAGAAAACAATCACTGCAACCATGACCACGGGGCCGTGGTGAGACTTCTAACCAACGTTCTTTTTGTTTTTATCGCAGGACTTGGAACCCTGGCGCAGCACCTGAACTTTCTACGCAGTGCATGAGCTCCAGTTCCAATAAAGACATAAAAGAACCTCTAGGCGAACCCGAACGCTTTCTAAGAAAGAGACTAAAAGCTAAAAATCAAGAGAAAGCTTCGGGGGACCAACTTCCAATGGCGGATCAGCGTATCCTTATGGATTACCTACGGCCCACGATAGGTAATCTCGGAACCGCTATCAATGCACCGAATGTCGATGCCAACAACTTCGAACTTCGGCCGCATTTGATTCAAATGCTCCAAAATTCCGCAACCTTCCATGGCATAGCTGATGAGGATCTCCATCTACATATTACCAACTTTTTGGAAATATGTGATACTTTCCAGATCAACGGAGCATCAAACGACGCCATCCGCCTCCGAATTTTCCCATTCTCACTAAAAGACCACGCCAAGGCTTGGCTTAACACCCTCCCAAGTGGTTCGGTAAACACTTGGGATGAACTTGCCCAAAAGTTTTTATATAAGTATTTCCCGCCCTCTAAAACCGCTAAATTAATGACTGAAATCAATACATATTCACAAGAGGACGGGGATGAAACTTTTGAAAGATTCAAGGCGCTATTGAGGAAATGTCCTCATCATGGTCTCGCAGTGTGGCAACAAGTATCCACTTTCTATAATGGGTTGTTGCCACACACAAGACAAACACTCGACTCTAGCTCCGGGGGACTCCTAGGTAATCGTCACCCAAATGAAATTTATAATCAAATTGAGGAAATTGCTCAAAACAATTTTCAATGGCACACACCCCGAGGCACAAAATCTATTGCCTCGAGCGCCCATAAAGTGGATGAAAGCACCTCTTTACAAGCCCAAATCGAGGCCCTATCTTCAAAAATCAAAAAGTTAGAAATGGCAAAAACGGCCTTGGTTATGGCTTGCGAAGGGTGTGGATAATCAAACAGAAATGGTAAGCTAGATTGATAACAGACCTAGGCCGTCGGGTCCCCCAACGGGTACCTACAACCAAGAATGGCATAACCACCCTAACCTTGGTTGGAGGGAACTCGCCAATAGTAGTAACCAACAGTACCAAAACCAATGAACAAACTATCAACAACAACCAAGAAATGAGTCACAAAATTTCTCTCAACAACAAGTGTAATATTCGTAAATTCAGATTTATTAAAATGATATCCATAAAAAAAATTAGATTAAAAGGCTTTTTATTTATGTTATAATCAGATTTACAAACAAGTTATATAATTGTTAAAATTTAAATGCATGCATGCTTTAGCCTTGTTGGAAAATAAATGGAACCCAATATGATACTCATATTTTTGTTTAACTTATGTAGGCAAATAAATTAGGAGGATATATCCATATACATAATAACTTTCAAACTGTCGTTCAAGCTTATCATTAGAATTTGAATTTTTCTTTTCCTTACTTCATTCTAACGAACTCGCCAACAATCAGGAGAGTTTTCGAATATCCCTTATCATGGAATCCCAATTCTCTCAAAGCCCTTGAACCATTTATTTTCTAGTCTGCTCGTTCCCTACTTGCCGTCGCACAAGCCCTGGTGGTAACTCATCTTCGTTGCCGTCATCAGTCGTTCCACGAGCAAGTAACCAGTTGGAGCTTTCCATTGTGCCACTGGTTCAGTCACTTTAGTTCTCTGCTCGCGATCAGCCGCTATTCAGGCCGTTGCGCCCGCACTCCGTCATCGCCATCACAGCATCGTTCAGGTCTGTCCGACTCACGAGTACCGGAAGTGGTTCGTTCTTTTTATATAACATTCTTGAAAGCTTTGTTTTAAAAGTCTATTGATTCTTGTTCGTGATCGACGCGTCAGGTTGTCGCTTTAATTCGGTTCGTTTGATCACGTGAAGCGCTAGCCTTTTGCCTCCTGTTAGCTCCTTTTGGCGATTAAGGTAATAAGTTGAACCTTTGTCCGATTCGTATATAAAAGTTAAATTCCGGTTCATCGTATTTGGGTTCCCGGCGACTAGAACTTAAATTTTTAAAAGTGATATGTTCGTTGGTGATAGAGTTATATTGTTTGATCATTTGTATTGCTTCCGGTTGTTGTTTTCATCCGCCAACCAACAGTAGCTAAGGAATTATAGATTCAAATATCGAGTCGCTAATTGATGGTTTTATAATCGATTTTAAATGCTGAATTGAAACAAGAATTTACTGTTTATAAACCTTCGTACAGTTTAGTAACTTGTATAGTTGTATGGGTGAAGATTAAACTTATCACTTTAGTTATCAACTATCATGACCCAAGTTCTCTGTAGGTTTAATGGGGTTCACTCAATGTTTTTTTATATATATACCTGCATGTATGCACATGGAATTAAACTATTTAAAAAAAATGGAATAGGTTTTAATTGATGAAAAACAGTACAGCACCGTCGGTATTTTCGTAAATAAATTAAGTTGGTACTTTCATGAAATTATAAGTGTTGGATAAGGAGGTACAGTTAAAGGTTAATAGTTATGGGTTTCAATCATACAAAGCATATTCTATTCTAATGGGTTATGAATGATACTACTTTAAATTAATTAAAAAAAGGGTAGTAGATGGTAACATGAAATATTAAATAAGTTTTACTATTACCGAAATACACATTTCGTTTAAGTATTAAGGTTCAAGTTCGAGTAGCCGGGAATTTCTTAACGAACGGGTTAATACAATTAATATGTCATAAAACTGATGAGGGTTATAACGGGACTATAGGTCGTTGATTAATTGTGGACGTCTTGATTCTTTTTGTTTGCTTGCTTGCTAACTTAAGGTACGGATTTTGTTTCTTTTATATCATAGTATCATTTTATTTTCGTCACTCATTGATACGGATTCCTGTCCTTATCATCATAGTATTTTATTCAATCCGTTACTTTGTAGTACGGATGTTTTCGTTAGATGTTTCGTTTCGTATTGTTATATGATTGATATTTATTGTAGCATGCAATAGATCTTAGATTTTGTGCTCGTTATTACATGTTCCCTTTAGACTTATGTCAAGATACTTTTATTTCTGATACGCTTTGTACTCTGTCACCCGAGCAATTATACGTTTAGACTTGTCGTTGGGGCGTCAACGACATGGCACTCATCGTGACGGTGCGTAACTAAAGTTCACGGTGTTTCTAGTTTGTGCTTGTGTAGCACGTGGCCCCTAAAGGCGAATAGATCGATCTTAGCTCTGACTCCTGACTCCTGTTGAGATGGAATAATGTTTGTACGCCTACACGCACCATCTCGGCGCATGGATTATAGCCATGTATGCCTCTGTTTAGGCTCGTGGGTGCTTCTATATTACGTGACTTGTTTTATTGTTATATGTTGTCACGTATGTCTTGTCTCTGTTATGATATGTTTGATATGTTATATGCATCAGATTATGTTCAGTATCTGTTATCTGTTCTGTATATGTTTGGGATTCAAGTTATATAAGTATCAGTTTCAGTGCCAAAATCTAGACTGGTTTAACGTCAGTACCGTTCATGTTTCTGTCCGCATGTCTGTCTTACTTTTACTGTTGATTTCTCTGTTACTGGGCAACTTTTTGGCTCAGCCGTAGTTTCTTTCTTGTGTTGTTTTGTGTGTGTTTTACAGGTAATCAAGGGAAACGGGGATGAGTGAGAGGAAAATGAAGTTTAAGAAGTTTTTGAAGTTTCTGTGTTTATTTATTTTCAGTAATTGAATAATATAAGACTTAGGTTTTCTGGTGGATTCGAGACTTTTGTTTCTTGGTTTCTATCGTTTATTGAAACTTTTTGGTTTTTGATATCTGTAAAAGTGACATGCCAGCCCGTTCTGGGTTGGGGTGTTACAGTTATGGTATCAGAGCCCAGGCTCTTTCTCGTAGAAAACTTAAACAATAATAATTAAGCATGTGAGTTAATGGGTAGACGTCGGGTTAGGATTCCATCCGTGTCATCTTCCGCACGCTTTGAAACTTTCCTCTTTTCACATGTATATCTTCTTTTCAGATGCCTCCTCGAAGAAACGTGAACAACAATGACGTCCCTATTGAAACTCTGATTGCTAATGTTGTCAATACAAGCTATTACGGGTTTAGTTCCCAATCTTCTACAACAGTTGCAGCAGAACAACAACAATGTACAAGAGCCTGGGGGAAACAACAATGGTAACAATAACGCTCCTGTTACTATCCTTGATTGGCTTGAGCGCTTCAGAAAGGAAAAGCCAAAATCGTTTAGTACCGCAGCTACACCAGTTGAGGCGGAAAACTGGATTGCTCATATCGAGAAGTTATTCGAAGTGATGGGCGTGGGTGATGTGTTTAAAGTTAGGCTTGCTAGTTATAAACTAGAGGACGATGCCCATAGGTGGTGGAAGACTTTGAAAGAAGCTCGTGGAGGTGATCAGTATGCGGCGACACTCCCTTGGGCTGAATTTCGCACTTTGTTTTATCAGCAGTACTTCACTGACGCTGACAGGAGTGAGTATCTGAGAGAGTATGCTTCTATCAGGTAGGGGGATGACGAGCCTATTATGGAGTTCAAAGCTCATTTTAGTCGTTTGGTTAATTTCCTGGGCCCAGCAGCAGGTACACCACAGCAGCAGACCGAGAATTTCAAATGGGCTATATGCGATCATGATAGGAAGTTCATCTTGAATCTTCGTTTCACTGCCATTACTGAGGTAGTCGATGTTGTCAAGAATTTAAATAATGAGAAGAAGCAGCGTGAGAAGAAATCGGATGGTGATCGCAAACGCTCTAGGGAGAACGACCAGGATAATTTCGATAATCAGGGTGGCAATGAGCAATCCCAAGACCATGAGGACCGTTCTGATAGGGATTACTACAATAAGTCGCGAAGTGGAAGAAACCATTATCAGAATCGTAGGCCTGCACAGAATCAGACGCAACAGAGCGAGGCCCATGGAGCACAACCACATAATCAACAAAACCCGAATCAGAATCGTGCTGATATTCCTCCTTGTACTCATTGTGGGAAACGTCATGGTGGTGCATGTCGCTTTGCTGAAGGTCGTTGTTTCAGATGTGGAGATGCTAACCACTTGATTAAGGATTGCCCTCGGCCCGAACAACGAGCTAATACTGGTGGAAACACCAAAACTACTGGGAGGGGTTGAGTTTTCGCACTCGCAGCTAATGATGCAACTAATGCCCCAGGTACGCATTCCGGTTATGTGCAAATTGGTGAACGTGATGCGTATGCTCTTAAATATTGATGCGACACATTTTGTAGTATCACTTTTATTTGCTAAGTGTTTGACACTCTCCGACGGTGCAACATGGGATGCGAGACATCCCGCTCGGGTAACATATGACTGACTTAGAATCTAGCCAAGGACCCTTATAAACGTGGCACACCCCGGAGGCATTCCGCAGAACTATCCGTAGTTTTTAGTTTAGTATAACTTTTATATTTTCTAGTTAGCTTTACTTTTCAAGAATAAAACACACTCAAAAAGGTGGAGGATTCCAAGGGAACGTTAAAACTACACCCCATGTAACAACTCGACTTTTTAAAGTCAAAGTACAAGCAAAGTCAAAGTTAGGTCAAGACAGGTCAACGTTCAGATCTGTCATTTCTTTCTTAATTATTGCTTATACTCCCCGACTCGATAATCGATGTATATTAGTTAACGCTGTTTTATTTTAAAATATATTAATATGTGAAGTAACAATACGATAAACGCAATTAAACGCTAATCTACTTAACGCTATCACATCGCTATCGCATCGCAACTCAAACCGCAATTATCGGTATGGTACTATGTGTTTTACTTGTGTGTGTGTGCTTTATATATGTTTTGAGATGTTATTCGTAAACACAATCGCAACTCTATCACAACGCAATCTCATCGCAAACCCTAGACGTGAATTTACTTAGTTGTATGTTGTTATGTGTTAGTTATGTTATTTGTGTAACTATTGTTTAATACTATCACATAGCTTACTCGCAACTCGCTTAAATGCAACGCAACGATCAACGCACGAAACGAAAGTCGGAAAGATGACTCGCGACAGCCAACCGATCGAACGACCAACCGATCGAATGGACATCCGACCGGATGACCATCCGATCGGATGGCCATCCGATCGAACGGCCGCCCGACCTAATCACACTACACCGCCTTTCTCCTCTTCACCTATAAATACCTCACCTATCACACCAACTGTTCATTGATGTGACAACTTCGTCCGACTAGTGCACTCTCAGCCTCTTTTCTCTCGATTACTCACGATTCTTGTAAGTTTTCACTCTAAATCTTGTACTTTCATCTTCATTACACACTTTCTCATCATCTTCTCCATCAAATCACAACTTTTCACCTGTGAAATCACCTGGTTTTGGGCTGTTCTAGGGTGACGTCACCATGGGTTTTCATGAACACTGAAGTGTGACCTCATTTCACTAAGAACGGTTCGGATCTAATGGATTTCCATACGTTTTCACACTGATTTCGATATAAATCTAAACATTTTCAAACTGTTTCAAACTTTTCTTCAACATCCTTCACTTTTCACTCAAAACCGTTAGAATCTGAACTCGTTTGGACTCTCTACTCATTCTCTAGTGGAGAATCGGACTGAGGATGGATTTCTATCGAAGAGACGACCGATTCACGGGTTGAACATGAAACTCCGCCAAGAACAGTTACTGATCGAACGGGGTGATTACCATCCGATCGGACGACTTGGACTTGATGTGGTTTCCGTTGTTTGACACGTTGTCACACCGTCTCGGTTAAACCGCAAGGCTTTCAACTTAACTGATTTGCAAGGTTTTCAAATAAACAGCTGCTCGATCGAATTGCCGTCCGATCGGACCACCATCCGATCGAATGACTATTCGATCAAGTGACTGCCATTTTACAAAGTTCAACACTTAATCAATTTTTGCAAAACTTCAAGGAAAGTCAGTTTCCAACCGAATAGTCATCCGATCGGATGACCATCCGATCGAATGACTATCCGGATAGGGGACTTAGTTCTTTGTAACCATCCACTTAAACGAATCGCCATCTGATCGAACGACCACCCGTCCGGATGACCATCCGATCGAATGAATTTACTTATACTACAATGAAAACTTCAAAAGTTCAACATTTTTACAAACACACCTCTCACCGAATGACCATCTGACCGAACGGTCATCCGTCCGGATAGTCGTTCGATCGAACCAATATCCGATCAATCATCTCACCGAAATGTTGTTTTACGCACTATTCAACGCTTACACTATCGTTCTCTGATCAGGCAAACTCTCCAGCGCTCCCTTCAATCAAAGCTTGTGTTTAGTTATTAAACACGAACTGTGAGTATACTCGATCCCTTGTTTGCTTAACGCACTTTTGGGTGTTACATACGTTACTTATATCAAATCACATCGACACACAATGCAACTACT
The DNA here is from genome assembly GCA_030545235.1 of Helianthus tuberosus. Classification (NCBI taxonomy): domain Eukaryota; kingdom Viridiplantae; phylum Streptophyta; class Magnoliopsida; order Asterales; family Asteraceae; genus Helianthus; species Helianthus tuberosus. Next base: position 711,746 of record CM060387.1, read on the forward strand.
TTTATTCGCTAACCGCTCTGCATGTTATACGTGTTTTCGATGAATGCTTGTATGTTACGTTTACACAGTGATTGTTGCCTGACACCTTAGCAATGATAGTACTTTAGTTTGGACTCAGCACCTTTCGTGGACAGGGGTTGCTAAGGGTTTATACTTCACGTGTCACAGTGGTGATATGTGTTACGCATTCTACAACTCGCAGTCACGTCTGTGCATATTTCATTTTCGATAGCTTACTTGGTTCACACTTCTACGTGTTACATGTTGGTTAGACGTAAATCGCTTTTCGCTACTATATGTTATTAAACTTGTGTACTCACCTTTACACGATGTGTATTGACCTATTTTAACGTATGTGACAGGTGTTTAGGATGCTAGGATTGTTGGACTTTTGTGGAATCAAGTTAGGTGGTCTAGAAACCCACGGATAATATTTGAGTTGTCGGAACAATATTTGTCTTTGAGAACAATGTCTGTAATAACTATTTGTGCCTTATAAGTTTATGGTATAGGACATGCATGTAAATTATATTGTCGCTAATAGTGTTATGGATTCTCTTGGACAATCTGTTTCGCTCAGTGCCTCGCCCCGATATTTCCGCCATCGGTTGGGGTGTGACACCCCATGCACAAAAACAGAGCCTCCCGACAATTTTCCAGCATTACAACAAGTTCAGCATAGGGTCGTGCTCAGCCCAACATGCCCCGTGATCAGGCTCTGTAGAAATTTGCCCAGTTCAGGTAACTGGACACGGGGCCGTGCTCACTGAACACGCATCATGCCCAGCCTTCTGTTAAATTTTGTTACTGGCGATCTGAGCACGGGGTCATGCCTGGACCAACACGGGGCCGTGGCCAGACGCCCAGTAACATAAAAAAATGTTTTTCAACACTCTTTTTACACATTTAATCAACCTAAAAACTTATTTTTAGGACACATTGAGGACAATGTGTAATTTAAGTGTGGGGGGATGCTAAAACCTTGAATTTTGCAAGTCCTAATAACAAGCCTTACACAAAACTCTATTGGAACCGCTAATCACCCCAATTTTTTTCAAAAAGAAATTCATATTTTTTTCCTTGTCTTGGTTTAATTTGGGAATAATAAGTTCTAAAAATGTTATATTTTTACAAATTTAAAACCGATAGTGTCGTGATAAAAAGAACCAAAATAAGAAAATTATGAAAAGGCATGACAAATCTAATTAAAATTTGATTTTATATACTTGATCACATTATAAACCCATTCCCACAACAAGTGAGTTTTGAGCCTTTATTGAGCATACAAGCATATATCTTTAAACTAAATGCTCACTTTTCGTTTCTTGTGTGAATAGCCGCTTGGTTCTTACGACTCTAGAACTTGCCACGACGATACATTCCCGGTCCTTACTAACTTAAACCCAAGTAAGTAAATGATGGAGGTATTAGGACTGACCCATTTTCCTTTCGACACCATTATTTTTCAATTTTTTCCTCACCTACCCAAAATCCCCCTAGTTAACCCCTTTGAGCCTAAACCTTTTCATTTCTAAACCCACAAAACAAACACCCTTTTACCCACCAAAAACCCTTTATCCTTTCAATCCCTGTTTAGTAAAAAACTCGGTTATCTTGTGACGTTTTCTTAAAAAATGGAAGTCTAGCAATAAACAAACAAGTTTCTCAAAGAAACTTTGTTTGAATATGCTTAGTTTGGAAAAAAGTGACAAAAACAAAAAGTTTTACGACGACCGACGCTTTTTATGCTTTTAGCCCTTTTTACTAACCACTAACCAAAACCACCTACCCTTAGCCCAAGCCTAACCCTTTCCCAAAGTTCTCTTGATATTTAAGAAGGTTCATAGTTAAAAAGGAGGAGGTTTGATTGCTTGGCAAGCATATGGTAGAAGTAAGTTCCATGCCTGTCTCGAGTGTTTCACAAAAATACATCTTTAGCCGAGTGTTGAGTGATCTCCCGTGAGGTATGTGAACTTGTATATAAATGGAATTTTAAAGAGGCATGTTATGCCCAAATAAGTAATTTTTCTTATGAAATGTTCTAAATAAATCATAACGAATAGGATTGTAAATAAGATAAAAATAAAACCCAATAAAGATCTTGGATTCCCGACACTCAAGACAAGCCCAAAAATCTCTCTTCTACCTATTCCATTTGGGTGTGTAATCCACACATTAAAGAGTTTTGCTTGAGGACAAGCAAAGATTTAAATGTGTGGGTATTTGATGTGTGCAAAATGTAACATATAAGTTACATCAAATGAGGCATAAAACATATTTTTTTTAGTACTAATGTTGAAAAAAGTGTGTTTTTTTCTTCCTTTTGAATTTACAGGACCAAATGAGTTTAACGAACAAAAGGAACAAATATGCAGCAAAAACCAAAATAAATACAAAGAAAAGGAATAAACGTGACATGCCCGACCCCTCGGCAGCACCCCCAAAGCAAAAACAAAGAAATAGAAGACTGACCACGGGGTCGTGCCCACTAGACACGGGGGCGTGGTCTGGTGTCTGCAGAAAAGACAAAGCTGTGGAAGCTTCTATGCCCACCACGGGGGCGTGCCCAGCTCAGCATGGGGCGTGGTCAACGCTAAGATACGCATAATCTTGCAAAATCTTGATAGTACAGATACGCTTATGCCCACGGGGTCGTGCCCGCTGGACACGAGGCAGTGTGGGGCCCTCTGCTAACAAATGCAATTAATGAAGGAAGAGAAAAAGCTGGTCACGGGGGCGTGCCCGCTGGACACGAGACCATGGCCAAGGTTCTGTTCAGGCTATAAATAGGGGTGCTTGGCTCACTTCAAAGGCATCACTTGGCAAACCACTACTCTCCCACTTTGCCACCAATACACCATCAACACTTACCACCATCATCCATCATCCACCTTTAGAGTGTGTAGTAGTCTCGGGATCCAAGATTGATCGTAAGAGTTCTTGCCAATCAAAGGCCATGTTTTGCTAAGCCTCTTACATCACTTGGTGAAGACAAGTCTTTTATGTATTACTTTTGATTTTTTATCTTTCGGCACTTTTTATTTAGTTTTGTATTAATGACTTTAATAACTAGTTTCTTATGTTGAAGGTGAATTTTCTTTATCATTTGTCTGTGGTGTACTGGCATTACTTTACTGTCTATATAAAGTAAAAGATTTACACCATTCATATCTCTATGTTCTATATAGAGATATGTTGGTTACCTGGTCGGGGGTTAAGGGAATGGTTTAGTAGGGTTCTTGCCTTGTTCAGTGTATAGATCCTGCAAGGACCTGGGTCAAGCTTCCTAGGACCTCCTTCAATACCCAATGGTATTGGATGGCGGGGGTGCGAATGGCTTGATCCCCTCATATGTAAACTACTATTAATACATTAAACCGGCTACTTGGGATTGTATCCCTGCTGACTCAAACCACTTAGCCGAGGGTAACATCACCTTCAAAAGAGGGCCTACCATTTTTCGCATTAATAACTTAATTAATTATCTTTTAATATTCCGACCCTTTGGGATTGTATCCTTGCTAACTCAAACCACTGGGTTGAGGGTAACGTCACCTTCAAAAGAGGGGCCTACTACTATAACTAAGATAATCTCTTAAAAATTCCGAAAGTGCGAAAATCATCAAAGGATACTTAAAAGGCGAGTCGGATCCAAGTGATTCATCTTGTCTATCTGTTTTTATTTTATTTTTTCTGCATTTTTAGTGTTTATTTTCATGTTTAAAATCTTTTCTCAAAAAAATTTAGATTGATTAGTGTTAGTAGGATAAACCGGTACTAAAAGCTCTTGTGTCCTTGGACGACCTCGGTATCTTACCAACGCTATACTACGCTCACGATGGGTGCACTTGCCCAAGTGTGTGTTTAGTGTTAGTAGAATATCGTGTTTTATAAATTTAAAACTTGACTAATGTGTAAAATGGGCTTAAATATCAATAAAATATATTACACCTTGCACACACCAGAGCTGTTAATTTGATGTGAAAGTAAATAGATTGGTGTTTTTGGTGTGAAAGTAATGGATGGGTGTCTGTTTGATTTCAATTTGTGGAAATTTATGTACCGTATTGCTGATTTTGCTAAAGAATCATTATATGTGTGGAAGGTTAGAGTGTTGAATCTTGATGAATTTATGTGGTATTTTGTGTTTCTCTAGACATGGTGGTGGCGGCTAGTGGATGTGGCTGGTGGTGTCAGTGGCACGTGAGAGGGTTAATATAAATTGGGGAAATGAAAAGGGTATGTGAAAAGACTAAAGTGCCCTCATGTGTTTTGCACATGACCTAACATAACAGTAAAAATTAACTGGGATAGTGTCAAAGGACATACCGTGTAAGATTTTGAAATAATAAGTACAAAACTCGTCAACTTTAAAGATAAAGGACACTGCCTGAAATTAGGTATATAAATAAAGGACACAATTTGCAATTCACTCTTATTTTAAACAAACTATGACTGTATAATCCAAAATGAAACCCTAGCCCCTTTAACCCTCGAATTCAATCAACACAGGAACTGAGCGATGAAACAGATAAGGGGCTTTTGCTCCCTGCAACACATCGATTAGAAAAGGCACAAAAAGACTTACTATTTGCGAGCTCTTGCAGGGTCTGACTACTTCTAGCGACGAGACACTCCGACGAACTTATAGAGATGACTCCGAGGCATTTACGAGACAAGTTGAGGGTGATAAGAGTTTCGAAACGTTGAAAGGAGGTTCGTATTTATAACAACTTGGACCGACGACACAAATTTGCAAACGAATTCGGTGATTATGTGCTTTTCGATTTAGAACGATTTGCTTCCGGAGTGCGAGGATTCGACCATAAATAACACGAAAAATCTGGTTCGGTTTATTATTCAAATTCCCGATTTGCAAAGCGGAATCATAATATCGAATTTTGGTAGAGATTTTGAAGGATCAAAACAAGATCCATTGATGTTCTTTGCTGGCAGTTCTTGAGCTACAAGTTATCTTTCAAATACAATCCTAGTCTTTATATAAAAGGAATGTCGTTTGGATTACATCACCAAAACTGATGTAGTTCAACTGGTGCGTGGGTTATTTGTCAGCTGAAGGATTCCGGGTTCGAGTCTCGTTTTAGCCAGTTCCACCTCTTTTTTGTTCTTTTATATCATGTTTTATGAAAGTCCAGGATCCGGCGGGTTTAGTCGGAAGTTTGGCTCGGATATAACTAATTCGGTAAGCAGAAAGATTTGTCATAAGTTGAATGCTTCATTCATACCGAAAGAGTTTACATCTTTTACAAGCTGGAGAAAACATTTCTCCAGCATTTCCCCTTTGGGAACCAAAACTTCACCTAAGCTCTCACTCACAACTCCTATTTATAGGCGTTACCTTCTGTGCAAGTGGGCTTCGTGCGAATGGCTAGTGTCCCTTCGCGCGAAGGACTCCTTCGTGCGAAGGGGTCTTTTCGTTACAGAACCGTATTTTCGCTCTCATCTATAAAATATTCAACACACGCTCTATATAGCCTATTCGCACAGTGAGTGACACACAAAATATGCACTAACAATTTCCCCCTTGTACGTCACTATCGAAGCTTGATCTTTGAAAAAATAGAGCCGTGTTTGAATATTCTGCAACTTCAATCAAGCATTTGATATCTTCAGATAATTCCCCCTTGATTGATGATTCGGGCTTGCATCCCCCCTGAACTGAATCTTTAGGTCTTTGTTTGCACGGTTTCCAACCTTCTTTGATTTGCTATACCACAATCTTCACGAATAATCACCAACTTGAAATAACACAATGTAACTTCTCCATTTCGGCTTTAACCACATCCGCGTTCGGTTTTAGCGCATTCTCCTGCTTGATCCTCTGATCTTCAAAAACCCAACCGGCAAATGATAGAAACTTTGAATCATCACATCGGTAAACTTCAAGGCTATGAATACCCGCGAAAATCTGAAATCTCGTTTTCCGTAATCATCTTCAAGCACACTCTTGAACAATTGATCAGTGTAAACAGTAATCTCCACAATCAGCAAATCTTCATCGGATATCAAATCATCTGGTAACACATTCTTCCACGATACATGCTTACTACCTCTTGTTCGGTTACTCCAATACCATACAACGTGCTTTCCTTTGATTCACATTCGAACCCGAGGCCACGTGGAAGCATCTCAAGATTCTTCTAAGATTGCAAATATTTTCCTTTGACCATTCGGCCATAAAAATTGTATTGTCCGCATAAAACATGTGTGAGAAGTAAGGCCCGTTATTAGGTAAATTACCCCACTATATAACCCTTTATCAATCACTTTTGACATCAAAACATGAAGTGCTTCCATAACAATTAGGGAAAAAAAGGGAGACAATGGGTCACCTTGTTGTAAGCCCCTCTTAGACCGTGGGGTATGGTGGGCGGGGGTTTGGGGCATGAGTTGACACGTGGCTTGGGTGGGCTTCACTGGGCAGACCCACATTGAAGACGGTATGGTGGGGCGAGGGTTTGGTGCGTGGCCAGCCCAAACTATATTTTTTATAAACAAAATTTATATTTTTTAATAATGTTTTTTAAATAAAAACCGATTACATTTTAAAATAAAGGAAATTACATAAAAAAATTCCTAGTGATTGGAATATTTTTTCTTTATCTCTTCTCTCGTCTCCAACATTAGTTCCAACTCTTCACCTTATAGGTGATCGATGGGCTGGGCTAGAAATTTCATATCATCTCGTCTTTGTTTCAGGGCATCCTTAGCTTCTTTGTTCTTCCGAATTTCGGCCCTTTGTTGTTGGAATACGTTGAATGTATCTAACTTGCATGCAATGTCTTCCAACTGATCGCTGTATTCTCCCCTACGCGAGCCCGAACTCCCAACTGAAGGCGATGGCGTACTCGATCTTGATTTTTGAGAGCGCCTTTTTGCGGCATCTCTTCCGTATTCTGGCCGGTTTGGCGAATCATCCACAAAGTCCTCCAACTCTTGATCTCGTGCATCCGATTGGGCTTGGGATGAGGGTGTCCTTGACCTTTTGGAAGACGTGTTAGTTTCGCTACCACTAGGGATATTCGCCCACTTGGGATGGAACTTACAAATGTCCCAACAATGCATGAAATGGAAGTCGCTCCCTACATTCGTTTTGTATGTAACCAATGCATTTGTCACAAAGTCGGCTTCGGTTTCACCACTTTTTGGGTTTTGCTTTGCCTTATGTAAAAAACCACTAAATTTGGTGCGTTGCCCGCTTATCTCGGTCCACTTCGAGGATAAGCTATCATTTTCACGATAAAGCTCTCTTTCCATTTCTTCATAGAATGCTTTACTAATCGCTTCCCACAAATGGTTTCTATGTTGAGAATTTCCTATTTTAATCAAAACAAAATTTAATATATTACAAAGTTATATAAAAAAACATAAATATTAAAATAAGGGCTACAAAATATTTAAAAATACCTAAAGTTGGATGTAGAGATTGTTGAAGCCAAGCCCTTGTCAATGCAACTTCTTCATTAAGGACCCATCTTTGTTGTTTTCGTTTGGCGCTTTCAAGTGCTTTCTCGGCCTCGGTTTTTTTTCTTGTGACTTCTCTTCTTAATGGGTTTGGATGCGGAAGGACCATCGATGGGGGGTTGAGTTTCGGGGACGGTTTCGGTTTGGGAAAGGTTGATGAACGTTTGTGAAAGGTTGATGGGTGTTTGTGAAAACGGGCTAGGTATAGAATCGTCGGTGTGAGGGAAGTTAGTATACACAAGATTCGAGAGAAACGATGCGTAACCCGCCATAGCGGGCATAGTGGAGTGTATTACAAAGGGAGCAATTGGACGATTGGGTGGTGGGCTAGGATTTTCTTGTAATTCCCACGGGTTGTTCGGGTCAAAACCACGATTATGAGGATTCATTTTTCGTATTGTGGTTGGATGAGTATTTTTTTTTAAATAAGATAGAGATGATTATAGAAGAGGTGGAGTAGTTGTGGTAAAAAAATGAATAGAAATGTGAGTGTTTATAGTGAAAAAATTCAATTTTTTTTCACATAGCCGTTTGCCAACGGCTAGTTATCTTGGCCAATCAGATCCCGCCATGTCACCTTGATAGCCCCGCCCAACGCCCGGCCTTAAACTCCCGCCCAAGGGGCCACGCCCAAACCCAAGCCCACCCGGGGTGGTGACTTGGGCGTTTCTCTCCAACCCACGCCCCAACCCCCGCCCCGTACCCCATAGTCTTATATTGAAACTCCCTAGATGGAGACCCATTCACTAATACCCGAGAAAAGAATTCCCATTACCCATTGTCGCCATTTAGAAGGAAACCCCATATGACCTAGTACCGAAACTAGAAATTTCCAATTCACCGAATCATAGGCTACCTCGATGTTGGCTTTGAAAATAAAATGCTTTTTCTTTACTTTTTTCGACCAAGACACCAATTCATTTATAACTAGTGGTCCGTCCACTATGTTTATATTCGCAATAAAAGCCGATTGCACATTTGAAACCACACTCAGCGCCACCACTTTTACCCGATTTGCAAGTGTTTTAGAGATAATTTTATTGACGACTCCCACTAGCGATATCGGTCTAAAATCCGAGATCGTAAGCGGGTCTTTCACCTTCGGGATTAACACTATAAAAGAACTTATCTTTTGTTGTATTGCACCATGTGTGTCAAACTTCTTCATCGTCTCCATGATTGAATCTTTTAGCTATTCCCAGTTTTTCTTTATATATGCAAAAGTGATGCATAATCGAAACTATTCACCTTGCTTTCTTTCCATACAATAATCTCCAAGTCAACCAAATTTATATTTAATAAAATTATTTTGATTATTTGGTTCCACGAATATAAGCTTTATAATTTGTGAAGGCCCAAATATATTAGGGAGTGAAACTTATAAGGGCCCAGTTTGTCTCATAAAGCAATGTTCATGGGCTAATATGAAGTTCTGTATTTAGTTTCTGTCTTGGTGGACCGATGGTAGTAAGTTTTTGGGCTTATTAAAAGGACAGGCCTTTTATCGTTAACTGGACAGACCAACTTAAAAACCATTCCCACAACTATGAGCACGAATAATTTTAATATCTTGTCGACCTGTCGATCTTAATATAGAAATATATCAAAGATATGAATTGTGGCCTTTTGATACATTTAATACAAAGGCTAATGTTTAAAAACAGGTACAACTCATTATTGGCTTATTATATCATCGCATCAACCATTTTCGACCCGATATCACTCGTGCTACATCAAGGATGTACAAGGATACTTCTAAATGTATCTAACCGACACGTCCATTAAATGAATAAGACACGACATAACTTTTAAGAGTCATACTTCTAATTATGTCCAATGCCCTTATTCGAAAGATGGGCAACTTGTATCCTGGAAACGTATTTGAGCCCATAAAGTGCGATAAGTTTGTTCTCCGTCATGTCGTATTAGGACCATTAAAAGTTTGGTTTGGGTTGGGTTTAGTTTAATCCTGACTATGTAATACAAAAGTTTTTATTCGATTTTAGTTAACTCCTAAAATAATTTTTTCCGTGATAGTATGTGTTTTGAGAGGTTATCACTTTTAGAATAATAAATAGATAAATAAAATATATAAAAATTTTCTTTTACTCTTTATTTTTGTTTTTTATGTAAGGTTCATTGATAGTTGATACTATTCTTAGGTCGTCCAAGTATTCATCCAATTTTGTTTATGCCGAAGACTAATAAAATTTCTACTTAATTTTAGTATTTGGTTGTTTTTGTTTTAAAGAATATATATATATATATAGAGAGAGAGAGAGAGAAAGTATAATGTACTTCATGCCTTAACGTACATTAACGTACTTCACGAAATATATAACATGCGTAATTATTTTTTTGACCAAAATAACGTGCGTGATTTTGGATCCCATGCGTGATTATGTGGTCCCATGCGTGATTATGTGGTCCCATTGGTGATTATATGTTCCATGCGTGATTATACCCCTGATCCAACGGTTACCATTGTCTCCTACGTGAAGTATGATAAGCCGTGAAGTATGTTAACCTTACTCTATATATATATATATAAAGGGGGCCGCTAAAATGAGAACCACCTCCAGTTGTAAGAACCGTGAGAACTTTTTGATCCGGGGCGAGTTGGACCAAATTTTTTTTTTCATAAACGTAGATGTTTGTATTATAAACACATTTGTAAAAAAAAATTCAAAAAAAAAAATGTAATGTGTGTAGTTTTGAGCACCACAAGTTTGTGTTTACGGGTACCGTAAATTTTATTACGGTACCCGTAAACACAAACTTGGGGTGCTCAAAACTACACACCCGACATTTTTTTTTTAATTTTTTTTACAAATGTGTTTATAATACATGCATCTACGTTTATGAAAAAAAAATTGGTCCACCTCGCCCCGTACGGTGTAGTTCTCACGGTTCTTACAACTGGAGGTGGTTCTCATTTTAGCGGTCCCCTATAAATATATATATATATATATATATATATATATATATATATATATATATATATATATAGGTAAAGAGTACGGTACAAATTACCTTATCGTACATTATATACGCTAACCTAATAGCCATACACGTGTCCTGATTGGTGTTTTCATATATAAGGTTAAATGAGACAATCAATTCAATCATCTGAGGGTAAATTCGTCTCTTCATTCAATCAGCGAGCAAGAAGTTCGTTACACTAATATCCCGGTATTTATCATTCGAATCAATTTTAATTTTTTCATAATTCTCAAATTGCAGTTATCGTTCTTCTGTGTTAGGGTTTTATTCAGTTGTTTTTTGTTTCGATGGATCCACAGAGCAGCACTGGACGTGCAAATGTTGTTGATGTTGAGGAAAGTCGACCTATCGGTGATCATGCTCAATTGTCTGCATATCAGAGAGTTTCTATTGAGGATGTTTTAAATCCGCCATCTGCAAATTCAAATCCAATTACAAGTTCAAGTGCTCTAAACGATTGTTTTAATGGTAATTATGTTTATTCAGATCTCTAAAATGTTCGTATACCTGTTTTTTGTTTAATCGCTCCTCTGATTTTACATTTTTGTAACTGTTTTTGAAGTTTGAATGTTGAGTATATTTTTGACATGAAAGCAACATGTACAAATTCGCATGTTATTAGTCTGTCAATTCGCATTTGATGTTTTTTTCTTTAAGTATTTCGCATGCTATGGTATATTAAATCGCATAGATAATTCAGATTAATCAAAATCATCAACTTCGCATGTTTTCTTCATAGATTTCGCATGTTTTTTATTTGTCTGATTTGATTCATTTAGATGAAAGGGTTTACACTCCGGAGGTTCAAGCATCAGCTACACCTGTGGTTGGAATGCAATTTATCTCTATTAAACAAGCATATGCGTTTTACCAATCATATGCTAAGTTAGCTGGTTTTTCTATTCGGAAAGGTGGTGAAGTACACAGTGGTGGTATAATCAAAACTAAGTATTTTGTTTGTTCTAAAGAGGGACATAAGCCACTGTGTATTGACGATCGTTCGAAGTCAAAAAAGCAATTCAAAACAAGGAACAGGGGGACTATTAGAACTGGATGCAAAGCTCAACTTATGATTTGCACTGTGGATGGTAGATTATATACAGTAAAGAGATTTGTTGATGGACATAATCATAAGTTTGTATGCCAAGATGATATTCACATATTGCCAGCTTACAGAAAATTGTCAGATATCCAGGAGGAGATGGTATGGGAACTAGGCACTTTAAACCTTGGTCCTGTCAATGCTTTCCATATAATGAGGAAACGTTATGGTGGTTTCGAGAACGTTGGTGCCACGGTTGATGATTGCAAAAATTTCAGGAAGCGAATTAACAGCTATATAGGAGAATATGATGCTGACATGGTGATTAATAGGATGACTGACAAAAAACAGTATTTAGCTGATTATTCGTTTGAATATTCTGTTGATGATGGCAAACGTTTAACTGGTTTGTTCTGGGCTGATGGTTTATGCAAGCTTAATTATATGGAATTTGGGGATGTGATATCCTTTGATGCAACTTTCAAGACAAACAGGTTAGTGTTTGAAGACAAACATGTTATTTTTTTTTTACTATTTTCGCATGTCACATGCCTTCATGAGCTGTGTATATCGCATGTGTAAAATTGGTGTTGACTATATCGCATGTTATACTTTTTGTTTTCGCATGTGGTTTATGGTAATTCGCATGTTTTCAATGTATTTTCGCATGTGTTGGGCAGGTACAAGATGGTGTTTGTCCCGTTCACTGGCATTGACAACCACTATCGAAATGTAACATTTGGAGCTGGGTTGTTGGCATCGGAGAGCATTGAATCATATAAATGGCTTCTGAATTCATTTTTAAAGTCATTTGGTCAGCAGCCAAAGGTTGTAGTGACTGATTAAGACCCTGCTATGAAACAGGCTATTGAGGAGGTTTTCCATGTCAGCAGACACAGATTGTGCATGTGGCACATAATGAAAAAAGTGGCAGATAAGGTATAGTATGCAATATTGTCTTCTGTTATTGTTATTTTTTTGTATATCATATATTTTTTTATAGGTTGATATAAAAATCATTTATTTGTCATAGGTTGGTCACGAGTTGTGCAATAACGATGAGTTTAAAAGGAGGATGTGCGACATTGTGTGGACTGATTCGATTGAGCCCGAAGAATTCGAGAGACAGTGGAAGTTGGTGATGATTGAGTTTGGTCTCACAGAAAACAAATGGATCGATGATATGTTTGTGATGAGATCCATGTGGATTCCGGCTTTTTACCGAAACGAGCCAATGTCGGGACTTATGAGAACAACCTCAAGATCAGAGAGTGAGAACCATTTTTTCTGCCAGGTGTCTAATTCACAACTCACTCTCGTAGAGTTTATGAATCATTTCGACGGTGCAATGGATGTCCAACGTTTTAATCATAGAAAGAATGATCATATTTCAAGATATACCGAGCCTGCTGATTTGACCGGAACTTCTTTGGAAGCAGATGCTGCTAAGAGATTCACCAGGTCTATATTCTTTTATCAGCAAATAGAGATTTGTGGTACAATTTTTGAATGTCTGCCGATGGACACCAAAGTAGAGGGTCCACAGATCAGGATAATGTTGAAGGACTTTAAAGCACATGGAAATGGTTTGTTGGAGGTATTATAGCATATTTATTTCATACATGCGATTTGTTGATAACATATTTGCGAATTTATTTTTTTGCAAAATTATCATCTTACAATATGCGATTTTGTTTTTTATCATGCGATTTTCAAAATTTATTCATTTTCATATTTTTTAAGACATGCGAAATTGTCTTGTTACACATGCGATTTTAATTTTGAATATATATATTTTTTTGTTGGTTTTTCATAGGTTTGGTTCAAGAATCTTGAAAATGATGTAACTGCACAGTGTAGCTGTTTGCGTTTTGAGCAGTATGGGCTGCTATGCAAACACATCTATTTTCTTTTCAAGATGTTTGGTGTTAAGGAAATACCAAACAAATATGTTATGAAGAGATGGACGAAGGATGTGGTGCCGAATGAGTTAAATGTGAAGTACAATCTAAATGTGGGTGGCAAGGATGTGCAACACAAGGCTAAACGGATTGCTCGTGAAATTATCCACATAGGGGAGTATTTGGTTAGCAATTTGATTTCCGACCTTGATCAACTTGTTTTAGTGAGGGATCAAATGATGCAGCTTAAAGAGAGAGTTGATCAGAGTCGCATAACCAAGCAACTTGATCCAAAATTTGACCGATTTTCAAAGTTGATTGGTTATCAACAACCAGTAACTAATGCTCCTCCTACTGTCCGTGTGCCGGCTGGTATAAGAAATAAAGGTCGTGGCTCGCATAAAAGGATTAAATCTAAGAAAGAACAAGTCAAGGACATGTAGCGTATGTAATGTAAAAGGTCATGACATTCGGACTTGTGAGGAGCTGAAAGCCAAACTACAAGGTAAACAGCAAAAAAAGAAGAAGAAGGGCATCCAGATCGAAAATGTTGCTAGAGACAAAGACAATGAGGTTGAAGATGATGAAGAAGAAGATGAGTTTGAAGATTATAGTAGTGATGATGGATCTGAAGAAGAAGATCAGTGGGAGGAGGTTTCGGAAGATGATGAGGATGAGTAGTTTTTTCTAAATGGACATGCGAATTTATACGAAACACTTGCGATTTTTATATTCATCTGTTTATATCTTTTTCACATGCGATTTATAACGTACAAACATGCGATTTTATATGATTCAGTTTATAATAACTATAACATGCGATTTCACTTTTATTACATGCGATTTTTTGTGTTATATTTTTTTTATGTAACAAACAGGGCAATATCATTCATGCGATTTAATTTTTTTTATAAGCATGAAAAATATGTGTTCTAAATATATAATGTGTTCTAAACACATACCCAAAATATAAAATAATTGTTATTGTCTAACAGAGCCACACCCACAAAAGGATTAAAAAGATAATTTAGTTACTTGAAGAAAAAATTTTATCACGTTCAGAAGAGCTGAACTCCATCTTCTCCTTCACAGTGTTCAGAGCATCTGTCAGGAAAGAGAAGGCCAAGTCATTAGCTCGAGATTGCTCTTTTATGTGATCCAAAGCTCTGTCCTTGAAGCTTGATGGTGGTTCTTGAAGTAGGCGTTCCCATATATCTTGATTTTTCTTGATTTGTTCAAGAATTTTACCCTGCACATCAAGAACCAGATGGGAAGAGTTGACATCAGTACTTAGTTCTGTCAACGTGCGAGTTGACAACAGTTCTTTGATTGCAATGTTTTTGATTTGTTCTGAATCATCAGATGCCATTTTTGTTTGTATGTTTTGTGTGTGTTTTTGATAATCTTATATGTATGTCTTAATATGGAAGGTAGTTATATCTAGGTTTTTTATATTAATATAGTAAATTTATTATGTAGGTAGGGTGGTAAGTTCAATAGTAATTATTGTAAAATTGATCATTACATGTCAATTTACAGTCACATCGGTCATAAATCAAGTATTTTTTATATATAATACTACTATTTTTAGTTTTTTAGATTCGTATTTTGTTTTTTTTAGTTATTTATTATTATTTTTTTTTGCATTTTTAAGAGAAAGCAATATTTAATTGTTTTGCACTGTTTTTATTCGAAATCGCATTTTAATGGATACAAATTCGCACACTATATAAAATCTCAAAGAATACTTAATATTTTACTGAAATCGCAAAGCTTTATCATGAATTCGCACACTATATGAAATTTTAAGGTATACTTAACTTTTTATCGAAATCGCATGTATATTGTTATGAATTCGCACACTATATTTAATTTGAAAGAATTTTTTTTTTATTTAAATCGCATGTGCATTGTACATGAATTCGCACATGATTTCACAACCTGCATCATCTTCTTGATTAATTGTTATAATTTCGATTTATAAATTCATCAGAAGTTCACAAACGTGTCCATCGATTTGTGTTAGTTCATAATTTATAAATTCATCAGAATTTCATTTTTCACATAAGGATTTTGTGAACAGGAATCGTTCGATTTCGGTTTTGATTTTAGAATCTTACGTTATGATTTTTGAGGTTTTTGTTTGCTGATTATCAAGCGTTTTGATCTCGAATTAGACGATTTTAACCCTGGCGGTTTCTTTGTATTAATTTTAATTTGATAAATTTAATATTAAAACACGCTGTTTAAATCAGATGATCTGACGGTTGTGGATGAAGCGTACATAATGTACGATTAGGTTATTTGTATGATAACCGGCCTCTCTCTCTCTCTCTCTCTCTATATATATATATATATATATATATATATAGTGGAAGGTTCAAATGAGAAGAATTTTTTTGTAAGAAGAAAAAAGAATAAGTTTCAACCAATAAGAATGTTTCATTTTACTTCATTTAATATTTTCATTTAATTTTAATGTAAGGGTATATTTATAAAGTTACATAGATCATTAATATCTAGTCTTCCTTTTTAATAGCTAACTACATTAAATTTGTAACTTATTTTCAAAAAATATATATTTTTTCAAAAATTAAAAAAAATAATTTAGAGTGTAGGATAAATTACTAGGTGTGTAGGATAACTTACGAGTTGTGTAGGATAAATTTGAGCATGTGTAGGATAATTTTCGAAATGTGTAGGATAACTTTTTATGTATGTAGGCAATGAAAATTAGTGTAGACAATAATATTCTTTATGAGTAATTAATTACTTAAAGATTATAATAAATGAGATTAAAGAATAACTACTTAATATTTTACAATTGTACCATTTGTTCTTTTTCTTCTCAACTAAATTTTGTTCTCAAATGAATCTCCCCTATATATATATATGTAGCGGAGAGTTCAAATGAGAAGAAATTTTTTGTAAGCATAAAAAAAGAAATTTCAACCAATAAGAATGTTTTATTTAATTTTTATATTTAATATTAGTGTAAGGGTATATTGGTAAACTTAGATGAATCATTAATTGGTATTCTTTCTTTTTAATAGCTAACTATATTAAATTTGTAACTTATTTAAAAAAAACATGTTTTTCAAGAAAAGAAAAAATATATAATTTAAAGTGTAGCATAAATTACGAGGTGTGTAGGATGAATTGCGAGCTGTATAGGAAAATTTTCAATAGTTCAAACATCTTACTGGTTCAGCATTTAATGGTTCAGACCTCTTACTGGTTCAGTATTTAACCATTCAGATGTTGACAAACAGCCCCTAACTAAAAAAAGCTAAAAAACATACCAATTTTTTATATAAAAAGTCACTATTTTTTATATATAAAAAATTTCAAAAAAAAAACTTGTACCGCAAATGTGTACTACACATGTACATTATATGCTTAAAATTAGTTTTTTGAGTCTACTTTAGCTTTTAGGGTTAATTTTTTTGTAGGTTTTGGATTAGGATTAGGTTTTTGGGTGTGGGTGGGGGGGGGGGGGGTTAGGTTTTTTTCGGGTTTATGTTTAGTGTTTAGCTTTAGGTTTTCGGGGGGGGGGGGGGGGGGTTAGGTTTTTCGGGGGGTGGGAGGGGGGTTAGGCTTTTGGTGAGAGGGTGAATTTAGGTTTTTTTTTTTTTTTTTTGGGGGGGGGGGTGGGTTTAGGTTTTTGGGGGGTGTCGGTGGGGGTGGGTTAAGTGGTTTAGGCTTTCCGTATTATCGATTTTTTAATAAAAAATCGTAAAAATAAATTTGATATTTTTTAGACTTTTTTAGTTAGTTTTTTTGTTTTCTCATTTAAACTAGTTTTCTCATGATCCATCCCCTATATATGTGTGTGTGTAGGTTCAATGAGGAACACTAAAAAAATTGTGAAACCGGGGAACCATTCACTTAACATGTTAAAATCAATTTTTAATTTTTTTTTCGAAACTTTTGCATATAATACATGTAGAAGTTTTTTTAACAAAAAAATCAAAAAGAAAAAAAATTAAAAAATACTTAAAAACAGTAATTTTTTTACAAAAATGATTTTTTATTGGAATAGTTTCAACACATCTGTCTATGCAAAAGCTCCAAAAAAAATTTTAGCATTTTAAATTGAGTTTAAGATATATTTAGATTGTTAAATACATTGTTCCACGATTTCACATTTTTTTAGTGTTTCTCATTGAAACTCACACATACTATATATAGTGTTTTAGTGTTAGATTTGTAACCATGGCTGTTTTTTTTTTTTTTTTTTTTTTCAGTTTTAAAATAACCAAAACATGTTTAAACATAAATAAAAAAATAAATGTTTTTGAGTTTCCTATAAAGTAGTTTTAATAGCGGTATGACTTCGTTTTATACATTCTCGGTAATTTTTTAATAAACTAGTAATTATTCTAATAAAAATACAAAAGAAATAGGTTATGAAAATGTGATGCTTTACGTGGTCAGAGTGGGTTTGGGCCGGGAAGGGTTTGGGATCTAGTAGGGTTCACGAGAACATCGCTCCGGGTGTCTTAGGGCCGACCAAAAATTTCCCTATTAGATATCTGCCGCGTCACACTGCTAACTTTTGTATATCCTTTATGTTACATACAATCAATCGTTGTGTGATCTCTGATTGGTTGAGTTAACTAGAGAACACGATTTGCTACGAGTATAATGATCCAACGATTTCATCGGTTCAATTTTGACGAGAGCGATGCATCTTTTTTCTTGGCCGATTAGTATTATCCTTTATGGTGGCTCCTTATTTAATCACCTTATTTTTCTTCTTCAATGGTAAGTGGAGGGTGAGTGTGGTGGAGGTTGTCTGCAGTTAGGCTATGGGGTATGGGATAAAGTTTTTAGGGGTTTTATTAGGACACGTCAGTGTCACCTATGATCCACGTCAGCCAGGGCGGGTTGGGTTGAACATCGTCATTTAGATTAATTGTTGTACGAGCATCGGACACAGATGGTTCGGTAGTGGATGTCGATTTGGACCGTTTAGACCTAGGGCGGGTTGGGTCGAACCACTTTTTCTTCGATTATTGTTGACGAGATTAGTATATATATTGTTGAAATTGTGAACCCTCGTCCTCATAGCGCCCCACTTTCCCGAAAAAGAGTCGTGCGATCGATATTCGCCACGACCCATTGCGGCGAAAAACTTCTCACGTATACGAGCCCAAAATACCTTTATGTCTTGGTCGTTTCCTATAAAAAATATATTTACAAAATTATATGTTCGATTTAAAAAATAAATTTACAAAACTATATGTTTATAAAAATATGTAAAAAAATATAGAGAGATAAATTTTACCAACAATCTCGTCTTCCGATACGTCGAGCCATGCTTTTGCCAACTCAAATTCTTCCTTAGGCGACCAAGATTCGATCTTCTTAGTAGCACGTTTTTCGTACTCATCCTTCTTTCGATGACTTCGCTTTCTTGAGGAAGTGGGTTCGGCTTGGGTTTTGGGTACGGATTCAGTTTGGGTTGTGTTTTGGGATTGGGGCATGTTTTGGTTTTGGGGTATGCTTTGGGGAAAAAATGGGGGTTACGAATAATACCCGTAAAAACCGGGCATCGGTGGAGTGGTGGGATAAGGAGAAGTTGGGGTGTTTGGTGGCATCAGATAATATCCAACCTCACCTGTACGCGGGTCTCTTCGATAACGGTCCTCTTGCTCGTTGTTTTGCAAACTTTGCCAAAACGGATTGCCCGGATCCCATGGGTTTTGGTTGTTGGGAAACACTGTAGAGAATGGTATAAAAAAGTATAGAGAATGTGGGGTATTTATAGGTTAAATTTATAAAATAGGAAATTAATTTTTTTTTTAAATTGTTACCGTTCAACGGTAACATTTACATTAACCGCCTCGATCTTCCTAAATTTAGCTCGTTACCATGGTGAAGCCATGCCCATAGCGCCCCTTCTTAATTCGCTAGGTGTGGGGTGATGGCGCCATGGTGGCGTTATAGGGGCTGAGGTGGCCATGGTGGCACCTCCACATCCTCCGACCTTATGGACGAGATATAAGAGATGGAAAAGGGAGGTTTGGGGTTGGCTTTTATTTTGTTAGTTTTGGTTTTAACATAAAAATGTAACATTTATAAACAAATTGAAGTTATATGAGTTAGGTTCATTGAAGTTATATGAGTTAGATTCTAATCTTAAAAAGGTAAAATAGTCATTTTATAATAATTTACCTACATATACATTTACAAGGTCAGGGAATAGTACCAGGCAAACGCAGGGGAAAGGGAAGCAAGTAAGCCATAGTCACCTACATATACATTTACAAGGTCAGGGAATAGTGTCAGGCAGCTTGTCTGGCACTTTCCTATTAGACCAACCTATTTTTTATTTAATTTTATTAACAGTTTAAAATTACGCTTTTGTCCTTCGTTTAAAATTACGATTTTGTCCCCAGTTCAAAATAAATTTATAATTTTGCCCCTAGCTCAAAATTACGCTTTTACTCCCGGATCAAAAACTCATTTTTAATTTTGTTTCCCGTTTAAAATTACGGTTTCGCCCTCCGTTTAAAATTACGTCTTTGTCCACAGTTCAAAATAAAATGTTGTTTTTTCCTCTAGTTCAAAATTACGCTTCTGCCCTCAGCTCAAAATTACGTTTTCCTGACACTTCCCTATTAGACCAACCCATTTTTATTTTAATTTTATTCCCAGTTTAAAATTACGGTTTCGTCCTTCGATTAAAATTACGTTTTTGCCCCATCTCAAAATAAAATTATAATTTTGCCCCTAGCTCAAAATTACGCTTTTGCCCCTAGTTCAAAATTACGCTTTTGCCCTCGGTTTAAAAACTCATTTTTAATTTTGTTCCCAGTTTATAATTACGTTTTTGCCCCCAGTTCAAAATAAAATGTTTTCTCCTCTAGTTCAAAATTACGATTCCGCCCTAAGCTCAAAATTACGTTTTTTCCCACAGTTCAAAATAAAATTATGATTTCCCCCTAGCTCAAAATTATGATTTTGCTCTCAGTTTAAAATTATGATTTCGCCTCCAATTCAAAATATAATTACGATTTTACTCTCTGTGCAGACATACATGTTATGAGAGAGAAAGATTCGGCATATTGCCCCGCAACGTGGGCGAGGCAAAAACCAGTTTAAAAACAACTAACAGATTCCAAACATTCGTTAAAGCAAACTGAACCATCAAACCAAATCCATAAAAATTAGAATCATGGATAAATATGTGATTTTTGCTTACGAACATAGCAAGAAATCGTAAATAAACACACATACATACATGTATGTCAGAGAGGGATCAATTGCAAACCACCACCTAGAAAAGAGACGTATGCAGTTAGGCTCGAAACCCTAAAACCCTTAATCCGAATTCTTATAAATGAGATATACACTTTATGTGTTAATTTGTTTTTTTAAGGAAAACTTCATTAGAAACCAACCAAACCCGAAAACCGGGCAGGCCACAACACAAGCAACAACAAACAAACTACATAATTAAAAATTTACACCAATCCGACCAAGAGATTGGATTGTTCTTAATTCTATTTTTGTACCATAAAAAACCTAACGACCTAACCTCGCTGAAGATAGTCTCCACCTTGGCTTCAACCCCTGAAAAGATTGCCTTGTTCCGAGCCGACCAGAGGCACCAACACGCAGTAACGACAATACCATGAACCACAGGTTTGACTTTGTTCGCGATGTTTCTATCAAGATGAGTTTCCAGCAAGTCCTTGAAAGAGAATGCGAAGATCGGCGATAAATGGCACCACTGACTGATTTTATGCCAAAGGAGCACAACCGAAATGCACGAAGAAAAAATGTGTTCGACAATCTCGGTCTCCGATTTGCAAAACGGGCAAAACCCGTCACTGACGATAATGCCTTTTTTCTGTAAAGCGTCTGACGTCGGAATACGGTTCATCTCAGCTCTCCAAACGAGAATGTTGCATTTTATCGGCACCCATCTACACTATTCCATCACATAGAGGTTCCTGTTAACAACGGAGTCATCGAAGAGTTTCTTGACAGAATTGACAGAAAATAAGCCCGATCGATCTAGTAACCACGCCCAATCGTCGTTATTGTTGTTTAAAGAAACTGAAGATAAGGCAGTCAAAAGCTCGTCCAGCTCTCTTCGTTCATCATCCAAGTCTGGCTCGTGCCTCCAAAGCCAATTACCATCCACGTGATCCCGAACAGTGCAAGTTTTGACCATCTCCAGCGAAAATAGGTGAGGAAAAACCTCCTTGAGAGGTACATCTCTCAGCCAGAGATGCAGCCAAAAAAGAATACAACCCCCTACCCACCTTTCAGCTAAAATACCCCCGAAGGCGAATATTTTCGGCAAGTGGTTTATTGATAACATAAGAAATATTGATCCAAACACCTCCTACTGATTTTTTAACGGGAAGAAACGACCAATCTGAGCCGCCAGAATGAATAGCATCCACAACCTTGACCCAAAGATTATCTTTTTCTTTTTTGTACCTCCATCCCCATTTACATAAAAGAGCCCTGTTGACATTATTCAGTTTACTAATTCCCAAGCCACCCAATGGGTTTTCCTAACATCACACGACCCTCCCCATAAAAATTTTCTGATCATTCGTTCCAGATCCTTAACAACCTTGACAGGAGCTTTATAAAGCGAAAAATAGTAGTTAGGAAGACTCCCAGAGCAGAGCGAATAAGGGTAACTATCCCTCCAATAGACAATAAAGCGGACTTCCACAATGAGAGTCTTGATTCAAAGATATCGAAAACGGGTCTCCAATTATTGATGCGATTCATATTTGCCCCCGCTTTGAGGCCGAGATACTTAAACGGAAGAGAATCCGACTTGCACCCGACACGATCCGCCAAACACCCCACGTCCGACATTTCCACCCCAATACCGAACAAAATAGACTTCCCTAAGTTGATTCTCAATCCAGAGCACACATGGAAACATCTTAAGATTCTCACAACATTAACGGCATTACTCACATTCCAGTCCTCGATGATAAGAGCGTCATCCGCAAAGAAGATATGGGAAAGAATCGGGCCATCGTTGGGAAGATGAATGCCCGATAAAATACCCAAATCCCTAGCTTTGTCAAAGAGATATGATAGAGCTTCCATAACCACCACAAACAAAAAAGGAGAAATGGGGTCACATTGCCTCATCCCTTTGCCACATTTAAATTAGAAAGTTGGCACACCATTAACCAAAACAGACGCCCTAGCCGAAGAAAGAATACCCCACAACCACTTACACCATCTCGCCCCAAAGCCCATCTGTCGGAAAACATCCACCACAAACCCCCCAATTGATATTATCATACGCCTTTTCGAAGTCAATTTTGAAGAGAAACGCTTTTTTCTTGCATTTTTCAGCCATGAACACACCTCATTAATGATAAGAGGCCCGTCCAAAATGAATCTATTACCCAAAAAAGCAGACTGACTGTTTGAGATAACCGACCCCAGGACCTTCTTAAGCCTATTGGCTAAAATCTTGGAGACCACCTTATTGACAACCCCAACCAGGCTAATGGGACGGTAATCGCTGAGGCCCGAAGGATCTCTTTTTTTAGGAATCAAAGCGATGAAAGAGGAGCCACAACCAACATTAATCTGACTAGACTCAAAGAATGCCGCCATAAGAGCCAAGAAATCATTTTCAAAAAGGCTCCAAACCATTTAAAAAACCGAAAGTTGAACCCATCTGGACCGGGAGTGTCACACCCCGATATTTCCACGTATTACCGGTGGGGAGTATCGTGACGTAGTTGATATCATCATAGTCAAACAACACAATAATTAAATGCACAGCGGAAGCAAAAGATAGATTTATTTCAACTGAATAAATTGTAATATTAAATATCACATAATAGTTGAAACAGATCCACAGGTGGATCGAAATAAAAAGGAAATTGTTCCACAGACTTTAACATCTAGAGCTTGCGAGACTTGATTATTGATGCCTGGAGTATCCAGCCTATTACGTATAGTACCTGCACTTAGTCTTTTTGGAAAATACGTCAGTTTACATTGGTAAATACAACTTAACTGACTCATTTTGAAAAGAGTTTGAAAATTGATTTGAATGCACTTCGGCAAAAATATCTTTTATAACTTGGGACAATTATTAAAAAATAATCTTGTATACAGTTTTATTTATTTGTCGTCCATCAGGGCCGGTTTGTAGGGCCGGTCTAGATTAATTGACACGCCACAGGTATAATGCCCACAAGGATTATTTCCTTTAAGTGGATTACCAGTTTTTACATAATGCATCTGTCAGGTGTACGCCTACACCCCGTGCTTAGGTCGTGGCCATTTCTTTGAATGATGCCAAGGATATCCGGGACATGGTCATTTAACCCCCAAAGGCCATACACCAAATAATACAGAATAAAACGATTTATGTAAATACATTAATCACAATCCGATTTAAATGACTACATACCCGACCAAGCGGTATTATTATAATACCGTATCCCAAGCCCGTATAGGGAAAATAAGTTAAGAGTATTTACCTGAGCAAAGTATAAATCAAATACAGCAAGTGCACGTAGCTTTTACTAGGCTCCTAATCTGGAACGAAGGTTTTAATAACCTATTAGAATCCTAACGGGTCTTTAATTAAGCTTAGACTTAGACCGGTTAGTTTTCAAAAGGAATACACAGTTCAAACGCATGATAAAGCGAAGACCGGTTTTGAATGTGGTTCTGACCCGACAAGCTTGTATGCTTGTTTAATATGGGTAACTTAAACACATTCTGGATTTTGAGACAAAATGATAAGGTTTGACCCGTTTCGGCTAATTTATGCAAACTAGTCACATAAGCCGATCCGAACACGAAAATGCGTAACGGGTAACCAAAAGAGTCTTATGCAGGTTTCCTAAGTTAATATGCCTTAAATATGTTGTGACATCAGTAAGATATCTTCTATTATGCCCCAAATGAATTTAAACTCAAACTATGCCCCGTAAGGGCATTTTGGTCATTTAAAAGGTGATAAAAGAGTTTAAATATAAATCTGAATTTCGGGTCTGATATAATCAGTAAAAATACTTAATTTAATAAGTTATGACCGTAGGGTATAGCCTATATGTGAAATTTATTAATTATAACCATACTATGAACCGAAAGGGTATTTTGGTAATTTCACTTAAGCCAAAAAGGTCAAAACTGGAATCTGAGTTTAAAAACTTTTGCTCACTGTTACAATATAATAATTTACTTAAAATATCAGTAGGCATCCAACCTTATATGTTTAAAATAGTTTTGATGCATACTATGCGTTAAAAATGCTTAAAAATGCGATTTGGAGCCATTTCCGGGTTCTATATAGGAAGCTGATATTTTTATTATTCCAGAAGGTTTAAAATAATTTAGTTATCATATAAAATCAGTAGCAAAAGGTTTGGGGTCAAAAAGATTTGTAAAATTCATTTTATAGCCCAAAAGGGCAAAACCGGCAATAACCGAATTAAAGCTACAACTCTATGTTATGCTCAGCCTAAAATTTATTAAAAATCTTTAAAATCCCAAAATATTATATTACATCAGTGGGTAAAAATTTTGATATCAAAAAGTGGGTTAAACTAGGCTATATACTAATTACGCCGTTTAATTAATAAAAGCTTTCTAATTACGCTATTGAGCATAACTCTTAATCTAGACCTCAAACTGATGTCAAATTTTAGGTGCAAGTTTATAAATCAGTAACTAAGGTTTCTACTCTTTTATATTTTCAAAAATCACGTTTTAAGGTCATATGGGCATAATAGTCAACATATAAGCAATTAACGGGAACATGCATATGAATCGGATAACTATTGAACCAAGGTGTATAATCACATAGGGTTATACTAACATGAAACCTGGTCCTAATATGGCCCTAAGGCATTCCTAAAACATGCTATAATGGGTCAGAATCGAAATTCAAAGCAAAAGTCAAATTATGCGACTTTCGGTTCCAAACCGAGCCTAAACTGAAAATTGTCGGGTTGAACATGTTTAGACATGTTCTTACATTAATTACCAAGTTATATTAATGTTAAAACAGGTTTCATGTCTTCTACATTGCTAATTATGTGTTGATTTGAAAATAAGCTTTCTGTTGACTTTTTAGGATTAGCTTTGACCCGACATTTAACCTACTTAGAGTGGGAATCAGAGGGTGCCCTTTTAAGGGTTTATTTCCCACATAATTACCAACTTATAGGTACTTTTAATTCGAGATTTGACTGGACAATTATTGATTAATCTCGAAGTCAAACCTTAATTACGACGGTTTGACTTTAAGCTAATTAACTAAGCTAAACTGAATTAAGGATGATTAAGGACACTTACAAGAGTCCTAAGCACGACTAGGGAACTTAAGAAAGCTTGTTGCTGATCAGAGGAGCTCCAGAAATGAGTGTTGAGTGAGAATGAAATGAGCAAGCCAAATGTTGCAACTTCAAGCTCCTTATATAGTGATCCTAAGTGTCCAAGATCATGCCAACATAGTCTACAAGTGTTCCCTGATGATCCCCATGTGTCCCTATGCATGAAAATCTGTTGGCCACACTCCTGTATTCGAATAGCATGCTAATGAGGCGGTGTAACAGGCTGAACATGCAGCTGTCCAAAATCTGCTACTAGCGACAGTCTTACGGACCGTAAGCAAGAAGCCTTGCGGTCCGTAAGCACATCTTGCGGACCGTAATCTCTTGGTCTTGCGGTCCGTAACCGACTTTGATCAAAGATGCCCAGTTACAATCTTGCGGACCGTAAGCCTTTGGCTTTGCGGTCCGTACCCGCTTTTCAATTTCTGATGCCCAGCTCCGCCATCTTACGGACCGTAAGGGTTCACCTTTGCGGTCCGTAAGCCTTCATCAGAAGACAAAAACTTTGAAAACTTTTAGGCTGGACGATGCATTCCTTTAAAACTCGAATCTTCAGTCATTGTTAGCAGGAGGGGACCATAGAGACAGACTTTGCATGTCTTTGCATGTGTTGCTAAGCACATGAATTTAAAAGACTCAATATTTGAGATTTTTTGTCGTGAACCTTCATAGAATCACTATCATATAGGTTTTAATTAATTATTACCAAGGGTAACCGGATTTGAAATATAATTAAATCAGATGTTTATTATTTTAAGGTTTGGGATTTATAATTTAGGTCGCTCAGAGGTATATCTTAACATGTCGACCCTTTTTAAATCCTACCGTACATCCTTTAACTCGATCCGGTTTCCTGACACGTTTACCTTGCATGACACGTGTCTTTATTTTATTGGGTATGATTTTACGAGGTGTTACATCCTCACCCCCTTAAAAGAAATCTCCACCTCGAGATTTACTGGAACAAATGAGGGTGCTTTTCTTTCATTGTGGACTCTACCTCCCATGTATAATCGGGACCTCTGCGGGCATCCCATTTAACCTTTACGATAGGTACATACTTCCTTCGAAGCTTCTTAACCCGTCGTTCCTCAATCGACAAAGGCCTTTCCACAAATTTCAAGCTCTCATCTATGTGCACATCTGTATGTGGTATGACTAGCGATTCATCTGCTAGACATTTCTTCAGATTGCAGATGTGGAATACATTGTGAATACCACTGAGCTCTTCAGGAAAGTTCAATTTATAAGCCACTGACCCAACACATTCGATAATCTCGAATGGTCCTATATACCTCGGGCTTAACTTACCTTTATTACCAAATCGCATCACCCCCTTCCAGGGTGATACTTTAAGCAAAACTTTATCACCAACCTCAAAGTTTAGAGGTTTTCGCCTTTTATTAGCATAACTTTTCTACCTATCCCTGGCAGCTTTCAGGCGGTCGCGAATCTGGACAATCTTTTCCGTCGTTTCAAAGACTATGTCAGGTCCTGATAATTGAGCTTCCCCTACTTCTGCCCAACAAATAGGCGTTCTGCATTTCCTACCATATAATGCCTCAAAAGGCGCAGCCTGAATGCTGGTATGGTAGCTATTGTTATAGGAGAACTCGATCAATGGCAGGTGGCTATCCTAACTACCACCTAAATCAATCACACATGCACGAAGCATGTCTTCCAAAGTTTGGATGGTACGCTCACTCTGCCCGTCCGTCTGAGGATGGTAAGCCGTACTAAAATTTAAACGCGTGCCAAATGATTGTTGGAAACTTTTCCAAAAATGTGATGAGTATCTGGTATCTCTGTCAGAGATTATTGACACTGGTACTCCATGTAGAGATACAATCTTATCTACGTACAATTGGGCTAACATGTCGGAGCTATAAGTCTCCTTAATGGGTAGGAAATCTGCTGACTTAGTCAGTCTATTTACTATCACCCATATAGTATCATTTCCTTTCTTTGTCTTTGGCAACTTGGTGATGAAATCCATTGTCACCATCTCCCACTTCCAGGTGGGAAGTTCAGCCTGTTGTAACAAACCTGACGGCTTCTGATGTTCAGCTTTGACTTGTGCACACGTCAAACATTTAGCTACATAAGCAGCTATAGACTTCTTCAAGCCTATCCACCAATAGTTTTCCTTCAGATCCTGGTACATCTTATCAGCTCCAGGATGAACAGAATATTTTGAACTATGGGCTTCTTGGAGGATAACATCCCGAAGTCTTCCATAAACTGGAACCCATATTCGTCCATTTAATCTTAGTAGGATAACTGTTCTTCAGTTACTCCCAGCTTTTCATCAGGATAGTTAGCTTCCAATACAGCTTCCTTCTGCGCAGCTAACAACCTTTCATTCAAACTATTCTTTATCTCAATGCTCTTGGCATTCATTCTTATGGGCTTTACTATTTCCTTTCTACTTAAGGCATCGGCAACCACATTTGCCTTGCCTGGATGGTATCGAATCTCACAATCATAATCATTCAAAGTTTCCATCCACCGTCACTGCCTCATGTTTAAATCTTTCTAATTAAACAAGTGTTGAAGGCTCTTGTGATCTGAATAAATCACACACTTGGTTCCATACAAGTAATGTCTCCACAGTTTTAGTGCAAATACAACGGTACCCAGCTCTAAGTCATGGGTGGTGTAATTCTTCTCATGCACCTTTAACTGACGTGAAGCATAGGCAATAACTTTGCCTTTCTGCATAAGCACACATCCCATTCCGGTGTGCGATGCATCGCAATATACTACAAATTCCTCTATTCCATCAGGCAATGTCAATACTGGAGCATTACTCAACTTCTGCTTTAAAATATCAAAAGATTCTTGCTGCTTAGGCCTCCAGTCAAACTTGTTATTCTTGCGGGTGAGTAGAGTCAGGGGTGCTGCAATTCTTGAGAAGTTTTCAATAAATCGCCTATAGTATCCTGCCAGTCCTAGAAAGCTACGAATCTCTGTAGGCGTCTTTGGCTCTTGCCAGTTCATAATAGCTTCAACCTTAGCGGGAACCACTTGGATACCACGCTCACTAACCACATGTCCAAGGAATTGGACTTCTCGAAGCCAAAATTCACACTTTGTAAATTTGGCATAGAGCTTTTCTTATTGAAGTAGCTTAAGAATGAAACGGAGATGCTTCTCATGGTCAGCTTGGCTTTTCGAGTAAATGAGAATGTCGTCGATGAAGACGATGACAAATTTATCCAAGTAAGGCTTGCAGACGCGATTCATGAGATCCATGAATGCGGCAGGTGCATTAGTGAGCCCAAAAGGCATCACTAGGAACTCGTAATGACCATAACGAGTCCTAAATGCAGTCTTGTGTACATCTTCATCTTTAACCTTCAATTGATGATAGCCTGACCTCAAACCGATTTTAGAAAAGTAGCTTGCCCCTTGCAATTGATCGAATAGATCGCCGATCCTGGGCAAAGGATACCTATTCTTGATAGTGACCTTATTAAGCTCACGGTAATCGATGTACAGACGCATCGATCCATCCTTCTTCTTTACAAATAGAATTGGCGCTCCCCAAGGAGACAAACTAGGTCTAATGAAACCTTTGGCAAGTAATTCATCTAGTTGTGTCCTCAATTCCTTCATCTCTGTTGGTGCCAACCTATAAGGTGCTCTCGCGACAGGTGCTGCTCCAGGGATGATGTCAATTCTGAATTCTACTTGCCTATCTGGTGGTAGACCAGGTAGTTCTTCTGGGAAAACTTTAGGGTACTCATAAATGACTGGAATATCTTCAATCTTGGGTTTCTGCTCATCAATAGTTACTTGTGCCATATAAATGACACAACCCTTCTTCAAATATCTAGATGCCTTGAGCATAGACACTTGCTCAAGCAGTCCATATTGGGTATCTCCCTGAATGGTAATTGGCTCACCAGACGGAGTCTTGATCACCACTTGCTTCTTATTGCACATTATCTGGGCTTGGTTATGAGATAACCAATCCATGCCTAAAACTATGTCAAAACCGACTAACTTCAAAGGAAGTAGGGACAATGGAAAAGAGTGGTTCCTAATGGATATGAAACATCCATCTAACACGGTTGACGCGGTTTCTAAGGTACCATCAGCTAATTCCACCTCATATTTCACATTTAGGGTTTTAACAGGTAAATTCAGCAACTTACAAAACTTATTATCTACAAACGACTTATCAGCACCTGAATCAAATAATACCCTTGCATAGACATCATTTATGAGGAAGGTACCTGTGATCACATTGTCGTCCTGGACGGCTTCTCGTGCATCCATTCTGAAGACCCTTGCATTGGTCTTCTTGACCTCTTTCGGCTTCTTGGCATATTTAGGGCAATTGGTTTTTAATGTGCCCTTTCTCATTGCAGTTGTAGTATGTGGCATCTTTAATCTTCTTGCAATCAACAATCTTGTGCTCTTTAGACTTGCATAACCCACATGCAGGTGATCCTGACTTAGACTTGGACTCAAGTCTGCACTTTCCAAAGTGTCGTTTTTGGCAAGGCTTGCACTTTGGCTTTTTCTCAGCTTGTTGGCTACCCTTGTTGGACCCAGAATTCTTCCTGAAGTCAGTGCTACCTTTATGCTTCTTTTCAGATCTTCGTGAGCTATCATCCTCACGCTTTCTCTTGCCTTCTTCCGAATTCCTGAGCGATCTTAGCCTGACCGCGTCCAAGGTAAGAGACAGAGATAGATTAGCTGCTGATATAAAAGTAGCAGGTCTCGATGCCTTAACACTGGCGTTGATTTCTGGGGCTAAACCCCCAATGAAGCGAGCAATCCTTTTGGGTTCCGGGGTTACGAGATATGGAACCAGCCTAGACAGGGTATTGAAACTGGTGAGGTAAGCTTGACAATCTAAATTCTTCATCACCAACGATAAGAAATCTGATACAATTCTTTCAACCTCATGCTGCGGGCAATAATTCTCCTTAATGAGAGCAACGAACTGATCCCATGACAAATTGTAGAGCGGGACCTTTCCAGCAGCTTGAATGAGAGACTTCCACCATGCTAGTGCCTCTCCCTTGAACGATTGGGATACATACTTCACTACATCCCTTTCAGTACAACCGCTGATGTCAACTACTGTGTCCATTTCATCTAACCAAGTCATACAATCAATTGCCCCCTTCTCCCCAGTAAAATCCCGGGGTTTGCAGGAAACAAAGTACTTATAGGTACAGGACTTGGTACATGGTTTATCATCAAACACTATCCTTTTAGATGGAACACTGTGTTGATTAGACGAATGTCGATCATCATCTTTCTTTGGCTCATCTTTCTTAGAGGGTGGCTTGCTGTGAGCCTATGAATGAGTCTTAGGCTTGGAATGCTGTGCGGATAGGGTCCTACTTCGAGTCCCGCTAGATTCATTATACTGCCGCTCTATAGCTTTTGTAACAGCATTATCTACTAATGCTTGCAGCTCCGCACCGGTCACATGTATCTTAGTATTTTCATGGTTTTCCACCGGATGATTGTTTACCTCTTCTGACCTAGCCATGTAGCTTTAATTGCTACATAAAATCAAATAAGGGCAAGGTTTATATAGAAGCTTATACAGTTTTATTGTTTTTGACAATTTATTAACTATGGTTTTTAATAACCATTTTAGTTAATTTGTTAAATATATAATTATTCAGGATCTTTATCATAATCCTAAATTATAAGTTAGTAATGGCACAAAGGCCTAGTCACGTAGACAAGTTTAGTTTATAAGCCCAGGTTTTATGGAATCGAGGCATTAAGGTTTGAATCCAAGTTCATTACATTTTCTTGACAGGGAGTTGTAGGCTACCACTGTCTTTAGTCCCAGAGGACGTTAATTATAGCCCGTGGGCACTTCATCCTTAAGGGATGATTATTTAAATAAGGGAATTTAGAATAACCCAATTTAAGAATGACTTATGTGATTTTATCGAATCACATTTGTCAAGCATGTTAATATGCTTTCAGATGTTAACAAGGTTTTGAATCCTTTGAATAGGTTTTACCATCTTGGCCATGTCTGCAATGACATTTAGGCTAGGTTTTACCATTAAGATTCTTTTTAATATTTAACGCAGAACAATCCTAAATTGAGATGTTAACAAGGATCTGAATCTAATTGAGGAACTACCATCTTGGCTCTGTCTTAAGGTGACATATGGCTAGGTCTTGTCCGTTTTAGATTTTGTCATTTTATTATAAGGGTATATCTTTTAGTGGGAATGTTATTTTATTTATTTCACATTTTATGTTTATGCACATAACTAATAAAATGAAAATTTAAACTAACCATTCCTTTAAAAATTTAACAAGTACAATTTTGCCCTAAACGGGACTTCTACTAAAATAACATGCCCACACAGGGGCCTAAACAAACAACATACCCACGTAGGGGTCAACAGAAAGACATGCCTACGCAGGGGCAGAATACAAAAAGACATACCCTCGCAGGGGTTAAACAAAAAGGCATGCCCACGCAGGGGCTGGATTGAAAATAAGGAAATACAACCAATCAATTTAAATGATTCAATGGTCCTTCTTGCTCTTTCCTTTTATTAAACTCGCCAATCCCTTAAAGAAGCCTTGTCGTTCCCTGCGATCTTTGTGAACTTCCCGCTTAACCTGATCCAACCTTTGGAGAATTTCCTCCCGTTCTGGCGGGGAAAACCTTAGTATCTGCGGCTGTGGCTGCGGCTGATGTGGAGGTCAAAGAGGCGGTTGTTGTTGGTATCCATAAGCTGGGTATCCAACTCCCCAAGGAGTTCCGTAGGGCCCTTCGGGGTTGAGAGCGTTGTAGTTCCACGCTGCCAAGTATGGGTCGACCTCAACATAATTGAAGCTGGTGTGAGCCGGCTGCTCAAAGGGATTATACGCTGCTGAGCCAGCGTATGTAGGAATTTGGTTGTCAAAGCCCAACGGTGGTGGCACGACAGGTGCAGAGTTCACTTCCGGGACGGGGTTTGAAGGTCCCCCCATCTGCTGATCTTCTTAGAGTGGCGGGTAGTGGCTGTCACTCGATGGTTGAGGCGTGCTGATACGCACTCCTCCTCGCACGGACATCCGTGCGTTCGATCTCCTGCGCCTCGGTGGCTCAGGAGGCTGTTGCTGAGGTGGTGGTGGTGGTGGTGGTGGTGGGGTAACTACCACAAAGCGTGAATCCTCAGAAGGATCCTGCTGCTGCTGCTGATAAGGCGATGAATGGTAAGAGGGTATAAAATACCATTCGTACTGATTGAACCTCGCTTGGTAACTGTTTGGACCACGGTAAGGTGATCCATGAAAGGATGACCCATCAGAAATTTTGATGGGATGTGTGGGGGTACCGACCGGTGGTTCCATAGGGTCTGTGTCCTCATCCATATCCATGGCATGATCTCCAGAAAGATCTTCAGGTCCCAATGGGTTAACACCCACTGGTTCTTCGAGGTAGTTTGCCGGGTTGAACCGGCTACGGAAGATATGTGACGGGTTATCAAAGTAGTGACGAGAGTTGGACCTCTGGAGAGGGATAAATGAAGGTTGTGGGTTTTCGGGCTCATTTTCTGAATGGGGTCCAAAAGAGTGAAGGTAAGACGGTGACGAGCTTAACGAGACTGACCGCCTCGCTGGCTGCAGATGTGTCCTCCAGTCCCCCTGGGGACTTGTACGCATGTTGATGAGTGAGGTTTGCCTTTGGGATGGCCCGGCCTCATGGTCGTGGCCTGCTACTGGTCCCTTTCCTTTTCCCCTAAAGAATCTTGGCTGTATGTTTAAACATGTGAACATAAACAAAGACAACAACAAGAGAAAATATATAAAAGGCAAAAATAAAACAAAATCAGGATTTGTCCTATGTTCTTTGTCTAGACTCGAAAAATTGAGGAATGTGCAACTGTGTAACTGAGATTAAACACAAAACGCTAGTGTTTAATTCACTCAGTGTTGGCTCTGATTCCAACCTGTCACACCCCGATATTTCCACGTATTACCGGTGGGCCCGGTGGGGAGTATCGTGACGTAGTTGATATCATCATAGTCAAACAACACAATAATTAAATGCACAGCGGAAGCAAAAGATAGATTTATTTCAACTGAATAAATTGTAATATTAAGTATCATATAATAGTTGAAACAGATCCACAGGCGGATCGAAATAAAAAGGAAATTGTTCCACAGACTTTAACATCTAGAGCTTGCGAGACTTGATTATTGATGCCTGGAGTATCCAGCCTATTACGTATAGTACCTGCACTTAGCCTTTTTGGAAAATACGTCAGTTTACACTGGTAAATACAACTTAACTGACTCATTTGGAAAAGAGTTTGAAAATTGATTTGAATGCACTTCGGCAAAAATATCTTTTATAACTTGGGACAATTATTCAAAAATAATCTTGTATACAGTTTTATTTATTTGTCGTCCATCAGGGCCGGTTTGTAGGGCCGGTCTAGATTAATTGACACGCCACATGTATAATGCCCACAAGGATTATTTCCTTTAAGTGGATTACCAGTTTTTACATAATGCATCTGTCAGGTGTACGCCTACACCCCGTGCTTAGGTCGTGGCCATTTCTTTGAATGATGCCAAGGATATCCGGGACATGGTCATTTAACCCCCAAAGGCCATACACCAAATAATACAGAATAAAACGAGTTATGTAAATACATTAATCACAATCCGATTTAAATGACTAGATACCCGACCAAGCGGTATTATTATAATACCGTATCCCAAGCCCGTATAGGGAAAATAAGTTAAGAGTATTTACCTGAGCAAAGTATAAATCAAATACAGCAAGTGCACGTAGCTTTTACTAGGCTCCTAATCTGGAACGAAGGTTTTAATAACCTATTAGAATCCTAACAGGTCTTTAATTAAGCTTGGACTTAGACCAGTTAGTTTTCAAAAGGAATACACGGTTCAAACGCATGATAAAGCGAAGACCGGTTTAAAATGTGGTTCTGACCCGACAAGCTTGTATGCTTGTTTAATATGGGTAACTTAAACACATTCTGGATTTTGAGACAAAATGATAAGGTTTGACCCGTTTCGGCTAATTTATGCAAACTAGTCACATAAGCCGATCCGAACGCGAAAATGCGTAACGGGTAACCAAAAGAGTCTTAAGCGGGTTTCCTAAGTTAATATGCCTTAAATATGTTGTGACATCAGTAAGATATCTTCTATTATGCACCAAATGAATTTAAACTCAAACTATTCCCCGTAAGGGCATTTTGGTCATTTAAAAGGTGATAAAAGAGTTTAAATATAAATCTGAATTTCGGGTCTGATATAATCAGTAAAAATACTTAATTTAATAAGTTATAACACTAGGTTATAGCCTATATGTGAAATTTATTAATTATAACCATACTATGCACCGAAAGGGTATTTTGGTAATTTCACTTAAGCCAAAAAGGTCAAAACTGGAATCTGAGTTTAAAAACTTTTGCTCACTATTACAATATAATAATTTAATTAAAATATCAGTAGGCATCCAACCTTATATGTTTAAAATAGTTTTGATGCACACTATGCGTTAAAAATGCTTAAAAAGGCGATTTGGAGCCATTTCCGGGTTCTATATAGAAAGATGATATTTTTATTATTCCAAAAGGTTTAAAATAATTTATTTATCATATAAAATCAGTAGCAAAAGGTTTGGGGTCAAAAAGATTTGTAAAATTCATTTTATAGCCCAAAAGGGCAAAACCGGCAATAACCGAATTAAAGCTACAACTCTATGTTATGTTCAGCCTAAAATTTATTAAAAATCTTTAAAAATCCCAAAATATTATATTACATCAGTGGGTAAAAATTTTGATATCAAAAACTGGGTTAAACTAGGCTATATGCTAATTACGCCGTTTAATTAATAAAAGCTTTCTAATTACGCTATTGAGCATAACTCTTAATCTAGACCTCAAACTGATGTCAAATTTTAGGTGCAAGTTTATAAATCAGTAACTAAGGTTTCTACTCTTTTATATTTTCAAAAATCACGTTTTAAGGTCATATGGGCATAATAGTCAACATATAAGCAATTAACGGGAACATGCATATGAATCGGATAACTATTGAACCAAGGTGTATAATCACAGAGGGTTATACTAACATGAAACCTGGTCCTAATATGGCCCTAAGGCATTTCTAAAACATGCTATAATGGGTCAGAATCGAAATTCAAAGCAAAAGTCAAATTATGCGACTTTCGGTTCCAAACCGAGCCTAAACTGAAAATTGTCGGGTTGAACATGTTTAGACATGTTCTTACATTAATTACCAAGTTATATTAATGTTAAAACAGGTTATATGTCTTCTACATTGCTAATTATGTGTTGATTTGAAAATAAGCTTTCTGTTGACTTTTTAGGATTAGCTTTGACCCGACATTTGACCTACTTAGAGTGGGAATCAGAGGGTACCCTTTTAAGGGTTTATTGCCCACATAGTTACCAACTTATAGGTACTTTTAATTCGAGATTTGACTGGACAATTATTGATTAATCTCAATTTCAAACCTTAATTACGACGGTTTGACTTTAAGCTAATTAACTAAGCTAAACTGAATTAAGGATGATTAAGGACACTTACAAGAGTCCTAAGCACGACTAGGGAACTTAAGAAAGCTTGTTGCTAATCAAAGGAGCTCCTGAAATGAGTCTTGAGTGAGAATGAAATGAGCAAGCCAAATGTTGCAACTTCAAGCTCCTTATATAGTGATCCTAAGTGTCCAAGATCATGCCAACATAGTCTACAAGTGTTCCCTGATGATCCCCATGTGTCCCTATGCATGAAAATCTGTTGGCCACACTCCTGTATTCGAATAGCATGCTAATGAGGCGGTGTAACAGGCTGAACAGGCAGCTGTCCAAAATCTGCTACCAGCGACAGTCTTGCGGACCGTAATCTCTTGGTCTTGCGGTCCGTAACCGACCTTGATCAAAGATGCCCAGTTACAATCTTGCGGACCGTAAGCCCTTGGCTTTGCGGTCCTTACCCGCTTTTCAATTTCTGATGCCCATCTCCGCCATCTTACGGACCGTAAGGGTTCACCTTTGCGGTCCGTAAGCCTTCATCAGAAGACAAAAACTTTGCAAACTTTTAGGCTGGACCATGCATTCCTTTAAAACTCGAATCTTCAGTTATTGTTAGCAGGAGGGGACCATAGAGACAGACTTTGCATGTCTTTGCATGTGTTGTGTAGGACCGGTTTTGACTCCGAAACGATTGCGAAACGAACGTGTGACGTGCGGAAACCGTACACGAACTTAATCTAACACACGTGACGTAATATAAACGTGATTCTATATAAGATTTGATAAGGTACATCACCTCGAATCACTTTCTCTCTCTATATTCTCTTTCTAGATCTAGAAAGCTCCAAATGACAAATGAGCATAAGTCCCTAATCTATGATATAAGGATCTATTTATAGCCCTTGGAATTAATGAGACTTCTCATTAATTACCAAAATGACACCTTATTATTTAACTAGATATTACAATATAAAGACTTGTTTTCTTCTGATTCTCACTACGGCTCGGATTGACGAAGGCGATAGACATAAATGCACTAACATGTTGCTAAGCACATAAATTCAAAAGACTCAATATTTGAGTTTTTTTGTCGTGAACCTTCATAGAATCACTATCATATAGGTTTTAATTAATTATTACCAAGGGTAACCGGATTTGAAATATAATTAAATCAGATGTTTATTATTTTAAAGTTTGGGATTTATAATTTAGGTCGCTCAGAGGTATATCTTAACATGTCGACCCTTTTTAAATCCTACCGTACATCCTTTAACTCGATCCGGTTTCCTGACACGTTTACCTTGCATGACACGTGTCTTTATTTGATTAGGTATGATTTTACGAGGTGTTACAGGGAGCCCGGTCATCCCCGCAATCAAACACCGCAGCTTTGATTTCGTCACCCAAAAACTGAGATTCCAACTAGGATGCATCAGAAGAAGAAATCTTTTAAGTTAGCGCAAAAAAGAGGGGGACGGGACGCACAATCCTCCACAAACTTGGATCTAAAGAAGTTAAAAACACCCTTCTTGACTAAAGAAAGTTTGGAAACCCTCTTGTCGCCAATATTAAGCCCGTGGATAACATTGGATGCTTTCCTGCAATTAATCATAGAATGGAAAATTTTGGAATTTTCATCACCCTCTTTGGCCCATCTAACCCTCGACCTTTGCCTCAGGTCCATCCTTTTGGCAAACTCCATCTCGGCTATGGTCTTTTTGTTTTCCGTCATAATCCATTCTTCCTCTTCTGTCAACTCTCTAGAATCAAGAATCGACTCCAATTCCTCCAGCTCTATTTCAGCAATCCTACGCGATTCACACTCCTTTTGAACCATCTTGTCTCTTCACTCCCTAATTCTACCACGAACGTGACCCAACTTTTTGATCAGAGCAACGTCAGGGGAATAGCCAGAGACCGAGAAATCGTTACAAGCTCCGAAAACCCCTATTTATCCAACCAAGAATTAAAGATACGAAATGGACGCGGCCCAAAGTTAACCGATTTGGAGATCAAAATAACAGGGCAGTGATCCGACCACAAACATGGGAGAGCCTGAACATGAGGCTCCGGCCAACCATTGAAGAATTCTGAATTAACCAAAAATCTATCAAGCTTACTAAGTTTGTTCCCATTTTCCGATCGCCAGGTGAATTGCATTCCTCTCATATCATACTCAATCAACCCCGCATTAAACACAAAGGCATTAAAATTATTGGCACAGGAAGGTTTAAATGCACAATTCCTCCTTTCATCGCGAAATCGGACTGCATTGAAGTCCCCCTGATAATCCAGAACCCATCCGTGTTATTGATAAGAACCGTCAATGTAACACCTCGAAAATTCACGTCCTATAATGTGTTGACACGTGTCATAAAGTCTGAACGTGTGAAAGAATATTATAGAAGGACTAAAGTTGACAAACATGGAAAGTATGTGAAATTACGTATTCTAAGTGTCAACTGTGAATAAACATAATGTACATTAACCCTACACGATGCTCATACCTTCAAACGAATGAATCATGGATCATACGAAGCTAAAAGTGAGAGATTACAAGCTACAGGGGTTAAATGCGTCAACATGTTAAAGATATACCTCTGAGTGACCCTTTGATAAACCCGAAGCTTTGTAAATATAAATTATGCTCACTAGAATGCACGATATAAATTTTATAAAGTTTCGTTATCGTATGAGAAAGTTGTGATCAAAATCGTGTGCGAGGGGTTAAAGTGTCAACGTCGAAAGTTAGGCCTTTTCGGGTAACAATAAAGTTACCCGGTGACTTAACGAAGTGGGTATATATCTTGAGGCCCTTATAGATCAATATTGAGGGTCCATATCGCAATAAACAAGTGTCTGTACAAGGTTTGAAGAGCCAGGGACTGAAATTGCAATTTTGAAAAGTTGTGTTTTCTGATCTGGCACGCTCGCGTAGCGCGAGCCCTAAGGCTCATGCAGTCGCGCTACGCGACTGCCTTTGCTGAACAGCCAGCTCCGATTTCTTTGGGGACTGGTCTGCCATTTCGTTTGTGAGCAATTCCAACTCGGATTTTCACATCACTTGGCCCCTAAAGCAACCCCTAAGCCTTAGTGACACATGTTGGATGGTTGTGGATGATCCTAGACTTGTTTGTCAAGCTCTTATGGTGAGTGATCCAACTATATAAGGCCCTTCATGTGCAACACTTCAATCACACCTTCATCTGCAATTGAGGAGCCTATCTGGAGCTTCAAGGCAGACCCAAACCCTTCCTAATCAAGCTTAGGACCTTGGTAAGTTTGCTAAACCTTTCTTGATTAAGTTTTAGCTTAGTTTTAGCTTAAAAGTCAAACCGTCGTAATTAACGGTTGACTTAACGATTTATCACTAATGGTCCAGTGATTAGTCGAATCAAAAGTAGTTTTAGAATGGTATTTATGTGGGTAATGAAACCCCAAAAGGGTTTCCCCTGATCACCATCCTAAGCAGGGCAAATGTCGGGTCAAACCTTTACTTAAAAAGTCAACATAATGCTTAAAATGTCGTTTATGCATAATTAGCTATCTAGAACATATATAACCTGTTTGAACATTTTTATAACTTAGTAATTAGTGTAAGAACATGTCTAAACATGTTCAACCCGACTATTTCTTGTTTAGACCCGGTTCAGAACCGAAAGTCGCAAAGCTTTGACTTTTGCTTTGACTTCAGTTCTGACCCGTTTAGGTATGATTTGGAAATGCCTTAGAGCTTCCTTAGGACCAGGCTACATGTTAGCATAACCCTCTGTGGTCGGTTCATTGATTGACCCATTCGTTTACGCGTTTCCGTTAATAGCTCATATGTTGACCATTATGCCCTTATTACCTTAAAACGTGATTTATGAAAATGTAAAAGTGTAGAAACCTTAGTTACTGATATATAAACTTGTATGCAAAGTTTGACATCAGTTTGACTTGTAGATTAAGAGTTATGCTCATTATCGCAAAACTAATACTTTATGTTAATAAAATGGCGTAATTAGCGTATAGCCTAGTTAAACATACTTTTTAGTATCAAATCTTTTACCCACTGATGTAATATATTATTTTGGGATTTTTAAAGATTTTTAATTAATTTTAGGCTGAGCATAACTAGTAGTCGTAGGCTTAATCCGGTAATTGTCGGTTTTGCCCTTACGGGCCATAAAAATGAGTTTTACTTATCTAAACAACTCCAAACCTTTTGCTACTGATCACATATGATTAATAAATTATTTTAAGCCTTCTGGAAATATAAAAATATCAGATTTAAGTATCGAACCCGGAAATGGCCTCTAATCGCCATAATTAGCGTTTTTAACGCATAGTATGTCTTAAAATCATATTGGACATACCCGGATTGATACCTACTGATATATGAGGCAAATTATGATATTTTAACAGTACGCAAAGGTTGATTAACTCAGACTTCGTTTTTGAGCTTTTCGGCTTATGTGAAATTACCAAAATACCCCTACGGGGCATAGTTTGGTCAAAGATGATAAATTTCACATATATGCTTTAGCCTACTGTTATAACTCATCAAATTGAGTATGTTTGCTGTTTACATCAGACCTGTAACTCAGTTAGACAGTTAAACTCTTTTACAACCTTTAAAATGACCAAACTACCCCTACGGGGCATAGTTTGTGTTTAAATTCGTTTCGGGCATAATGAAAGACATGTTACTGATGTCACAACATATTTGAGGCATAATTAACTTAGGAAACCTATAGATGGCTCCAATGAATACCCGTCACGCTTATTACGCGTACGGTTCGGTTTATGTAACAAGTTTACGTAAATTAGCCGAATTGGGTCAAACCCTATCGGTTTTATCTC
Source organism: Helianthus tuberosus (assembly GCA_030545235.1). Taxonomy (NCBI): domain Eukaryota; kingdom Viridiplantae; phylum Streptophyta; class Magnoliopsida; order Asterales; family Asteraceae; genus Helianthus; species Helianthus tuberosus. The sequence goes on from CM060387.1 coordinate 752,898, forward strand.
AAAATCCAGAATGTGTTTAGTTTACCCATATTATACAAGTCTTCAAACTTGTCGGGTCTAAATCACATTCTATTCCGGTCTTCGCTTAATCATGCGTTTGAACCATAACCCTTCCTTAAAACTAACCGGTCTAAGTTACGACTTAAATAAGACCCGTTAGGAATCTAATAGGTTAATAAAACCTTCGTTCCAGATTGAGAGCCCCAGTAAAAGTACTCGTGCTTGCTGATTAGAATATACGGCTGAGTATAAATTGCATTGCTAGCTCAGGTAAATACTTTTAACTTATTTTCCCTTATACGGGCTTGGGATACGGTATTATAAAAATACCGCTTGGTCGGGTGTAGAAACCTTTTAGTCGGAGATGATTAAATTGCATAATCCCGTTTTAATCTGTATTGATTGATAACAAATAACATTGGGGGTTAATGACCGTGTCCTGGATATCCTTGGCTCATTTTAAAAAGTGAATGGCCACGACGTATGCACAAGGTGTAGGCAAAACACCTCCTGTTGCATATGTATAACGTATACTCACTCGTAAGGGTATCTTCTTGTGAGATTATATTTGTGGTGTGTTGATTAATCTTGTCCGGCTTGTATTGTATAATCACCGGCCCTAAATGTTGGACAACCATGTAAACCGGATACAAGATTTTTATTAATAAAATTGTCCCAAGTATAAAAGATTAATTTTGCCTCTGTGCATTTTAATCAATGTGTCAAGATATTTTGTGCCGTTTGCACTCGAATCACTTTTCAAACTCTTTTTCCAAAATGAGTCAGTTGAATGTATTTACCAGTGTAAACTGACGTATTTTCCAAAAAGGTCAAGTGACAGGTACTATGCGTAATTGGCTGGGAGCTCAGGGCGTCACTAGGGAATCTTGCAAGTTCTAGATGCCTAAAGTCTGTCGAACAGTTTTCTTTTATTGATCCGCCTGTGGATCCTTTACCTTCCGTTGTAATACTTTGACATTACTTATATTCGGAATGTAATATATTTATCTTTTGCTTCCGCTGTGCATTATTATATTGTGTTGTTTGACCATGATGTTGCCAACCACGTCACGATACTCCCCACCGGGCCCACCGGTGACACGTGGAAAGTCGGGGTGTGACAGGTTGGTATCAGAGCCAACACTGAGTGAATTAAACACTAGCCTTTTGTGTTTAATCTCAGTTACACAATTGCACATATCTAAACTTCTGAGTCTAGACTTAACATAGGAATATTCTCAATCCTAATCTGGGAATTTTTGCTTCCAAATTTTTATTGGATACGTCGCCAAGCGAATAAGCCGTAATAGGAGTTCTCCACACCCGGAGCCCTGAGATGCTGAGCTTCGTACCGTGGCTAGAATGAAACGAGCATCCAAGGAGAATGCATTCAGAAATAAAATGAAGAAGAAACTCCTTTTACTGAAGATCGTTTCCTTATTAGTCCTTATAAGGACATATTTATCTTTCAGTCCCTTTAAGGACACATTATTCCTTCAAAGACCCGCTTAGGGCAACTCTGTACTTTTATTTTCATATAATGGATTGATTAAACTAAGTTTTCATTCTAAACATGAAATATGAAATAAATGGAAAATAACATCCCTTAGAAGGGAATTGCCTACGGGCTATAATTAACGTCATCTGAGACTAAAGACGGTGGTAGCCTACAGCTCCCTGTCAAGAAAAGGTAATGAACTTTGATTCACACCTAAATGCCTCGATCCCAGACGATCATGGCTTATAAATTAAACTTGTCCAAGTGACTAAGCCTTTTGTGCTATTACTAAATGCCTCGATCCCAGACGATCATGGCTTATAAATTAAACTTGTCCACGTGACTAGGCCTTTTGTGCCATTACAAATTCATAAATTGCCCTGATTCTCTGAAATCTTGGCTTATAAATTAAACTTGTCTACGCGACTAGGCCATTTGTGCTATCATTAAATTATAAATTAGGATTTATGATAAAAATCCTGAATAAAATAAATATCCTTACTTTCCTGCCAGTATGCGAATTAAAGAAAATCTTAAAGGTGAAACCTAGCCTACGCGGCCAAGATGGTGAAACCTACTCAAGAGATTCAAATCCTTGTTAACACCTAAGAACGTGTTAGCACTCCTGACAAATGTGATTCGATAAAATCACAACAGTCATCCTTATATAGGATTCTTCCAATTTTCTTATCTAGCCTAATGATTTAGAAATCATGGCTTGTGTCATCCTATAAGATGATCATATTATAAACATCCTGAAGTGATGAAGTGCCTACGGGCTAAACTTGTTGTCCGATAAGACAACGACAGTGGTGATCTTTGACCTTCTGTCTAAAAAAATGTTGGACCAGGTCCAAGCTTAATAGTCGGTAGGATCCATACGATCTCGACTAATAGCATCTGAGAAGATGATCATATTATAACCATCCCTCAGAAGGGAAATGCCCACGGGCTATATCTATTGTCCTAAAAGACAAAAGACAGTTGAAGTTTTTAGCTCTCTGTCAAGAAAATGTAATGAAATATGTTCGAACCTAAATGCCTTGATTCTCTGAAATCATGGCTAATAAATTTAAAATTTGTCCTTGTGACTAGGCCTTTTCGCGCCACTTTAATATCCTTGATGTTTTGTAACTAGGATAAATTATAATGAAAATACAAATTATATATAACTAACAAATTAACCAATATGGTTTATATTACCATGGTTGATGAATCGTCAAAGATGATGATTCCATAATAACCTTGAATAAATCATTGTCAATGTTTATGTAGACATCAAGCCACATGGCTGGATTAGATGAAGTTAACAGCCACATGAAGGAGGACAATGATACTACCAGAATTAATGTAACTGGAGCAGAACTACAGGCAATAATAGATTATGCTGTTACTCGAGCTCTGGATCGGCAGTATGACGAGTCGAATGATACCCACTCTAAGGCTCTATCTGCGGCTAGTTGTAAGCCCCCTCTTAAAACACATGAGTCAAAGGAGGACGATGGTCATGACTTGTCAAATCAAAGGAGTATTCTGTCTAGACAAGTTGTGTTTCATCAAGAGGCACCAGTTAAGACCTGTTCATATAAATATTTTGTCTCCTGCAAGCCCAGAGACTTTACAGGAGAAAAAGGAGCCATCGATTGCATGACATGGCTCGATGAGATGGACGCTGTTGTTGACATCAGCGGTTGTGCGGAGCAAGATGTTGTGAAATTTGTTTCACAATCATTCAAAGGAGAAGCGTTGGCATGGTGGAGATCATTGCTCCAAGCCACGGGAAAGGTTCTACTCTACAACTTATCTTGGGAGCAATTTGTTGCATTAGTCAAGGAAAACTATTGCCCTTAGCATGAAATAGAAAAGATAGAATCAGACTTCTTGACTCTGGTCATGGAGAATTTGGATTGCCAGGCATATGTGACAAGTTTCAACACTATGTCCCGCCTAGTTCCTTATTTAGTCACCCCTGAACCTAAACGTATAGCACGTTTCATTGGAGGCCTAGAAACAGAGATAAAAGGAAATGTTAAAGCATCTAGGCCAACCACATATAGGTCCGCGGTGGACTTATCCTTATCTCTCACCTTAGACGCAATCAGAATTAAGTCTGTTAAGGCTTCTGGCGAGGGAAGAAGTGAAAGAGAGGAGGAAAACTCTCATCAAACTAACAAGAAGAAGAAGGGAAGCTCGGAGCGCGGGAAGGATTCCGAGGTTAGGAAGAACTCGAGTCAGTCTGATAACAGACCCAAATGCAATAACTGCAAAAAGCAGCATTTTGGAAAATGTACAATAGACCCACGCGCTAAATTGTGTGGAATTTGCAAGACCAAGGGTCACAAAACCTTAGATTGCAAGGGGATGAAGAACGCCACGTGTTACAATTGTAACGGGGAAGGGCACATCAAAACCAACTGTCCAAAGCTTATAAAGAAGCCTGGAGAGACCAGGAAAACAAACGCATGAGTCTTCTGGAGGAACGCCAGGGGATGGTGCAGAAGGATAACTATATAGCAGGTACTTTTCCTTATCAAGCAGTTTATGCAGAAATTCATTTGATGCTGACACATGTAATTCAATAATGAACGATCACTGTTGAGAACCGTTGTCTCCGTCTTAGTAGGACTTCGGTCATTTAATACGAGATATAAATTGACCGATGATACTTTAGAAAAATGCTCCAACAAACCTTAGATGGATATTTTATATCTAATAGGAATCACTCTTTTCTGATATTCCTATGGCAAGCTTTCAAGCTACCTAAATTCTTTAATGTAATGAAGACAGATGTGACGTTTTGATCCTCTGTCAGAAAAGTGATGGACTAGGTCCAAAATCTTTAATGCCATTAATGGTCTTTTGCGACCTAGGCTAAGTAATATTAAAATATTTTAAATAATGTTCATTAAGAATGTTAGTGCTTTAATAGCCTGTATAGGTTATTGACACCATGGCTAGTATATATTAAGGCCATCAGAATAAAAATATAGTAGTTGTTGGATTTCAACTAAGAAATTGTTTTATTGGTGTTAGGAACCAATAGAAAGTAATGGCAAACTCGGATAAGACAACAGTCGATCGCGCCATTGATGGCACGACGCATGCTAATGATGCTGAAATTGTGAACCTTAGAATTCCCAAAGATATTCTTCAAACTATGATAGACGCAGCTGTTGGAAAAGCTGTGAAGAAGGCTGTGAAAAAGTTCAAGGAGCCCCATGCTGCTCGGTCCAAATTTGATCTAGGACCACATTTCCTCACTCGTAAGAAGGATCTCGTTCATGCCTCCGATGCAAAGGATGAACTAAAAAGGAAAAGGGAAGTAGATAACTCCCAGAGTTCTAAGAAAAAGAACAAACAAAAGTCCGACCAGAAACCAGTATGTGAGACCTGCAAGAAGCGCCATTATGGGAAATGCAGGTTCGAACCAAAATCCAAATCGCAGCCCAGAGCTTGTGGGATCTGCAAGTCTAGGGAACATAAAACCATGGATTGCAAGAAGTTGAAAGATGCAACCTGTTATGGTTGCAACGAGAAAGGGCATATCAAGACCAACTGCCCTAGGAAGCAGAAGAAGCCCGAGTAGGCCAAGATAACAAACGCACGAGTTGTCAGGATGAACGCCCAAGAGATGGGGCAGAATAATAATAGTATAATATGTACCTTTCGTTATCAAGCAATTTATGTAGAAACTTATTTAATACTGACACGTATAATTATATTATGAATGATAAAGGTTGGGAACTGTTGTCTCCACCTGATTAAGACTCCGGTCATTTAATGCCCGGTAGAAAGTGACGATGTTACGTCGAAAATGCTCCAACAAATCCTATATTGATATTAATATCTATTAGAAATCATTTTTCTAATATCCTTATAGCAAACTTTTGGTTGCATACTTAAGGACTCAATATAGTGATAAAAATCGATTGGTTGCCTTAAAAATCAAGTCCATATTGTGAGTGATAAGAAGCAATTAATTATCAAGACTCCTTATGAGACAACCCTCGTAATTACACGTGTCCGTACGATTAATTAATATTAAACATAAAAAATGGTGGAACTGACCGTCCCCGGAATCGAACCCGGGTCTAGGCCGGCCGCACCCTTTCGCGCGCCTAGCCAACTGAGCTAGGTGCCTAGTTTGTGAAAATCTCCATTCTAATTAAATATAAGCACTTGTGCAATAAACTTCCTTGTCATTTATCAATGATAATTTCTGCTAAGTGTCCTGTTTTAATACAGGCAATAGTAAATCTTCATGAACCATAAACTTAGCAAATTTTTATTATCATCCACAAGGTATAACTACCAAGGAAAACCATAGTAACCGATTCGTATAGATCGGCAAGGAATTCTTCCGAAAAATCTAAGAGCACTCTTTCTTTGCATAGAGTACGACAACATATGTTATTTTAAATATTTTTCTCATTGTTTTCTATCGCCTGCGAATGCCAAACTATGTTTGATAAAAGTGTCATATGAGGATTGGCGTATCCTAGTGTGTCCCATAGATTATTTCCATGTCTGATCAGCATGGAGGTTTAATACATGGAACCCTAAGATATCCCAATGATCATATCGTACTAAAGTCGACTAGTAGTATTCAAAGAAGATATCCAAAAATAGGAAAAAAAAAAATTTCCAAGTAAATGTTCCCGATTAAGGAATTCGAGGACTTATAAGATAAAGGTGTCACTCATTTGACACGAACAATGATGGATGAACTGGAGCCTGAGATATGGAAAATCTCTGTAGCCTCCTTGTATCTTAATTATCTTCTCAAAAGATATCCCCGCTTACCTCCTGGAAGGCAGGTAGAATTAAGATTTGCCGCCCGCCGTGGGCTGGAGTATTGTGAAAACTCCATATTAATTATGGAATAAACGAAACCTTGAGTAAGTAGGTTTTAAGACATAGGCTCATATAGCCAGACTCGATATTCTGAGGGTGTTATATTATGAAATAAGAAAGACGGTTCATATTGCTTATGCATGCATGCCGCAACCCTAAATAGGCAACGATTAAGAATTTGCCATCAGCTGCCCAGAATAGTCGAATTGTTCGACTAACGGCAAGGATTAGCTATTCCCTAAGATTTGTTAAGCAGTGGTTGAAATAACCATCTCACCTTAAGATAAGCTTTTCTATAAAAGTTGATGAATAAGTATCAAGGCTGCCCCTTTAGGAGACCTTGTATAAATGGAATATTAAACAATCTATTGATTAGGACAATAGATGGGTAAGTCCAATTAACTGGATCTGAAAGTTGCATTGGAAGCAACGAACAAGATCATGCAATTCCTAACCATCTGTAAGTTGCCATTATTAGGCAGAAGAGTTACGCTGATCCTAAGCGTAAGGATTTTCACTTCGAAGTAGTTGACAAAGTCCTACTTAAGGTATCACCCTGGAAGGGGGTGAGGCGGTTGGTAAGAAAGGCAAGCTAATTCCGAGATACATAGGACCTTTCGAGGTTATCGAACGTGTCGGTTCAGTTGCCTATAAGCTAAACTTACCAGAAGAGCTCAGTGGAATTCACAATGTGTTCCACATCTGCAATCTGAAGAAGTGTTTCGCTGATGAATCACTGGTTATACCACATACGGATGTGCCTAAAGATGAGAGCTTAAAATTTGAGGAAGAACCTTTGTCGATTGAAGGTCAATAGGTAAAGAAGCTTCGGAAGAAGCATGTACCTATTGTAAAGGTCAAATGGGATGCCCATAGAGGTCCCAAATTCACGTGGGAGGTTGAATCCACGATGAAAGAAAAGTACCCTTACTTATTTCAGTAAATCTCGGGTCGAGATTTATTTTAAGGGGGTGAGGATGTAACACCTCGAAAATTCACGTCCTATAATGTGTTGACACGTGTCATAAAGTCTGAACGTGTGAAAGAATATTATAGAAGGACCAAAGTTGACAAACATGGAAAGTATGTGAAATTACGTATTCTAAGTGTCAACTGTGAATAAACATAATGTACATTAACCCTACACGATGCTCATACCTTCAAACGAATGAATCATGGATCATACGAAGCTAAAAGTGAGAGATTACAAGCTACAGGGGTTAAATGCGTCAACATGTTAAAGATATACCTCTGAGTGACCCTTTGACAAACCCGAAGCTTTGTAAATATAAATTATGCTCACTAGAATGCACGATATAAATTTTATAAAGTTTCGTTATCGTATGAGAAAGTTGTGATCAAAATCGTGTGCGAGGGGTTAAAGTGTCAACGTCGAAAGTTAGGCCTTTTCGGGTAACAATAAAGTTACCCGGGGACTTAACGAAGTGGGTATATATCTTGAGGCCCTTATAGATCAATATTGAGGGTCCATATCGCAATAAATAAGTGTCTGTACAAGGTTTGAAGAGCCAGGGACTGAAATTGCAATTTTGAAAAGTTGTGTTTTCTGATCTGGCACGCTCGCGTAGCGCGAGCCCTAAGGCTCATGCAGTCGCGCTACGCGACTGCCTTTGCTGAACAGCCAGCTCCGATTTCTTTGGGGACTGGTCTGCCATTTCGTTTGTGAGCAATTCCAACTCGGTTTTTCACATCACTTGGCCCCTAAAGCAACCCCTAAGCCTTAGTGACACATGTTGGATGGTTGTGGATGATCCTAGACTTGTTTGTCAAGTTCTTATGGTGAGTGATCCAACTATATAAGGCCCTTCATGTGCAACACTTCAATCACACCTTCATCTGCAATTGAGGAGCCTATCTGGAGCTTCAAGGCAGACCCAAACCCTTCCTAATCAAGCTTAGGACCTTGGTAAGTTTGCTAAACCTTTCTTGATTAAGTTTTAGCTTAGTTTTAGCTTAAAAGTCAAACCGTCGTAATTAACGGTTGACTTAACGATTTATCACTAATGGTCCAGTGATTAGTCGAATCAAAAGTAGTTTTAGAATGGTATTTATGTGGGTAATGAAACCCCAAAAGGGTTTCCCCTGATCACCATCCTAAGCAGGGCAAATGTCGGGTCAAACCTTTACTTAAAAAGTCAACATAATGCTTAAAATGTCGTTTATGCATAATTAGCTATCTAGAACATATATAACCTGTTTGAACATTTTTATAACTTAGTAATTAGTGTAAGAACATGTCTAAACATGTTCAACCCGACTATTTCTTGTTTAGACCCGGTTCAGAACCGAAAGTCGCAAAGCTTTGACTTTTGCTTTGACTTCAGTTCTGACCCGTTTAGGTATGATTTGGAAATGCCTTAGAGCTTCCTTAGGACCAGGCTACATGTTAGCATAACCCTCTGTGGTCGGTTCATTGATTGACCCATTCGTTTACGCGTTTCCGTTAATAGCTCATATGTTGACCATTATGCCCTTATTACCTTAAAACGTGATTTATGAAAATGTAAAAGTGTAGAAACCTTAGTTACTGATATATAAACTTGTATGCAAAGTTTGACATCAGTTTGACTTGTAGATTAAGAGTTATGCTCATTATCGCAAAACTAATACTTTATGTTAATAAAATGGCGTAATTAGCGTATAGCCTAGTTAAACATACTTTTTAGTATCAAATCTTTTACCCACTGATGTAATATATTATTTTGGGATTTTTAAAGATTTTTAATTAATTTTAGGCTGAGCATAACTAGTAGTCGTAGGCTTAATCCGGTAATTGTCGGTTTTGCCCTTACGGGCCATAAAAATGAGTTTTACTTATCTAAACAACTCCAAACCTTTTGCTACTGATCACATATGATTAATAAATTATTTTAAGCCTTCTGGAAATATAAAAATATCAGATTTAAGTATCGAACCCGGAAATGGCCTCTAATCGCCATAATTAGCGTTTTTAACGCATAGTATGTCTTAAAATCATATTGGACATACCCGGATTGATACCTACTGATATATGAGGCAAATTATGATATTTTAACAGTACGCAAAGGTTGATTAACTCAGACTTCGTTTTTGAGCTTTTCGGCTTATGTGAAATTACCAAAATACCCCTACGGGGCATAGTTTGGTCAAAGATGATAAATTTCACATATATGCTTTAGCCTACTGTTATAACTCATCAAATTGAGTATGTTTGCTGTTTACATCAGACCTGTAACTCAGTTAGACAGTTAAACTCTTTTACAACCTTTAAAATGACCAAACTACCCCTACGGGGCATAGTTTGTGTTTAAATTCGTTTCGGGCATAATGAAAGACATGTTACTGATGTCACAACATATTTGAGGCATAATTAACTTAGGAAACCTATAGATGGCTCCAATGAATACCCGTCACGCTTATTACGCGTACGGTTCGGTTTATGTAACAAGTTTACGTAAATTAGCCGAATTGGGTCAAACCCTATCGGTTTTATCTCAAAATCCAGAATGTGTTTAGTTTACCCATATTATACAAGTCTTCAAACTTGTCGGGTCTAAATCACATTCTATTCCGGTCTTCGCTTAATCATGCGTTTGAACCATAACCCTTCCTTAAAACTAACCGGTCTAAGTTACGACTTACATAAGACCCGTTAGGAATCTAATAGGTTAATAAAACCTTCGTTCCAGATTGAGAGCCCCAGTAAAAGTACTCGTGCTTGCTGATTAGAATATACGGCTGAGTATAAATTGCATTGCTAGCTCAGGTAAATACTTTTAACTTATTTTCCCTTATACGGGCTTGGGATACGGTATTATAAAAATACCGCTTGGTCGGGTGTAGAAACCTTTTAGTCGGAGATGATTAAATTGCATAATCCCGTTTTAATCTGTATTGATTGATAACAAATAACATTGGGGGTTAATGACCGTGTCCTGGATATCCTTGGCTCATTTTAAAAAGTGAATGGCCACGACGTATGCACAAGGTGTAGGCAAAACACCTCCTGTTGCATATGTATAACGTATACTCACTCGTAAGGGTATCTGCTTGTGAGATTATATTTGTGGTGTGTCGATTAATCTTGTCCGGCTTGTATTGTATAATCACCGGCCCTAAATGTTGGACAACCATGTAAACCGGATACTAGATTTTTATTAATAAAATTATCCCAAGTATAAAAGATTAATTTTGCCTCTGTGCATTTTAATCAATGTGTCAAGATATTTTGTGCCGTTTGCACTCGAATCACTTTTCAAACTCTTTTTCCAAAATGAGTCAGTTGAATGTATTTACCAGTGTAAACTGACGTATTTTCCAAAAAGGTCAAGTGACAGGTACTATGCGTAATTGGCTGGGAGCTCAGGGCGTCACTAGGGAATCTTGCAAGTTCTAGATGCCTAAAGTCTGTCGAACAGTTTTCTTTTATTGATCCGCCTGTGGATCCTTTACCTTCCGTTGTAATACTTTGACATTACTTATATTCGGAATGTAATATCTTTATCTTTTGCTTCCGCTGTGCATTATTATATTGTGTTGTTTGACCATGATGTTGCCAACCACGTCACGATACTCCCCACCGGGCCCACCGGTGACACGTGGAAAGTCGGGGTGTGACAGTCAACTCCTCCCATAAATCTTTCTTAGCCGGAATCCCTTGAGGGGCGTACACATTCAGAAAATTAACAATCGAGTTACAACCCACCAGATGACCCCTGACATGGAGAAAATGCCTACTTTTAAGAGACGAAACCAGGCGAAACAAGCTATCATCCCATATACAGATTAAACCACCAGAAAGCCCGGAAGCATTAACCGACTCCATACCGAACCCGTTACTACCACAAAATTTCAACAACTCAGATCTGGACACACCAACATGTTTTGTCTCCTGAATAGCTAGGAAATTGATACCATGATCCCGGATAATAGAACTGATCCAACCATATTTATGAATACCCCCAATGCCCCTGACATAAATAGAAAGACAATTCATTGCGGAAACAATTTGATAGCTGAATTGACGATGGAGTCCTTAACCAGACCAGAATGGTTGTGAAGCTTAACTCCAAGCAAATCCCCAATAGCAACTATGTTCTCAACTTCCTTGTCCACCCCAAGGGATTAACAGATCCAGGGGGATCATCGTTCCTGTTGGTAGCACCGGGGGACCCAGTGTCCTCCAACCTAACAGCTTCGAGATCCACCGGGATGGCATCGATATTGAGGTCGAGACCTTCATGATTCCTTTCTTCAACCGGGCAACTACTCACAGTCTCACTGGGAATATTAGAAGTAAAGCCGACAAAACCAAATCCCTTTTCTTGATCCTCTAATTCTCTTCTAGACCTTTTCATGGGCCGATGATCCCTAGGAGAATAACTATTGCCAACCTGGGCCTGACGTTTCCTGTGTTTAAAGCCCAAAGAGGATTTACGCTGGGCCCTAGACTTCAAAGCACCAGCTGCCAAACCAAGCCCAAAAGGGGGTGGCCCATTCCCGCAACCGAAAACATTGGGACCCACCGGGGATGAAACTTTACCGTCATTTAGATTATTCCTTGGGGGACCCGCCACCTCATCATTAGGAAAATTAACACAATTATCCCCGTGCACGTGCATGGGGGATTTATCCTCAGACTGATCACCATCATTAATAACGGACTTTCTAGATTCCTCCGAACCTTCCATCTTCTGTGTCCCACCGGCTTCCTCCTCCCCTAAGTTCACCGGGCCGACCACCGGAGAAGACAACATAGTAGAATCGATCGCCGGCAAACCATCAACCTCATAGTCCAAACACTCGGGAACCCAGTCATCGAGTTCCTCATCCACCCAAATTCTGAAAACCCTATTTTTTCCATTTCAGAGACACCATCTCACTGCACCTTTGAGCCTCACCAACTAGCACCCCAATCTTAACAACAGACAAATCCTGATCCTCGTCGATAGTTTTAGGGACAAAAAGAACTTTACCGAATAACTTACCAACCTGCACGAAAACATCAGACTCCATGAGATTAAGAGGAATGCCATGCAACTTAAGCCACACCACTCGTTCCATTGGTAAAGTCTGACCCGCCCAGGTCTCCAACTTGGTGAACCAAGGCGCCCAAATATCTCGAGCTTCCAAAAATCTACTGGCCACGGTACCATCAAGGAAAGAGATCATGATAGAAAGCCCACCCAAGTATTGAATCCTTGTAAAATCCACCTTAGCGATCCTTAAGAGCTTGTCGAAATCAACTAGGGTTTCCAGGTCCACCGTTCTACCAATAACCGCCGACCCGGATAATTCCTTAAAGGCAAAGGTTCTATCCGGCACAACGACTGACTTCTCCACTACAACCATACCAGCCTCACTGGAGCCTCCGGTTTCCGAAGCAACATTACCCTTACCTTTATGCTTGCCCAGAACGTCGCAGTAAGATCTCCCGTCCCTGAAATTAAACATGTTGCTCTCAACATGTCCTGAACGATTGGGCTGAACTATACCACCCTTGGGAAGGTCGGATATCCCGGAATTCTCCACCGCAAATTTGGCTATGTTAACCTGAAGCTTAAAATCACCCATTTTCACCGAAGGCGGATGGGAGCTTCCAGCGAGCAATATAGTATGAAAGGTCAAGACAAATGCAGGCGACCTCGCACACTATGTCGTCCGTTCCACTCCGTCGAGCCTCCGGCAGTTGGCAGAAGAGAGAGTATGCTTTTACTAAGTTACAAAAGTAAATCGTGAACACAAAACATTTTAAAGTAATGATTTGTATAAAAACTAAATAAAATTGTCAACCCATATAGTAAGTTACGAAAGTAAATCGTAAACACAAAACATTTTAAATTCGTATAAAAACTAAATAAAATTGTCAACCCACGAATCTCGATAATGGGTGATTAATGTTTTTCTTGTATTCCCGTTAGAAACAAAAAGTGATGTCGATGATATTGAGGATAATAGAATGTGAGCCTGTGAGAGTTTATCGGGATCCTATGCTCTTTTTTTTGTTCTTTGTCTTTTTTTTCTTAGTCTTCTATACCACATGGAGAAATTAATATTCTCACAAATTAACATTCTTGAATAATAATAATATTTTTTGAACCACAAATTTGAATCACTGGAGTATTATCGTGTCACCAGCGGAACCATCTGATCATATTAATCTCCGCTAGGCATAATGTCTATACACCAATTAAGCAGCAAACCCAATGAATATGGGAAAACTCTCTTGTGGGAATCGAACACATGACTTATTGATCCCAAATCTCACCCTTAAGATACCACTAGCTTATAAAGTCATGGGCCTTGAATAATAATAATAGTGGTAGTGGTAGTGGTAGTGATCCAAATTTAGTAGTAGTAGTAGTAGTAATAATAATAATAATAATAATAATAATAATAATAATAATAATAATAATAATAATAATAATAATAATAATAATAATAATAATCCAAATTTGTAACCTGGAATTTAGGACTTTGTTTTTATACGTAAAAAAACTTGAGTTGAAAATTTCTCAAAAAATCATCCATTCTAAAATATCTTTTGCTCAAGGACCTATAAAGAATTTTTTATATGACCCATAACCAAGATGTCTTATGAGTCATGACTCATCATCTATTGTCTTGAGGAATAATATTGGATTAGGGTAATCTATGACATGTTATGAAAACATAAATATTAACACAATATAATATGCCATCAAAATGATTGATAAATTTTCAAACAAGAAAAACATGCCACCCATAATGAAGCAAAATAGTGATAGTTCCAAGCCTAGTGAATGTTTGTTTTTTCTCCATAAGTTTATTCCACAATATAATTACAAAATTCATTAAACAGTTTTTTAAGAAAAAAAATCTAAGAAATGTAATTTATTCAGTAAAATATACTTTTGTCCACGTCTTTATTTTTATTTTATTTCTTGTCCGGTTTCATTATATTCAAAGGAAAAAATAAAATATGTTTAATAATAATAAGACATTATCTATGCTAGACGGTCATTGTTTTACCTACTAATATTATTATACCATGAGGGTGGCTTCCGTGATCCTTTTAGTTTTATATACTCCAAATAATGTTTTATTAGTAAATCAACAATGTTTTATATTTTCTTCATACGAAGTATATTAGCTGATCATCAGCAGTGGCGAAGCTTGAGATTTCCGACCAACGGGGCGGAAGTCACCGGACCTAAAAATTTCTATAAAATAGAGGGGTCGAAAACGTATATATCCAAAAAAAATTATACGAAAACTACATACTCTCCACTACTGAGCAAAAAGTTAGGGGGTCGGCCGCCCCATCCCGCCCCTTAAAAGCTTCACCCATGATCATTAGTACGCTTAATTATACAGCAACTCGCCGATATATAATATAAACATATTATCATGTTTTATTCTTTATATATATATATATATAAAAACCACCTTACATTAACGAAAGTGATTAGTAGAATAACTATTAAAACTTCGTATAAAGACGTAAAATAAATAGAACATAGAAAAGCTTTTAGATACTCAATATTTTGAAATATATTTTTTTAAACAATAAAATATTACATGACATAAACACAAATTAAAGATCAATTTTGTCTCGTGTGAATAATTTAATTTATGCTCATCCAATTGAGGGTTTTCCTATATATTTTTATATGAGAGAAACAATAAAGTTATTTTGATTGGCAACACGTACATTTTTTTAATAATAAATTAAGAACCTCAAGGAAACTTCGATATAGTATTATAGTTTATTCTTAAAATTTTTGTTGGATAGCTAATGGACAATAGGAGTTTGATTCGGGAGATTTCGTGGGATATACACTCTAAATTGTATGTTTGTTTAAAGTCTTTCACCTTCACACTTAGGTTAATGAACTTGGTTTAGGTCAATGAACCTTATATAGTTATATGAAGGTTAGAAGTGTTGTGTGTCATTTTGAAGTGTATGAATTTCATGGCCGGCCCTTAGGATGGACAACGAGGACTACCGGCCAGGGCCCAATACTTTGAAGGGCACATAATTTATTTCTTGTCTTTCACCATATATAAATTATTAAAAACTAACATCTTCATATAAAAACTAGCCTCCAATCCAGTGTTCTAGATGAATTAGTTTAACTCATAATTTATTTTGTGCCTTTCACCATATATGAAAGTAATGTAATAATGTGTAGAATAAAACAAATAAAAACAATCCAGTACTAGCACGGGAGGAGCTTCCTGCCAGCCAACGAGGAAACATGACAAAGAAAGAGAATGGGAAAATATCCTTCTCAAGTTGTTTAATAAAACTAGTAAATTTCCCCATGCGTTCGGCGGCGTCGAAACGTAAAGTAACTCGAACGTATTATATTTGACCTTACTTGTTTCCGAACAAAAGTTACGTCAAAGTCAAAACATAGATCAACTGAAAATGTATATAAAAATAAGCACGAAAACGTATTATATTTGACCCGACTTATTTGTGAAAGAAATTTACGTTGAAACGTTAACCAACTTGAATTTAAACCGACACGTACATCAAAATAAGCACAGCACGTGAGAAAACTATGTTTTTTTAGTTAAATAATGGTACAACACGTTGTGGTGGCTTCGAAACGTAAAATAACTCGAATTTATATCGTCTAATGAAAACGTATTATATTTGATCCGATTCATTTTAGAACAAAATTTATATCAAATTGTAGACAAACTATGTACGCTTTTAGTAAAAACATACGTAAAAATAAGCATAAAAACGTATTATATCTGAGCCTACTCATTTCCAAAAAAGAATTACGTCGAAATCCAAATCAACTGGAATTTATACTGATATGTACATGAAAAAATTACAAAATCTTTACAAAGTTGAGGGGTTATAAGTGACAATACTAAATGTTAAAGGGTAAAGCATACTTATTTTAAAAAAAAAATTAAGCCTTTACAAATTTGAGGATTATAAGTATCAATACTAAATGTTAAAAGGTAAAAAGAAAAAAAAAATGTCACACCATGATTTCCTGGTGGGCCCGAACTTGGAGTTTATGCGTGACGATTGATAATAGATATTCACGTATAGCACAACGGAAGTCTTGGGTTTATAAATTAATATTACAAAGTACAATCGTCCGAAATTTAAAAAACTATATACATACCGAAATTACTAAAAAGATCCCCAGACGGATCGAAAATAACAAAATGAGTATTAAGACTACTAGGCCTTGGTGGCACCCCAGGTGTCACAAGGAGGAGGAAAGGTGGCCAATTCACGACACAAGTGGCAAGAACAGCAGCTGCAGCTGACAGCTGCCATTAAACTGCAAGCAAAGACCTTACGGACCGTAAGGCATATGCCTTGCGGTCTGGAAGGACCTTCAACGCGCCCCCGGTTTTGAATTGCCTTACGAACCGTAAGGCATAAGTCTTGTGGTCCATAAGGGACCTTCAGAAGCCAAAAAATTGGCATTTTTTCCACCTTTAACCCCTCAACTTTCATACTTCCACATTTTTGCAAAATTAGTCCCTCTCGTCCAACTTATCGGGAATATTTGAGAATCAAATGGACACACGTTGCCATATTATTTGTCAAAATTTCTAAGGTGTTACATCCTCACCCCCTTAAAAGAAATCTCGTCATCAAGATTTATTCAAATAGATAAGGGTACTTTTCTCTCATATTTGCTTCAACCTCCCATGCATATTCTAGGCCACGACGGGAATCCCATTTGACTTTCACGATAGAGACAATTTTCTTTTGGAGCTTTTTAACCTGTCGATCCTCGATCGAAATTGGTTTCTCAATGAACCTCAGGTTTTCATCAATTTGCACGTCATTGTGTGGCATTGCTAGTGATGCATCAGCTAGACATTTCTTAAAATTCGAGATGTGGAATACATCATGAATTCTACTAAGTTCCTCAGGTAGCTTAAGTCTATAAGCTATGGAACCAACACATTCGGTTATTTCGAATGGTCCTATATATCTCGGGCTCAACTTTCCCTTCTTTCCAAATCTCATGACACCCTTCCAAGGTGACACTTTTAACAAAACTTTGTCCCCAATTTGGAATTTAATAGGTTTTCACCTCTTATCTGCATAACTCTTCTACCTATCATGGGCAGTTTTGAGTCTATCACAGATTTGTATAATCTTATCTATGGTCTCAAGGACTATCTTGGGTCCTGACAGTTGCCTTTCTCTAACTTCAGCCCAACAAACGGGTGTTCTGCATTTTCTTCCATACAAGGCTTCAAATGGAGCGGCCTTGAAACTTGTATGGTAACTATTGTTGTAGGAGATTTTTATCAAGGGTGGATGGTCATCCCAACTACCACCTAGATCAATAACACATACTCTCAGCATGTCTTCCAAAATTTGGAATGTACGCTCACTTTGACCATCAGTCTATGGATGGTAAGCCGTAGTAAAATTTAATCAGGTGCCTAAAGATTGTTCGAAACTTCTCCAAAGATGAGATGCATACCTAGTATCTCTATCGAATACTGTGGATACTGGCACTCCATGAAGGGACACAATATTGTCCACATATAATTGAGCCAAATTTGCTGGAACTAAAAGTTTCCTTAATTGGTAGAAAATGGGCTGACTTAGTTAGTTTGTCGACTATCACCCAAATCATGTCATTGCTATGTTTAGTCGTTGGTAACTTGGTGATCAACTCCATAGTTACCATTTCCCATTTCCATGTGGGAATTTCGAGTTGTTGTAGCAGTCCTGACGGTTTCTGATGTTCAGCCTTAACTTGTGAACACGTCAGACATTTAGCTACATAGGTGACTATGGATATCTTCATACCCATCCACCAATAATTCTTTTTCAAATCCTGGTACATTTTATCTCCTCCAGGATGTACCAGATATTTTGAGTATCAGATCTCTAAGAGCTCCAAAGATGGGAACCCAAATCCTAATATTGAATCTCAAGTTGCCGTCATTTCCCAGTGTTAACTGATCAACAGTTCCAGCTAATCCTTCATTAGGAGCATTTGCTTCCAATAAGCCTTGCTTTTGAACTTCAAGTAATTTTTATTCAAACTGGTTCTAAGTTCAATCCTTTTAGCATGAACCCGGATCGGTTTGATCCTTTCCTTACGGCTCAAGGCGCCAGCAACGACATTTGCCTTGCCAGGATGATAACGAATCTTACATTCATAATCATTCAGTGTTTCCATCCAACGGTGTTGCTGCATATTTAAATCCTTTTGATTAAGTATATGTTGGAGGCTTTTATGATCAGTGTATATTACACACTTTGTACCATGTAGATAATGTCTCCATAACTTTAGTGCAAATACAACGACACCCAATTCTAAGTCATGGGTGGTGTAATTCTTTTCATGCACCTTAAGTTGTCGTGATGCAT
The DNA here is from genome assembly GCA_030545235.1 of Helianthus tuberosus. NCBI lineage: Eukaryota > Viridiplantae > Streptophyta > Magnoliopsida > Asterales > Asteraceae > Helianthus > Helianthus tuberosus. Next base: position 771,611 of record CM060387.1, read on the forward strand.
AGGCAATCACCTTGCCTCTTTGCATTAGTACGCACCCTAATCTTGTGTGCGAAGCAGCACAGTAGACTATGAAGTCTTCAATTCCAGGGTAAAGATAATATTGGGGCATTACTCAATCTCTATTTAAGAATCTCAAAGGATTCTTTCTGTTTTGATACCCAATCAAATTTGGCATTCTTACGAGTCAACGCAGTTAAGGGAGTGGCTATTCTCGAGAAGTTCTCAATGAACCTTCTATAATAACCAGCCAATCCGAGGAAACTAGGGATTTCAGATGGGGTTTTGGATGCTTCTCAATTCATGATTGCTTCAATCTTAGTTGGGTCCACTTGGATTCCACGTTTACTAATCAAGTGTCCTAAGAAGTGGATTTCTCTAAGCCAAAACTCGCACTTAGAGAATTTCGCATAAAGCCTTTATCGCTTTAGCATATTGAGAATACACCTAAGATGTTTCTCGTGATCATCCTTATAACGGGAATAGATAAGTATGTCGTCTGTAAAGACAATGACAAACTTATCCGGATATGGTTTGCAGACTTTGTTCATGAGATCCATGAAAGCTACTGGAGCATTAGTGAGTCCAAATGGCATAACTAGGAACTCATAATGTCCGTATCTGATTCTGAAGGCAGTCTTTGGAACATCCTCACTCCTAACCTTCAGTTGATGATAACCAAATCGAAGATCAATCTTCGGAAAAGAAACTCTCTCCTTGCAATTGATCGAATAAGTCATCAATTCTTGGCAAGGGATAACGATTCTTGATCGTTATCTTATTCAGCTCACGGTAATCAATGCACATTCGCATTGAACCTTCTTTCTTTTTAACGAATAGAACAGGAGCTCCCCAAGGGGATGAACTAGGTTGTATAAAACCTTTTTCAAGAAGTTCTTCAAGTTGCGCCTTTAATTCTTTCATCTCAGTTGGTGCCAATCGGTATGGAGCTCTAGCTATTTGTCGCAACCCCCGATCCCTGATCCCCGGGAACGGGTGGCCGCGAACCAGTTTCGGTCGTATCTCGTATTGTCTAATTTGGCAGCGGAAATTTTCATCAGGACCGTAGTTAGGAAATGTTTATCAGAGTAAAACCACCTTTTATAACATTAAACAAATGGGTTAAAACCCAAGTTCATAGTACACATGTTTTCATAGGAATAAATCCTATTTTATTTAACAAAAACATGTATTTTATTTTAGGTAACTTTATTGCCACTTTTCCAAGCCTTCAGTGTTGTTCAGCTGGCTTCTATTTGGCTATCACATTTTGTTACTTGAAACGCGTTTTAAAAACATTTGTCAGTGGAAAATACTGGTGAGTGAATCCCAGTTTAATCAAGTTTAAGTAAAAAAGTCCCAGTGTACAGTATTGAGGACGATCTCGCAATTATATTTGTTTCCAAGACATATCAATTAACATCCATGGTACTGTCGAAATCGACTTGTGGAAATGTTACTCCTTGACCAGGTGGTAACAAATTTTGTATACAAAACCCCAACATACTCATCATAATTGTATTCTTACAAATACTCAATAACTGTTATTCGCATGGAAAAGTATTTAAGGTTTTGTAAAAACAGTTAACAAAAGGTTTACAAAAAGTGGATCAACTCACATTGCTGTCATAGATTTTTACGTAAGGGTTTCCCGGTGATAATCTATAATTTACACAAATGTACACGCGTTAGTATTAATAACCCATTTTAACATTAGTAATACCCTCCCCAAGACGGCATTCCAATGACTACGTTGGGCAGAACCACGACAGCCATTACGGAACCCTAGATCAATCGGGCAGCGTATCTAATACGTATCCAGGGGTTATAATACTTACAACGGAGCAGAACTTCGCTAATTATGGGGGTATAATACCCGCTTTAAGAGCCTACAATTCAGTTTTGAGAGAAAGAAAAGAAAGATGGACGAATTCTGATTGAAACCCGATGGCCTGCTTATATAGTTGCTGAACCTAGTTCTCTCGCGGCCCACGTAACATAAGCACAGGGCTTACGCGGCCCGCGTCAATCCCCGGTCAAAGCGTAGCTAATCCTGGTCAGCGTCTAGACTTTCCACGATGATGACACGTGTCATCACGGGCTGTGCCACTATCTTGATCTCACGCGGCCCGCGTAAACTAATCAGGGGTCTTACGCGGCCCGCCTGAACTTAAAAAAAATCAACGAAATCAGGTTTAAACCTTCATACTGCCCGCGTAAGGTTTGGGGTGGGTCTACGCGGCCCGCCTCAACCCAAAATTCAATTGTTTTATTATTTTTAATATTATTTAATATATTTGAGGCCCGTTTTTGCGTATGGGGTGTATTTTGGGATATTTTAAAATATCTTAGGGTGTTGAAAAAAAATATTCAAGGGTGTCGGAAAAATTATGAGGGTGTCGGTTTATTGAGGATTGTTACATCCTCCCCACCTTGTTTTAGAGCTCGTCCTCGAGATCTACTAGAATAAGTGTGGATATTTCCTTTACATTTCTGATTCAAGCTCCCATGTGTACTCAGGTCCTCTTTTGGAGTCCCACTTCACTTTGACCAGAACTAATCTCTTATGTTTGAGATTCTTGACTTTCCTGTCTTGGATCTATAGAGGCCTTTCTACAAATTTGAGTTGTTCATTTACCTCTATATCCGTAAGAGGTACTATTAGCGATTCATCAGCTAGGCATTTCTTGAGATTAGATACATGAAATACATCATGTATTCCTTATTAGAGGAGTTGTAGCTGATAGGCAGTTGTAGCTGATAGGCAGTTGTACATGAAATACATCATGTCATTTTCTCTGGCAGTGGTAGCTGATAGGCTACAGGTCATATTCTTCTAATAATCTCAAAAGGTCCAATATACCTGGGACTTAGCTTTCCTGTTTTGATGAATCTTACCACTCCTTTCCAAGGAGAGACCTTTAACAATACTTTATCTCCTACTTGAAATTCCAATGGTTTGAGTCGGTTATCGGCATAGCTCTTCTGTCGATCTCGTGCTGCTTTCAGTCATTCCTTGACTTGAATGATCTTGTCGGTTGTTTCTTGCACTATCTCAGGTCCAGATTGTTGCTTTTCCCAAATTTTTGCCCAACAGACTGGGGTTCGGCACTTTCGTCCATAAAGTGCTTCGAATGGTGCAGCATTGATACTTGTGTGATAACTATTATTATAAGAAAATTCTATTAAAGGTAAGTGATCGTCCCAATTACCTCCGAAATCAATTAAACAAGCTCTAAGCATGTCCTCCATTGTCTGAATTGTCCTTTCGCTTTGTCCGTCCGTTTGAGGATGATAAGTTGTGCTCAGATTTAACTTGGTTCCCATGGCTTTTTGGAAACTTGACAAAAAATGAGAGGTAAATCGACTATCCCTATCAGAAATAATTGATAAAGGAATTCCATGTAATGAAACAATTTCATTTACATATAATTTAGCTAGCTGTTCCATACTGAAAGTTTCCTTCATTGGTAGGAAATGAGCTGACTTGGTTAGTCTATCTACAATCACCCAGATTGTATCATTACCTTTCCTTGTTTTGGGTAATTTAGTAACAAAATCCATTGTTATCAATTCCCATTTCCACACTGGCATTTCTAATTGTTGTAACAAACCTGAGGGTTTCTGGTGTTCAGCTTTAACTTGTGAACAAGTTAAACATTTAGAAACATAGGCTGCTATGTCCTTTTTCATTCCTATCCACCAGAAATTTTTTCTTAAATCCTGGTACATTTTATCATTTCCTGGATGCATCGTATACTTAGACTTATGGGCTTATTCTAATATACAATGACGTAGGTTTCCTAATTTGGGTATCCACATTCTCTTCTTATGGAATCTCCAAATTCCATCTGTTCCTAGTTCTAATTCCTTAATCATACCTTTTAATTTTTCAGTATCATCCTTGATTACTGATTCTTGTGCTTTTCTGATTTGATCATTTAAATCTACTTGTAGATTTAATTTAAGAGAACGTACCCTTTTTGGCTTTTCATGATACTTTCGACTTAAAGCATCTGCCACTACATTTGCTTTTCCTTCATGATACTGGATATCACAATCATAATCACTAAGCATCTCCATCCATCGTCTTTGTCTCATGTTCAACTCCTTTTGTCCGAAAACATATCTTAAACTCTTATGATCAGTGAATATGGTAAACTTATTACCATAAAGGTAATGTCTCCAAATCTTAAGGGCAAAAATTATAACTCCTAACTCTAGATCATGGGTTGAATAATTCTCTTCATGATTCTTAAGTTGTCGAGACGCGTATGCTATGACCTTTTGGCGTTGTATTAATACACATCCATAACCTAACTTAGAAGCGTCACAATAGATTACAAAGTCTTAAGTTCCTTCTGGTAACGCTGCTATGGGTGTATTAGTTAATCATTGCTTAAGAATTCTAAATGCTTCTTCTTGTTTTGGTCCCCGTTTAAACTTAATGGATTTACAGGTTAACTTAGTTAAAGGAATGACTATTCTAGAAAAATCTCTAATAAATCTTCTATAATAACCGGCCAATCCTAAGAAACTTCTAACCTCGGTTGGTGACTCAGGGGTTTTCCATTTAGTAATCGCCTCTATTTTTGTGGGATCCACATGAATTCCTTCATGGTTTACTAAGTGTCCAAGAAACTGTACTTGTTCTATCCAAAATTCACACTTAGAAAATTTAGCATAAAGCTTTTCGTTTCTTAATAGGCTTAAAAGTGCGTGCAAATGCTTTGCGTGATCTTCTTTACTCTTAGAGTAAATTAGCATATCATCTATGAATACAATTATGAATTTATCCAAATATGGCTTACATATTCGGTTCATCATGTCCATAAATGCAGCTGGGGCATTGGTTAAACCAAATGGCATGACAGTAAATTCATAATGACCATAACTTGTTCTGAATGCGGTCTTAGGAATGTCCTTTTCCTGTACCTTTAATTGATGATATCCTGACATTAAATCGATTTTAGAGAAAAATCGAGCTCCTTGCAGTTGATCGAACAGATCTTCGATTCTCGGTAATGGGTACCGATTCTTAATCGTGACTTTGTTCAATTCACAGTAGTCAATGCACATACGCATTGATCCGTCCTTCTTTTTAACGAACAGTATCGGCGCTCCCCATGGCGACGAACTTGGCTGTATGAATCCTTTTTCCAGCAATTCATCTAATTGTTTCTTCAGTTCTTGCATTTCGGCGGGTGCCAAACGGTAGGGTGCTTTGGCAATTGGTGCTATTCCTGGTAGCAGGTGAATTCTGAATTCAACTTCTCTAACTGGAGGTAGTCCTGGTAATTCTTCTGGAAATACATCTGAAAATTGTGACACTACTGGAATGTCTTTCAGTTCTTTTCCTTTAGTGTTAGTGATTATGGAAATCAAATACACGATAGAACCTTTTCTTGAATAACTTTCAGTTTTCATCACAGAGATGGATTTTGTGGATCTAAATGGTTTATCTCCTTTAATTATGATCGTTTTACCTTTTGGGGAATTTAGTTGAATTGACTTTTGATCACATAAAATACTGACTTTATTGGCTATTAACCAATCCATTCCTAATACAACATCAAATCCCGTCAGATTCATGGGATAAAGGTTTGCCATAAACTTTTGATTTAAAATTTCTATTCTTGCTCCCTGCAAGATTTCAGAAATCTTAACAGTTTCTCCATTAGCTGTCTCTACGAGACATTCTTGTGGTAGTTTAGTTAATGACTGATTTAGAAGTTTGCAAAATGAAGTATTAATAAAACTTTGGTTTGCACCTGAGTCAAATAATACCTTAGCAAAGACATCATTAACTAGAAACGTACAAGCTATCACGTCTGGAATCATCTTGGCTTCATCTGCAGTCAGAACAAATGCTCTAGCATTTTTAGTGTTCCTGTTGTTCATAGCTGGAGCCAATTTCGGACAGTTTGTCTTAATGTGGCCTTTTTCTCCACAGTGTAGCATAGCCCATTACTGGATTTTCTTCTGCAATCTTCTTCCTTGTGTCCTTGCATCTTGCAGAAATTGCAAAGAGTGGAGCATTTTCCCGAATGTTTTTTTTTGCAGACCTTGCAGAAAGGTGCAGAGGTAGAACCCATATTCCTACGATTGAAATTCCCAGAACGGAATTCTTGAGTAAGCCTTTGGGTTAGGTTTCTCCTCTGTTCTTCTTATCTAGTACGGATTAATTCATCTGTCAAGGTATTGGCTAGTTCTACAGCTTCTTCTATAGTTTGAGTTCTAGCTGTCTTGACTACGTGTCTAATCTCTCTAATTAATCCCCAGATGTAACGGGAGATTAACACTGGTTCAGGTGATGCAAGGGTTGGTACTATTCTAGCATATTCAAAGAATGTAGTAGTATAACCCTTACTATCATTCTAAGGTTTAGGAATTTATTAGCTATCTGTTCCTTTTCATTGGGAGGGCAGAATTTCCTTTCTTACCATATTCTTAAATTCCTCCCATTCCATGTCGTATACCCTGTCACTTCCTCTTGACTGGAGGATAGTGTTCCACCATTCTAAGGCTGAGTTCTTAAACAGATTAGAAGCAAACATTATTTTGTCTTCTTCAGCACACTTGCTTATTTTCAGAACAACCTCAGTCTTTTCTATCCAGCGTAGAGCTGCAATGGGTCCTTCATTGCCCGAGAATTCTATTGGTTTACAGGACCAGAATTCTTTGTAAGAACAACCGTAAGACACGGTTCTTCTTCTTTTGGGAATGGGCATTTGAAGTACATGGCCATTGTTCACGGTGTGTTCTGGTTCAATTGGTCGCCTACTGCTATGCTTACTTTTATTATTCGCTTCTTGAATCGTTTGAATAATAAATGGCATTGCATCGATGATTCCTTGTGCCACTATGTGTTGAACGGCACTATTATCCATTTGGTTTCCATTGTTATGGATGCTTGGATTCTCATTAACCACGTTAATGTTACTCTGGTTATCGTTATTCAGATTTCCTTGATTTCCTTCATCGGCCATCTGAATTTTAAACATTTACCTCGTATTAATATCACAAAAATAATATTTTAATATAGTCAATCATATGACATGCATTTTTTCCAAAAGCGTCGTTCATTGCGACTATACTCTATTCATATACTATTATGCATCTATTACATACCAGTACTAAAATAAAAATTACAATACCAACTGAAATAGAATTACACTAATAGTAATAGGCATCCGTACACACATATTTTATTTTTATTTTATATTATTATTATTATTATTATTGTTATTATTATTATTATTATTATTACTACTACTATCGTTTCACCATCACATTCACGGATATGGATTCATCCAAAAATCCATATTGCGCTCGTCGTATTTCCATACGAGTCGCTCTCCCACCTGTCTCATCCTCTTACTGCTTTCTAGAATTTCCTCACCAAAAGTCCCAAGTTCTTGTACGTTTTCTGCACTGATTGGGGGTGCAGGTTCTAGGACTGGGTTCGGAATCTGGGGTGCGGGTTCCTGGTGTGGGGGTGTAGGTGCCTGGAATTGGTAAGGATCTTCTAAAATTTCCCTAATGTATTCATCGTGGAAATAGGGATCTAAAGGGTCCAAACCTAGGTAGGCTCCTACGTTCTGCATGGGTGTGTCTTCATGTATCGGGTAACGTTGCACATAGTCCCTCACGTCGTCCCACCAGGGGTCGTAATTTGGGTCTAGGGGGTTTGGTGCTGGTACCCTAGGGATTTCCTCCGGGTTGAAGTCATGCATCTCCACTTGGTTTTCAGGGTTTTCTATTTCCATGGGTTGGTCAGGGATCGGTGGATGTGGTTGGGGTGCTATTATTTGCTCCAGATTAGGGTCATTGCAGTGGTGGCTAAGATGTGGATATTAGCTATACCCCTATTTATCATATCCTGGGCATAGGCATCTGTCTCTCTCTTGGCTGCGGCTAGTACCCTCTGGTCTTGTAAATTTTTCATACGTTTTCTACGCTCGTGTGCCCCTCAACTGAACCATCCCCTCTTTTTATGAGGAAATGGCTCTTCTGACTGAGCCTTAAATACAAATATTCCTTCTTCCGTATCAGCAGAGTACCCTGAGAGGGCAGGCTGAGAAGAGGAGGTGCCTTCGCTTCTAGGCGAACCAGACAATTGACGATATGCGTCAGATGGTCCTTAGTCGCTTATACTGTAAACTAACAGATAGTCAAATAACACATAACAAATAAATATAGTTATGTACGCATTTCCGTAATTTATTTCTTAACACTTTACATTTTGATGTCAGCAGAACATCTCTGTGGCTGAATCAGTGGCTTAGCTCTGATACCACCTCCTATCGCAACCCCGATCCCTGATCCCCGGGAACGGGCGGCCGCGAACCAGTTTCGGTGGTATCCCGTATTGTCTAATTTGGTAGCGGAAATTTTCATCAGGACCGTAGTTAGGAAATGTTTATCAGAGTAAAACCACCTTTTATAACATTAAACAAATGGGTTAAAACCCAAGTTCATAGTACACATGTTTTCATAGGAATAAATCCTATTTTATTTAACAAAAACATCTATTTTATTTTAGGTAACTTTATTGACACTTTTCCAAGCCTTCAGTGCTGTCCAGCTGGCTTCTATTTGGCTATCACATTTTGTTACCTGAAACGCGTTTTAAAAACATTTGTCAGTGGAAAATACTGGTGAGTGAATCCCAGTTTAATCAAGTTTAAGTAAAAAAGTCCCAGTGTACAGTATTGTGGGCGATCCCGCAATTATATTTGTTTCCAAGACATATCAATTAACATCCATGGTACTGTCGAACCCGACTTGTGGAAATGTTACTCCTTGACCAGGTGGTAACAAATTTTGTATACAAAACCCCAACATACTCATCATAATTGTATTCTTACAAATACTCAATAACTGTTATTCGCATGGAAAAGTATTTAAGGTTTTGTAAAAACAGTTAACAAAAGGTTTACAAAAAGTGGATCAACTCACATTGTTGTCTTAGATTTTTCCGTAAGTGTTTCCCGGTGATAATCTATAATTTACACAAATGTACACGCGTTAGTATTAATAACCCATTTTAACATTAGTAATACCCTCCCCGAGATGGCATTCCAATGACTACGTCGGGCAGAACCACGACAGCCATTACGGAACCCTAGATCAATCGGGCAGCGTATCTAATACGTATCCAGGGGTTATAATACTTACAGCGGAGCAGAACTTCGCTAATTATGGGGGTATAATACCCGCTTTAAGAGCCTACAATTCAGTTTTGAGAGAAAGAAAAGAAAGATGGACGAATTCTGATTGAAACCCGATGACCTGCTTATATAGTTGCTGAACCTAGTTCTCTCGCGGCCCGCATAACATAAGCCCAGGGCTTACGCGGCCCGCGTCAATCCCCGGTCAAAGCGTAGCTGATCCTGGTCAGTGTCTAGACTTGCCACGATGATGACACGTGTCATCACGGGCTGCGCCACTATCTTGATCTCACGCGGCCCGCGTAAACTAATCAGGGGTCTTACGCGGGCCGCCTGAACTTAAAAAAAATCAACGAAATCAGGTTTAAACCTTCATACCGCTAGCGTAAGGTTTGGGATGGGTCTACGCGACCCGCCTCAGCCTAAAATTCAATTTTTATTATTTTTAATATTATTTAATATATTTGAGGCCCGTTTTTGCGTATGGGATGTATTTTGGGACATTTTGGGATATTTTAAAATATCTTAGGGTGTTGAAAAAAAAATATTCGAGGGTGTCGGAAAAATTATGAGGGTGTCGGTTTATTGAGGATTGTTACACTATTGGACCTGACCCAGGCAATATATCGATTTAAAATTCGACTTGCCTCTCTAGGGGTAATCCAGGTAAATCTTCAGGGAGTACTTCAAAGAATTCAGAAATGACTAGTATATTTTATATCTTAGGCTTTGGCGTATCTATCGTTACCTGTGCCATGTAGATGACACATTATCTCTTCAAACATTTGGATGCTTTAAGCAAAGATGCATTTTTGGGCAATGCATAGTGTCGATCTCTATGAATGATGAGTGTCTCACCAGATGGGGATTTGATTTCGATTAGCTTTTTATCGCAGGCAATATGGGTTTGGTTATGGGATACCCAGTCCATGCCTAAGACTATATCAAATCCCGCAAGAGTCAGAGGTAAAAGATTTATAGGAATGGAGTGATTCTTAATCGATTGTAACATCTGCCATTTCTACTTCATATGAATGCTCTAAAGTTCTTATGGGTAGATTTAATAGTTCACTAAACTTATGGTCTACAAAACATTTATCTACTCCAGAATCAAATAAGACACGCGCATAAATGTTATTAACAAGAAACGTACTTGTTATACATTTGTGTCCTTCACCGCCTCCTTTGCGGTTAACTGGAAAGCTCGGGCATTCGATTTCTTTGCTTCCCCAGGTTTTGCATTTCCACCAGTTGTATGCTTGGGACAACTGGTCCTTATGTGGCCTTTATCGCCACATCCGTAGCAGACAACATTCTTCAAGTCTTTACATTCATGTGACTTGTGGCCAGTCCTCTTGCAGATGCCACACTGTTTTGGTTGTTGATCGGTTCGACACTGCCCCCAGTGTCGTCTCCCACAAGTTTTGCAATCTGGTCTATCACCATTAGACCTCTATTGGTTCTTATTGGAACCAAACATCCCTTTTTTGAGCCTTGGAAGCGGTTACCCTCATGCTTCCGTTTCCCATCAATCTCAGCCTTGATTGATCTCAACCTCACTTCATCTTGGGTCAGTGAGAGAGATAGATCCACAACGGATCTAAAAGTATTGGGTTTGGATGGTTTCACCGTTTCCTTGATCTCAGGTGCCAAACCACCGATGAAACGCGCAATGCTTTTGGGTTCAGGGGTAATCAGGTATAGAACTAACCGTGACAGAGAGTTGTAGTCGAAAACATTCTTCCGACAATCCATTTCCTCATGGTGAGAGTCAATAAGTTAGACTCCACCTTCTCAACCTCATGCGGAGGACAGTAAGTTTCCTTGATTAGGTCCACAAACTTGGACCAACCCATATTATACAGGGAGACCTTCCATGTTGACTGAACTATGGTCTTTCACCATGTCAAAGCATCGTCCTTAAAATATTGGGACACATACTTGATAATGTCCTTCTCAGCACAACCGCTGATTTCTACTATTGTTTCCATCTCATCCAGCCACTTCATGGAATCTATAGTTCCTTACTCCCCCGTAAAGTCATGAAATTTGCAAGAGACAAAGTACTTATAGGAACACCCCTCTTTAGCATTCAGGGGTTCTTTCTTGGCAAAACGTTTCAGTTCACACCTCACACCCGAGGAACAATGTGAACTATGGGTTTTATGTGTGGAAGATGGAGGAATAGATGGGGATTTAGAGTGTGTTGGACCTGGCCCTTTGAAATTGGCCATAAAATCGGCCATTGCCTTGATGACTTCAGCAACAATCAGGGATCGAAGGTTATCTCCCTTGTCCTCGCGGTAGACATGCTCCACAATGTCATCTCTGTTATCGGCACCACCCAAAATTTTGGCTTGCCATTATAACAGCGTTTGGGCTACAGGCCAACAATAATTCATTGCTCAGGGCAAATCATTTGAATATATATATCAAAAGAGGAATAAATATTGAATTTTATCTTGATGGTTTGATTTTTTTATAAATGATAATATTAGCCATGGTCTCATTCAACTTCAAGGGCTATAAGGCTTGGAGATATCTCCTCCACCTTTTTTGGTCGTTGTGCACCACATTATCACAACCGCCATTAATAACTACCAATAATGTAGGCTTGCCATATAATTTAGCTTCAAACCATCAAAGAAGATTTATCGATTTGTGGCAGATCAATAAAAATCGATTTTAAAATATCGAAACGACTACTTGGATATTTGGGAAGAAGAATTTAAAAGATAATCAAAATTTCATAAAATAAATTAATACATGTCCAAAGATGGACTTTTGGAAGGAGATCATAATGCAATGTCCTTAAATGACTTTTGGAATAAATTACAATGAAAGATAAAATTAAATTCTTCGGTCATCTCTCCTTCCTTTCACTATCTTGGAGAGTTTCTTGAATATCTTACGTGTCCTCCGTTCATTCTTTTCAGCTTGTCGTTGGATTTGCTCTGCTTGTTCTAACGCTTAATTAATAACTTCAATCGGTAATTGTTGTTGCGGTGGATGTGGTTGCGGTTGCGGAACAACCGAATATGGATATCCAGGGTTTGGATAGCCTGTGTTTTGGTAACTGGGAGGAAATGGAGGTGGGTACAAAACATTTTGAATGACCGCCTGTAAATAAGGGTCATAAGTTGGAGCCGAATAGTTATAAGCGGTATTGGTTGCATTATAAGTAGTATTATATCTGGTCATATCCGGATACGTGGGAATGGGGTTATCATAACCCAGGAGTAGGGCTAGAGGGTCCACCCATTTGGGGGACTTCTGGATAAATTGGGAGTAATGGTGGAAGTGATCCCGACCATTACCCAGCATACACTGACATTCGTGCACCGGTGCGAGGCTTCCTTGGTTGTGGTGGTGGTTATTGTTGCTCCATTTATTGATCCTCTTGTGGAGGTGGCAGAGTTTGAGGAGGTGGATAAGAAAGTGTCTGAGGTATATGTTCGGGGTATGATAAAAAGTAAATTAGTTGAAGTATTGGTCCCACTCATCAGGACCTTGGTAAGGTGAACCTATATATGATGCAGTGTCACTAGATGCTCTACGGGATGCAGATTTGTCCTGGATGGCGGCATTTCAGGGTCAGAGTCATTGTCCAACTGGTTCTGGCTCGGGTGTGGTGAATTAATATAATTAGCTGGGTTGAAAGAATCATGGTGAGAATGAGAACGCGAATGGTGGGAATGGTGTGAATGAGAAGAATGGTGTGAGATTGAATGTCTAGCGGGTTGTGATGAATCTGACTCACTCGAATGTTGGAAATGTTCCGAGTGATGTCAGGGTGATGGTAGTAGTCGTGACGGTCCTCCCCACATGGGACCTTTTCCCATTCCTCATCGTCTTGGCGGCATAATTTACCTGTTAAATATCAAAATCAATAACTAAATAGATATGAGTGGCCTCAGGTTTATGCCTAGACTCGGAATAGTCTAAGGATTATGCAATTGAGATATTTGAGCTTAGACACAAAAGGCTTGTGTCTAATTCACTCAAATGTTGGCTCTGATTCCAACCTGTCACACCCTGATTCCCCGGTGGGCCTGGACTTGGGGTTTATGTGTGACGATTGATAACAGATATTCATGTATAGCACGTCGGAAGTCTTGGGTTTATCAATTAATATTACAAAGTACAATCATCCTAAAGTTAAAAAAAGAAATATACAGACCGGAATTACTAAAAAGATCCACAGGCGGATCAAAAATAACAAAATAAGTATTAAGACTACTAGGCCTTGCGTGGAGTCGCAAATTCCAATATGCATGAACCGAGCAGCTACAGCCTATTCCGTATTTGCTATTAAACCTGCTCTTAGCCTTTTGAAAATACGTCAGTTTTCATTGGTAAATACGATTAGCCGACTCGTTTTGAAAAGTCTTTTCAAAATCACTGTATACCATTTGGTATTTCATTTTATAAATAACTTGGGACAAAATGATATCTTTTGTTACCAGTTCTACATGTTTGTCAATACATATTGGGTCCGGAACTAAACTTTGATACATAATTAACCGACATGCCACATTTTCAATAAAAATATAATATATCATGATAGCGTATGTCAGGTGTATGCCTACACCCCGCGTTTAGGTCGTGGCCACTTGCAATTAAGTGAGCCGAGCATATCCAGGACACGGTCATATTAACCCCAATGTTTAAGTTATCATGCAAAATGGATAAAACGTGTTATTTAAGTTTTAAGCATCATTCTCCTATGATTTAATACCCGACCAAGCGACTAGTGCCGTATCCCAAACCCGTATAGGGAAAATAGGCTAAAAGTATTTACCTGTACTTTTCCTTACAAATCAAGGATGATAAAGCACAACCGTAATCAAAACAGTTGAAACATAGATGCAATTTACTGGAGGCTCCTAGTTGGGAGTGGATGGAACTATGATCCATTAGAATGTTAACGGGTCTTATTCAAGTCATTTGACTTGGACCGGTTAACTTACAAGAATTATGTATGGTTCGCTAGATAAAGCGGAGACCGAATAGAATGTGGTTTAAGCCCTTACGAGTACAATGACTCGAATGATATGGGTCAAATAACCAAACCTTCTGATTAGAACTAGTTTGGTAACGTTTTGACCCGATTCGGCTAACTTATATAAACTATGCTATATAAGTCAACCGTACGCGTATATGTGACATCGGGTGGTCGAATGGGTCTATGATAAGTCCAATATTGCAAAACATGTTTATTATAATGTTTCATCAGTTTCAAACACTTAATACATGTTCATTATGTTATAAAATCTTTCTATGAGCAAAAAGGGCATTTTAGGCGTTTTTAGGCATATTATGAGGACTTTGCATAAAACCCGACAAACGATATGATCAGAATGTATAACCTCTAAGGGTAATTCCCAACTATAATATGATCATATAACAACCCTTAATCAGCATCTAAACTATCCTAAACAGGTCAGAATCGAATGTAAAAGTAGAAGTCAAACTGTTTGACTGTCGGTTGCAAACCGTGCTCTAAGCAGGAAATGACGGGTTGGACATGATCTAACATGTCTTAATATGTTATATAAATTGTTATAATGACAAAAATTAAGGTTTCAATACATAGAAGTTCATTTAACGTTAGTTACAAAAATCTGCGTTTTTTACTTTTATTTAATAAAACTTTGACCCGTCATTTGACCAACTTAACGTGATCCTCATAAGGTGCCCTCATAGGGGATTAACACCTACATTATTACGATCATGTAGCCATGTTCAATTTGAACATTGGCTTGACCGAAATGGTCATAACCGAAAGTCAAAGCAAAAGTCAATTTGCTTGACTTTCGGTTAATAACTAGCCTAGGAATAAAAAGAACTGAGGGAGAACACTTACAAGTGTTCAAGAGAAGACTAAGCTTCAAGCAGGAGGCTTCTTTAGATCAAAAACACTTTAGGAGATAGGGAGAATGATTTAGAAAGGTGCAAGTTCAAGTGAAGCAAGAACATGGCTATTTATACTTTCATTCAAACCCTCAAATCTTGCGATGTTATGGAGGAGATTGGTGGCACCCCAGGTAAACCCTCAAATCTTTCCAAGTGGCTACTAAGGTGTTATGGAGGAGATTGGTAGCACCCCATGTGTCACAAGAAGGAAGAAAGGTGGCCAATTCGCGACACAAGTGGCAGGAATAACAGTTGCAGCTGACAGCTGCCATTAAACTGCCAGTGAAGGCCTTACGGACCGCGTTCGTAAGGACCTTCAGCGCGCCCCTAGTTTTGAATTGTCTTACGGACTGTAAGGCATAAGTCTTGTGGTCCGTAAGGGTCCTTTAGAAGCCAAAGTTTGGCATTGTTCCATCTTTAACCCCTCAACTTTCATACTTCCACATTTTTTCAAAATTAGTCCCTCTCGTCCAACTTACCGGGAATATTTGAGAGTCAAATGGACACGTGTTGCCATGTTATTTGTCAAAATTCCCGAGGTGTTACAAAAAAACCCTAGATGCAACTATAGACCACACTTGTTATTGTAATACTATATAATGTATCCGAAATTCCATAATATAATGTCTTTTACCCAACTAGTAATTTTACCCTTGTAGTGGAAGTTTGCTTATTAGTACAATTCCGACACTCGGTATAGCAACTGAAATTAGGGGTGTTCAAAAAACTCGTGGCTCGCGGCTCGCTCGAAACTCGCTCGAAAAAAGCTCGAAGAAAGCTCGGCTCGAAATTGGCTCGGTTGTAAACGAGCCAGCTCGGCTCGGCTCGGTTTGTAAACGAGCCGAGCTCGAGCTTGGCCTGGCTCGGCTCGTGAGCTCGTGAGCTGGCTCGATAAGGTTTACATCCTTCATTTTTTTTGTCCCACATCGCTTAGAAAACAAAAACTAAGGGAGTATCTCCCCTATAAAAAAAGGTAAAGACAATGGAGAAAGTGAATTAACTATTTATACTTGCATGTTTAGCCATATGATTAAATTAAATGGCAATTATGGCCCTTAGGCTATGAAGAAATTCATTTTTAAGGGCTTTTTAAGTAATAAATTTTGCGATTATTTGTTAGTTCGAGCTAGATCGAGCCGAGCCGAGCTAGCTCGAATTCTAATCGAGCCGAGCTCGAGCCTCAAATCTCAGCTCGATTTGAAATTCGAGCTCGAGCCGAGCCAGCTCGAATCGAGTTCGAGCCGAGCTCGAGCTGGGTCTAGCTCGGCTCGACTCGGCTCGTTTACAGCCCTAAGTCTGAAATAGATGATATAAAACCACGGAAAAAGAACATCGAAATGTCAATATAAATATCATAAAAAAGCACTAAAAGATTAAATACTAAAAGCAAGATATAATACCGGTGCTGATAGTATCGATACCGAATATTGTTTCGTTGGAGTCGGTTTGGTTCGTCACGCTAGTGAGAAAAAAAATACAAAAAACAAAATACTAAAAGGGATAAAAGTAGAGGGACTGGAGATGTATATTAGTAAAGTTAAAGTAGGGGGACTAAACATGTATATTAGCAAAATTAATTAATAGGGATTGTTTTTACTAAAGTAGAGATACTAAACATGTATATTAGCAAAGTTAAGGTAGAGGGACTAAACATATATATTTACAAAGTTAAAGGGGTAAAAGAGTAAAATCATGACCAGTCATCTTGCGACACTTAGCTATGTCGGATTGGTCCACCGACATAGCCTTTTAAGTATATGTATAATATTTGGAAATTAGGGTAATTAGAACTTTAATTATAGTTTCTAATAGGTCGGGTTAATGAACTAATCGAATCGAGCATGAATTCAGGCTCGAAGTTAAGCGAGTTGGCTTGGCATAACTCGTTTATATTAACTAGCTGAAATTTGAGCTCGAGCTTGACTTGTCAATATAGGACTGTCAACTAGTTTATTTCTAAAAATTCTAATACAAAATAACATATTTTTTAAAATGAAAAATGTATAAACAAATACAAGACAAGCAAGCGAGTTAACAAATTGAAATAACTAGGGTTAAGACTCGCCCGCGTTGCAGTGCGGGTACATCGTAAACATTGAATGGATTAGTCCAAACGTTATATGATGCATTAACCATATGAAACCACACATTTCGACGTATTCGGTTGAACTCAGTATAACCTGTATAAGCATTCTGATTGGATCAAACATAAAGTAAATGGAATTTATATCGAACAATCATAACGTATTATATGTGACCCAAATCATACATAGAAAACGTAACGGGTATGAAGGAAAATATGCACATGTAATCGAAAGGGATTAATTAGAGCTTTTGGAAAAAAGAGAAAAAGAAACCATAATTTGACTCCACTCGGCTGGAAAAAAACTTTACGGAACATACATAAAATAAACACGAAAACATATTATATTTGACCTGAATCATTTCCCAAAAAAGTTTAAGTCGAAATGTAGAACAACTTGAATTTATACCAAAACGTACAAAAAATATACACGTAAAAATAGTTTCTTTAAACGAAAACGCATTATATTTGACCTGACTCGTCTATAAAAAAAGTTTACGTCGGAATGTAGAACAAATCATATTTATACATACCCGTACATAAAATATGCACGTAAAAATAGTTTTTAAGTAAAGGAAGTATAGGGGTAAACCGAAACAAAATATTAGTAAAAAATTTAATAGGTTAAAAACGTTCGTAAAACCGTGCCAAGTAGCATCAATGCCACAACGACATCGACTCTCAACATCGTAAAAATAAAATAGATAAAATGGTAAAAATTACACTGAACGAAAAGGAGATTAAAATCGTTGAACAACGCACACCCGTTACAGTGTATTAATGCGAAGAAATTAACCAGAAACGTAAAACGTACAAAATAATAATTTAGTCGATCTAGGACCCGTCCGTTGTGGGAAAGTTTTCAAAAGGGAAAAAATGGACGCGTTGTGACGGGTCTGTCAAATATGAAAAAATAGAGCAAAAACGTTGAACCTCACATGCACGCTACGACAGGTTAACTCGCAAAATTTAGAACGAAACGTAAAACGAAAAACTTATGAAAGATAAAAAATATGGGGGACCAAAGTTGTAAATAATAAAGTGTTGTGTTAAATTACAAAAGATGAAAAAGTTTGAGTTAAAAGTAAAAATTTCAAATGGGTTAAAATCTAAAAGAAAAAACTTTAAGGTTCAAAGTGAAAAATCAAGTTTTTTTTTTTTTGAAAAACGTCCCCCAAGCATGGGTACAAGTCATGATGCACAAAAAAGTTGCTAATTTATATATGGAATAATTATTGGGCTTAGAAGATAGATATTTGACATATTAAATAGACTTGTAAACATAAAAATCTAGACATTTTAACAACAATTTTTACACTAAACTATTACCTATCCCATTTATAAGGATTTAAACTCACACAACTTTTATGGATGACAAACACCATACTAGTAGACCGTTAGACTTGATTTAAACATGTCAAACAAGTGAGCTAAACAACGAGCTTACATTGGCTCGATCTTGTCTCGTTTATAAGCAGGCTGAGTTCGAGTGATCTTTGTTCGAGCGAGCTACAAACAACGAACATTTTTTATCGTAGCTGTTTCTAATATGTATTTAGATTGTGCTATTCATCGCTTTCACCAAAGGGTATTTACCCTACTGGTATCAAGATGTTAGATAACATTTTGTCTTTTCAAGTGGTGAAGATTCAATCCATATTTTGAAAAAAAAAAGTTTAGTTTTGTAGTAAAATTAAAAAGTGTATTAGTTGTCATTCAAAGCAAAATTAATATTAGCTTGTACCCACATATATCATCAGCGAGTGTAACTTAAATTGCTATGTGCAAATGTCTTAGCTGAAATCCATTCTATTTAAAACACTTATAAAATATCAATAGCGGTACAAATATATTATTTATCATTATTCACGTAGTATTTTAAATATACACCAATGGGATTTCTCGCGCTCCGCAGTGGGTTTTCGATCAGTATTGACTCAGTTCGTTAAAGTAATGGTATGATAACTGCACTCGATATAGAAATCAAAAGAGATATGCCAAAGAACATATCGACATGTGTTTTACATCGATTGAAAAATATATAAACATATATCGGTATCGGTGTCGGTGTTCGAGCGGCATTGGTTTGGTCACCGTCACTCCCTATAGCGTACTGTGCAAAAAAGAAATACTTTATTGCGAATACAACTCAATTTTTAATTAATGTTACACCACCACATTGAGAAAACCATAAAAACGTATATGGTATCGATACCAATGTAGTTCGAACAGTTTATGGTTCATCACGGTAATGAACAAAAAAATCACCTATATATTTAACTCGTTCGAGTAAAACTTTTAGTGAATAGATAAAAATAAGAATATTTGCAACGCTATAATTGAAAGTTTATAAAACTTTATATTATGTTACTCAAATAATAAAAAAAGGATAAACAACTTAAAAATGTCACATTATATTACTCAAATAATGGAATGGATAAACAACGTCCACTGCTACAAAAAGAGGTATTCGCCTAAAAAAAATAAGCACATGGGAATGACATATTCAGAATGTTATAAAACATTATATCTTAAAAGTTACAAGATAAAAACAAAATCTATTCAAATATAAATTATAAACTGGGGTTGTCATGAGTTCAGGATATCGTGTAGATCAACGAAGAGCAAGTTTTGATGGAAGAAAAGGAGGAAAAAGATATCCGTAAGATAAATGAAGTTGGATTTACAAGAATTATTGAATTAATTCTACATGAATTTTGAAGAGTAACTCGATGGAGATGGGCATGAACACACCAATATATTCTTGGGCCTTATAGCCAACAATTGGTATCAGAGCTTGGCCATTTTGAGAGTCGTTTACGAGAAAGGGGCAACCCCGTTAGATGCGGGGTTGAGTCCGAGAAGGAAGCAACAAGGTAATCAACCAAAGAAGTAAGGGTGTTGATTGAGAAATTGAAATCGCAATAACGAACCGCAAAACGTGTTGATTAACGAAGAACAAGTTTTGATGGAAGAAGGGAGGAAAAAGATATCCGTAAGATAACTGAAGTTGGTTTTGCAAGAATTATTGAATTAATTCGACATGAATTTTGAAGTGTAACTCGATGGAGATGGGTATGAACACACCGATATATTCTTGGGCCTCATAGCCAACAATTGGTATCAGTTGGTCGTTTTGAGAGTCATTTACGAGAAAGGGGCAGCCCCGTTAGATGTGGGGTTGAGTCCGAGAAGGAACCAGCAAGGTAATAAACCGAAGAAGTAAGGGTGTTGATTGAGAAATTGAAATCGCGGCAACGAACCGCAAAACGTGTAGATCAACGAAGAACAAGTTTTGATGGAAGAAAGGGAGGAAAAATATATACGTAAGATAAAAGGAATTATTGAATTAATTCTACATGAATTTTGAAGAGTAACTTGATGGAGGCTTGTAAGATCCTTGCATCTAAACTGAGGTTGTCATGAGTTAAAGTCTTGAATAAAAACAAAAACTGCCATTAAAAAATATAGTTAAAAAGAAAACCAACAAACTTCAATGGACTCCGCTATAACAATTAAATTAAAAAGGTAAAAAGGAAAAACCAAAATAAGTGATCGGATAACCAACATGAAGATTTTGGGCTCGGTTTTCGCATACGGGGTATGTTTTAAGACATATAGGGACATTTTAAATATATTAAGGGTGTTGAAAAATATTTGAGAGGGTTGTTATATCATCCCCACCTTGTTTTAGAACTCGTCCTCGAGGTCTACTGGAATAGGTGTGGATATTTTCGTTGCATTTCTGATTTAAGCTCCCATGTGTATTCTGGTCCTCTCTTGGAGTCCCATTTCACTTTGACCAGAACTAGTCTTTTATGTTTGAGATTTTTGACCTTTCTGTCTTCAATCTGTAGAGGCTTCTCTACAAATTTAAGCTTTTCATTTACCTCTATATCCTTAAGATTAGATACATGAAATACATCATGTATTTCTGCCATTTCCTCTGGCAGTTGTAGTTGATAGGCTACATGTCCTATTCTTTTAATAATATCAAAAGGTCCAACATACCTGGGGCTTAGCTTTCCTCTTTTGATGAATCTTACCACTCCTTTCCAAGGAGAGACTTTTATTAACACTTTGTCTCCTATCTGAAATTCCAATGGCTTTCGTCTGTTATCCGCATAGCTCTTTTGTCGATCACGTGCTGCTTTCAGTCGTTCCTTGACTTGAATGAGTTTGTCTGTTGTTTCCTGTACTATCTCGGGTCTGGATAGTTGCTTTTCCCCAATTTCTGCCCAACAGACTGGCGTTCGACACTTTCGTCCATAAAGTGCTTCGAATGGTGCAACATTGATACTTGTGTGATAGCTGTTATTATAAGAAAATTCTATTAATGGTAGGTGATCGTCCCAATTACCTCCGAAATCAATTACACAAGCTCTAAGCATGTCTTCCATTGTTTGAATTGTTCTTTCGCTTTGTCCGTCCGTTTGAGGATGGTAAGCTGTGCTTAGATTTAGTTTGGTTCCCATTGCTTTTTGGAAACTTGTCCAAAAATGAGAGGTAAAACGGCTATCCCTATCAGAAACAATTGATAAAGGAATTCCATGTAATGAAACTATTTCAATTACATATAATTTAGCTAATTGTTCCATAGTGAAAGTTTCCTTCATGGGTAGGAAATGAGCTGACTTAATTAGCCTGTCTACAATCACCCAGATTGTATCATTACCTTTTCTTGTTTTGGGTAATTTAGTAACAAAATCCATTGTTATCAATTCCCATTTCCAAACTGGCATCTCTAACTTGTGAACATGCTAGACACTTTGCAACATATCCCGCTATATCCTTTTTCATTCCTATTCACCAGAAATTCTTTCTTAAGTCTTGATACATCTTATCACTTCCAGGATGCATCGTATACTTAGATTTATGGGCTTCTTCTAATATACGGTGGCGTAGGTTTCCTAATTTAGGTATCCACATTCTTTTCTTATAGAATCTCCAAATTCCATCTGTTCCTTGTTCTAGTTCCTTAATCATTCCTTTCAATTTCTCAGTATTATCCTTGATCACTGATTCTTGTGCTTTTCTAATCTTTTCATTTAAATCTACTTGCAGATTTAGTTTAAGTGAACGTACTCTTTTTGGTTTTTCGTGATATTTTTAACTTAAAGCATCCGCTACTACATTTGTCTTTCTTGCATGGTACTGGATATTGCAATCATAATCACTAAGTATTTCCATCCAGTGTCTTTGTCTCATATTCAATTCTTTTTGCCCAAAAACATACCTTAAACTCTTATGATAAGTGAAAATGGTAAACTTACTACCGTAAAGGTAATGTCTCCAAATCTTAAGGGCAAAAATTATAGCTCCTAAGTCTAAATCATGGGTTGAGTAATTTTCTTCATGATTTTTGAGTTGTCTAGAGGCATATGCTATAACCTTTTGACGTTGCATCAATACACATCCATAACCTAGTTTAGAAGCATCACAATAGACTACAGAGTCTTTAGTTCCTTCAGGTAACGCTAGTATGTGTGCGTTGGTTAATCTTTGCTTAAGGATTCTAAAGGCTTCTTCTTGTTTTGGTCCCCATTCAAACTTAACAGATTTACAGGTTAGCTTAGTTAAGGGAATGGCTATTCTAGAAAAATCTCAAGTAAACCTTCTATAATAACCGGCCAATCCTAAGAAACTTCTAACCTCGGTTGGTGACTCAGGGGTTTTCCATTTGGTAATCGCCTCGATCTTGGTGGGATCCACATGAATTCCTTCATGATTGACTAAATGCCCAAGAAACTGTACCTATTCTAACCAAAACTCACACTTCGAAAACTTAGCATAAAGCTTTTCTTTCTTCATTAAACTTAGAAGTGCGTGCAAATGCTTTGCATGTTCCTCTTTACTCTTAGAGTAAATGAGAATATCATCTATAAAGACAATTTATGAATTTATCCAAATATGGCTTACATATTCGGTTCATCATGTCCATAAATGCGGCTGGGCATTGGTTAGACCAAATGGCATGACAGTAAATTCATAATGGCCATACCTTGTTCTGAAAGCGGTTTTAGGAATGTTCTCTTCCTGTACCTTTAATTGATGATATCCTGATCGTAAATTGATTTTAGAGAAAAATCGAGCTCCTTGCAACTGATCAAACAAATCATCGATTCTCGGTAATGGATACCGATTTTTAATCGTGACTTTGTTCAATTCAAGGTAATCAATTCATTGATCTGTCCTTCTTCTTGACAAATAAGATCGATGCTCCCCATGGCGATGAGCTTGGCTGTATGAATCTTTTTTCTAACAATTCGTCTAACTGTTTATTCAGTTCTTGCATTTCTGCGGGTGCCAAACGATAAGGTGCTTTGGCAATTGGTGCTGTTCCTGGTAGCAGGTGGATTCTGAATTCAACTTCACTATCTGACGGTAGCCCTGGTAATTCTTCTGGAAATATATCTGAAAATCGGGATACTACTGGAATATCCTTTAGTTCTTTTCCTTTAGTGTTAATGATTATGGAAATCAAATACACTAATGATCCTTTTCTTACATAACTGGCTGTTTTCAGTACAGAGATAAATTTTGTGGATCTAGAGGGCTTATCTCCTTTAATTATGATCTTTTCACCCCTTGGTGAATTTACTTGGATTGACTTTTGATCACATAAAATACTAGCTTTATTGGCTATTAACCAATCCATTCCTAATACAACATCAAATCTTGTCAGATTCATTGGTTAAGGTTTGCAATAAATTTTTGATTTAGAAATTCTATTCTTGCTCCCTGCAAGATTTCAGAAATCTTAATGGTTTCTCCATTTGCTGTCTCTACTAGACATTCTTGTGGAAGTTTAGTTAATAGTCGATTGAGAAGTTTGCAAAATGAAGTATTAATAAAACTTTGGTTTGCACCAGAGTCAAATAATACTTTAGCAAAAACATCATTAACTAAAAACGTACCGGCGATCACGTCCGGAATCATCTTGGCTTCTTCTGCAGTCAGAACAAATGCTCTAGCATTTTTAGTATTCTTGGTGTTCGGGGCTGGAGCTAGTTTCAGACGGTTTGGCTTGATATGACCTTGTTCTCCACAGTTGTAGCATATCCTATTGTTAGGCTTCTTCCTGCAGTCTTCCTCCTTGTGTCCAGATATTTTGCAAAAATTGCTTCCAGAATGCTTCCTTTTGCAATACTTGCAGTAGGGTGCAGAAGTAGAACCTACATTTTCCCACGGTTGGAATTTCCAGAACGGAATTCTTGGGTAAGCTTTTGAGCTAGGTTTCTCCTATGATCCTCTTCTCGTGTACGCACTAATTCATCAGTCAAGGTGTTTGCCAGTTCTACGACTTCTTCTATAGTTTGAGGTCTAGCCGCCTTGACTACATGCCTAATTTCACTGATTAATCCCCAGATGTAACGGGAGATTAATGCTGGTTCAGGTGATGCAAGGGTTGGCACTATTCTAGCGTATTCAAAGAAAGTAGTAGTGTAGCCCTTACTATCCACTCCAGTCATTCTAAGGTTTAAGAACTTATTTGCTATCTGTTCTTTTTCATTGGGATGGCAGAATTTCCTTTCTACCATATTCTTAAATTCCTCCCATTCCATATTGTAAACTCTGTCACTTCCCCTAGACTAGAGGATAGTATTCCACCATTCTAAGGCTGAGTTTTTAAACAGATTGGAGGCAAACATTATCTTATCTTCTTCTGCGCATTTGCTTATTTTTAAGACTGCCTCAGTCTTTTCTATCCAGCGTAGAGCTGCAATGGCCCCTTCATTGCACGATAATTCTATTGGTTTACAAGACCATAATTCTTTATAAGAACAACCATAAGACATGGTTCTTCTTCTTTTAGGAATGGGCACTTGAAGTATGGGTGCATTATGCACGCTGTGACTAGGTTCTGTATGGGTTCGTTTACTTCCATTACCTCTTTTATCATTATTTTCCTCATCCCTAACATTTTGGATAATGGCTGGCATGGCATCTCTAATTCCTAGAGTTACAAGGTGTCGAATTTCACTATTATTCATTTGACTTTCATCATTCTGGTTTTCTGGATTTGCTGCGTCGGCCATCTGGATTTTAAACAATTACCAAATATTAATATCACAGGACAATATTCAATTCAAACAATCATACGGCAAGCATGTTGATCAAAAGCGTCGAGCATTGCGACTTAGTCTATTTTATAGTATGCGTCTATAATTATTACAATACAACTGGAATAAAAATATAATACTAATATGCATTACTAACCACAAAGTGGTCTATACTACGATAGATATATTATCATCAATTTTTTTCTTTTTTTTTTCAAACATACATACACACATACTATATATTATATTATTATTACTATTACTAATGATAGGGGTTCATCCAAAAGTCCATATTACGCTCGTCATATTTCCAGACGAGTCGTTCCCCTATTTGCCTCATTCTTTTGCTCTCTTTTAAAATCTCCTCACCAAAGGTTCAGAGTTCTTGCACATTTTCTGTACTCATTGGGGGTGCAGGTGCTGGTACTGGATCTGGATACTGTGGCATTGGTTCTTCCTGAGGATATGGATTCTCTAGAATTTCCCTAATGTATTCATCGTTATCATAATAGGGATCTAGAGGGTTCAGACCTGGGTAAGCTGCTAGGTTTGGCATGGGTTATTCTGATATTGGGTAGCGCTGCTGGTAATCCCTATGATCGTCAAACCACGGGTCGTAGTCTGGGTCTAAGGGATTGGGTGCTGGTACTCTAGGTATCTCAGTAGGGTCAAAAGCTGGTGTTGGGATTTGGTTTTCCGGGTTAACTTCAATCTCCATTGGTTGTGTGGGAAACAAGGGTAATGGTTGGGGTGCTATGAGTCGCTCCAGGTTTGGGTCGACAGCTGTGGTTGCTAAGATATGGAAATTTGCTAAACTCCTATTGAGCATATCTTGGGTGTGAGCATCTGTTTCTCTCTTAGCGGCTGCTAAAACTCGCTGTTGTTGTAACTTTTTCATCCTCTTCCTACGTTCATGCGCTCCACTACTGAACCATCCTCTCTTTTTAGGAGGGAATGACTCTTCAGACTGAGCCTTAAACACGAATATCCCGTCTTCATTGTCAGCTGAATACTCTGAGAGGGTAGGCTGTGAAGAGGTACCTTCGCTCCTAGGTGAGCCGGAGAACTGACGGTAGGCGTCGAAAGGTCCTTGGTCGCTCATACTGTAAACTAACAAATAGTCAAATAACACATAACAATAAAATACAGATATGCACGTATTTTCGTAATTAATTTCATAACATTTTAAATAATATCTTGGTGTCAGCAGAACACTTCTGTGGCTAAATCAGTGGCTTAGCTCTGATACCACCTTCTGTCGCAACCCCCGCCCCCTATCTGTCCCGGGAACAGGCGGCCGCAAAACTAGTATTAGTGGTATCAATGTTCATTATTTTGGCAGCGGAAATTACATCAGGACCGTAGTTAGGAAATATTTTATCAGAGTAAAATACAACGCTTTTATAATATTAAACACATGGGAAAATCCCAAGTTTTAAGTACACACATTTTCATAGGGATAAACCCTATTTTATTTAAATAAAAACATCTCTTTGTTTAGGTAACTTTTATAGCCACTTTTCCAAGCCTTCAGTGCTGTCCAGCTGGCTTCTATTTGGCTTTCACATTTTGTTACCTGAAATGCGTTTAAAAACATTTTGTCAGTGGGAAATACAGGTGAGTGAATCACAGTTTAATCAAGAAGAGTTTTATCCTTTAACAGTATTGAGAGCGATTACAATGTTTACATCTACACAATTACTCATTCAGTACTGTCAATCCTGACTTGTGGGTCATATTACACATTGGCTAACTCTTTGTCCAATGGTAACGTGTTCCACATTTTGTATACAAAACCCCAACATACCGGCAGTAATTGAAGAACTACAAAGACTCAATCACTGCTAATCACATTGTAAAATATTTAAGGTTTTGTAAAAACAATTTACAAAAAGGAGATTACTCACATTGCTGTCTTAGGGTTTTCTTTAAGGATTCCCCGGTGATTATCTTTTAATTACACAAATGCACACGCGTTAGTATAATAACCCAATATTTACATTAGTAATACCCTCCCTGAGACGACATTCCAACGACTACGTCGGGCAGAACCACGACAGCCGTTACAGAACCCTGGATCAATCGGGTAGCGTATCTAGTACGTAACCGGGGGTTATGATACTTACAACGAGGCAGAACTTCGTTAATTAGGGGGTATTATGCCCGGGTATAGTGCCTACACTATAGAAATTTTAGAGAGAGAAATTTTTGAACGATTTCAACTGATGGCCGATGCCATCTATTTATAGGGCTGGTCGACAGGTCTGTCGCGCCCCGTGATGAAGGAAGGCAGGTCCTTCGCGGGCCGCGACGTAGGGAGTCTAGGGCTTAGCCTTGCCCGGTTATGCATGTAGGTTCGGCACATTTCAGACACGCGACGCCAGGGGGAGCGGCCTCGTGGCTAGGTGCTCGCGCCCCGCGAACGATCAGGCATAGTCTGTCACGAGTCGCGACAGACTTAAATAATTTGTTTTTATTTTATTTTTAATTAAATATGGTATTTTGGGCTCGGTTTTCGCATACGGGGTATGTTTTAAGACATATAGGGACATTTTAAATATATTAAGGGTGTCGAAAAATATTTGAGAGGGTGTCGAAAAATATTTTGGGCCCCCTATCTTGTCACACCCCAACCGATAACGGAAACATCGGGGCATGGCACTGAGCGAAACAGATTGTTCGAGAGAAATTCCATAACAACTACTTTACCGAATAGTTAAACATTACGTCCCATACCGTAACCTATTAAGCAAGCAAGTTATTACAGACATAAGTATCTCCAAAACAAAGAAAACTGTTCTTACAACTCAGATTTCAAATAAAAATAAATTGTCTTTGTTTGTTTCTAGACTCTCCTAGGCTCGGTTCCATTAAATAGAAAGCAAAACACAGCATCCTAAACACCTGTCACATATGTTAAAATAAAGGTCAATACACGTAGTGTAAAGGTGAGCATACAAGTTTGATAATAGCATAATAGATTTCGAAATCGTTTACGCATAACCAGCATGTATAACGTATAATGTGAAGCATGTAAGTTATCGACAAAGATCCTATCAATACCAATGATTGCGAGTTGACTGCGAATAGCAAGTGCGCAACACATGTTCACCACTGTGAACACGTGAAGTAATTGTCCTTAACAACCCCTGAGTAAAAAGGTGCTGAGTCCAAACTATAGTACTATCGTTGCTAAGGCAGGTAGACATCAATCAATGTGTTAACATAACAAACAGGCATTCATCAAATCACGTATAACATGCATTACAGGTCAGCGTATAAATAGTGTTGCGTTGTGTGTTCGATGTGATTTTGAATAAGTAACGTATGTAACACCCAAAAGTGCATAAAGCAAAAAGGGGTCGAGTATACTCACATATAGTGTTCAACTTAATAAACACTGCCTTGGATTGAAGGGAGCGCTGAGAGAGATAAGCTTGAATAGTTAACGATAGCATAAACGATAAGCGTCGTGTGAAACAATGCAAGTGTACCAAGGATCAGATGGTAATCCGATCGGGTGGCAATCTGATCGGATGGCCAGTCGATCGGGTGGCAATCCGTTCGGATGGTCATCCGATCGGATGGCCATTCGATTGGATTGACACCTCGTTTGGTGAAGATGTGTTTATGTATGAGGGTTTGTCCTTTGAAGTTTTCGTTGTAGCATTTTGAAAATAGAGAAGTATCTCTACCCTTCAGGTCGGTCGATCGAACGTCGATCTGATTGGCGAGTCTTCTTAGTTGAGAACAAGTTCACAGCAGGACGGTCACTCGATCAGATGGCTATCCGATTGGGTGGCAATCCGTAGGTATTGAACATGTTGAAAATTATTTAAGTACCAAAGTCCCAAACGTCACACGATTGGGTGGTCGTTCGATCGGATGGCAATCGATCGGACGGCAATCCGTTCGACGTTTAGATCCTTGAAATGTTTAAATAAAATTTCAAGTATGGAACCAAGTGCAACCCGATCGGATGGCCGGTCGATCGGATGGCAATCCGATCGGACGGTAATCCGTCCCAACGGTCAGATCATCTTGACACTTGATTTCGTTTGAAGTTTTGAACGAGACGTTATGATAACTTGCTTAAACGAAAGGAATCCCCATCTCGACCCAGGTGATCTGACCGAACACGAATCACCCTAGTCCGACCGGTTCGCGGTTCGAGTCGGTTGTTCGTGTTCAAACCCGAAATCAACTATCTCTCGGATAGAATTCAGATCTTGAACTAACCCAACACTAAGAGAGAGTAGAAGATCAGAACGACCTCCGATTCTATCGGGTTTATGTGCATTGAGTGTAAAAGAGTTGAAAGAAAGTTGGAAAACCTTCTCTCAATCCTTTTATCCATGAATATATGTAGATCTATGTGAAAACATTGATTATTCATGTGGAAATCCTTTAGATCTAAGTTGTTCTTGGTGGGATGAAGCCAAACTTTGAAGTTCATAAGAACTCCATGATGACATCACCCTAGAACACCTCAAATCCGGTGATTTCACGGTTAAAACTTGAGATTCAAAGGTGAAAATTGTGTAGAAGTGTGTGTAGATCATGAAAGTACAAGATTTAGGTTGGAAACTTACAAGAATCGAGAGAAATGAGGGCTTGAAGTCGGCTGGTCGAACAAGGGAGTTGTCACATCACAAGTGATGTGACAGGTAGGTATTTAAGGGTTTTCCAAAAAGGAAAGTGGGGAAAGTGGCTGGTCGATCGGGTGGCAGCCCGATCGGATGACAACTCGATCGGATGGCAACCCGATCGGATTGCCGGATGGCCACTCGATCCATGAGTCCGGCGCGATGAGTTTTGTCGTTTCGATTCACGTGTTGAGTGTTGCGATGCGATTCGGGGGAGCGATGCGATAGTATTACCCATTAGTTACTCAAATAACATAACTGCTATATCTAACATACAATCGCTATAATTAACTTGCGTTTAGCGTTTGCGATTCGATTGCGATGCGATTGATTTGCGATTGCGATTAACACCTCAACATAAACATAACATGCACAAGTAACACATAACAACACACACACATAAAACAATATCCAGAATTCATAATTCAAGTTGCGATTGCGATAGCGATTAGAGATAAATTGATCAAACATACGATTAAATAGCGATTAAACCTCGATTATTAATAGATACTCTACATAATACAACTAAAGCAAATAATAGATAGATTCGATTACAAGTCAAAGAAGTTAAAACAGTAGTTGAGCAAGGAGTGACAGATCGCAATTAGCAAACTTTTATTCCTTTGACTTCAATCTTGACTTTGACTTTCGAAACACGGGGTGTTACATATCTGTCCCGGGAACGGGCGTCCATGAAACCAGTATTGGTGGTATCGGTGTTCATTATTTTGGCAGCGGAAATTACATCAGGACCGTAGTTAGGAAATATTTTATCAGAGTAAAATACCACACTTTAATAATATTAAACACATGGGAAAATCCCAAGTTTCAGGTACACATATTTTCATAGGGATAAACCCTATTTTATTTAAATAAAAACATCTCTTTATTTAGGTAACTTTTATAGCCACTTTTCCAAGCCTTCAGTGTTGTCCAGCTGGCTTCTATTTAGCTTTCAGATTTTGTTACCTGAAACGCGTTTAAAAACATTTTGTCAGTGGGAAATACTGGTGAGTGAATCCCAGTTTAATCAAGAAGAGTTTTATCCTATAAACGTATTGAGAGCGATTACAATGTTTACATCTACACAATTACTCATTCAGTACTGTCAATCCTGACTGGTGGGTTATATTACACATTGGTTAACTCTTTGTCCAATGGTAACGTGTTCCACATTTTGTATACAAAACCCCAACATATCTGCAATAATTGAAGAACTACAAAGACTCAATCACTGCTAATCACATTGTAAAATATTCAAGGTTTTGTAAAAACAGTTTACAAAAAGGAGATTACAAAAAGGAGATTACTTACATTGCTGCCTTAGGGTTTTCTTTAAGGATTCCCTAGTGATTATCTATTAATTACACAAATGCACACGCATTAGTATAATAACCCAATATTTACATTAGTAATACCATCCCCGAGACGGCATTCCAACGACTACGTCGGCAGAACCACGACAGCCGTTACGGAACCCTGGATCAATCGGGCAGCGTATCTAATACGTAACCGGGGGTTATGATACTTACAACGAGGTAGAACTTCGTTAATTAGGGGGGTATTATGCCCGGGTATAGTGCCTACACTATAGAAATTTGAGAGATAAATTTTTGAACGATTTCAACTGATGGCCGATGCCATCTATTTGTAGGGCTGGTCGACAGGTCCGTTGCGCCCCGCGACGAAGGAAGGCAGGTCCTTCGCAGGCCGTGACATAGGGAGTCTAGGGCTTAGCCTTGCCCGGTCATGCATGTAGGTTCGACACGCTTCAGACACGTGGCGGCAAGGGGAGCGGCCTTGTGGCTAGGTGCTCATGCCACGTAATGATCAGGCATAGTCTGTCGCGGGCCGCGATAGACGTAAATAATTTGTTTTTATTTTATTTTTAATTAAATATGGTATTTTGAGCTCGGTTTTCGCATACGGGGTACGTTTTTAGACATATAGGGACATTTTAAATATATTAAGGGTGTCGAAAAATATTTGAGAGGGTTGTTGTATCATGTTCTCATATTAAGCCACATGTTGGATAATCGAAACCGTTTGCGATAAACTCAAAGGTTTCGGTAACGGAGGGTTAAAAGCATCAACATGTTAAATCTTACCTTTGAATGACCTTTTAACAAACCCGGAGCGTCTTGATATTCGTTCGTACTCTCGGGTGTGCCTAATATGGGCCATTAAGGGCTTCCATGATATATATAACCTTTTGTATGAGAATTATAAACTTTGTGCCTAAAATGTAAACTTTGAAAGCTTTAAAAAGCATTAAAAAGATACAGGGACCAAAGATATCGAGCTGCCAAACTTATTTTGGGCCGGACACCGGCTCGCGGGCCGCGTAGATGTGGGTCGTGGATGTTCGCGAGCCGCCAGGAACCCGTATCTGCAGATTATATATATATATATATCTATATATATATATATATATATTTTGACTTTCTTGCTTGTTCTCCACACATACCACTTATACACACATGAATTCAAAACTAGGGACTATTAGATGGGTTTAAAACCTGGTTTACACATGTTGTGCTCCTATTAATACTTGGAGAACACACATTACACTTGGCAAGATCTTAGAACTTCTTGAAAACTATAAATAGAGGTCACCTTCCACCCATTTCATTTGCACCTCTCATTTTCTCATTCTCTTGGGGACTCCTGCCATAAAAGGGGACTCCACCTCAGTTTAAGATTCGACCTAGGACCCTTTGTAAGTGTCCAAAGCCACTAGTTTCTATTTTATAGGCTTTTAAGCCAAGAGTCAAGCGTTATCGTAATAACACTTTGAATTTTAGTTAGACCTTAAACGGTCAAACCATTGTTCTCTATGAACATGGCTACGTGATCGTAACTAGGTAGGTGTTAATCCCTAAAAAAGGCACCTCCTAAGAATCACGTTTGCTTGGTCAATTGACGAGTCAAAGTAATATTAATTTAAAAGTCAACGGGTCAATTTTTAAAATAATTACGATATGAGTTTAAGAGTGTTCTAAAATATGTTTTATCACTTAAAAAACTTGGTAATAATTATTAGAACATGTGTAAACATGTTCGGTTCGTCAATTCCCGTTTTAGGGTCGGTTCGCAACCGAAAGTCGCGTAGTTTGACTTCTACGTTGACTTTTAGTTATAAACCGAATTAGACTAGTATGCTACTGATTTTAGGTTCCGTTATGATCGAAATATATTGTACTATAGCCCCATAAGGTTATATTACACGATCGGACTAGGAATCTGAGTTTATGCGCATGTTCCGTTATTATGCCATACTTTGACTAAAATGCCATTTTGATTAAAAATAAGGTTTTAGACATACATGAGCATGCAAGTGAGTTATTTACTGATAAGTAAACATGTTTAGAATTTTTTGGTGATTATAAACTGATCATAAATTGAGTTTACACATATGGTCGTAAACTATGCTTTTAAAAGGACTAAAATGCCCTTTTAAGTCTAAAATGAGTTTTAAACTTAATTTTGGTATAAAACTCATTTACCTACTGATATGATATTATAATTAGGATTATTTGGGATGCTAAGTCAGATTGTAAACTGATTTTAACTTCAGTTTCGTATACAATGCCGATAAATGACGATAATGCCCTTATGGTGCATAAAACAAGTTTTAAGCATAATATACAAACCAAACCTTTCCTTACTGATTTGTGAGGACAAATAAAATATTTTAACTATTCAAAGATGGTCATAACATCAGATTTCATAAATCTTCACATGAATCGTCATTTAACGACATTAACGCCGTTTAGGCGTGTAGTATGGTTTTAAACCATATTTATGAACCAAGACTTGTTACCTACTGATTTTATAAACCATTTAAATTTTTTTTTAAAGTAGGTATAAGTCATGAACTCAGAATCCCAAATAAATTCTCAAAACTATGTGTGAAATAACCAAAATGCCCTTATGGTGCATAGTTTGGTCATAAAGCATAAACCACACATATGTTTGATATCTTACTGATATGATATCATAATTTAAACATTTTTCTAGAATGTTTATGACCATAAGATCAGTTTAGTTGCAAGCTCCTTTTATAAGATGTAAAATTACCAAAATGCCCTTATGAGGCATAGTTTGATTTAAAAACCTTAACGGGCATACAAGTTGATATCCTACTGATATTATAATTTTTTAAAGTATATTGGCATATGGAACTTGTTCATGACTCATCCGGTTACCCGTTATCGCCTATACGCGCACGGTTAGACTTACGTAACTAGTTTACATAAGTTTACCGAAAAAGGGTTTAACCTTATCATTTTGATCTCAAAATCCAGAATGTACTTTGTTTACCCATATTATACAAGTCCTAGTACTTGTTGGGTTTAAACCACATTCTATTCGGTATACGCTTAATCTAGCGAACCTAATCTTAAGTATCGGGTCATATCCAAAGGAACTACCTTTGACCCATATGTATTCTAACAGATGATAAATCTGTTCATTCCAGACTATAGTACCCCCCAGATAATCTGACTTGAGTCAATAATACTTAGACTTGCGGCTCTTTGCCAAATATAGTCTTGTTGATTGGAAGCTAGAAAAAAGGTAACTACTCTTGACTTATTTTAGTGTAAACTTGGGATGGCAAATATGCCTCTTGGGACGATTATTACACAAGTAAGTATCCTATGATTGCGCAAAAGTGTATGAATACGGTTTTAATCCGTTTTCTTTTATTAATTCTAGCTTTATTTTAATAATTTCTAATCCAATACTTCCGCTGCATATTATTATATTGTGATAACTGTTATCCAACCGTCACGATTATACCTATCCGGGCCCACCGAAAATTGGGGTGTGACAGGTTGGTATCAGAGCTACAGTTTGAGTGAATTAGACACTAGCCCTTAGTGTCTATTCTCAAATATCACAAATGCAGATTCCTTTAAAAACTCCGAGTCTAGACCTGAATATAAGACTACTCTTAATCTATATATTAGCTATTGATTTTATACCGCCAAGATGTCGCGAACCAGATGAAGAAACTATAATGGGTCACCGACTCGAGGATCTCTACCATTGAGTAGCTTGAAGTTCCATATGATGAACTACATATGTTTTGGAGACGATGACTCTAATACGAGTATGATAAACCTCGTTACATGATCGTATATCTGTTGATATTCATGTGATATCCTAATATCATTTATCCAAAGTCTATCATATTCGATAGACGTTCCGGTGATATCTCACCAGCTGATTAAAGCAGCAACTATGGAAAGTGCACATATATCCACTTTGCACCAAAATTTCTATTCTTCGATACAAATGTTCTCCCGTTTTAGAGAATAAGTAGAAAAAGAAATCACTTTCTCTGATTCATGCTTAGAGCATATAATTTCGTGTCTTCGAACTCGATTAATTCAAATCCATCTGGATATATATTATATTATATCAATTCGGCAACTCTCGCCAGCAAATTTCTCCAACTGGAGTACGACAATGATTTTTATTTCATTGATTTTTAGCAACTACGAATGCCAAACTTAGTTTGATGGAAGCGCCATATGATAATTGGCAGTATCCTAGTGTGTTCAATAGATTGCTTTCATGCCTGGCAAGTATGACGGTTTAATGCATGGAACCACTAAGATCTTCCAAGGGTCATATTGTACTGATATCAACTAACAGTAGGTATCTAATATACTTTGGCTATATTGCTGCCATAAGAAGAATCATTGATTTCATGGAGCCCATTTTTTGATTTTTCCTTCTAATAATATGAAGGTCACATTTATTGCTCCTACCTTATCAAACAGACCTCTTGATTGCGCAATAGACGAAGGCCAAAAAGCATGCGTTCCCACCAATGATTGGTTGAAATAGTGCAAGATGTTTGTTCAAATATGAGACGACATATCCTCAATTCTCCTGATAAGGAGAGGGGTATATTTATAAACGGTGTACTTTATTGAGCCGTACCATATACAGTGTACTTTATTGAGCTGTATTATATACGTTGTACTATATTGAGTCGTATTCCCGAATATCCCATGCGGAGAAAGGGTATATTTATAAACGGTGTACTTTATTGAGCCATACCATATACAGTGTACTTTATTGAGTT
The DNA here is from genome assembly GCA_030545235.1 of Helianthus tuberosus. Lineage (NCBI taxonomy): Eukaryota > Viridiplantae > Streptophyta > Magnoliopsida > Asterales > Asteraceae > Helianthus > Helianthus tuberosus. The sequence goes on from CM060387.1 coordinate 807,589, forward strand.
GTATTATATACGATGTACTTTATTGAGGCGTATCCCCATGTCTCCCGATAAAGGAGAGGGGTATATATTTAAACGGTGTACTTTATTGAGCCGTACCATATATAGTGTACTTTATTGAGCTGTATTATATACGCTGTACTTTATTGAGGCGTATCCCCATGTCTCCCGATAAAGGAGAGGGGTATATATATTTAAACGGTGTACTTTATTGAGCCGTATCGTATACACTGTACTATATTGAGGTGTATACCAAATCTCCAACTAAGGAGAAGTGTATATAATTAAAACGTCAAATAAGACGTGTCCTGGAAACTCCAACTGAGGAGAAGGACTAAAAGTGCCAACTCTGTTGGGTGAAGACAATTAGTCGAAGAACCGCTAGCAATCAAGCAAATAAATCTCTCTTAAATTACTCGGTCTACTAGTAAAAAAGACCATGATAAAAGACTCTGTCTCTAATATATATTTTCCCACCATTGGTAGTGGTTGAAAAGAGTGATAGAAGTAGAAAACTAATTCCCTCACACTCATATACTCTTCAAAATCTTAAAGTGATTCTCGTCCAACTATAGGATGACACTTATCTAAGATCTCCAACTAATTTCCAAATAAGTGGAAAGGAGATAGAAAATTTCATTCATCTATGCGATGCTAATCATCCCCAAATCTCCCAATGTGGAGAAGAATTTATAAACGGTGTACTTTATTGAGCCGTACCATATACAGTGTACTTTATTGAGGCGTATTCCCAATTATCCCAATGTGGATAGGGACTTATATTTAAAACGTCAATTGCGACGTATTCCCAAATTATCTCAATGTGGATAGGGACTTATATTTAAACGTCACTGCAACATATTCCCAATTATCCCAATGTGGATAGGGACTTATATTTAAAACGTCAATTGCGACGAATTCCCAAATTATCCCAATGTGGATAGGGACTTATATTTAAACATCATTGCGACATATTCCCGATTATCCCAATGTGGATATGAACCTATATTTAAACGTCATTGCGACGTATTCCCAAATTATCCTAATGTGGATAGGGACTTATATTTAAACGTCACTGCGACGTATTCCCAATTATCCCAATGTGGATATGAATCTATATTTAAACGTCACTGCGACGTATTCCCAGTTATCCCAATGTGGATAGGAACCTATATTTAAACGTCACTGCGACGTATTCCCAATTATCCCAATGTGGATAGGGACTTATATTTAAACGTCAATTGCGACGTATTCCCAAATATCCCAATATGGAGAAGGACTTATACTCAAACGTCAACTACGACTTATTCCCAAATCCCCCAATACGGAGATGGACTTATATTTTCAACGTCAACTGAGATGCATCTCCAATTGAAGAGAAGAATTCATATTCAATACGTTGACTGAAGCGTATCATTAAAATCTCCAACCAAATTCTCAACTGTGTGGAAAGGTGAAAATCTTTGTTAACTTTGTGATGATTCTCGTTCCAAATCTCCAATAATTCCCAATTATGTGGAAGGAGAGGAATCATAATACTTCTTTGTCAGTTAAAACAAAGACAGTTGTGACCTTTATGGTTCCCTGTCTAAAGTGGTGGGTTATACCCAAGCCTCATAATCTATATGATCAATGCGATCATGATTAATATCATCTATATAATGCTCATATTTAACATCCTTAGTGATGATTTTCCTACGAGCTATATTATATCGTCCATTCGAGACAATGACATTTGTGACCATTATGGTTCTCTGTCCAAGGTGGAGGGCTATGCCCAAGCCTCACAGTCTATATGATCAAATGCGATCATGATTGATATCATCAGTGCGATGACCATTAATTTAACATCCTTGAGATGTTAATCGAATTGCCTACGGGCCATATTATATCGTGAATTGTGGCGAAAGTTATAACAACCCTCCCGAATATTTTTCTGACACCCTAATATATGTTAAATACCCCCTATATGTCTTAAAATACACCCCGTATGTGAAAACCGAGCCCAAAATACATTATATCATTTAAAATAAATAAAAAAACAAAGAAATTTGGTTCTAGGCGGGCCGCGTAGCCCTTAGCTAACCCTTACGCGGGCCGCGACAACTTAATGATCAGGCGAGCTCCGGTGCTACCACGTGTTCGAACGCGTGTTGAACCTATATGCTGACCCGGATCAGCTACGCTGTTGACCAGCGTTGACGCGGGCCGCGTAGGCCTTTGCCTACCTTTACGCGGGCCGCGAGAGGACCAGAAATCAGCACTATATATAGAGGGCCTCGGATCTTCAGTCGAACTCGCTCACTTTCTTTTCTATATCTCGAAAATCTGATAGTAGGCATTATACTTGGGTCTAATACCCCCTAAATAACGAAGTTCTGTTCCGTTGTAAGTATCATAACCCCTGGATACGTATTAGATACTCTGCCCGATTGATCTAGGGTTCCGTAACGGCTGTCGTGGTGCTGCCCGACGTAGTCGTTGGAATGCCGTCTCGGGGAGGGTATTACTAATGTTAAAATGGGTTATTATACTAACACGTGTGCATTTGTGTAAATTATAGATTGTCACCAGGAAACCCTAAAGGATAATCTAAGACAGCAATGTGAGTAGATCCGCTTTTTGTAAGCCTTTTGTTAACTGTTTTTACAAAACCTCATACAATTAAATGTATATTAAGCAGTTATTGAGTATTTGTAAGAATACAATTATCATGAGTATGTTGGGGTTTTGTATACAAAATTTTTTACCACCTGGTCAAGGAGTAACATTTCCACAAGGCGGGTCTGACAGTACCATGGATGTTAATTGATATAACTTGGAAAGAAATGTAATTGTGAGATCGCCCTTAATATTGTACAATGGTTTTTATTTAAAATTGATTAAACTGGGATTCACTCACCAGTATTTCCCACTGATAAATGTTTTTAAAACGCGTTTCAGGTAACAAATTGTGAAAGCCAAATAAAAGCCAGCTGGACAGCACCGAAGGCTTGGACAAGTGGCAATAAAGTTACCTAAAATAAAATAGATGCTTTTATTAAATAAAATAGGATTTATTCCTATGAACATGTCTGTACTGCAAACTTGGGTTTTATCCCATATGTTTAATATTATGAAAATGTGGTATTTTACTCTGATAAAATATTTCCTAACTACGATCCTGATGAAAAATTCCGCTGCCAAATTAGACAATACGCGATACCACCGAAACTGGCTCGCGGCCGCCCGTTCCCAGGGATTTGGGATCGGGGGTTGCGACAGAAGGTGGTATCAGAGCTAAGGCACTGATTCTGCCACAAAAACGTTCTGCTGACATCAAAATTTAATCTGTTAGGAAATAAATTACGGGAATACGTGCATAATTGTATTTTCTTGTTATGTGTTGTTTGACTATTTGTTAGTTTACAGTATGAGCGACCAAGGACCATCTGACGCGTACCGTCAATTGTCTAGTTCGCCTAGAAGCGAAGGTGCCTCTTCTCAGCCTGCCCTCTCAGGGTACTCTGCTGATACGGAAGAAGGAATATTCGATTTTAAGGCTCAGTCCGAGGAGCCATTCCCTCAGAAAAAGAGAGGATGGTTCAGTCGAGGGGCACACGAGCGTAGAAAACGTATGAAAAAGTTACAAGACCAAAGAGCACTAGCAGCAGCCAAAAGAGAGACCGATGCCTATGCCCAGGATATGATTAATAGGGGTATAGCCAACATCCACATCCTAGTAACCACTGCAGCTGACCCTAATCTGGAACAAATGATAGCACCCCAACCACAACCACCAATTCCTGACCAACCAATGGAAATAGAAAACCTTGAAAATCAAGTAGAAATGCATGACTTCAATCCGGAAGAAATACCTAGGGTACCTGCACCAAACCCCTTAGACCCAAATTACGACCCATGGTGGGACGATAATAGGGACTATGTACAACGTTACCCGATACATGAAGACATGCCCATGCCAAATATAGGAGCCTACCCAGGCTTGGATCCTTTAGATCCCTATTACCACGATGTATTCATTAGGGAGATTTTAGAGAATCCTTACCAATTTCAGGCCCCTACACCCCTATATCAAGAACACGCACCCCAGTTTCCAAACCCAGTCCTAGAACCTGCACCCCCAATGAGTGCAGAAAAACGTACAAGAACTTAGGACATTTGGTGAGGAAATCTTAGAAAGTAGTGAACGAATGAGACAGGTGGGAGAGCGACTCGTCTGGAAGTATGACGAGCGCAATATGGATTTCTGGATGAATCCATATCCATGAATGTGATGGTGAAAACGGTAGTAATAATAATAATAATAAAATAATATAATATGTGTGTATGTGTATGAAAAAAAAACTACGGATGACTACTACTAGTAGTGTAGTTTTAAATTTTAGTTGGTATTGTAATTTTATTTCAGTACTAGTGTGTAATAGATGCATAGGATATGAAAATAGAATAAGTCGCAATGATCGACACTTTTAACCAAAATGCGTGTCATGTGATTGGCTATATTAAATATTATTTTGTGATATTAATACGTGGTAAATGTTTAAAATTCAGATGGCTGACGAAGGAAATCAAGAAAATCTGAATAACGATAACTAGAGTAACATTAACTTGGTTAATGAGAATCCAAGCATCAATAACAATGGAAACCAAGTGGATAATAGTGCTATCCAACACATAGTGGCACAAGGAATCATAGATGCAATGCCATTTATTCTTCAAACTGTTCAAGAAGCGAATAAGAAAAGTAAACATAGCAGTAAGCAACCAATTGAACCAGAACACAGCGTGAACAATGGACCCTTACTTTAAGTACCCATTCCCAAAAGAAGAAGAATCATGCCTTATGGTTGTTCTTACAAAGAATTCTAGTCCTGCAAACCAATAGAATTCTCGGGTAATGAAGGACCCATTGCAGCTCTACGCTGGATAGAAAAGACTGAGGCTGTTTTAAAAATAAGCAAGTGTGCTGAAGAAGACAAGATAATGTTTACTTCTAATTTATTTAAGAACTCAGCCTTAGAATGGTGGAACACTATCCTCCAGTCAAGAGGAAGTGATAGGATATACAACATGGAATGGGAGGAATTTAAGAATATGGTAGAAAGGAAATTCTGCCCTCCCAATAAAAAGGAGCAGATAGCAAATAAATTTCTAAACCTAAGAATGACCGGGGTAGATAGTAAGGGTTATACTACCACATTCTTTGAATATGCTAGAATAGTACCAACCCTTGCATCACCTGAACCGGTATTAATCTCCCGTTACATCTGGGGATTAATTAGGGAGATTAGACATGTGGTCAAGGCAGTTAGACCCCAAACTATAAAAGAAGATGTAGAACTAGCAAATACCTTGACAAATGAATTAATCCGTACTAGAGAAGAAGACCAGAGGAGAAACCTAACCCAAAGACTTACTCAGGAATTTCGTTCTGGGAATTTCAACCGTAGAAACATAGGTTCTACCTCTGCACCATACTATAAGTTTCACAAGAAGAAACATTCGGGAAAATGCTTCGCTCACTGCAATTTCTGTAAGTTACCAGGACACAAGGAAGAAGATTGCAGGAGAAAATCCAGTAATGGATTATGCTTCAATTGTGGAGAAAAAGGCCACATCAAGCCAAATTGTCCGAAATTGGCCCCAGCCGCGAACAACAAGAACACTAAAAATGCTAGAGCATTTGTTCTGACAGCAGATGAAGCTAAAATGATTCCGGACGTCATAGCCGGTACGTTTTTAGTTAATGATGTTTTTGCTAAAGTATTATTTGACTCTGGTGCAAACCAAAGTTTTATTAATACTTCATTTTGCAAACTTCTTAATCAATCATTAACTAAACTTCCACAAGAATGTCTAGTCGAGACAGCGAATGGAGAAACGGTTAGGATTTCTGAAATCTTGCAGGGAGCAAGAATAGAATTTTTAAACCAAAAGTATATTGCAAATCTTTACCCAATGAATCTGGCAAGATTTGATGTCGTTTTAGGAATGGATTGGTTAATAGCCAATAAAGCTAATATTTTATGTGATCAAAAGTCAATTCAAGTAAATTCACCGAAAGGTGAAAAGATCACAATTAAAGGTGATAAACCATCTAGATCCACAAAATTCATCTCTGTGATGAAAACTGCAAGCTATGTAAGAAAAGGGTCTATAGTGTATTTGATTTCTATAATCACTAACACTGAAGGAAAAGAATTAAAGGACATCCCAGTAGTATCTCAGTTCTCAGATGTATTACCAGAAGAATTGCCAGGACTACCGCCAGATAGAGAAGTCGAATTCAGAATCCATCTATTACCAGGAATAGCACCAATTGCCAAAGCACCTTACCGTTTGGCACCCGCAGAAATGCAGGAACTAAAGAAAGAGTTAGATGAATTATTAGAGAATGGATTCATACATCCAAGCTCATCGCCGTGGGGAGCACCGATTTTATTCGTTAAAAAGAAGGACGGATCAATGCGTATGTGCATTGACTACCGTGAATTAAACAAGGTCACGATTAAGAACCGGTACCCATTACCGAGAATCGATGACCTGTTCGACCAATTGCAAGGAGCTCGATTTTTCTCTAAAATCGATTTAAGGCCAGGATATCATCAATTAAAGGTACAGGAAAAGGACATTCCTAAAACCACATTTAGAACAAGGTATGGTCATTATGAATTTACTGTCATGCCATTTGGTTTAACCAATGCCCCAGCCGTAAATCTTGGACATGATGAACCGAATATGTAAGCCATATTTGGATAAATTCATAATTGTCTTTATAGATGATATTCTAATTTATTCTAAAAGTAAGGAAGATCATGCAAAGCATTTGCATGCACTTTTAAGTCTATTAAGAAAGGAAAAGCTTTAAAAGTTTTATAATTACTTCTGGTAAGTAATTTCTGGGGAAAATAACATTATAAAGCTTTCTCCGGCAATAATCATCTTTCCATCTTCTTCTAAGTATTCTCCAATAAACGCTAAGTTTTCAAAAGGCAAGTTTTGGTTAAAGCAGGTACAATTTCTTGGACACTTAGTCAATCATGAAGGAATTCATGTGGATCCCACAAAGATCGAAGCGATTACCAAATGGAAAACCCCTGAGTCACCAACCGAGGTTAGAAGTTTCTTAGGATTGGCCGGATATTATAGAAGATTTATTCGAGAGTTTTCTAGAATAGCCATTCCTTTAACTAAGTTAATCTGTAAATCCATTAAGTTTGAATGGGGACCAAAACAAGAAGAAGCATTTAGAATTCTTAAGCAAAGATTAACCCATGCACCCATATTAGCGTTACCAGAAGGAACTGAAGACTTTGTAGTTTATTGTGACGCTTATAAACTTGGTTATGGATGTGTATTAATGCAACACCAAAAGGTTATAGCTTACGCATCCAGAAAACTTAAGAATCATGAAGATAATTATTCAACCCATGATTTAGAATTTGGAGCCATAATTTTTTCCCTTAAATTTTAGAGACATTACCTTTATGGTAGTAAGTTTACCATATTCACTGATCATAAAAGTTTAAGGTATATTTTCAGGAAAAAAGAATTGAATATGAGACAAAGACGCTGGATGGAGATGCTTAGTGATTATGATTGTGATATCCAGTATCATGAAGGAAAATCAAATGTAGTGGCAGATGCTTTAAGCCGAAAATATCACGAAAAGCCAAAAATGGTACGTTCTCATAAATTAAATCTACAAGTAGATTTAAATGAGCAAATTAGAAAAGTACACGAATCAGTAATCAAGGATGATACTTAAAAATTAAAAGGTATGATTAAGGAATTAGAACAAGGAACAGATGGAATTTAGAGATTCCATAAAAAGAAAATTTGGGTACCTAAATTAGGGAACCTGCGTCATCATATATTAGAAGAAGCCCATAAGTCTAAGTATACGATGCATCCCGGAAGTAATAAGATGTACCAGGATTTAAGAAAGAATTTCTGGTGGATAGGAATGAAAAAGGACATAGCAGCCTATGTTTCTAAGTGTTTAACCTGTTCACAAGTTAAAGCTGAACATCAGAAACCCTAAGGTTTATTACAGCAGTTAGAAATGCCCGTATGGAAATGGGAATTGATTACAATGGATTTTGTTACCAAATTACCCAAAATAAAGAAAGGTAATGATACAATTTGGGTGATTGTAGATAGACTAACCAAGTTAGCTCATTTCCTACCAATGAAAGAAACTTTCAGTATGGAACAGCTAGCCAAATTATAAGTAAATGAAATTGTTTCTTTACATGGAATTCCTTTATCAATTGTGTCTGATAGGGATAGCCATTTTACCTCTCATTTTTGGTCAAGTTTCCCAAAAGCAATGGGAACCAAGTTAAATCTAAGCACAGCTTATCATCCTCAAACAGACGGACAAAGCGAAAGGACAATTCAGTCAATGGAAGACATGCTTAGAGCCTGTGTAATTGATTTCGGAGGTAATTGGGATGATTACATACCTTTAATAGAATTTTCTTATAATAATAGTTATCACACAAGTATCAATGCTGCACCATTCGAAGCACTTTATGTACGAAAGTGTCGAACCCTAGTATGTTGGGCAGAAATTGGGGAAAAGCAACTATCTGGACCTGAGATAGTACAAGAAACAACTGACGAGATTATTCAAGTCAAGGAACAACTGAAAGCAGCACGTGATCGACAGAAGAGCTATGCTGATAACCGACGCAAACCATTGGAATTTCAAGTAGGAGATAAAGTGTTGTTAAAAGTCTCTCCTTGGAAAGGAATAGTAAGATTCATCAAACGAGGAAAGCTAAGTCCCAGGTATGTTGGACCTTTTGAGATTATTAGGAGAATAGGATCTGTAGCGTATCAGCTATAACTGCTAGAGGAAATGGCAGGAATACATGATGTATTTCATGTATCTAATCTCAAAAAGTGTTTAGCTGATGAATCACTAGTAGTGCCTCTTAAGGATATAGAGGTTAATGAACAACTCAAGTTTGTAGAAAGGCCTCTGCAGATCGAAGACAGGAAAGTCAAAAACCTCAAACAAAAGAGACTAGTTCAGGTCAAAGTGAAGTGGGACTCCAAAAGAGGACCTGAGTATACATGGGAGCTTGAATTAGAAATGCAAAGGAAATATCCACACCTATTCCAGTAGATCTCGAGGACGAGATCTAAAATAAGGTGGGGAGGATATAACAACCCTCCCGAATATTTTTCTGACACCCTAATATATGTTAAATACCCCCTATATGTCTTATAATACACCCCGTATGTGAAAACCGAGCCCAAAATACATTATATCATTTAAAATAAATAAAAAAAACAAAGAAATTTGGTTCTAGGCGGGCCGCGTAGCCCTTAGCTAACCCTTACGCGGGCCGCGACAACTTAATGATCAGGCGAGCTCCGGTGCTGCCACGTGTCCGAACGCGTGTTGAACCTATATGCTGACCCGGATCAGCTACGTTGTTGACCAGCGTTGACACGGGCCGCGTAGGCCTTTGCCTACCTTTACGCGGGCCGCAAGAGGACCAGAAATCAGGACTATATATAGGGGGCCTTGGATCTTCAGTCGAACTCGCTCACTTTCTTTTCTATATCTCGAAAATCTGATAGTAGGCATTATACTCGGGTCTAATACCCCCTAAATAACGAAGTTCTGCTCCGTTGTAAGTATCATAACCCCTGGATACGTATTAGATACTCTGCCGGATTGATCTAGGGTTCCGTAACGGCCGTCGTGGTTCTGCCCGACGTAGTCGTTGGAATGCCGTCTCGGGGAGGGTATTACTAATGTTAAAATGGGTTATTATACTAACACGTGTGCATTTGTGTAAATTATAGATTGTCACCAGGAAACCCTAAAGGATAATCTAAGACAGCAATGCGAGTTGATCTGTTTTTTGTAAACCTTTTTGTTAACTGTTTTTACAAAACCTCATAAAATTAAATGTATATTAAACAGTTGTTGAGTATTTGTAAGAATACAATTATCATGAGTATGTTGGGGTTTTGTATACAAAATTTGTTACCACCTGGTCAAGGAGTAACATTTCCACAAGTCGGGTCTGACAGTACCATGGATGTTAATTGATATAACTTGGAAACAAATGTAATTGTGAGATCGCCCTCAATACTATACAATGGTTTTTATTTAAAATAGATTAAACTGGGATTCACTCACCAGTATTTCCCACTGGCAAATGTTTTTAAAACGCGTTTCAGGTAATAAATTGTGAAACCCAAATAGAAGCCAGCTGGACAGCACTGAAGGCTTGGAAAAGTGGCAATAAAGTTACCTAAAATAAAATAGATGTTTTTATTAAATAAAATAGGATTTATTCCTATGAACATGTGTGTACTGCAAACTTGGGTTTTATCCCATATGTTTAATATTATGAAAATGTGGTATTTTACTCTGATAAAATATTTCCTAACTACGATCCTGATGAAAAATTTTGCTGCCAAATTAGACAATACGCGATACCACCGAAACTGGCTCGCGGGCGCCCGTTCCCGGGGATTTGGGATCGAGGGTTGCGACAACAGTAGTGGTCTACTACCCCTTATTCAAAGGTAATGAATTATGTTCAAACCTTAAAGCCCTGTGGTCAAATGAGAACACGGCTTATATATATCTTAAAATGTTCTTCGTAACAAGGCTTCAGTGCCATATCATTCAATGTCCTCCGTGATGAGGCCTTGTGCCATATCTTTCACAACCTTGTGACAGGCCCTTGTGCCATGTCTTTCACGTCCGTCGTGTCAAAGCCAAAGTGCTATATTTAAATGTCCTTCGTGACAAGCCAAAGTGCTATATTTAAATATCCTCTGTGACAAGCCAATATGATATATTTAAATGTCCTTCGTGACAAGCTAATGTGCTATATTTAAATATCCCTTGTGACAAGCCGATGAGTTATACAGCTAAGTCCATTACCAATTATGGTTAGCAGGACTAGTGAAATTGATATATAAACATATAGACCTGTAAGATCTAATGCAAATAAATTAATTTGCTATATAGTTCTCGAAGAATTACTGATGGCTTTATTATCTTTCAGATAAGCATATGTCAAGCCTGAGTATTGGCAAAACAAGTACGAAAAACGGTGGTGACGATTTAGAGCACCAGAACGTAATGACGAAGAGAATCGTCTTCGATCCATAGTTGCCGATGAAGTCGGTAAAGCCCTGGCTGGATTTATGGCCACATTTAAAGGGCTAGAGCCATCAGTACAGAAAGAGAACTCCACTTCTAAACCCTGTTCATATACCCATAAGACTAAAAAGTCTCATTTCTCCTCAACTACAAGTGAGTAGAATATCAAGAGTATCAAGAAAACTGAGTCTCATGACTCTAAGAAGGGGTGTACATATAAATACTTCGTTTCTTGTAAACCCCGTGACTTTACGGGTGAGATTGGAGCAATTGATGCTCTAAAGTGGCTTGATGAAATGGAAACCGTTGTTGACATAAACGGTTGTGCCGCCAAGGACATTGTTAAATATGTGTCCCAATCCTTCAAGGAGGATGCTCTGACTTGGTGGAAAGCACTAATCCAATCCACTGGCAAGGTTGAAATGTACAACCTTAGTTGGTCAAAATTCGTGGAACTGATCCGCGAGACTTATTGCCCACCTCATGAGGTGGAGAAAGTTGAAACTGACTTTCTAAAGCTGACCATGAAAGGCCTTGAGTGTCGAGCCTATTTATCTGAATACAACTCTTTATCAAGACTCGTGCCGTATTTAATTACCCCGGAGTCTAAGCGCATTGCACGGTTTATTGGAGGACTCGCTCCAGAAATCAATGGGATGGTTAAATCCTCCAAACCTGCTACTTATAGATCCGTTGTGGATCTGGCTCTTTCTGTCACTGAAGATGAAATAATATCAAAGGCGATTAAGATCGAGGAGGATCACAAGCGAAAGCGTGATGATACCCCAAGTAAAGATTTCAAAAAGGGTAAGACTGGTTCGAGTTATAACCAGTCCAAGCCGAATGAGGCAAAATCCAAGTGTAAAACTTGCGGGAAGCAACACTTCGGAAAATGTTTCCGTGAGTAGACCAATGGATGTGGCATCTGTAAGGAGATGGACCACAAGTCTCATGAATGCAAAAATTTGAAAGACGCCACCTGCTATGGATGTGGCAAGAAGGGGCACATAAAGACCCGCTGCCCAAAGAGGGCGACTGACGGGAAGAACGTGGCCACTAGTGGCAAGAAAGGCAATGCATGAGCCTTCCAATCTGCTACAGCAGAAGCATATCAAGATATATCTTTTCGTATCTGTTTCTCGTAAATGATTTATGTACTAGAAACTTGTTTTAAACTCTGGAGCTAGTTAAAGCTTCATCGATTGTAAATTTAATAAAACTTTAAATCTGCCTTTTCAAGGGTTAAATATTATTTATAAAATCAAGTATCCAATCTAGATGGTTTCACATATGATATATCCTTCACAAATCAAATTGTCTTCGATAATCTTTTTATCTATAAATCTTGCGGGATTCGATATGTTCCTAGACAAGGATTGGTTAATCCTAAAACCAAATCCACTTTGTCTGCAGTAAGAAACTTATCAAAATTAAAATCCCCATCTGGTGATATATTCACCATTCGTTGAAGATCAACATTATGAAAAGCCCGAAGAAGCTTTTATGTTTAAGGTATCCAAGTGATTAAAAGAAGGACGTGCATCCACATGACACAAGTAAATTCTGACGAATTAAAGTCGAAAGTTGAAGACCTTTGTGTGGATGGACATGAGAAGTCCATAGCCACCTGGGAAGCTTAATGCTTAGAATGTTCGCAAGTGAGACAAACATCGTAGACCATTTGTGGTCTGCATAATGAACTGGAAAATCCCACGTAGAATTGGGAAATGGTAACAATGAATCTAGTCTCAAAGTTACCTAAGTTAAATCGTGGCAATGACGCGATGTGAATTATAATCGACAGACTTACTAAGTCGACGCTTCTTGTTAATTAAGGAAAATTCTTGAATTCCGACAAGTTAAGCTATATAAAGACACCATCGAATCTCCTTATGGAGTACCGTTGTCTAAAGTATCGAATTATGATACTAAATATATTCTAATCTCGGGAAAATTCCAGCAAAGTGCTTAATTGATAAGCACTTGTCATGTTTCGCCATGACGTTTAAACGTGAGCTTAAGGGTTATTGAAAAACCTTGTCCATTATGGACCATGGAATTTTGACAGTTCCAAGTTTCCCTCATAAATGTGAAATGGGATTCCCATTGTGGCCCAGGATACTCTTGAGAGGTTGAAACCTACTACTATGATACGGAACTAACCGTATTTCTCTGAGCAAATCTCGAGATCGAGACTTCTTCTAAGGCGGTGAGGATGTAACACCTCGTAAAATCATGCCCAATAATGTATCGACACATGTCCCTAATCCTAATTAGGTCAAACGTTGACTAGGAGGGACTATTATCGCTAAACAGTTAAAACTTTGAATATGAGAGGACTGAAAGTGTCAACATGCTTAAACTAAGCCTCTGAGTAACATTATACGATATTCATGTTCTCATATTAAGCCACATGTTGGATAATCAAAACCGTTTGTGATAAACTCAAAGGTTTCGGTAACGGAGGGTTAAAAGCGTCAACATGTTAAATCTTACCTTTGAATGACCTTTTAACAAACCCGGAGCGTCGTGATATTCGGTCGTACTCTCGGGTGTGCCTAATACTGGCCATTAAGGGCTTCCATGATATATATAACATTTTGTATGAGAATTATAAACTTTGTGCCTAAAATGTAAACTTTGAAAGATTTAAAAGGCATTAAAAAGATACAGGGACCAAAGATGTCGAGCTGCCAAACTTATTTTGGGCCGGACACCTGCTCGCGAGCCGCGTAGATGCGGGTCGTGGGTGTTCGCGGGCCGCCAGGAACCCGTATCTGCAGATTATATTTTTTTATTTGATTTTCTTGCTTGTTCTCCACACATACCACTTATACACACATGAATTCAAAACTAGGGACTATTAGATGGTTTTAAAACCTGGTTTACACATGTTGTGATCCTATTAATACTTGGAGAACACACATTACACTTGGCAAGATCTTAGAACTTCTTGAAAGCTATAAATAGAGGTCACCTTCCACCCATTTCATTTGCACCTCTCATTTACTCATTCTCTTGGGGACTCATGCCATAAAAGGGGACTCCACCTCAGTTTAAGATTCGAGCTAGGACCCTTTGTAAGTGTCCTTAGCCACTAGTTTCCGTTTTATAGGCTTTTAAGCCAAGAGTCAAGCGTTATCGTAATAACACTTTGACTTTTAGTTAGACCTTAAACGGTCAAGCCATTGTTCGCTACGAACATGGCTACATGATCGTAATTAGGTAGGTGTTAATCCCTAAAAAGGGCACCTCCTACGAATCACGTTTGCTTGGTCAATTGACGAGTCAAAGTAATATTAATTTAAAAGTCAACGGGTCAATTTTTAAAATAATTACGATCTGAGTTTAAGAGTGTTCTAAAATATATTTTATTACTTAAACAACTTGGTAATAAATATTAGAACATGTGTAAACATGTTCGGCTCGTCAATTCCCATTTTAGGGTCGGTTCGCAACCGAAAGTCGCGTAGTTTGACTTCTACGTTGACTTTTGGTTATAAACCGAATTAGACTAGTATGCTACTGATTTTAGGTTCCGTTATGATCGTAATATAATGTAGTATAGCCCCATAAGGTTATATTACATGATCGGACTAGGAATCTGAGTTTATGCGCATGTTCTGTTATTATGCCATACTTTGACTAAAATGCCCTTTTGATAAAAAATAAGATTTTAGACATAAATGAGCATGCAAGTGAGTTATGTACTGTTAAGTAAACATGTTTAGAATATTTTGGTGATTATAAACTGAGTTTACCCATATGGTCGTAAACTATGCTTTTAAAAGGACTAAAATGCCCTTTTAAGTCTAAAATGAATTTTAAACATAATTTTGGTATAAAACTCATTTACCTACTGATATGATATTATAATTATGATTATTTGGGATGCTAAGTCAGATTGTAAACTGAGTTTAACTTCACTTTCGTATACAATGCCGATAAATGACGATAATGCCCTTATGGCGCATAAAACAAGTTTTAAGAGTAATATACAAACCAAACCTTTCCTTACTGATTTGTTATGACAAATAAAATATTTTAACTATTCAAAGATGGTCATAACATCAGATTTCATAAATCTTAACATGAATCGTCATTTAACGTCATTAACGCCGTTTAGGCGCGTAGTATGGTTTTAATCCATATTTATGAACCAAGACTTGTTACCTACTGATTTTGTAAACCATTTTTTTTTTTACATTAGGTATAAGTCATGAACTCAGAATCCCAAATAAAATCTCAAAACTATGTGTGAAATGACCAAAATGCCCTTACGGTGCATAGTTTGGTCATAAAGCATAAACCACACATATGTTTGATATCTTACTGATATGATATCATAATTTAAACATTTTTACAGAATGTATATGACCATAACTTCAGTTTACTTGCAAGCTCCTTTTATAAGATGTAAAATTACTAAAATGCCCTAATGAGGCATAGTTTGATTTAAAAACCTTAACGGGCATACAAGTTGATATCCTACTGATATTATAACTTGTTTAAAGTATATTGGCATATGGAACTTGTTCATGACTCATCCGGTAACCCGTTATCGCCTATACGCGTACGGTTAGACTTACGTAACTAGTTTACATAAGTTTACCGAAAAAGGGTTTAACCTTATCATTTTGATCTCAAAATCCAGAATGTACTTTGTTTACCCATATTATACAAGTCCTAGTACTTGTTGGGTTTAAACCACATTCTATTCGGTATACGCTTAATCTAGCGAACCTATTCTTAAGTACCGGGTCATATCTAAAGGAACTACCTTTGACCCGTATACATTCTAACAGACGATAAATCTGTTCATTCCAGACTATAGTACCCCCCAGATAATCGGACTTGAGTCATTAATACTTAGACTTGCGGCTCTTTGCCAAATATAGTCTTGTTGATTGGAAGCTAGTAAAAAGGTAACTACTCTTGACTTATTTTAGTGTAAACTTGGGATGGCAAATATGCCTCTTGGGATGGTTATTACACAAGTAAGTCGCCAAGGATTGCGCAAAAGTGTATGAATACGGTTTTAATCCGTTTACTTTTATTAATTCTAGCTTTATTTTAATAATTTCTAATCCAATACTTCCGCTGCATATTATTATATTGTGATAACTGTTATTCAACCGTCACTTAAACAACTTGGTAATAAATATTAGAACATGTGTAAACATGTTCGGCTCATCAATTCCCATTTTAGGGTCGGTTCGCAACCGAAAGTCGCGTAGTTTGACTTCAACGTTGACTTTTGGTTATAAACCTAATTAGACTAGTAAGCTACTGATTTTAGGTTCCGTTATGATCGCAATATAATGTACTATAGCCCCATAAGGTTATATTACACGATCGGACTAGGAATCTGAGTTTATACGCGTGTTCCGTTATTATGTCATACTTTGACTAAAATGCCCTTTTGATTAAAAATAAGGTTTTAGACATACATGAGCATGCAAGTGAGTTATGTACTGATAAGTAAACATGTTTAGAATATGTTGGTGATTATAAACTAATCATAAACTGAGTTTACACATATGGTTGTAAACTATGCTTTTAAAAGGACTAAAATGCCCTTTAAGTCTAAAATGAGTTTTAAACATAATTTTGGTATAAAACTCATTTACCTACTGATATGATATTATAATTAGGATTATTTGGGATGCTAAGTCAGATTGTAAACTGAGTTTAACTTCAGTTTCGTATACAATGCCGATAAATGACGATAATGCCCTTATGGCGCATAAAACAAGTTTTAAGCATAATATACAAACCAAACCTTTCCTTACTGATTTGTTATCACAAATAAAATATTTTAACTATTCAAATCTGATCATAACATCAGATTTCATAAATCTTCACATGAATCGTCATTTAACTACATTAACGCTGTTTAGGCGTGTAGTATGGTTTTAAACCATATTTATGAACCAAGACTTGTTACCTACTGATTTTGTAAACAATTTTAATTTTTTTTACAGTAGGTATAATTCATGAACTCAGAATCCCAAATAAATTCTCAAAACTATGTGTGAAATGACCAAAATGCCCTTATGGTGCATAGTTTGGTCATAAAGCATAAACCACACATATGTTTGATATCTTACTGATATGATATCATAATTTAAAATTTTTTACAGAATATTTATGACCATAACATCAGTTTACTTGCAAGCTCCTTTTATAAGATGTAAAATTACCAAAATGCCCTTATGAGATATAGTTTGATTTAAAAACCTTAACGGGCATACAAGTTGATATCCTACTGATATTATAACTTGTTTAAATTATATTGGCATATGGAACTTGTTCATGACTCATCCGGTTACCCGTTATCGCCTATACGCGTACGGTTAGACTTACGTAACTAGTTTACATAAGTTTACCGAAAAAGGGTTTAACCTTATCATTTTGATCTCAAAATCCAGAATGTACTTTGTTTACCCATATTATACAAGTCCTAGTACTTGTTGGGTTTAAACCACATTATATTCGGTATACGCTTAATCTAGCGAACTTATTCTTAAGTATCGAGTCATATCTAAAGGAACTACCTTTGACCCGTATAAATTCTAACAGATGATAAATATGTTCATTCTAGACTATAGTACCCCCCAGATAATCGGACTTGAGTCAATAATACTTAGACTTGCGGCTCTTTGCCAAATATAGTCTTGTTGATTAGAAGCTAGAAAAAAGGTAAATACTCTTGACTTATTTTAGTGTAAACTTGGAATGACAAATATGCCTCTTGGGACGGTTATTACACAAGTAAGTCGTCAATGATTGCGCAAAAGTGTATGAATACGGTTTTAATCCGTTTACTTGTTAATCACTGTTATTGGAGGTTATTGATACCATGTCCGGACAACCCAATGGGTTAAATCAAGTATATAATCTCGTAACAAGAAAATCCCAAGATATTTTTAAAAGATCACCTACGGGTTATCTATATTTATAAAACTCTTTTTGAAAAACTATTTTTCCAAAGAGTCAGTTAAGTGTATTTACCAGCTTTGGCTGACGTATTTTCAAAAGATTGAACAGCAGGTACCGGACCTTATTATAGGCTGGGAATACGGGTCGACTTGAATGAAGGCTAAGGAATTTGCACTCCTGATTCTTAAGGCCTATGATGTCTAAAGCTCTGTTTATTTGGATCCTGCCTGTGGGCTTGTATCGAACGCTTATAATACTTTTATTAATTCATGCTTTATTTTAATAATTTCTAATCCAATACTTCCGCTGCATATTATTATATTGTGATAACTGTTATCCAACCGTCATGATTATACCCATCCAGGCCCACCGGAAATCAGTGTGTCACATGTTGTCAAATAAGTTATAACTTATTTACACACCAAACATTTATCAATCAAGAGAAAACATTTAGGTGGGGGAGGTCATAATTTTAAGCAACCTTTAAAAAAATCTTTTATTCCTTTATTCTTGAATAATGAATTAATTCCCATCATATTGTCATAACTTCCATTGATGATATATTTAGTCGTACCCCCTCCCTACCCATTAACGCTCTGCAACTAATTTGATGGCTCCTTGAACAGGGCTAACGTGTCAGAAAATGTTGAGACAAAGACAGGAACCATAAAAACAACTTGGCTTCTAGAAAAGAGCTTCATAGGCAAATGAATGATGTGTAATACTGTTATAACTTCACTGTTACTTCCATGTACTAGCTAGTTTAATTACCAAAGTGCTAAAGAACTTCATAGGCAAATGAATGGTGTGTAGTACTATAATAACTTTATTAAGACCATTGGGTGTGGTTTGGTTAGTCTCTTTTGAGACCACCCGCCATGTAGGCGTCACATCACTACGGAAGGAGGACCATCCCCTTTTGGACTACCTAAGGGTGTGGAGGACTACCCACTTTAATAAAAAAATCAATTTATAATTGAAGGAGAGAGAGAGAAACCTGGAGGAGAGAGAGAGGCAGCTTGTCGCTGCCGTCTTACCCGTGACGCCGGCGACGTGACGAGGAGGAGGGGGCGGTGTGCGACGAGGGGGCGAGCCGGAGAAGGAGGGGGGGGGGGGGGGTTGGACTATCCCCACACCGCATGGTTTAATACTTCCAATTCCATGCAGTGTTTTGAAAACTGGTACCGTATCGTGTTGGGCTCAGAAACAGTTCAACCGGTTGTAACGGGCGACTAGTCAACCCAATAATTCCATAGAAATGCAACTTCAATTCAAAAACTAATCCAAATATATATAATTCCATAAATCAAAAAGCAATTTCCAACAAAGTTTTTTTTATTAGATAATAGTCTGGGTTTATGGCATTGACGATTTGCGTGTTAAATGCGGCAAGTCCATGATTGCTTAAAAGACGAAATTCACTCTCGTTGTCATCATCATCAACAAGAACATGACTGTTAGAATAAGAAGTTTTAGTTACCAATAATTATAATATACTATTATGTAAGGTAAGTAACATAAATAACAGTCGTTAAAAAAGTAACATAAATAACAAGTAATCTTGTGTTTGAGAAGCAATGTATCCATGCTCTTCCTCACCAAACATGTTATCTATGTTATCATCATGAAGTTATCTTTGTGGCTCTTCTTCAACCATCCAAAATTCCGTATAATTAATACTTTTATAATTAACCAGATCATTTGATCTCTTAGCATATTTAAGTATAGAAAACATTAACCCAAAATAACACTTAAAAATTAAATTACGGTGTAACAAAGAAAATTTAAATTTCAGTGGGGAATTCAAAACTCAAAATTGAGCATGGGTGTAAACCGGTTCATTAGTGTGCACCGCTAATAGTGGATTTTCTAGTGGTTCGAAAACTAAACTGGTACCATAATTAGACTGGGCTCTATCGTACCATTGATTTCTCTAGTATCCGGTTTAACTAATAATATAAGCCAGTTTAAACTAGTTTTTAAACCATTGCTTCCGAGTACTAGCTAGTTTAATTATCAAAGTGCTTGTAGTCTAGCGGTATCAAAATGTGTAGTAAATTTATTTTCCTAAAATGAATGAGGTTCTAGTCATATGTAGAAAATTGGTGGAAGATATAACTATATAAGAGTACATTTAGTAGGTGTGTGAGTTACCAGTTTAAAAAGTAAAAAAAAAAAAAAAAACTAGTTTAATTATTTAATTTATTGTTTTATCTTTTTTGTATATTATGTTTTCTATATTTCTTTCATTTTTGTTTGTTAAAACTGCTCATAAAACTGCTCATATACATATATTTTTTAAACGGAAAAAAATATATGAGCAATTTTAACAAACAAAAAATAAAGAAGTTGCTCATATATGGAAAAGTCAAAGAGTATAATTTTGAAAGTCCTTATATTAATGAACATGTTGATTATCTTTCTAGTCCATTGACTTTATTTTCATAAAGATATAGCTATTATTTTGTTTTATATAATTTTAGCGAAAAACAAAATATATTAAAGGTTTTCTTCACATATGGACGTATATGGTGGTTGAATTTGGTTAGGGGTTAAAACCAAACGTATACACATATACACTATATTTTGGTTAAGTATGTATATTAATGTATAATTGATTATCTTTCTAATCCAGTGCTATGTTTTCACAAAGATTGAGCTATTATCTTTTTTTACTTAGTGTAAAATAGAATATATTAAAGCAAATTAGAGGTTGTATTCACAAGCTAAAACACATAAGTGTATAAATTAAAGGTTGTACTGATTGACACAGTTTTACGTACCCTGTTGCAATGCGAGTAGGGGAGGGGGTTAATACTAGTCGAAAGAAAAATGTCAATGTAAGTCGATTTGCTAAGGGATCATTTTCTCTTTTTCTAGGCCTAGGGAGTGAGGGGCCTCCCAATGAACCCGATGAACCTAAATAAATCCGTCAATGACAGAGTGTCACCTTATTTTTTATCCAAATTGAACCTAATAAACCAAAATTCTAATTTGGCACTCTAAGTGAGTTCTAGTTCATTTAAAGCAATTGTAAACTTTAGCAAACATTAAACTTGTTAAGCACATCACATAATTGTACACTATGTAATACCACAACACTTTACTATAAGTTGTAAAACTTTACTATAAACAAAAACATGCACACTATAGTATACGTAGTTGATCAACCACCGGCAAGCCACAAAGGCACTACCCCTTTATCAGTTGGTCATGGTATTAACTTTAGACACCATGTGTGACCACAACATTAACTTTAGACATTTTTTGAGACTTCGGTGTTAACTTTAGGCATCGGCTTTACCTTTGGACGCAATAAGTCTCCTTTAGCCTTTAAGCAATGCAATATGCATACTTTGAACACTTTATATTTTATCACTTTAACGATTTAGCATTTTAGAACTTTATAATTACTTTAGCAAACTTTATCGTAATCTATCATGTTTAAAAACATAAAATTATGCTTTGAAATTTTAGTGAGTATGTACGCTACCCCAAAAGTAATGTAAAGAGGGGTTGATGTGTGAAAATGTGTATAATAAATTCGAAAACAAGTTTTAAACGCTAACTAAACAACACACAATCAATAAGTGTATCGGTTGCAATATAGCAAGTAGGCAAGACCGGATATTGAATCCGTGGACACTGAATGCATATTTTCGATAATAAACCTCTATCAACTGTTAGCCTATTTTAAGAAAATGATTTATTTTTTATTTAACAACTATGAAAGCAAATAACAAAGAAAGTGAAAGAAAGTAAGATGATGAGGGAAACACGGACACGAAGAATTCTAAAAAACACGAGAATCAATCAATCAAAATGAAAAACCACCAAGATGTCGAATAAGAATATGCAGTGACCACTAATACTGACAAATGGTCAAAGTCCTGAAACTAACCTGACAAGCCTCCTGATTAGAAATGGCTAAATTGTGTGTGAAATTAGAACAACGTGAAGAAGTGATATGATGGACCCAGCTCTCGTTAGAGATACCGAATCCCATAATTTTCAGATAGTTAACAACTAAGGTGTCACAATCTTCCCACTATGAAGCTAACCCTAATATGATAAATTGGGAACTCACGAAAACCCGTAGGTGAATAAATAGATGGACCCGAGCTATGGTATCCAAACTATTAAACAACAACTAGCAAATAACCTAGCAAACCCAACTCAACTCTCGATTTGTTAGGAAAGGATGCACACTTTACCTAGTTTATTTTAACGATTAATCGAACTTGTATGATCTCTAATAACAACATCATCAACGAATTATTAACGACCAAAGAATGATTTAAATGAATATAGGGTGTATCTTTATGTGCAAAGGCCAACAAAATTATCAAATAAATCAATAATCACAACTAAGTTCAATACACAATTTCATAAACAACAACAAATCAAAATTTTAATTAATCAACACAACTTAGTCAAAAGCCAAATAGGAAAATCAAAACATGCTCAATATTTCATCTAAACCTAAGTGGATATGGAACATTAGCCCAAAATCATCGTCAAAACATCAAAACAGTACTATAGGTCCGAATTTATCATGAAACAAACAAGTTTGAACGAAAACCAAATGTTTAATGTGAAAGTAAAACCATTCGATAAGAAATTCTTCAATCCTTCATGCTCTGCAAGGTTTTATAAACTCTTGGGTTAATTTGCACAGATCGCAGACGCATTCATGTTTTCTCGTGGTCCACGACGCTTTTTTGCCTTGATTTTCTAGCTTGGTTGCGGACCATGAATACGTTCCGAATACGATCCTCGATAACCAGAGTTGGTAGATAAAATTCTTTTGTTTCCAACTCTTTGTTTAAGCTTCATTTTAGCTTATGATTGGCTTGTTTCTTCACCAATTCCTACAAAACAACAAGTAACCAAATAAATAACAATTTCACATGAATTTGAAGTGAGCAACAATCAAAATGTAAGGAACTTGATACAAAAAATATGTATACGTACAAATATATCAAGGTTTTAGAAACTCACATGTGATGTTCTTTACCAATCATGAGTTTTCCTGACCCTTAGTGACCATAGATAATTGTTTCAGGTTCACACGTGAAATGGGTCAACTATCATCTTACACTAATAGGCGCAAAGTAACCGTTGTGCTTCATGCTATACCATGCACGATGTCTCTTTACGCTTGGATAGGGGTTGTGCTCCAATCCATACATTTTTCTAAACTATGCGCGTGGAAACATTGTGCGGACATGACCTCGCGCAATGTGCCAAGCGTGAACTACATTAAGCCTAATATCTAACGCACACACTATAAAGTGAAAACTTTAGTGGTAAAGGTCATTATTCTCATAAAGTCTCATATGCGCGTGCAAAGGGACTTACAATCATACCTGCTTGATAAGAAAACCCTGGATCAGATCCTTGATGGTAGCTGTGATGATTATGATATGAAAATATACAATTCAAAATACAATCCCCTGAAGTTCCTTGCAAATCCGTGCAAAAATTATCAAGCTTTAAGTGGGTTTTCTTCTTTGAAACCGAGCATGAACTTTAATCCATGAAAAACCGAAGAAACAGGTTCAGATCTTTACCATTCTACTCGAGGATGAATTGTGAACGATCCTATGTTGCTTCCCTTCAATCCTTTATGATAATGGCTCGAAATGAGCTTTTCCTCTCTATATTGTTTCCTTGTTCCCTCTAGGATAACACAAGAATGATGAACCAAAATGAGGTGTTAGGGTTTCTTTTTCTTAAATATCACCATGCAAATTTATTCTTTTTCCCCACATGGGCTTCTCAGCTATTTACTCAAAGTGGGCTTTTAAATCCATTATGTAAATATTTGGGGTGTTACAACACATTATCCAGTGATATGTGTATCGTCGGTGGTACCAAGCATCCCCGATATAACGTTTCATATTTTCGTTCTTTTTTCGTTTTATTGTAATTCGTAAATTCATTTCAATCATTTGTAATTCGATACTTGATCCTAATGGGAAATGTATTTTATATTATTTTTGCCTAATTATACTTGCATAATACGTAAGCTTTCATGAATATGCATTTTTAATTCAAAACCGAGCCATACATCGAGATCATATTTTATTTAAAATATTATTCATACATGATTTAATATTACAAATGCTTGCATACACTTAAAACACCCAAAAAACATGCTTAACTATGTGTTTTAAGCACCAAATAACCAACAAAACAACCACAAGGGCTAAAAATGAAATTTCCCTCCTCCTAACTCCCAACCAACTCATTTAAAATCTCAACCAACTCATTTAAAACCCCAACCACTTATCACACTTATAAATACCAACCCTTAACACCTTCTAAGCATTTTCACCACTTCTAAATCACTCTCAAACAGTTTCTAATCTTCCAATTCTCTCACTTTGGGTAGAAAGTTCAAGAACCAAAAGAGTGAGTTTTGGTCTTAATTCTTACACTTTTCTTCTTGTTTTTATTCTTCTCCTTCATTGGATAACCTCTAGGAGTATTGCCACATGTTTACTAAGGTAAACAAAGTTGGTATATCACCATTTTTGAGGTCCAAGTGAGGATTTTTGTTAAACTTTATAAACGTGTTCATCTTTACTTTGTTTTTGAAACATTTTTGCACCAAACCAAGTCACCAACAAACTTCCATGTTGAAGGGCTTATGTTAAGGTTTTGTTCTAGAAACTTTAAGGTTCATATGCCTTCTGTTAAGTTCTTGTAAATCTCTAAGTAATCTCCATGTTATAAAGTGAGTAAACCTACACCAAGCCTCCAATCTCGCAATGTTAGAAGTACTCATCTAGGTGATGCCTCATTTGCTTACTTAGCAAATAGATAGTTTAGTTATGTTCTTCATACTTGTATTTATGACCATCCGAATTATCCATGTGGTATTTTGTGCAATAGTGAAAATCTTGAGGTTAGTGGATTACCCTACTTCTAATACGTGACAAATAAGTGACTATAATATACCCAATAATATACATATATAATACTTCCAAAAACCAAACTATAATACCAACCGAAACCATGGTTGAATGTTATGCATTGAGGTGGAAATTATATTAGCTTTAGACTCCTTATTTTGGACTTCTAATGGGTGTAACACTCATGAAAAACACAAACTAAAAATAGTGTTCAAAGAAGTATCTAGGCAAGATATGTTTTATGTATTTTCATACTTATAAGTTTTCAATTTATATTCCAATCCTAAAATACTCATAGTTATACACCTTTGTTTACCATTTTAGGATAAACTTTGGTGACTCCATCCTCCAGGACCGATTACTCGCTTTTCTGGAAAACTTCACAAACTGTGAGTTCATACTTGACCCATTTTATGCTTTTACCATGATTTGGGTTGCAACATGTATATGTATTAAAATCACAATCACATTTATAATCGATCTTATGCAAACGTTCAATCCTTAAGCATGCTTATTTGTTATGCTACATGTTTACACATACTAGGACAAATCTTATGCATGCTACCTATCATTAACTTTAAAAAGCCTCCCTTAACATGTATAACACTACAGGATTAGCACACCACCCTGTTTGTTGGGTCATTGTTAAGTATTCAATCTTTGCGGTGTTATTCACTTCGGTGATAAGGTTACTCTAGTGGAAATTTGGGTTGATATTTAGTATTGCATGCTAGTATGATTATATGACTTAGTATACAATTAACATGTGGATTTGAGATTTTATTCATACTTATGTTATGTAGACAAAGTAGTATGCTCCCGACATAATTTGTGTTGATGGATATTTTATACATATTGTAGGAAATATTTGATAATGATTTCGCAAGAAAAGACTTAGGGTGGATTTAGATACTCACCTAGTTTTAATTTATGCATTTTAATATTGTTAGTTTTGAAATTCCAGTTGTCGTACTTTCCATTTTCATGAACAATGTAATGCTTGATTTAGTGAAAAGAAATGAAATTTTAAAATTTAATTTATCGTTGCAAATTTAGAGTTATGTTGTCCAGTGTTGTAAAAATCGCGAATAGGCGGCGACTAGTCGGCGATTAATCGCTAGTCGGCCAGTAACTGAGTAATTTTTCGTTAATCAGTCCATTAATCGCTAGTCGGGCCTAGTCAGACCTAGTTGAGCCTAGTCGGACCTAGTTGGCCAGCCAAAAATCAACGATTCCAGCAAAAAAACCTGTACATTCTGGCCAAAACCTCTAAATTCTGGGTAGTTTCCAACCAAACCATGTGAATTCTAACAATTAATCTTGTATACTTAAAAAATGGGCGGAGTAATTGTTAAAACCTAGCTACTTAAAATATTTACCTATAAAAATATGTATATGTATACATAAAACTGAAAATTACATATAAAAAACTCGATCCGATTAATCCCGAATAATCCTGAGTAGTCGCTCGTCCCCACCTCACTGGCCGACTAGCGAGTTCTTCAACCTTGATGTTGTCTTTGAGCAATCTATTACGTCTAATTCAATGTTTCCGCCATCGGTTGGGGTGTAACACCCCAACCGCCAAATCTATCTCCATGTGCGTTTTACATAAGTGCAATGTCATGGATAGTTTGCGTAGAAAAAAACTCTCTACCATGTCAAATAATAGTCACATTACAAAAATATTATAGGATTTCTCTTGAGTACCAGTAGCCATAGCTAAATATTCACCATATTCGTTAGGAAGATTATCAGTTGCGAGTTGTTTAATCGCCGATGTGCATTTCTGTAACACGATGAAACTCTTTTTCATCATCCCGTCTATCCCTTCTTGAAATCATTCAAAATTGGCATCAATATGCACAACAATTTTTAAAAGTAATCTCTTACACACCTAAAATCTCCCTTGAAATATATACCTTCATCGTATTTTAGGTTATCAACGAAGTAATCTTCCATTAGAACCACAAGAGCCTTTTCACAATCACGTGACACATATTTTTTTTATTGTGCGGTGCCTTCAACTTCAAATGTGATGGCGACAACTTATGCAATAACACTTTCGATGATACTACGCTTCATTGTGTTGAGTTTATAGAGTAGAAGAAATATGAGTAGAATAATTTATAATTTTTTTAGTAATAAATGGATTGAAATGGTGTAATTTATAGTGTTAAAAAATATTTTTTTAAATAACGTTCAAATAGCAGTTGTCAAATGTTCAAGTCTCTGGTTTACCGTCTAACAATTTCAACCATTTCCATTTGCGATGGTGTTCCCGTCCAACCCGATGAACCCATACCCCCATCCCGATTAATCCTCCCCCCCCCCCACACACACATATTTAGAGTGTGTTTATGTTTGCGTATTAATAAACGAAGAAACATGAACACAATTTTTGTTCATTTAATTAAAGAAACATACATAGACATGTTTACCAATCTTTATTTACGTTCGTATATGGGCATATATGTTCGTGCAATTACGTTTGTTCATTGTTTATATATATATATATATATATATATATATTGTTATGGGTGGTTTTCTGAACATATATCTTGAATTATATCCTGGCTTTATTACTTTTGTTTGTGACCAGGATACCGGATCAGGATATTGGTAACATCCTGATGCAGTATCCTGGTGTTTACTAATAGTTCACGTGCAGATTAACATGGCAGACTTGTAACCTTTAAGTGGATTGGTTCTCCCTGAAGACTCGGACTAAGCGGTTGAAAGGAGAATGTTGAAGCCGCAAAGAAGGGGTCTCCAACGTTCTAGTGGGAATATTCGAAGCATCCCCTATTTTTATGATAGGTTGTTATTTCTTTTTACTATATAAAGGAATGATCGAATCGATAAGACACACAACTTTTTACACACACTTCTGCTCTCTACTAGCTGCAATTGCTCGCCACACATACACTTACACTCGAATCTCATTGTAACACTTAGTTGATCCGTATCATATCCTGCATTGTATCCTGAAGTTTGAAGTAATAAGAAAAACAAGGCAGCTGCGACTGTCAGCTCCCGAGGTTTTGTGCCGGCGATCTAGATTGATCAAGGGTTTTCCACGTATATCTCGCGTAACCCTTTACCTTTTTGCTCATTGTTTGAGTGTTGATATAGCTCGATATCCTGAGCTATATCCTGAAAACTATTTTTGTAAACAATATAATCAGAATATTTTCAACACACATTCTTAGCACACTACCTCACTTAAGTAATTTGATCACTAAATTGCTTCGGTAATTTTTGACCAAAACAATTTGGCGCCCACCGTGGGGCAAGTGGTGCTATTTCTACTAAAAGCTTTCTTAAAATCGTTACTTGGTTTTCTATTTTCAAAGCTTTTTGCGCAACTATTTTCAATGGCCTCAAAATCAAACATGAGCTCTTCTACTATGTCCGCTACAACCTCTACAACAATTGGTTCGGTGCTTCCACCACCTCCAAGGACGTAAGCTTCTTCACAACCTCAAGCTCCTCCAAGAAGAACCAAAACTCACGTGGCTTAGGATATTATCCCCACTCAGAATGTTCAAGGATCTGCTGCCTCAGGGAGAACTCCTATTATGGCTTCTAATGATGAAATTCTAATTTTGTTTGGTAGTATACAGGATCAGATGAAGCAACTTCAGGAAACCTACCAAATGCTGATAAGAGAGATACAACTCTTGAAATCTAGCTCAAGCAGGCCTGCTGAGGATACTGTCACTCCCTTGCAGCCCAGAGCATTGAACTTCAGTTCGGCAGTATATACCGAGGATAAGAAGGGCAGTATTGTACCTAGTCATTCCCAGAGTCATACTCCTGAGATACCTTCATCGGTTAGGGTGTCAATTGTGAGAAGTTTAGGATATGCTCCAGGATATGGCTAGAATCCTCAGGCTGGTAACGTGTCTAATAATACTAATACTTTTGCTACTAACGGTGTTGGATCTTTGCAGGATGCAGGTGTGACGTCAGCACTCTCTAGGGAGCTTCAGAAGTTAAAGGATATGATATCTAGTGTACCTGGGATGGTCCAGCCAATTCCAGAAGTGTCTCAGGATAGCCACAAGATATCCCGCTTTGCATATCCTATTTGTGATGCTGAAATCCCGAAAAGATTTCAAACCCCCAACATGAAGCTCTATGACGGAACCACAGATCCTGAAGAGCATATTGCTCAGTATAGGGAAAGGATGGAAATTAACCCTATCCCTTCGGATCTTAAGGAAGCATGCCTCTACAAGGGTTTTGGTTCTACTCTAAAAGGATCAGCGTTAAAATGGCTCCTAAATGTTCCACCTCATTCAATTACATCTTTTGCTCACTTAGTTAATTTATTCAATAGTCAATTTTCTTGCAGTCGAAGTTTTGAAAAACTGACCAGTGATCTCTACAGGATAACTCAAGGGCCTCAAAAATCCTTAAGGGATTATGTGAACAAGTTTAGCAGGGAATCTCTGGATATCCCACATCTTGATGTTGCAACAGCCGTGCAGGCATTCAAAATGGGGTTGCAAAAAGATTCCCAATTTTATCAGGATCTTGTAATGAATCCTTGCAGGAACCTGAATGAAGCTCGAAACAAGGCTTTGAGATACATTCGACTGGAAGATGATAAAAAGATGCAAGAGAGGATGAATTCATCCTCAACCTATGAATCAACTAACAGGAAGTCAGAATCCACATACAAACCATATAATTCTAAGCCATATGGCAAGAATGACAACAAGAAAGTGAATGTTGTTGAAGATGAGGATCCTGAGGAGTATCCTGAATTGTCAAAATATTGTTTTTCTATTAATATACCTAAATTGATGTATGCTATGCAGGGTTTGGGAGATAAAGAGAGGTGGCCTAGGAAAAACCAACAAAAAGCAGATTAGAAGGATAAATCCAAATGGTGTGCCTTCCATGAGGACTTTGGACATGTTACGGAGGATTGCATAGCCCTGAGGATGGAAATAAGCTACATGCTGAGCAAAGGATATCTGAAGGATCTTCTGGGAAAAAAAAAGAATAAGGGTCAGGATACTGAGAAGGATCCCGAACGAGCAGCATCACCTCCTGCGGACGCCAAGATAATTAACTTTATCTCATGAGGATCCGACATTTGTGGAACCTCTTATTCTGCAGCAAAAAGACATGCAAAGGAGGCTAAGGCAGAACGAGGAGACAAGCCGACCAGGATGACAACCCTCACAACCGATAAAGTGATAACGTTTGATAGTGATGACAGGGATAGTGTCCAGGATCCCCAACATGATGGTTTGGTAATAACTTTATATATTGCTAATCATTTTGTGCGCAGGATACTGGTTGATAATGGTAGCTCCGTCAACATTATTCAACTGGAAACACTGAAAAGGATGAATATTTCCCGATAGAGATCACTTCAAAATCCACTGTATTTGTTGGGTTCAGTGGAGAGGCCAAGAATACTGTGGGAGAAATAAAGCTGCCATTATATGTTGAAGGAGTCAACTCAATGCAACATTTATGTGTCATGGACTCCTTATCCTGCTACAATATCATATTGGGTAGACCATGGATCCATGATATGAAACTGTGTCGTCAACCTATCATCAGTGTATCAAGATCCCTACCCCTTGGGGGGTTGTCAAGGTGGAAAATGATCAACAAGAGGCAAAGGAATGTTATTCTTCCTCGATGAAATCCTTAACCAAGGCCAAAGCAGGATAGCAATTAAAGATACGAGCCCAGGATATCATGGAGGCTTCAGAGCAGGATGTTAAGAAAATTATCCTGGATCAGGATAATCCAGATATCACGGTGCTCGTAGGAGCCAATATCCCACAGGATATTGAAAATCAGTTAACTAACTTCTTGAAATGCAGGATGTCAACATTCGCATGGAAGCATGAGGATATGACATGTATTTACAAGGATATTATAACTCACAAGGTTGGAATTGACAGGTCTTTCAAGCTTGTTCAGCAAAAGAGAAGGAAGTTTTCCCCTGAGCGAAACACAATTATTCAGGAAGAGGTTGAAAGATTATTGAAGTCCAAGATGATTAGGGAAATGGAGAGTTTGTGGCTAGCAAATGTCGATGTAGTTCAAAAGAAGAATGGGAAATGGAGAGTTTGTGTAGATTACACAGTGTAACACCTCGAAAATTTAAGCCCAATAATGTATTGACACGTGTCATAAGCTTTGAATATGTGAAAAAGTACTTTAGAAGGACTAAAGTTGACAAACAGTGAAACTATGTGAATATAAGGGTCCAAAGTGTCAACAATGGATAAATGGGCCCTACAATAACCCTACATGGTGTTTATAATCTTAAACGAATAAATCATGGATCATACGAAGCTGAAAATGAAAGAAAGTGAGGAATTACAAACTACAGGGGCTAAATGTGTCAACATGTTGAAAGTATACCTCTGAGTGACCTTTTAGAAAACACGAAGCTTTGTAATGATAAAATATACTCACTAGAATATGTGATAAAAATTTCACAAGGTTTCGATTAAGTATGAGAGTTATGATAATATTCGTATACGAGGGGTTAAAAGCGTCAACGATGAAATTTAAGAATTTTCGGTGATCATATGAATAACCGGGGACTTAAGAAAGTTGGTTTATAACTTGGGGTCCTTAAAAGTCAGGTTTGGGGGTTTATAGTGCAAGAAACCATGTTAAAAACGAGTTTAGAAGGACCAGGGACCAAATGTGCAATATTTGAAACTTTGTAACCGGATCAGACAACTCACGCGGGGCGCGTAAGGTCCCTATGGATCCTTACGCGGGCCGCCTAAGGACACCAGATGCGAAATTTCATGACAGCTGCCTGTTCCAGCCCGTTTAACCGACTTAATAAGGTTGTTTTCAATACCTGGAGCTGGTTTGATGGTTTTAAAAGGTCTAGGGACACTTGGAATGATCCCATAACATCTCTAGGCTTGTGTGTAATGATCTAAGGGCATCAAGAAACCTATATAAAGGCCTTAAGTTGTGTTCTTCATTTGCTCATTCACTTGTAAGCTTCACAACTCACTTCTTGGAGGTTCCTGGAGCTCAAGCACCTTGCCTAGTGATCATTAGTCGTGCTTAGGACTATTGTAAGTATGCTTAACCTCCTTTAATTCAGTTTAGCTTAGTTATTTAGCGTAAAGTCAAACCGTCGCAATTAAGATTTGACTTCGTCATTAATCTTAATCCCTTCAGTCAAAATTCAAATTGAAAGTACCTATAAGTAGGTATTTATGTGGGTAATGAACCCTTAAAAGGGTACTTTCAGATTCCCACTCTAACTATGTTAATTGTCGAGTCAAAGCTTACTTTAAAAAGTCAACAGAATGGTTATTTTCAAATTAAAGCATAATTAGCAATGTAGGATACATGCAACTTGTTTGATCATTAATATAACTTGGTAACTAATGTAAGAACATGTCCCAACATGTTCAACTCGACAATTTTCAGTTTAAACCCGGATCGGAACCGAAAGTCGCATAATTTGACTTTTGCTTTGACTATCAGTTCTGATCCGTTCATGCATGTTTAAGATCTGCCTTAGAGCTTATTTTGGACCAGGTTTCATATAAGTATAACTCTCTGAGATTATACAACCTGGTTCAATACTTATCCGATTCATATGCATGTTTCCGATTTATGCTTAAATGTTGACTATTATGCCCTCTTGACTATAAAACGTGATTTTTGAAAAAGTGAAAGAGTAGAAACATTAGTTACTGATTTATAAACTTGCACCTAAAATTTGATATCAGTTTGAGGTCTAGATTAAGAGTTATGCTCATTAACGTAATTTGAAAGCTTTATGTTAATTAAATGGCGTAATTAGCATATAGCCTATCTAAACCCACTTTTTGATACCAAACTTTCTACCCACTGATATAAAATAATATTTAGGGATTTTGGAGATTTTTATTTATTTTTAGGCTGAGCATAACTTAGAGTTCTAAGTATAATTCGGTTAATGCAGGTTTTGCCCTTTTAAGCCATAAAATGAGTTTTACAAATCCCTTTGACCCCAAACCTTTTTCTACTGATCTAATATAATAAATAAAGTATTTTGAGCCTTCTGAAATTATAAAAATATCAGCTTTGCTTTGAAAACCCGGAAATGGCTCCAAATCGCGTTTTTAGGCATTTTTGACGCATAGTATGTATTAAGATTATGTTAAACACATAAGGTTTGATACCTACTGATATTTTAAGTAAATTATCATATTTTTACAGTAAGCTAAAGTCTTACTCCCGGGTTTCCAGTTTTGACCTTTTAAGCCTATGTGAAATTACCAAAATGCCCTTAAGATGCATAGTTTGGTTATAAAGGATAGATTTCACATATATATGTTACCCTACTGATATAACTTAGTAAAGTAAGTATTTTTACTGATTACATCAGACCCGAAACTCGGATTTATATTTAAACTCTTTTATAATCTTTAAAATGACCAGAATACCCCTACATATTTAATGCATGCTAACTTAGGAAACTTGTATATGACTCTTATGGTTACTCGTTACGCACGTTTCGCGTTCAGATCGGCGTATGTAACTAGTTTGCATATATTAGCCGAAACGGGTCAAACTATATCATTTTTGTCTCAAAATCCAGAATGTGTTTAGGTTACCCATATTATACAAGTCTTCAAACTTGTCGGGTCAAAACCACATTCTAATCCGGTCTTCGCCTTATCATGCGTTTGAACAGTATCTTTCTGTAAGACTAACCGGTCTAAGCTTAGGCTTAATTAAAGACCCGTTAGCATTCTAATTGGTTATTTATACCATCATTCCAGACTAGAGCTTCCGGTAAATGGTACTTACGCTTACTTAAGTGAATACGGCTGAGTTATTAAATTCTTACTATTTAAGACAGGAGCTAGCTCAGGTAAATTCTCTTAACTTATTTTCCCTATACGGGCTTGGGATACGGTATTATAATAATACCGCTTGGTCGGGTATTGAATGTTTAGTCGTATTGTGATTAAATTATTGAGGTAACCCGCTTTAATCTGTATTGTTTGAAATAAAGACCTTTAGGGGTTAATGACCATGTCCCGGATATCCTTGACATCATTATATTATAAAATGGCCACGCCTTATACACGGGGTGTAGGCATACACCTGACAGTTGCTTAAGGAAAAACGGTATCTCACTCTCTTGTGGGCCTATACTTGTGGCGTGTCTGTTAATCTGACTCGGTTTCTACATCGGGCCCTGAACGTATAACGAGCATGTAAATCTGTATACAAGATTATAACTATAATTGTCCCAAGTTATAAAGAGTTTGTGCCTCGTGCATTCAAATCAATTTTTATTAAACCTTTTCAAAATGAGTTGGTTGAGTGTATTTACCAGTGAAAACTGACGTATTTTCCAAAAGGGTTAAGTGACAGGTACTGAACGTAATTGGGTGGAAGCTCAGGGCGTTTATAAGGAATCTTGCAAGTTCTAGGCGCCTAAAGTCTGTTGAAAATTGTTGATGTTTTAAGATCCGCCTGTGGATCCTTTACTTTCCGTTGTAATACTCTGATATTACGTTATATTCGGATTGTAATATAATTTATCTTTTGCTTCCGCTGTGCATTCATTTATATTGTGTTGTTTGACTATGATGATATCAACTACGTCACGATACTCCCCACCGGGCCCACCGTTGACACGTGGAAAATTCGGGGTGTGACAGGTTGGTATCAGAGCCAACGCTGAGTGAATTAAACACTAGTCTTATGTGTTTAATCTCAGTTACACAGTTGCACATTCTTGAGTCTAGACAAGAACATAGGACTAATCCTAATTCGTTTTATTTGTTCCTTTTGTTATTTTCTGATTAGCCCTTGCATGGGCGAGTCATTTAAGTTAGAAGTCCCGTTTTGGGCAACCATGTATTTGTTTAAATTTTAATAGGAACGGTTAAATTTAAAATAACATTCCTTTTTATAAGATCTACCATTACAATAAAATGGCAAAACCTAAAAAGGACAAAACCTAGCTCATGTGTCACCTTAAGACAGGGCCAAGATGTTAGTTCCACAATTAGGCTCAGATCCTTGTTAGCATTTCAATTTAGGATTGTTCTGCGTTAAATATTAAAAAGAATCTTAAAGGTAAAACCTAGTCTAAATGTCGTTGCAGACATGACCAAGATGGTAAAACCTATTCGAAAGATTCAAACCCTTATTAACATCTGATATGTTATCAATAATGACAAAGATGTGATTCGGTAAAATCACATAAGTCATTTTTAAATTGGGATGTTCTAAATTCCCTTATTTATATAATCATCCCTTAAGGATGAAGTACCCACGGGCTATAATTAACGTCCTTTGGGACTAAAGACAGTGGTAGCCGACAGCTCCCTGTCAAGAAAAGGTAATGAACTTTGATTCAAACCTTAATGCCTTGATTCTGTAAAAATCCTGGTTTAATAATTAAATCTGTCTACGTGACTAGGCCTTTTGTGCTATCATTAACTTATAATTTAAGATTATGATAAAAATCCTGAACAATTATATATATAGCAAATTAACTAATATGTGTATTAAAAACCATGGTTAATAAATCATTTAAAACGTTAAAACTGTATAAGCTTCCGTATAAACCTTGTCCGTGTTTGATTTTATGTAGCAATTAAAACTACATGGCTAGGTCAGAAGAAGTAAACAGTCATCCCCTGGAAAACTGCGATGATGATAAGATTAATATAACCAGAGGAGAGCTTCGTACACTGATTGATACAGCTGTATCTAAAGCTGTAGAGGAGCAATTTAAGGAGTATAGTGGGACGCATAGTCGAGCCTCATCTGTACCCCACTCTAGGTCTATACCTAAAACTCATTCAGAGCCTCATAACAAGCCGCCCTCTAAGAAAGAGGAACCAAAGAAGGATGATGATCGACATTCATCTAATGAAAATAGTGTTCCATCCAAGAGGATAGTGTTCGATAACGAACCGCGTACCAAGTCCTGTACCTATAAATACTTTGTTTCCTGCAAACCCCGGGATTTCACTGGGGAGAAAGGGGCAATCGATTGTATGACCTGGTTGGATGAAATGGACACAGTTGTCGATATCAACGGTTGTGCTGAGAGGGATGTAGTGAAGTATGTATCCCAATCATTCAAGGGTGAGGCACTAGCATGGTGGAAGGCTCTCATTCAAGCTGCTGGGAAGATCCCACTTTACAACATGTCATGGGAACAGTTTGTTGCCCTCATTATGGAGAACTACTGCCCTCAACACGAGGTTGAGAGGATTGAGTCAGATTTCTTATCATTGGTGATGACAAACTTAGATTGTCAATCTTACCTCACCAGTTTCAATACCCTGTCCAGACTGGTTCCTTACCTAGTAACACCAGAACCCAAGAGAATTGCTCGCTTCATTGGGGGTTTAGCCCCAGAAATCAAAGCCAGTGTTAAGGCTTCAAGACCTACTACATTCAGGTCAGCGGCCGATCTGTCGCTATCTCTTACACTCGATGTAGTCAGAAATAAGGTTGCCAAAGCCTCTGAAGATGGAAAGCGTAAAAGGGAGGGTGAGGATTCTCATCGCTCCGATAGGAAGAGGAACTCTGAGGATAAGAAGAGTTCCGGGTTTAAGAGAGACAGCCAGCAGTCGGGTGAGAAGACCAGGTGCGAAACCTGTAGGAAATACCACCTCGAGAAATGCAGATTTGAATCTCAGCCTCTACTGTGTGGAATTTGCAAGTCTAAGGAACATAAAACCCTGGATTGCAAGAAGTTGAAAGATGCAACCTGTTACGGTTGCAACGAGAAGGGGCATATCAAGACCAACTGCCCTAGGAATCAGAAGAAGCCCGAAGAGGTCAAGAAAACAAACGCATGAGGAACGCCCAGGAAGCAGAATGATAACTTTATAGCAGGTACTTTTCCTTACCAAGCAGTTTATACAGAAATTTATTTGATACTGGCACATATAATTCTTTAAAGAACGATAAATGTTGTGAACTGTTGTCTCCGCTGATTAGGACTCCGGTCATTTAACGCAAGATAGAAATTGGCCGATGACACTATAGAAAATGCTCTAACAAATCTTAGATTGATATTTTATATCTATTAAGAATCACCCTTTTCTGATATCCTTATGCCAAGCTTTTAGGCTATCTAAATTCATCACTATAATAAAGACAGATGTGACATTTTGATCCCCTGTAAAAAAGGTGATGGATTAGGACCAAACTTTAAATGCCATTAAAGGTCTTTTGTGACCTAGGCTAAGTAAAATTTATATATATTAAATAACGTTCATTGAGAATGTTAATTCTATATTGGCCGGTATAGTTTAATGAAACCATGGTTAGTATATAAGACTATGAGGATGATGAATAGCAGTTGTCGGATCGCAACCAAGAGATTGATTCATTTAGTAATAGGAACCAAATCTTGAGTATGACAAACTCGGATAAGACACCAGTCAATCACGCCATTGATGATGCGACGCATGTCAATGATATTACAATTATAAACCTGAGAAAGTCCAAGGATGTTCTTCAAGCTATGATAAGACGCATCTGTAGGAAAAGCTGTGAAGAAGATCGTGAAAAAAGTTCAAAGAGCCGAATGCTACTTGCTCCAAATCCTTCGTAAACTATAAGTATAGCAAACTTTTAAAATCTTTCTTAAGAACCATAGTTATTAAGTGAAGGCAGGAATCATAAGAACTATTTCTTCTGTTCTTGTCAAGAAACTTCAGTCGTAGAATTTTAGAAGTAACCTCTTTCTAGGTGTAATGCGTCAACACTTAGAATTGATATCTCTTTGATCTCTAATGATTGCGGATACCAGACGATATGATAAAAGCGTCATATGAGGATTGGTGTATCTTAATATGTTCCATAGATTGCTTCCATGCCTGATCAGTATGGAGGTTTAATGAATGGGACTACAAGGATATCTCAATGGTCATATGGTGCTAAGGTCAACTATTGGTATTCAAAGAAGATATCCAAAATGGAATGGTCCAAGTAAATGTTCCCGATTAAGGAGTTCAAGGACTCGTAACATAAATGTGTCACTTATCTGATACAAAATATGATTGATGAACTGAAGCCCGAGATTTGGAAATCTCTGTAACCTCCTTGTACCTTAATTATCTTCTCCTAAGATTACCCTGTTTAACCCTGAGAAGCAAGTAGAGTTAAGATTTACATCCTGTTTTGGGTTGGAATGTTGTAAGAACTCCGTGTTGATCATGGAATAGTCAAAACCTTGATTAAGTAAGTTTTAAAATAGAGGATTCATATAGCCTAACTAAACATTCTAAGAATTCGGTATTGTTAATTAAGAAAGACGGTTCATTTTGCTTATGCATTGATTACCGCAACCCCAATTGGGCAACAATTAAGAATTTGCCATCAGCTGCCCAGGATCGTCGATTTGTTCGACTAACGACAAGGATTAGCTAATTCCTTAAGATTAGTTTTAAGCAATGGTTGGAATAACCATCTCACCTTAAATTAAGCTTTTCTATAATAGTTGATATATAAGTATCAAGGCTGCTCTTTTGGAGACCTTGTATAGATGGAATGTTAAGCATTTATTAGTAGACAGAAGATTGGTAAGTCCAATTATCAGGATCTGAAAGTTGCCTTGAAAACAACGAATAAGATCAAACAAATCCATAATCATCAGTAAGTGGCCAGTATCCGGCAGAAAATCAAGGATTAATGAAGATAGCAAACTTCCTAAGTTCTTGTTAAGGAATAAGGTTTAACAAAGATATCACTCTGGAAGGGTGTGCCAATTTATTAATTATCAGGCTAGTTGAACTCTGAATATATAAAATCATTCGAAGGAATCGAATGTATCAAAGATCAAATAGCTTATGAGCTAAAACCTATTTAAGAAGATGGACGGAGCTCGCAATACATTTCACACTAATGGTTTAAGGATGTGTATCACCAATAAGTCGAGAAGCATTATCACATAATGATATGGAGATTTATGATATAATGAGCAACCTATATCGATAGGTGAAGAAGCTCCAAAAGGATACATGTACCCATTATAAAGGTCAACTTGGGAGCTTGGAAAAACTCCAGATATACTATTGAGGTTAAGTCCATTATGCGACCAAAAAGTACTTCCA
This sequence comes from Helianthus tuberosus, assembly GCA_030545235.1. Taxonomy (NCBI): domain Eukaryota; kingdom Viridiplantae; phylum Streptophyta; class Magnoliopsida; order Asterales; family Asteraceae; genus Helianthus; species Helianthus tuberosus. Next base: position 846,696 of record CM060387.1, read on the forward strand.
GCATTTTATCAAATCTCGAGGTCGAGATTTATTTTAAGGGGGTGAGGATGTAACACCTCGAAAATTTATGCCCAATAATGTATTGACACGTGTCATAAGCTTTGAATATGTGAAAAAGTACTTTAGAAGGACTAAAGTTGACAAACAGTGAAACTATGTGAATATAAGGGTCCAAAGTGTCAACAATGGATAAATGGGCCCTACAATAACCCTACATGGTGTTTATAATCTTAAACGAATAAATCATGGATCATACGAAGCTGAAAATGAAAGAAAGTGAGGAATTACAAACTACAGGGGCTAAATGTGTCAACATGTTGAAAGTATACCTCTGAGTGACCTTTTAGAAAACACGAAGCTTTGTAATGATAAAATATACTCACTAGAATATGTGATAAAAATTTCACAAGGTTTCGATTAAGTATGAGAGTTATGATAATATTCGTATACGAGGGGTTAAAAGCGTCAACGATGAAATTTAAGAATTTTCGGTGATCATATGAATAACCGGGGACTTAAGAAAGTTGGTTTATAACTTGGGGTCCTTAAAAGTCAGGTTTGGGGGTTTATAGTGCAAGAAACCATGTTAAAAACGAGTTTAGAAGGACCAGGGACCAAATGTGCAATATTTGAAACTTTGTAACCGGATCAGACAACTCACGCGGGGCGCGTAAGGTCCCTATGGATCCTTACGCGGGCCGCCTAAGGACACCAGATGAGAAATTTCATGACAGCTGCCTGTTCCAGCCCGTTTAACCGACTTAATAAGGTTGTTTTCAATACCTGGAGCTGGTTTGATGGTTTTAAAAGGTCTAGGGACACTTGGAATGATCCCATAACATCTCTAGGCTTGTGTGTAATGATCTAAGGGCATCAAGAAACCTATATAAAGGCCTTAAGTTGTGTTCTTCATTTGCTCATTCACTTGTAAGCTTCACAACTCACTTCTTGGAGGTTCCTGGAGCTCAAGCACCTTGCCTAGTGATCATTAGTCGTGCTTAGGACTATTGTAAGTATGCTTAACCTCCTTTAATTCAGTTTAGCTTAGTTATTTAGCGTAAAGTCAAACCGTCGCAATTAAGATTTGACTTCGTCATTAATCTTAATCCCTCCAGTCAAAATTCAAATTGAAAGTACCTATAAGTAGGTATTTATGTGGGTAATAAACCCTTAAAAGGGTACTTTCAGATTCCCACTCTAACTATGTTAATTGTCGAGTCAAAGCTTACTTTAAAAAGTCAACAGAATGGTTATTTTTAAATTAAAGCATAATTAGCAATGTAGGATACATGCAACTTGTTTGATCATTAATATAACTTGGTAACTAATGTAAGAACATGTCCCAACATGTTTAACTCGACAATTTTCAGTTTAAACCCGGATCGGAACCGAAAGTCGCATAATTTGACTTTTGCTTTGACTATCAGTTCTGATCCGTTCATGCATGTTTAAGATCTGCCTTAGAGCTTATTTTGGACCAGGTTTCATATAAGTATAACTCTCTGAGATTATACAACCTGGTTCAATACTTATCCGATTCATATGCAAGTTTCCGATTTATGCGTAAATGTTGACTATTATGCCCTCTTGACTATAAAACGTGATTTTTGAAAAAGTGAAAGAGTAGAAACATTAGTTACTGATTTATAAACTTGCACCTAAAATTTGATATCAGTTTGAGGTCTAGATTAAGAGTTATGCTCATTAACGTAATTTGAAAGCTTTATGTTAATTAAATGGCGTAATTAGCATATAGCCTATCTAAACCCACTCTTTGATACCAAAATTTCTACCCACTGATATAAAATAATATTTACGGATTTTTGGAGATTTTTATTTATTTTTAGGCTAAGCATAACTTAGAGTTCTAAGTATAATTCGGTTAATGCCGGTTTTGCCCTTTTAAGCCATAAAATGAGTTTTACAAATCCTTTTGACCCCAAACCTTTTTCTACTGATCTAATATATTAAATAAAGTATTTTGAGCCTTCTGAAATTATAAAAATATCAGCTTTCCTTTGAAAACCAGGAAATGGCTCCAAATCGCCTTTTTAGGCATTTTTTACGCATAGTATGTATTAAGATTATGTTAAACACATAAGGTTTGATACCTACTGATATTTTAAGTAAATTATCATATATTTACAGTAAGCTAAATTCTTACTCCCGGGTTTCCAGTTTTGACCTTTTAAGCCTATGTGAAATTACCAAAATGCCCTTAAGATGCATAGTTTGGTTATAAAGGATAGATTTCACATATATATGTTACCCTACTGATATAACTTAGTAAAGTAAGTATTTTTACTGATTACATCAGACCCGAAACTCGGATTTATATTTAAACTCTTTTATAATCTTTAAAATGACCAGAATACCCCTACGGGGCGTAAATTGAGTTTAAATCCGTTTTGGGCATAATAGAAGATATCTTACTGATATCACAACATATTTAATGCATGTTAACTTAGGAAACTTGTATATGACTCTTATGGTTAGTCGTTACGCACGTTTCGCGTTCAGATCGGCGTATGTAACTAGTTTGCATATATTAGCCGAAACGGGTCACACTATATCATTTTTGTCTCAAAATCCAGAATGTATTTAGGTTACCCATATTATACAAGTCTTCAAACTTGTCGGGTCAAAACCACATTCTAATCCGGTCTTCGCCTTATCATGCGTTTGAACCGTATCTTTCTGTAAGACTAACCGGTCTAAGCTTAGGCTTAATTAAAGACCTGTTAGCATTCTAATTGGTTATTTATACCATCATTCCAGACTAGAGCCTTCCGGTAAATGGTACCTACGCTTACTTAAGTGAATACGGCTGAGTTATTAAATTCTTACTATTTAAGACAGGAGCTAGCTCAGGTAAATACTCTTAACTTATTTTCCCTATACGGGCTTGGGATACGGTATTATAATAATACCGCTTGGTCGGGTATTGAATGTTTAGTCGTATTATGATTAAATTATTGAGGTAACCCGCTTTAATCTGTATTGTTTGAAATAAAGACCTTTAGGGGTTAATGACCATGTCCCGGATATCCTTGACATCATTATATTATAAAATGGCCACGCCTTATACACGGGGTGTAGGCATACACCTGACAGTTGCTTAAGGAAAAACGGTATCTCACTCTCTTGTGGGCCTATACTTGTGGCGTGTCTGTTAATCTGACTCGGTTTCTACATCGGGCCCTGAACGTATAACGAGCATGTAAATCTGTATACAAGATTATAACTATAATTGTCCCAAGTTATAAAGAGTTTGTGCCACGTGCATTCAACTCAATTTTTATTAAACCTTTTCAAAATGAGTCGGATGAGTGTATTTACCAGTGAAAACTGACGTATTTTCCAAAAGGGTTAAGTGACAGGTACTGAACGTAATTGGCTGGAAGCTCAGGGCGTTTATAAGGAATCTTGCAAGTTCTAGGCGCCTAAAGTCTGTTGAAAATTGTTAATGTTTTAAAATCCGCCTGTGGATCCTTTACTTTCCGTTGTAATACTCTGATATTACGTTATATTCGGATTGTAATATAATTTATCTTTTGCTTCCGCTGTGCATTCATTTATATTGTGTTGTTTGACTATGATGATATCAACTACGTCACGATACTCGCCATCGGGCCCACCGGTGACACGTGGAAAATTCGGGGTGTGACACACAGACTTGAACAAAGCATGTCCTAAAGACCCATTCCCTCTGCCTTATATAGACTCAATGGTGGACGCAACTTCCGGTCATGAAATACTAACCTTTATGGATGCATCCTCAGGATTCCAGCAGATCCAAATGGAACTTTCGGACCAGGAGGATACTGCTTTCATGACACCAACATGTATTTATTGTTATACTGCTATGCCTTTTGATCTGAAAAATGTAGGTGCAACATACCAGAGATTGGTGAACATGATGTTTAAAGACAAACTGGGGGACACCATGGAGGTATACATTGATGATATGGTGGTAAAATCCAAGAAGGCTGAGGATCATCTTCGGGATATTGAAGGGGCATTTGATATCCTGGACCTGTACAATATGAAACTAAATCCTGCCAAGTGCCATTTTGTAGTGGGGGTAGGAAAGTTTTTAGGATACATGGTGACTAAAAGGGGGATAAAAACAAGCCCGGAACAGATTAAAGCTATCCTGGATATCAAGTCACCTTCCAATATGAAAGATGTACAAAGATTAACAGGGAGAGTAGCAGCATTAAACAGGTTTATATCAAGATCCTCAGAGAAATGCAAGGAATTCTACGATATCTTGAAAAAGAATAAGAAATTTGAATGGGGAGAGAAGCACGAAGCAGCCTTGCAGGAATTGAAGCAATATCTTTCAACTGCACCTCTATTGATGAAGCCCAAGGATGGTGAACCATTATCCCTGTATCTTACTGTTATGGGCCATTTTCTGAGAGTATATATCCTGACTAATATCCTGCTTTTGATTTTTTTTTGTGACCAGGATACCGGATCAGGATATTAGTAACATCCTAATACGATATCCTGGTATTAGCTGAATTAATCACGTGCAGGTTAGAGGCTATGGGCTACTAACGGTCAGATGGACTTCTTCTCCTTAGGACTCGGGCAGATCTGTTATGTGAGAGACGTTGAACCCGAAAGACCAGGTCTACAACGTTCAAGTGGGGAATATCCGATGGATCCCGGTTTAATAGGGTAGTTTGTTGCATTTCTTTTACTATAAATAGATGTGACGGATCAGATTAAGGCACACAACTTTGACACACACTCTTTCGCACACTTTTGCTCTCTAGCTGCTAGCAAACATTATACACCAACACTTGTACTCGATTCACATTCTAACACCTAGTTGATCCGCATCACATCCTGCACTGTATCCTGATATTTGAAGCAATAGAAGAACAAGGCAGCTGCGATTGTCAGCTCACGAGGTTTTGTGCCGGCGATCTAGATTGATCAAGGGCTTTCCTCGTACATCGCGTGTCAACCTTTACTTTTTTGCTCATTATTTGATCATAAGTACAACTCTATATTCCGAGCCGTATCCTGAAACTGTTTTTGCGATTAATTTGATTAACGTATTTTTCACACATATTTCTAGCACACTACCTCACTTAACTAATTTGATCACTTAATTGCTTCGGTAATTTTTTACCAAAACAATTTGGCACCCACCGTGGGGCAAGTGGTGCTATTTTTGCTAAAAACTTTAGTACGATCATTACTCGGTTTTCTATTGTCAAAACTTTTTGCTACATTGTTTTCAATGGCCTCGAGATCAAACATGAGCTCTTCCACCATGTCTGCTACAACCTTTGCAACAATTGGTTCGGTGCTTCCACCTCCTCCTCCACGAATGCAAACTTCTTCACATGGAACTGAAAGTCATGTGGCTCAGGATGTTATCCCCGCTCCCAGTACTCAGGGATCTGGTCCTGTTTTGGCTTCTAATGATGAAATTCTGAATTTGTTTGGTAGTGTACAGGAACAGATGAGGCAGCAACAGGAAACTAATATGATGTTGATGAGAGAGATACAACTCTTGAAATCCGGCCCAAGTAGACCTGCTGAAGAAACTGTCACTCCTTTGCAGCCTAGAGCTTTGAACTTCAGTTCTGCAGTTTACACTGAGGATAACCGGGGAAATATTGTGCCAAGCCATTCTCAGAATCATACTCCTGAGATACCCTCCTCGGTCAGGATGTCAACTGTGAGGAGCTCAGGATATGCTTCAGGATATGGACAGAATCCTCAGACCGGTAACATGTCAAATAATAATACTCTTGCTACTAACAATAATAGGTCTTTGCAGGATGCAGGTATGACATCAACATTTACTAGGGAGCTTCAGAAACTGAAGGACATGATATCCAGAGTACCTGGAGTGGTCCAGCCAATTCAGGAAGTATCCCAAGACAGCCACAGGATATCCCGCTTTGCGTATCCCATCTGTGATGCTGAAATCCTGAAGAGATTTCAAACCCCCAACATGAAGTTGTATGATGGGACTACGGATCCTGAAGAGCATATTGCCCAGTATAGGGAAAGAATGGAGATTAACCCTATCCCTCCGGAGCTCAAGGAAGCATGCTTGTGCAAGGGTTTCGGATCTACCCTGACAGGATCAGCCTTAAAATGGCTGTTAAACATTCCTCCTCACTCAATTACTTCGTTTGCTCATTTCGTTAATTTATTTAATAGTCAGTTTTCTTGCAGCCGAAGTTTTGAGAAACTAACCAGTGATCTTCACAGGATAACTCAAGGACCTCAGGAATCCTTGAGGGATTATGTGAACAAGGTTAGTCGGGAATCCTTGGATATCCCACATCTTGATGTTGCAACAGCTGTGCAGGCTTTTAAGATGGGGTTACAAAAGGATTCTCAGTTTTATCAGGATCTTGTAATGAATCCCTGCAGGAATCTCGACGAAGCTCGTAACAGGGAATTGAGATATATTCGCCTAGAAGATGACAAAAAGATGCAAGAGAGCATAAATTCTACCTCAACCTACGAATCGACCAACAGGAAATCAGAATCCTCGTATAAGCCGTATCGCTCCAAGCCATATGGCAGAAATGACAACAAGAAAGTGAATGCTGTTGAAGACAAGGATCCTGAAGAATATCATGAATTATCTGAATATTGCTTTTCTGTTAACATACCTGAATTGATGTATGCTATGCAGGGTTTAGGAGACAAAGCTAGGTGGCCTCGAAAGAATCAACAAAAAAGCCGATTGGAAGGATAAATCCAAATGGTGTGCCTTCCATGAAGATTTCGGACATGTGACTGAGGATTGCATTGCTCTAAGGAAGGGGATAAGCTACCTATTGAGCAAGGGATATCTGAAAGATCTGCGGGGAAGAAAGAAGAATAAAGGGCAGGATCCTGAGAAGGATCCTAAACGAGCAGCATCACCCCCAGCAGATGCCAAAATAATTAACTTTATTTTGGGAGGATCCGACATTTGTGGGACTTCGTATTCTGCGGCTAAGAGACATGCAAAGGAGGCTAAGACCGAAAGGGGAGACAAACCAGCCAGGATGACTACCCTTACAACTGATAAAGTGATCACTTTCGACAGTGATAACATGGATACTATGCAGGATCCTCACCATGATGCCCTTGTAATTACATTATATGTTGCTAACCATTTTGTACGCAGGATATTAGTGGACAATGGTAGCTCTGTCAACATAATTCAGCTGGAAACGTTGAAGAGGATGAATGTATCTCCGATGGACATTACTTCGAAGTCCACTGTGCTCGTTGGTTTCAGAGGAGAGGCTAGGAATACCATAGGGGAGATAAAGTTGCCAGTATATGTTGAAGGGGTCAACTCGATACAACGCTTCTGCGTGATGGATTCCCTATCCTGCTATAACATCATATTAGGCAGGCCATGGATCCATGACGAGAAGGCTGTGCCATCGACTTATCACCAGTGCATCAAGATCCCTACCCCTTGGGGGGTCGTCAAAGTTGATAGTGATCAGCAGGAGGCGAAGGAATGCTACTCATCCTCAATGAAATCCACAACCAAGCCTAATGCAGCATAGCAATTAAAGATGCGGGCCCAAGATATCGTGGAGGCTTCGGAGCAGGATGTAAAGAAAGTTATCCTGGATCAGGATAATACGGATATCTCGGTGCTCGTAGGAACCAATATCCCTCAGGATATTGAAAATCAATTGATTAACTTTTTGAAATGCAGGATGACAACATTCGCGTGGATGCACGAGGATATGACAGGTATATCTAAGGATATTATAACACATAAGCTTGGTATTGATAGGTCATTCAAGCCGGTCCAACAAAAGAGAAGAAAATTTGCTCCGGAGTGAAATGTGATCATCCAAGAGGAAGTTGAAAGACTATTAAGGAGCAAGATGATTAGAGAAGTGAAGTTTCCTAGATGGCTTGCGAATGTAGTCGTGGTACAAAAGAAAAATGGGAAATTGAGAGTTTTTGTAGATTACACAGACTTAAACAAAGCATGTCCCAAAGACCCGTTTCCTCTACCTCATATTGATTCAATGGTAGATGCTACCGCCGGCTACGAGATGTTAACCTTCATGGATGCCTCTTCAGGATATCAGCAAATCCAAATGGAACCCCACGATCAGGAGGATACTTCTTTCATGACACCCACAGGTATTTATTGTTATACTGCTATGCCCTTTGGTTTGAAAAATGCAGGTGCAACATACCAGAGGTTGGTAAACATGATGTTTAAAGACAAGCTGGAGGACACCATGGAGGTATATATTGACGATATGGTGGTGAAATCTAAAAAAGCTGAGGATCACCTCCAGGATATTAAGGGAGCATTTGATATCCTGGATCAGTATAACATGAAACTGAATCCTGCTAAGTTCCATTTCGGAGTGGGGGCAGGGATGTTTCTAGGATATATGGTGACCAAAAGAGGCATAGAGGCAAGCCAGGAGCAGATTAGAGCTATCCTGGATATAAAATCACCTTCGAATATGAAGGATGTTCAACGACTAACCGGCTGAGTAGCAGCATTGAACAGATTTATTTCAAGATCGTCGAAAAAATGCAAGGAATTTTATGATATTCTCAAGAAGAATAAGAAGTTCGAATGGGGAGCAAAGCATGAAGCAGCCTTGCAGGATTTGAAGCAATATCTTTCAACCGCACCCTTATTAATGAAGCCTGAAAATGGTGAACCATTATCTTGCAGTATCAGGGAATGCAGTGAGTGCTGTCCTTGTAAAAAATCATGAAGGTCAGCAGTATCCTGTCTATTATGTTAGTAAAAGTTTATTAGATGCTGAAACTAGATATTCTCATCTAGAAAAATTGATATTAGCCCTAGTTATGGCATCAACGAAACTTAGACATTATTTTGAGACACATAGGATTCATGTTAAAACCAATTATCCTGTTAAAAACGTTCTTAGGAAACCCGAAATGTCGGGTAGGATGGCTAAATGGTCAGTAAAATTAAGTGCTTATGACTTAGTATATGAGCCTAGAAATGCCATAAAGTCTCAGGCTTTAGCTGACTTTGTGGCTGATTTCAGTAGTGACATTCAAAATGAAGCAGACTTAGAAGTATAGCAGCTAGGAGAAAACTTGGAATGCTGGACATTATATACTGATGGTGCATCTAATGTAAGAGGTGTAGGCTTAGGTATACTACTAAAATCGCCACAGGGGGGACACATTACCCCAGGCTATTAGATGTGAATTTCCCGCCACTAATAATGAAGCAGAATATGAAGCTTTGATCGCAGGATTAGAATTGGCTAGAAACATGAATATTAAGAATTTGCAAGTATATGTTGATTCCTTGTTAATTACTAATCATTTTAATGGAACCTATGAAGTTAAAGGAGAGAAGTTAATCAAGTATCTCAAAATTCTCAAAAAATTAGCAGGATATTTCGATATTTTTACACTTGAACAGGTACCAAGAGAAGATAATGCTGAAGCCGATGCCTTGGAAAATCTGGGATCATCGGTCAGGATACCGGAAGGAACCCGAATACCAATATTACATATCCTATATCCTGCGACGAATCCTCAGGATAAGGAAGTAATAAGTATTCCGGATCCTGATGATGAGTATCCCGAGCAGGATCCTTAGTCCTGGACGGCTCCAATCATGAAATATCTCAAGGAAGGACACATCCCAAAGGATGAGAACCCTAAGGCCTTTAGAATGAAGGTATCACGATTCACCATTATAAATAATGTTTTGTATAAGAAATCTCTTGCAGGACCTTATCTGAGGTGCTTGGAGGATCCCAAAACCAAAGAAGTGCTTCAGGATATACATGAAGGGGATTGTGGTAATCATACTGGGGGCAGATCGTTATTCTCAAAAGTATTAAGGACGGGATATTATTGGCCGATGATGAGAAAAGATGCTGCAGAATATGCTCGAAGATGTGATGCATGTCAAAGACATAGTAACATATTACATCAACCTGCTGAACCGCTGTATCCTATCGTTTCCCCTTGGCCGTTTATGAAATGGGGTATGGATATAGTAGGAAAGCTTCCAAAGGCTCCAGGAGGAAAGGTTTTCATGTTGGCAATGACGGATTATTTCTCTAAGTGGGTTGAAGCAGAAGCATTTGTTCAGGTTAGAGATCAAGAAGTGGTATCCTTCATAAAAAGGAATATCCTGACTAGGTTTGGAGTACCAGCTGAGATAATTTGTGACAATGGATCTCAATTTATAAGTAAAAGGACTACTGACTTTTGCAAGAGTTGGGGAATTAAAATGATCACATCCACTCCGGTACATCCTCAAGCGAATGGACAAGCAGAATCCTCGAACAAGATAATTGTCAACAACTTGAAAAAGAGATTAGGGGCTAAGAAAGGAAGATGGGCAGAAGAATTACCCTTTGTTATGTGGGCTGATAGGACAACGGTGAAGAGTGCAACTGGCCAAACCCCGTTTTCCTTGGTGTTTGGAGCAGAAGCGGTGATCCCGACAGAAATGGTGATACCTACAGCGAGATCCAACCTTAGAGATCCTGAGCAGAATCTTGAAGTCCTATGCCAAGAACTGGATACTATTGATGAGACAAGAGACGCTGCAAGGCTAAGGATGGCAGCATATCAACAGAGGATATCTAAAGCATATAACAAGAATATAAGGACTAGAAGATTTCAGGTTGGAGATTGGGTATTAAGAAAAGCTTTTCAGAATACTACTAATCCTGCTGATGGAAAGTTGGCTCCGAAATGGGAAGGACCCTATGAGGTTGAATCAGAATCAGGAAAAGGAGCATACCGACTCAAGAATATGGAGGGAGATATGCTACCGAGATCCTGGAATGCTATACATCTAAAACTCTATTTTAAGTGATTATGGAATTTAAATTCTGACTCAGGGTGGTACGAATTCTGACTCTTCTATTAAATTTTAATATTATTTATTGTTTTGAACCTGTTACTGACTTAAGCATCGGAGGGGTGTTAGCCAGGCTAACACCCACCTTAGCTTATAAGTGTTTTGCAGAATATGCCTCGGAATATAGCACCAGGATACGCACTCAGGATACTTCGGAAGGTTAGAGGATTAGCCCCCTCTCTCACGTCTAAGGGATCCTGATCCCTTCAAAGGTTTAAAGGTATTCACCTTTCTTCCGAATTGGGTTTAAACACCCCGCCTGGAGCGCAAGTTATTCAGGAATAGTTCAAGGTGGCGGGACCAGTTCATGTAAAAGTGGCTGAAAATTTCGTTACTATTGGCTATATCCTGAATCCTTAAGGTATATGAGGATTGATCACCCTCTCTCACGAAAGGGTATTTTCATACTCTCTAAGGTTTAAAGGTTTTCACCTTTCTAAGTCTTGGAGTTTATACACTCCCGCCTGTAGCGCATGAAAATTTGGGATTTTCCCCAGGATACAAAGGATTTATCTCCAGTATATTTTGGGTTTTACCCCTGTAACACAAAGAATTGTCTATACAATTGGAGCTAGTGTTAAAAAATTTTCTAAGTGTTAGAGGATTTCATGCACAGGGGACATTCCATCTAAAGTAGTTGTATGAAGTACGAAGGATCAAAGTTAAGCTAAGTGTCTCGAACTGGGGACATCTTAGTAGGAGAAGTCACAAAAGGGGTTGGAATTTAATACTAGGACTACACTCAATTCCTGGTATGATCTTTCCTTTATGAACCTTAAATAAATTGTTTAAGTTTGATTAAGGATATATCTTTAGGATATGTCTTTGAAATGTATTTTTGGAATATTTGATTTGAAATTGGAAACCCTGATCAAACAAGTATTATCAAAACAGGTTTTAGAGGATGGGCTATCTTTTAGAAATTTTGTCTGAAATAAATTGAATTTTTAGAAATTCTATTTAAAAAAGGTTTTCATAATATATCACTGAGGTTATTGATCAGGATATGAGAACAATAGCAAGCCAATTGAAAGATGATATTATTTGAAATAAGCAATATCAGTTGATAACCGAAGGTTTCATCCTAAAACCTAGGACCCATCCACCTTCGGCTATCAAGTTGTTCAATACAGAAATAAAAACTGTTCATAGGACGGGAAATAAATTTGTTCAAACTGTTCATACATGGGAACATTCATGATCCTACCGGTGGTTAACCACTCCACCGGAAGGCTTGCACCCTCATCAATGGAGTCTCGTTTGACAAAAAAGAACTTGCGTTGCCATCCGTCTTCGTTTTTGGTGGCTTTAAGAATAAGGGGTTTATTGGAAGTCGAAAAAAGCAAAAACCGGCTTGAACCGTGGGATCGGAGGCGGTAAGCGATTGGCATATCTTCAATACAAAGGTCGGGACAGTGAAGATTTTTAATTTGGTTGAGTACGATTAATACCCTCCAGACCATGGGCATGGTTTGGGCAAAGGAGATACCGGTGGTCCGGAAGAATTGCATCATAAATTCAGGAAAAGGGTACCGAAGACCTAGCGAGAAAGGGTATGCCGGGAAGCAAACCCAATCAGCAGAAGAAACGTCCGATCGAATTGACCGATCGAATGGTCTAAAGACCGTGCCATCAGAAAAAGCACCGGAAGCTCTCAAAGCCGCAATGTCTGCGTTATCAAAAGCACAGACCTCCTTCTCGGGATTTTTGAGAAGGTTCTACTGAATGAAGGTCTCGGATGATTCACCGGTTTGGGAATAAGTTTTGGCAGCCATTGCGAGTAAAGGAAAAGAAATTGACGGGAAATGAATGAGAAGTAGGGAATTACCTGGAGACTCCGTTGGAGATATCTGCTTTTCAGACAAGAAGAGAGAAGATATAGGAGCATTGTAGATCTCCATCGAGTTAAATGCGCGTTGGAAGTTATGGTGTAATCTTGACCGTCATCTCGATTTAATTACCTCGGTTTACGAGATAGAATTTTTAAAATATATCCGTTGGATTGGTATACCAACAGATATATTTGGGGACAATTGTTATGGGCCATTTTCTGAGAGTATATATCCTGACTAATATCCTGCTTTTGATTGTTTATTTGTGACCAGGATACCGGATCAGGATATTGGTAACATCCTGATACGATATCCTGGTATTAGCTGAATTAATCACGTGCAGGTTAGAGGCTATGGGCTACTAACGGTCAGATGGACTTCTTCTCCTTAGGACTCGGGCAGATCTGTTATGTGAGAGACGTTGAACCCGAAAGACCAGGTCTACAACGTTCAAGTGGGGAATATCCGATGGATCCCGGTTTAATAGGGTAGTTTGTTGCATTTATTTTACTATAAATAGATGTGACGGATCACACATATTTCTAGCACACTACCTCACTTAACTAATTTGATCACTTAATTGCTTCGGTAATTTTCGACCAAAACACTTACAGTATCTGGGAATGCAGTTAGTGTTGTTCTGGTAAAGGATCATGAAGGTCAGGAGTATCCTGTCTTTTATGTTAGTAAAAGTTTGTTAGATGCTGAAACTAGATATTCACACTTAGAAAAATTGATATTGGCCATAGTTATGGCATCAACTAAGCTTAGACATTATTTTGAGACACATAGGATTCATGTTAAAACTAATTATCCTGTTAAAAATGTGCTTAGGAAACCTGAGATGTCGGGTAGAATGGCTAAGTAGTCAGTAAAATTAAGTGCCTATGATCTAGTATATGAACTTAGAAATGCTATAAAATCTCAGGCGCTAGCAGACTTTGTGGCTGATTTCAGTAGTGATATTCAAAATGAAGTAGACCTAGAAGTACAACAACTAGGAGAAACCTTAGAATCCTGGACATTATATACTGATGGTGCATCTAATGTGAGAGGTGTAGGATTGGGTATACTACTAAAATCGCCACAGGGGGACATATTACCCCAGGCTATTAGATGTGAATTTCCCGCCACTAATAATGAAGTAGAATATGAAGCTTTGATTGTAGGATTAGAGTTGGCTAGGAGTATGAATATTAAAAGTTTGCAAGTATTTGTTGACTCCTTGTTAATTACTAACCCTTTTAATGGATCTTATGCAGTCAAAGGTGAAAGGTTAATCGAGTATCTCGAAATTCTCAAAAAATTAGCAGGATATTTCGATGTTTTTACACTTGAACAGGTACCAAGGGAGGATAATGCCGAGGTAGATGCTTTGGCAAACTTGGGATCATCAGTCAGGATACCGGAAGGATCTCAAATACCAAAACTACATATCCTATATCCTGAGATGGATCTCTTCATGTCTCAGGATAAGGAAATAGCAAGTATACAGGATCCTGATGATGAGTATCCTGAGGAGGATCCTGAGTCCTGGATGGCCCCATTTATGAAATATCTCAAAGAAGGACACATCCCAAAGGATGAGAATCCTAAGGATTTCAGAATGAAGGTATCTCGATTCACTATTATAAATAACATTTTGTATAAGAAGTCTCTTGCAGGACCATACCTAAGGTGCTTGGAGGATCCCGAAACTAAGGAAGTTCTTCAAGATATACATGAAGGAGATTGTGGCAACCATACTGGGGGGCATATCGTTATTCTCAAAGGTGCTAAGAACAGGATACTATTAGCCGACGATGAGGAAAGATGCTGCAGAATATGCCTGAAGATGTGATGCGTGTCAAGGGCACATCAATATACTGCATCAACCTGCTGAACCACTATATCCTATTGCTTCCCCTTAGCCATTCATGAAATGGGGTATGGACATAGTGGGAAAGTTGCCAAAAGCACCAGGAGGAAAAGTTTTTATATTGGCAATGACAGATTATTTCTCCAAATGGGTTGAAGCTAAGGCATTTGTTCAAGTCAGAGACCAAGAAGTAGTATCCTTCATAAAGAGGAATATCCTGACTAGGTTTGGGATACCAGCTGAGGTAATTTGTGACAATGGCTCTCAGTTTATCAGTAAGAGGACTATTGATTTTTCCAAGAGTTGGGGAATCAAAATGATCACGTCTACTCTGGTACATCCTCAAGCAAATGGACAGGCAGAATCCTCGAACAAGATAATTGTTAACAATTTGAAGAAAAGACTAGGAGCTAATAAAGGAAGATGGGCAGAAGAGTTACCCTTTGTTTTATGGGCCGATAGGACAACAGTAAAAAGTGCAACCGGGCAAACCCCATTTTCCTTAGTATTTGGAGCAGAAGCAGTGATCCCAACAGAGATGATGATACCTACAGCAAGATCCAACATCCGAAATCCTGAGAAGAATCATGAAGCTCTATGCCAAGAGTTGGATACTGTCGATGAGACAAGGGATGCGAAAAAGTTAAGGATGACAGCATACCAACAGAGGATATCCAGAGCATATAACAAAAACCTAACGACTAGAAGGTTTCAAGTTGGAGATTGGGTATTAAGGAAGGCTTTTCAGAACACTACTAATCCTGCTGATGGAAAGTTAGCACCAAAATGGGAAGGACCATATGAGATTGAATCAGAATCTGGGAAATGAGCATACATGCTTAAGAATATGGAGGGGGATATATTGCCAAGATCCTTGAATGCTATACACCTCAAAGCCTATTTCAAATGAGTTTAGAATTTAATTTCTAACTCAGGATGGTATGAATTCTATCTCTTTTAAATATAATTTTATTTTATTTTGAAATCAATACTGACTTAAGCATCGGAGGGGTGTTAGCCAAGCTAACACCCACCTTAGTTTAAGGTTGTTTTGCAGAATATGCTTCGGGATATAGCTCCAGGATATACACTCGGGATGAATCGAAAGATTAGAGGATTGGCCCCCTCTCTCACGATTAAGGGATTCTAATCCCTTCAAAGGTTTATAGGTATTCACCTTTCTCTCGAATTGGGTTTAAACACCCCGCCTGGAGCGCAAGTTATCTAGGAATAGTTCAAGATAGCGGGACATGTCCATGTAAAAGTGGCTGACAATTTCGTTATTATTGGCTATATCCTGGATTCTAAAGGTATATGAGGATTGATCACCCTCTCTCACGAAAGGGTATTTTCATACTCTCTAAGGTTTAAAGGTTTTCACCTTTCTAAGTCTTGGAGTTTATACACTCCCGCCTGTAGCGCACGAAAATTTGGGATTATCCCCAGTATACTTAGGGTTTATCCCCAGAATATTGATGATCTATCTCCGGAATATTTAGGGTTTATCCCCTGTAATTCTAAAGTTATACGCAAGTATAAGATCAGATGTGATTGAGTTGATGCCCAAAAATTCCTAAGTATTTAAAAACAACATGCACAGGGGACATTCCTACTAAGGCGTTGTGAACAATTCAAAAGATCAAATTTGGACTTGGATTACTAAGTCTCCCAGACTGGGGACATCTTCGATGGGAAGATTGCAAGAGGACTGAAGTTTATGGATAGAGATATATTCTATCTCACAACTTATGGATCACGGATCCTCAAATGCAGCTTGGATCACGGATCCTCAGTTTAATTTGAATTAAGGATCCTCAAAAGATGTTGCAGGACTAAGGATCCAGGATCCTCATTATTATCCTAACACTAACAGTTGTTTCCATCATTTTTGAACTTGTTTTGCAGGTGTATTCGAATAGGACTTGGTCCATCCGAGATTCTAGGGGAATATGCTTAGTGATTCTGCACGTGCTTGAACTCTTCGACCGTTATGGTGATTGTGGGGAACTTGAATCTTTTACGGATAGTTAGTTAGGATAGATATTTCTATTTTTAATGGGGATACAAGCTTGATTTAGACATTATTATTAGCAACATAAACCGCACTACACTTGAGCTCTCAAGAACTCTCTGTGATTACACACTTTTGCACACTAGTGATCCTTGTACCAAGCTTGTTATCATCCCGATTTGTAAACCTTGTTAGTTTAATATAATTGGTGATCGGTAGTTTCCATCACCCGAGGTTTTTTATGCCAGAGATCATTCACTGATCAAGGGCTTTTTCCTCGTATAAATCCTTGTGTTCACCATTCATTTCATTCATTCATTGTTCATATATTTGATCACTTAACTAAGCATCACACCTCATGAAATCAGATTTGGTTGCATTATCCTTGTGTGATTTTTGACCAAAATAGTTTGGCGCCCACCTTGGAGCATGTTATGGGTGGTTTTCCGCTCATATGTCCTGGATTATATTCTGACTATGTTACTTTAAATTGTGACCAGGATACCGGATCAGGATCTTAGTAACATCCTGGTGCAGTATCCTGGTAATGACTAATAGTTCACGTGCAGATTAGTGAGGAATGCTAGTAACGGTCGAGAAGATTGCTTCTCCTGAAGACTCAGACTTGGTGGTTGAGAAGAGAATGTTGAAGCCGCAAAGTAGGGGTCACCAACGTTCCAAAGGGAATATTCGGGGCATCCCCCATTCTTAGGATAGTTAGTTATTTCATTTTGCTATATATAGGAATGATCGGATCAGATAAAATACACACAATTTTTACACACTCTTGCTTTCTACTAGCTGCAATCACTCACAAACACTTACACTTGTACCCGAATCTCATTGTAACACTTAGTTGATCCGTATCATATCCTGCACTGTATCCTGATATTTGAAGTAATAAGAAGAACAAGACAGCTGTGATTGTCATCTCCCGAGGTTCTATGCCGGCGATCTAGATTGATTAAGGGCTTTCCTCATACATCCCGTGTCACCCTTTACTTTTTTGCTCATTGTTTGATTGTAGATATAACTCGATATCCTGAGCTATATCCTGAAAACTGTTTTTGTTAACAAGTTGATCAGCATATTTTCCACGAATACTTCTAGCATACTACCTCACTTAACTAATTTGATCACTTAATTACTTAGGTAATTTTTGACCAAAACAATTTGGCGCCCACCGTGGGGCAAGTGGTGCTATTTTTACTAAAAGCTTTTGTAAAATCATTACTTGGTTTTCTATTTTAAAAACTTTTTGCCACACTATTTTCAATAGCCTCAAAATTAAACATGAGCTCTTCTACCATGTCTCCTACAACCTCCGCAACAGTTGGTTCGGTGCTTCCACCACCTCCGAGGACACAAGCCTCTTCACAGCCTCAGGATCTTCCAAGAAGGATCAAAACTCATGTGGCTCGGGATATTATCCCCACTCGGAATGTTCAAGGATCTGCTGCCTCAGGGAGAACTCCTATTATGGCTTCTAATGATGAGATTCTAACTTTGTTTGGTAGTATACAGGATCAAATGAAGCAGCAGCAGGAGACCAACCAAATGCTGAGAAGAGAAATACAACTCTTGAAATCCAGCTTAAGCAGGCCTGCTGAGGATACTGTCACTCCCATGCAGCCCAGGGCTTTGAACTTCAGTTCGGCAGTATATACTGAGGACCACAGGGGCAATATTGTGCCTAGCCATTCCCAGAGTCATACTCCTGAGATACCCTATTCGGTTAGGGTGTCAATTGTGAGAAGTTCAAGATATGCTCCAGGACATGGCCAGAATCCTCAGACTGGTAACGTGTCTAATAATACTAATACTCTTGTTACTAATGGTATTAGATCTTTGCAGGATGCAGGTATGGCATCAACATTTTCTAGGGAGCTTCAGAAATTAAAGGATATGATATCCAGTGTACCTGGGGTGGTCCAGCCAATTCCAGAAGTGTCCCAGCACAGCCACAGGATATCCCACTTTGCATATCCTATTTGTGATGCTGAAATCCCAAAAAGATTTCAAACCCCCAACATGAAGCTCTATGACGGAACCACGGATCCTGAAGAGCATATTGCTCAATATAGGGAAAGGATGGAAATTAACCCTATCCCTCCGGATCTCAAGGAAGCATGCATCTGCAAGGGTTTTGTCTCTACTCTGACAGGATCAGCCTTAAAATGCCTCCTAAACGTTCCACCTCATTCAATTACATCATTTGCTCACTTAGTCAATTTATTTAACAGTCAATTTTCTTGTAGTCGAAGTTTTGAGAAACTAACCAGTGATCTCTACAGGATAACTCAAGGGCCTCAAGAATCCTTAAGGGATTATGTGAACAAGTTTAGCAGGGAATCTCTGGATATCCCATATCTTGATGTTGCAACAGCTGTGCAGGCATTCAAAATGTGGTTGCAAAAGGATTCCCAATTTTATCAGGATCTTGTAATGAATCCTTGCAGGAACCTGGATTAGGCTCGAAACAGGGCCTTGAGATACATTTGACTGGAAGATGATAAAAAGATGCAAGAAAGGATGAATTCAACCTCAACTTATGAATCAACTAACAGGAAGTCAGAATCCTCATACAAACCATATCGCTCTAAGCCATATGGCAGGAATGACGACAAGAAAGTGAATGTTGTTGAAGACGAGGATCCTGAGGATCATCTCTGGGATATTAAAGGAGCATTTGATATCCTGGACCAGTACTCCATGAAACTAAATCTTGCTAAATGTCATTTTGGAGTGGGGGCAGGAAAGTTTTTGGGATATATGGTGACTAAAAGAGGGATCGAAGCAAGCCCGGAACAGATCAAAGCTATCCTGGATATATAGTCACCTTCAAACATGAAAGATGTACAAAGATTAACAGGGCGAGTAGCAGCATTAAACAGGTTTATATCGAGATCCTTGGAAAAATGCAAGGAATTCTACGATATCCTGAAGAAGAATAAGAAATTCAAATGGGGAGAGAAGCATGAAGCAGACTTGCAGGAATTGAAGCAATATCTTTCAACTGCACCTCTATTGATGAAGCCCGAGGATGGTGAACCATTATCCCTGTATCTTGCAGTATCAGGGAATGCAGTAAGTGCTGTTCTGGTAAAGGATCACGAAGGTGTAGGATCATTTTCACAACCAAACGAGTCATTCAGAAAAGTTTTTCCTCAATACGAGAGGCGGAAACAAACGTATCGAGTTGATTCAGCTTGCAATTCACTTTAAACTATCTTTAGACTGATATAACAACGTTTTACAGCGAGTAGACACTTCGGCGGCAGTTCGGTACTGAAACCGGAAAAATTACAAATGACAAGGCACCTCAAGTATTTATAGGGCTGGCTATTTCGCATGGAATGCTTCAAGCGAAAAAAACTTCACACGAAATCACTATTTCGTGCGAAAACACCATTTGATTTCGTGCGAAATGACACATTGTAATTTCGTGCGAAATACCCCTTCAACACATATTTGACATTTTTCTCGTACTACGTGCCCTGATCTATCTATTTTAATACAAGACTCGATACAAGATGAAGTCGACAGACGTATGCACCAACAGACTCCCCCTCGGATGTTGACGAAGTCTTCAGTGTCGAATCTTCAATCTTCAGTCTTTATCAGTCTTCTCGAACTTTTCCAAAGTATCTAACAATGTAAAGCATCCTCAATTTCTGTCTCTTTTCATCTCCAGGATCTCGACCTGGCTCTAATCTCTCTCTAATTCTCTTGATCAGATCTCTTGATTCCTGGCTTTGAATGTCTTCAGACTCCCCCTTTCAATCAGCTGGGATTGTAGTCTGGCTTAAACGCTTTTCACAGGTTCAGAATCTAAACTTGGCTCTCTTTCTGCTCAGAATTCAAAACCTAGCTAACCTGCACATCCTCTACCTCAAAGTAAATTTCACAAATTTAAAATTTGCGAAATTTATATATCACTTGCAGGTATTAATCAATCAAAGAATGATTTTACAATGTTAATCTCTGATGAACCATTTGTAGAAATATCATTTTTCTTTTCAAACAATTTTTCATCTCAAACATCTCAAACAAACTCTCCCAAACCTTATGTTCATCATGTTTAGCACTTGGAATATTGAAAATCAGCTCTTCAACATTAGTTGTCGAAAATATTTTTGAATTTTTCAAAATTTTATGCTAAAACACACTGAAAAACTTTTTGGATTTTTTTTGAACTTTCAAAGAACTACAGTAAAGAAATATTTACAGACAATATTTTTGTGAGTTTGCGTAAGAGGATCATATCAGTTTTTGAGACAAATCACTAACACCGTTAAGCTTTAAACATTTTAAGTTGTAAACGATTCACTTAGATTGTCAGTATGCTAATCCACTTAAATTTTCACACAAAGTTCAACTGTTTCGAGATACGAGATTAATGGTTTAGAGACTTAAACTTATTCGTGTGTCCCACCTCAGAATATACCCCCGTATCCAGATCCCAATATTCAGTCTTACAGGTGAGTATACCTAGATAATATATGTAAAGGGTTAAATGCGAGGGACATGAGAGCTCAGGCTATTGCTTCCGCAAAATCAGAGAGATGATGGCTTCGACTTTTGGTGTGTTCCCTTTTGAGAATCTTTTCTTCAACAACACATGATTAGCATTTTGCAATGTTTCATCATTTTTTATGCTGAGGGGGGGGGGGTGCTATATTGCAAGCAAGTGAAAAGTATTATACGGGGACTAGGCCATTGCTTCCGCAAAATCAGAAGTCCCGGGATAATACCCCAGATATCACTGAGTATAAAGACCTAGTATCTCAGAAAGAGGGACCTTTCAAACAAGATTTCGGGGGTTACCCATATATCCGAGAGATGTTCCCCACGAGATAAGTAAGTTTAAAATTTAGGTTTATATCTCGACACAATCTACTAAATGTGCAAAAACCTACTGGAACATCATCAGTGAGACCGTTTATCACATTTTAATTTTCCAATTCTTTAGCATGCTGTGATAGTCCACTGATATACTATCATATCCTCTTTTTACAACAAACTCATTTTTGATTTTATCATGTTTTTGAATTTTTCAAATTTTCAAATGTTTTTTGATTTTCTGAAATTTCTTACTCCCCCTAAAATTCAAAATCATTTAAAGGAAATTTGAAAATAAACTGTACAAAGTAAAGTGACAACTGTTGTGAATTGCTTCAAATCATCATCCACTTGGCATAAACAATCAGAACTCCCCCTGACAACAAACTATTTTCCCATTATGATTTCAAAACACTTAAGTTTGTTTTAATCAAAATGGTTTTTCCGGAAAATTAGTTTTGCTGATTTCATAAAACCATTCGTAGGTTAGGGGATCAAATCATCACTTTGTTTTTCTTCACAACCACTTGTAAGAAAGATAAATCAAGTACAATTTAATGTCCTTGATTCACCACTTGTAGAAACAAACCAATAACCACTTGTAGGTTCAACCAAACAAACATAATTCAAGAATGATAAAACCACTTGTAGGTCGAAATATCACTATTGTGAATTTCTCAAGAAAGATGCCGATTCATGCTCCACACCTACCAACCTGGGAGCTCCTGCAAGTCAGGTTTTTCAGTTAAAGAGGTTGTCACACCCCCAAAATCCACACGCGGAGTATCACCGCTTGGAGGCGTGACTGACCAGGATCAAGCCACCAATCATATTGAACATATAAGTAATTACCAAAAATCATTCATCAATACGAAAGGTGTTTTCAAAACCAAACATCAACAAGTATGTAGCGGAAGCATAAGTATGTAAACCCAATGTAAATCGTAAATTCAAACGTTTAGATAATTAACATGGCATCATCGATCCATGTCCCACAACGACCTGCTCCTCCCTGTGCAAGCTCCATAAGTACCTAAGGTCCTGCAAGGCATGCAAGAGAGAGTCAACAACTAGTTGAGCGAGTTCACAGTTAATAGTTCAGTAATAGTATAGCGTGAGTAGTAGTATGTTCGTTCGTTACAAAGTATCGTATTATTTCCCATCGCGGCCTTCCAGGCAGGTGTGCGAAGATATTGGGGAATGTTTTTCCCAAGTATTCTAGACTAGGTTTATTTGTATCGCGGCCTCTCCAGGCAGGTGTGCGAAGATATGTAAATTTAGTTCGCGGCCATTCTATGGCAGGTGTGCGAAGTCAGTCATAATATCGCGGCCAATCCTTGGCAGGTGTGCGAAGATCGTAAATTTAGTTCGCGGCCATCATATGACAGGTGTGCGAAGTCAGTCATAATATCGCGGCCAATCCTTGGCAGGTGTGCGAAGATCAGTTCAAAAAGTGTTACTAGTCTAGTTGTATCTGATCGTTAGGTTCTACTTTATGAGTATACACAATAATTCATCAAATCCCATTTCCACCCGAGAACCCCATGCCTTGGCTGTGTGAACTCACCTTGGGTTTGCTCGGTATGCTAGGTTATGTGCTCGCAAATAAGTCAATCACGTCCTAGAGTATGCACGTATATAAAATCAGCTTGTGTTTAAGTTGTTCACGTATAAGCATGTAACACGTAATCATAATCATACTAGTCATGTTTGACATTTAACAGCAGTTAGATATTCCAGTTATCACTTAACAGAATTAAAGTAAGTTGTTGCTGATTACATAATGGCGAAACACACATGTTGGCGAAAATACATAAGTTGGCGAAACACGTCTCCTATTTCGTCGTGGTCATGTTTGGCGAAACAGAAGTCTAATTCTAGCAACTATACGATCAATTAACAACACAATCATTCCACCAGATCGATTCTTGAAAACTTATAAATTACCAAAACATTGTGAGATCAAGATTATTAATAAATCTGCAGGTTATTCAGTAACAAGCACACGTGATCGATCATATCATCTAATTATAAAGATTCCCAGTCCAGCAATCAATTTCAATCATAAACAGAATCATGACTTACATTACTAACATGTCCACTAACCTAATATAAATATACAAGAATACTCATTAAATGCCCACATGATTATGTCTGATCGCAAATGGCCCCCCTCCATGTTCATATTCAGATTTTAGATCCTTGTGCAACCATGTAATCATTACTCTATGGGTCTCACTACCGATTGCCATTAATTATCCACTATCATCAAGTTGTGATTATTCAATAATCAACATATGTTTTAAACATAGAATCATTATCTGCTAATAATTTACTATCATACAATAGACATGACAATATTATATACATTGACCGAACACAGCCAATAAGCATCACACAACCGATCTTGCATCAGAATATATATACGGATCCTCAACATACAGTCGATTAAATTAAGACAATTCATGATATCATATGGATTACCGAAACGTTGTGAAATTAAGATTATCATGCAACATCAGATCGTTCATGGGGGATTATAATATAATCACATAATCATCAGTACTCGGTCAAACGCACACATATAAACATGTAATAATCCACCCAACATTCATACACTTAATAGTGATATCAATCAAGTGATCGAGTAAAGTTAAACACTAACCGGAAAGTATAAAACGATGAATTGGATCAATGAATAATATTCTGCGGATACTAGATTGCCGTCACAAATCTCCAGGGTTTCTGGTTCTTGATAAAAATGTCTAATCTATACAAGACCTAATATTTATGCGTAACAGACCCTTGGGCCTTAATGGGCTCGGAGAAACACTTTGGGCCGGCGAATCAGAATTGGCGAAACATAACCACGGCGAATCAAGCATGATTCGTCGTATAGATAATGGCGAAACAGAATTTCTGATTCGTCATATATGATTCGTCGTATACCCTAGTGTTTCTAAATTGTTTAAGTGTCTAAGTTAACAACATACAATCAACACATAATCATGCAACATAATACGTCTCATCATATCACAAAGTGTACAGTTACGAAGTCAGGCAAGTCAAACAACTAAACAGTCAAAGTCAACGTGCATTAAATGCGAATAGAGAATGTCGGAAATTCGAGTTGTCACATTATCCCCAACTTGAAAGAAATTTCGTCCCGAAATTTAGCATGCAGTTACTGAGGAAGCTAGTAGTGTGACGTTGTTTACCTGTATCGTATCGCGGCTCCCCGAGCAGGTTTGCGAAGATTACTGGTTTTCTTGGGGTGTCACATTATCCCCCCGTTGATTTGGAATTTCGTCCCGAAATTCAGCATTGGTAGCTTCAGCCTCAGTAGTAGTTGCTTGGTTTCCGAATAACTGGGGATATTTGAGTTCCATTTGATCTTCACGCTCCCAGGTGAACTCTGGGCCGCGGCGGGAGTTCCAACGAACTCGTACAAGAGGGATTCTCGTGTTCTTGAGGACCTTAACATCCCGGTCCGTGATTTCAACAGGTTCCTCGACGAAGTGCAACCGCTCGTCGATAGTGAGTTCCTTTAAGGGAACTATGTGGGTCTCATCTGACGTACACTTCTTCAGATTCGACACGTGAAAGACGTTGTGAACTGCACTGAGTTCAGGTGGTAAGTTCAATCTGTAGGCCACTTTGCCTATTTTCTCAATAACCTCGAAAGGTCCAACATATCGTGGATTTAGTTTGCCGCGTTTGCCAAAACGAACCACACCCTTCCAGGGTGAAACTTTAAGTAGCGCTCGATCCCCAACCTGGAATTCGAGTAGTTTCCTGTCTTTATCAGCGTATACTTTCTGACGGTCACGAGCTGCCGCCATGCGTTGTCGTATTTGTGCAATCTTTTCAGTAGTATCAACTACCATTTCTGGACCTGTGATTTGACTTTCCCCCACCTCTGCCCAACAGAGAGGTGACCGGCACTTACGCCCGTACAATGCCTCGAATGGTGCAGCTTTAATGCTGGTGTGGTAGCTGTTATTGTATGAAAATTCCACCAGTGGCAGATGTTTCTCCCAACCATTGCCAAAATCAATTACGCACGCCCGAAGCATGTCTTCTAGAGTTTGAATAGTGCGCTCAGACTGCCCATCGGTCTGAGGATGATACGCCGTGCTCATGTCTAAACGAGAGCCAAAAGATTTATGCATTGCTTGCCACAGTTCTGAAGTAAAACGTGCGTCACGATCAGAGATGATGGAGGTGGGCACCCCGTGCCTTGAGACCACTTCTTTTAAGTAGATGTCTGCTAAGGTAGAGAACTTGTCTGTTTCTTTGATAGCCAAGAAGTGAGCAGACTTTGTGAGTCGATCCACGATCACCCAAATAGTATCATTTCCGTGCTGAGATCTAGGTAAGCCCGTAACAAAATCCATGGAAATTTGTTCCCATTTCCATTGTGGTATCTCAGGTTGTTGGAGTGGTCCTGACGGTTTCTGATATTCTGCCTTGACTCTCGCACAAGTCAAGCATTTGCTAACGTATGTGGCTATGTGGGCCTTCATGCTAGGCCACCAGTATGTAGTTTTGATGTCGTGGTACATTTTATCCGCACCTGGATGTACCGAGTAGCGAGACTTATGAGCTTCATCCATTACGAGCTCGCGTAGATTACCATAGAGTGGAACCCAGATGCGTCCTGTTACGTAATAAGCACCATCTTCCTTCTGCTCTAAGCGTTGCCTTGAGCCACGTAGGGCTTCAGCCCTGACATTTTCTGGTTTCAATGCTTCTACCTGAGCATCTCGTATCTGAGAAGGAAGACTAGACTGTATAGTGAGTTGTAAAGCTCGCACGCGCTTAGGCGCGGTGTCCTTTCGACTGAGGGCGTCAGCCACAACATTGGCTTTGCCTGGGTGGTACCTGATTGAGCATTCGTAGTCATTTAGCAGTTCGACCCATCATCGCTGTCGCATATTCAGTTCCTTCTGTTTGAAGATATGTTCGAGGCTTCTGTGATCAGTGTAAATAGCACATTTGGTACCATACAGGTAGTGTCTCCATATCTTAAGTGCAAAGACAACCGCTCCCAGCTCTAGGTCGTGTGTAGTGTAATTCCGTTCGTGAATCTTAAGTTGGCGCGAAGCATAAGCAATGACTTTATCCCTTTGCATCAATACACATCCAAGACCCTGGATAGATGTATCGCAGTAGACTACAAAATCGTCCGTGCCTTCAGGCAATGAGAGGATAGGTGCGCTACAGAGTCTATCCTTTAAGTGCTGGAACGCTGTTTCCTGTGCATTACCCCAACGATAAACAACACCTTTCTGCGTCAGTAGTGTAAGTGGCTGAGCAATCTTTGAGAAGTCTTTGATGAACCTTCTGTAGTAACCCGCCAAACCCAAGAATTGGCGTATTTCAGTTGGTGTACGAGGCGCAGGCCAATTCTTGATCGAATCTACCTTGGATGGATCGACATGGATCCCATCTTTGTTTACCACGTGGCCTAAGAAGTGGACTTCACGAAGCCAGAAGTCACATTTGGAAAACTTAGCGTATAGCTGTTCCGTTCGTAGAAGTTCCAGTATAAGTCGTAAGTGCTGCTCGTGTTCCTCCTGACTTTTCGAATAAATCAGGATGTCGTCGATGAAAACAATGACGAACTTGTCGAGATAGGGTTTGCACACCCTGTTCATAAGATCCATAAATACGGCAGGCGCGTTCGTTAGCCCGAATGGCATGACCATAAACTCGTAGTGGCCGTAGCAAGTTCTAAATGTTGTTTTAGAGACGTCCTCTTCCCGGACTCTCAGCTGATGATATCCTGACCTTAAGTCTATTTTGGAGTAGTAGCTCGACCCTTGCAGCTGATCGAATAAATCATCTATGCGCGGAAGAGGATAACGATTCTTAATCGTTACCTTGTTGAGTTCGCGGTAGTCTATACACATCCTGAACGTACCGTCTTTCTTCTTTACGAATAACACTGGAGCTCCCCAGGGCGAAGAGCTAGGACGTATGAAACCCTTTTCCAAGAGTTCTTGCAGTTGCTTAGATAGTTCCTCCAGTTCAGTTGGAGCTAAGCGATAAGGTGCTCGAGCTATAAGTGCTGCCCCTGGAGCTTGTTACTATGAGTTACCAAAGGTTCTTAGCCAGCACGAGGAATGCGGATGATCTTTTCTTTGCAAAGAGTCTCTGCTCGATGTTGAGGTAGCCAGTCCATACCAATATCGATGTCGAAACCATCACAACGTTGGGGTCATTCCTAGTATCACCCTGACCAATCATGAACACTCGACCCCTGGCTCCATTGCCGTCGTTATTACCCCCATTGTTGCCTCCATTATTGTTCCTGTTTCCTTGGTTGTGGTTCTGATTCTGGTTCTGGTTCAACTGTGGGCAGTGTCTTTTGAAGTGACCTTCAGCACCACACTGATAACATCCCTTGATACCTTGCTGTTGCTGCTGATTCTATAGATCTTGTGGCTGTTGTTGTTGGCTCTGGTTTGCAGGACGTGAGTTTCTACCATCTTTGGCTCCATGACCAAGCTTGTTGCATCATTGACAATGATTTCGGTTGCACTGCCCGCTGTGGTGCAAGTTACATCGTTTGCACTTAGGGTGGTTTCCCCTGTATCCACCCTGCCCTTGGCTACTAAAAGGTTGCTGACCAGGACTTTGGTTGGCATTGATCTTTCGCTGCTGTGCCTGGGCTGAACTGAAGTTGAACCCTTGCTGGAGGTTCCATCCCACTTTCTCTTGTTGTCACTAGGAGTAGCAGAAGTAGTAGTAGTAACACCAATGCGTTTAGGCAGCTTGTTCTATTCCACTGCCTGGTCTGTGAGACGATGCGCAAGATGAGTAACATCTTGAATAGTAGCAAGGTTGGCAGAAGTCACATGACTCTGAATCTCTGGTACTAAGCCTTTGAGGTATAGCTCAATGCGTTTGATGGGAAGATCCACCATGACACTGCCGGTTCGTTGGATCGTTTTGTGTACGCTTCTATCTCTGACCCCGTCATCTTCAGGTTAAAGAACTCCACTTCCAGCTTGTGGATGTCATCACGACTATAGTATTCACGTTTGATTAGTCCCTTAAAATCATTCCATGGGGGTGGCATTAGCAGCCGCCAGCCCCAGCATCTGAACTTGCGCGTTCCACCAAGTTAACGCAGTGCCTTCGAGAGTATCTGTGGCATATTTCACCTTACGAGCCTCGGGTCATTCACACACACGAAGACTGATTCGAGTTCCTCGAACTAATGGAGGAGTCCAACAGCTCCTTTAGTGTCGCTGAAAGTAGTAGAACGACAGTCCATAAAAGTCTTGTATGTGCATACAGGTGGCTGGGCGTGTTGACTTGTCGTGTGCGTAAGAGTAATCAAAATTAAGCACAAGTGTTGAGTTACGAGAGTAGGATCTAAAGATCCTAGAGTAAGTGGTGATGGCAGGTTACACCTCCTGCCTGGGCAGCTGCGAGTGCTGCAGTAACTTGTTCAGTGATCGAAGCCGCCAACTGCTCAGAATTCAAAACCTAGCTAACCTGCACATCCTCTACCTCAAAGTAAATTTCACAAATTTAAAATTTGCGAAATTTATATATCACTTGCAGGTATTAATCAATCAAAGAATGATTTTACAATGTTAATCTCTGATGAACCATTTGTAGAAATATCATTTTTCTTTTCAAACAATTTTTCATCTCAAACATCTCAAACAAACTCTCCCAAACCTTATGTTCATCATGTTTAGCACTTGGAATATTGAAAATCAGCTCTTCAACATTAGTTGTCGAAAATATTTTTGAATTTTTCAAAATTTTATGCTAAAACACACTGAAAAACTTTTTGGATTTTTTTTGAACTTTCAAAGAACTACAGTAAAGAAATATTTACAGACAATATTTTTGTGAGTTTGCGTAAGAGGATCATATCAGTTTTTGAGACAAATCACTAACACCGTTAAGCTTTAAACATTTTAAGTTCTAAACGATTCACTTAGATTGTCAGTATGCTAATCCACTTAAATTTTCACACAAAGTTCAACTGTTTCGAGATACGAGATTAATGGTTTAGAGACTTAAACTTATTCGTGTGTCCCACCTCAGAATATACTCCCGTATCCAGATCCCAATATTCAGTCTTACAGGTGAGTATACCTAGATAATATATGTAAAGGGTTAAATGCGAGGGACATGAGAGCTCAGGCTATTGCTTCCGCAAAATCAGAGAGATGATGGCTTCGACTTTTGGTGTGTTCCCTTTTGAGAATCTTTTCTTCAACAACACATGATTAGCATTTTGCAATGTTTCATCATTTTTTATGCTGAGGGGGGGGGGGTGCTATATTGCAAGCAAGTGAAAAGTATTATACGGGGACTAGGCCATTGCTTCCGCAAAATCAGAAGTCCCGGGATAATACCCCAGATATCACTGAGTATAAAGACCTAGTATCTCAGAAAGAGGGACCTTTCAAACAAGATTTCGGGGGTTACCCATATATCCGAGAGATGTTCCCCACGAGATAAGTAAGTTTAAAATTTAGGTTTATATCTCGACACAATCTACTAAATGTGCAAAAACCTACTGGAACATCATCAGTGAGACCGTTTATCACATTTTAATTTTCCAATTCTTTAGCATGCTGTGATAGTCCACTGATGTACTATCATATCCTCTTTTTACAACAAACTCATTTTTGATTTTATCATGTTTTTGAATTTTTCAAATTTTCAAATGTTTTTTGATTTTCTGAAATTTCTTACTCCCCCTAAAATTCAAAATCATTTAAAGGAAATTTGAAAATAAACTGTACAAAGTAAAGTGACAACTGTTGTGAATTGCTTCAAATCATCATCCACTTGGCATAAACAATCAGAACTCCCCCTGACAACAAACTATTTTCCCATTATGATTTCAAAACACTTAAGTTTGTTTTAATCAAAATGGTTTTTCCGGAAAATTAGTTTTGCTGATTTCATAAAACCATTCGTAGGTTAGGGGATCAAATCATCACTTTGTTTTTCTTCACAACCACTTGTAAGAAAGATAAATCAAGTACAATTTAATGTCCTTGATTCACCACTTGTAGAAACAAACCAATAACCACTTGTAGGTTCAACCAAACAAACATAATTCAAGAATGATAAAACCACTTGTAGGTCGAAATATCACTATTGTGAATTTCTCAAGAAAGATGCCGATTCATGCTCCACACCTACCAACCTGGGAGCTCCTGCAAGTCAGGTTTTTCAGTTAAAGAGGTTGTCACACCCCCAAAATCCACACGCGGAGTATCACCGCTTGGAGGCGTGACTGACCAGGATCAAGCCACCAATCATATTGAACATATAAGTAATTACCAAAAATCATTCATCAATACGAAAGGTGTTTTCAAAACCAAACATCAACAAGTATGTAGCGGAAGCATAAGTATGTAAACCCAATGTAAATCGTAAATTCAAACGTTTAGATAATTAACATGGCATCATCGATCCATGTCCCACAACGACCTGCTCCTCCCTGTGCAAGCTCCATAAGTACCTAAGGTCCTGCAAGGCATGCAAGAGAGAGTCAACAACTAGTTGAGCGAGTTCACAGTTAATAGTTCAGTAATAGTATAGCGTGAGTAGTAGTATGTTCGTTCGTTACAAAGTATCGTATTATTTCCCATCGCGGCCTTCCAGGCAGGTGTGCGAAGATATTGGGGAATGTTTTTCCCAAGTATTCTAGACTAGGTTTATTTGTATCGCGGCCTCTCCAGGCAGGTGTGCGAAGATATGTAAATTTAGTTCGCGGCCATTCTATGGCAGGTGTGCGAAGTCAGTCATAATATCGCGGCCAATCCTTGGCAGGTGTGCGAAGATCGTAAATTTAGTTCGCGGCCATCATATGGCAGGTGTGCGAAGTCAGTCATAATATCGCAGCCAATCCTTGGTAGGTGTGCGAAGATCAGTTCAAAAAGTGTTACTAGTCTAGTTGTATCTGATCGTTAGGTTCTACTTTATGAGTATACACAATAATTCATCAAATCCCATTTCCACCCGAGAACCCCATGCCTTGGCTGTGTGAACTCACCTTGGGTTTGCTCGGTATGCTAGGTTATGTGCTCGCAAATAAGTCAATCACGTCCTAGAGTATGCACGTATATAAAATCAGCTTGTGTTTAAGTTGTTCACGTATAAGCATGTAACACGTAATCATAATCATACTAGTCATGTTTGACATTTAACAGCAGTTAGATATTCCAGTTATCACTTAACAGAATTAAAGTAAGTTGTTGCTGATTACATAATGGCGAAACACACATGTTGGCGAAAATACATAAGTTGGCGAAACACGTCTCCTATTTCTTCGTGGTCATGTTTGGCGAAACAGAAGTCTAATTCTAGCAACTATACGATCAATTAACAACACAATCATTCCACCAGATCGATTCTTGAAAACTTATAAATTACCAAAACATTGTGAGATCAAGATTATTAATAAATCTGCAGGTTATTCAGTAACAAGCACACGTGATCGATCATATCATCTAATTATAAAGATTCCCAGTCCAGCAATCAATTTCAATGATAAACAGAATCATGACTTACATTACTAACATGTCCACTAACCTAATATAAATATACAAGAATACTCATTAAATGCCCACATGATTATGTCTGATCGCAAATGGCCCCCCTCCATGTTCATATTCAGATTTTAGATCCTTGTGCAACCATGTAATCATTACTCTATGGGTCTCACCACCGATTGCCATTAATTATCCACTATCATCAAGTTGTGATTATTCAATAATCAACATATGTTTTAAACATAGAATCATTATCTGCTAATAATTTACTATCATACAATAGACATGACAATATTATATACATTGACCGAACACAGCCAATAAGCATCACACAACCGATCTTGCATCAGAATATATATACGGATCCTCAACATACAGTCGATTAAATTAAGACAATTCATGATATCATATGGATTACCGAAACGTTGTGAAATTAAGATTATCATGCAACATCAGATCGTTCATGGGGGATTATAATATAATCACATAATCATCAGTACTCGGTCAAACGCACACATATAAACATGTAATAATCCACCCAACATTCATACACTTAATAGTGATATCAATCAAGTGATCGAGTAAAGTTAAACACTAACCGGAAAGTATAAAACGATGAATTGGATCAATGAATAATCTTCTGCGGATACTAGATTGCCGTCACAAATCTCCAGGGTTTCTGGTTCTTGATAAAAATGTCTAATCTATACAAGACCTAATATTTATGCGTAACAGACCCTTGGGCCTTAATGGGCTCGGAGAAACACTTTGGGCCGGCGAATCAGAATTGGCGAAACAAAACCACGGCGAATCAAGCATGATTCGTCGTATAGATAATGGTGAAACAGAATTTCTGATTCGTCATATATGATTCGTCGTATACCCTAGTGTTTCTAAATTGTTTAAGTGTCTAAGTTAACAACATACAATCAACACATAATCATGCAACATAATACGTCTCATCATATCACAAAGTGTACAGTTACGAAGTCAGGCAAGTCAAACAACTAAACAGTCAAAGTCAACGTGCATTAAATGCGAATAGAGAATGTCGGAAATTCGAGTTGTCACAGAGGTTCTCCTAAGCCTGACAGACCTTGGGAAATTCCGAGTTATCAACACTTGATTTCTTTCCTTTCATCTTTTTGTCATAAAATTCTTTTACTCCTTTGACCTTCCCATCAATCATTTTTCCAAAAATATGTTGTTCTTTGGAGTTAAAAGCTTTCTCAATGTCAAATTCTTTCTTTTCAGAAAAGAATTGATTCGAAATCTCAACATTACCAACTTTTTGTTTAAAATTTTCAGCCCTCAATGGTGGAAAATTTGCATCATCCATTGGCGGAACAAAATTTTCACCCTTTTTATCAACCTATGGCTCCTATGACTTTATGGAATCAGATTCATCGCCAGAACTATCATTAGATTTCTTAACAACCCACTTTTGGTTGTCAAGATTTGTTTTTCTTTTGTAAAAACCTTTTGAACATTCGCCAACTTCAAATTTCAAGTTTTTGAAAACTATAAAAGGTTTGGTTGATGGTTCATTTTCAACCATTTTTTCTTTCAGTTTGAGATAAACTCCCTGTTTTGTTTGAATTGCCTTTGAACAATTCTTGGCAATATGACCAACTGTTTTGCATTGAAAATAGGTTCTCATTTCCCTTTTCTGAGCAACTTCCTTCTTCATTTCTTCTTGCTTCTTTGCAAGGAATTTTTTGTTTGTCTGCTTCCTAAACAATTGCTCTTTTTCTTCTTCAGATGATGTTCCTGAAACAAAAACAGTTTTTGGTTTATAAGTTTTCTCATTTTTATGATTTTTCGGTGGAATAAATCCAAGACCTTTCCTTTTGAAATTACCGTTATGGTTTGGTTTCTTTTGAAAACCAGAACCAGAACTGTAACCTTTTTTCTTGTTTTATCTTTGTTGAACTCTTGAAGTATATTTTTTAGGTTTTTCAGAAAGATTTACATCTTTTATTTCAGAAATATTAATTTCTGTTAATTTGAAAACCTTTTTGATCATTTCAGTCTTAACACCTCTTATTGGAAATGTCACACCCCCAAAATCCTCCTGCTGAATACCACCGCTTGAAGGTGCGACTGACCAGGATCCAGCCACCAATCATATTGAACAAGCATGTAAGTGATTATAAAATCCAACCAATACAATTAACATGAACATCTTAGGATCCTTAATACGAAATCCGATTAACATGAACATCTTCTAATACACATATGCAAATCCGATTTCATGAGCATTAAACCTCCTCATTCATACCTAAACATAACCAAGCCATTCGGACCCAAACCCATATAGCACCGATTACAATCATTCATGATCAATCACATATTATTTATACCAAGACAACCTTTCATCATCAAATAACATCATCATACATCATCAACCGAAATAAAACACATAACATGAATCACTAACCTATATCAACACACATCAACACCTTTATCATGTATGTCATTAACTAACCAAGCATTGTAACATCTAGAAACATAAATTACTAACCGGATGGTGTTCGAGTTTGAAGAATCAACGAACCAAATACCAAGTGATGTTCTAGAGCTTGAGCCGAGAGTCTTGGTGCTACCGGTTGACTCCGAAAGAGAGGAAAGGAGGTTTGTGGTTCTAGGGTTTTAGTGAGAGAGAATGTAGGAGAGTATGTGCGAGAGTGAGTGTGAGTTGCCCAAAGAAATGGCAAGGTTGGCTAGGAGCATGAGTTATATACTAGCCTTAAGTTGGTTCACCCTAGTGGGTTTTTGAGTGGGGTAAGAGAAGCATGGCCCAACCGGCCCAACAATTACACTGTTCACTCGAGACCGAGTGGTCTCGAGTTGGGTTCATGGTCTCGGCTTATTACATACCCACATATACATAACTATACCTTACACGTACATTTTATCAACACATAGCACATCAAGATAGTTCACAACTTTCATTTGCTAATATATAAACACAAAACGTTCAAGCATGTTACATCGAGATACAATGAAGGGTTCTAAATTACGAGTTGTCACATTATCCCCAAGTTGAAAGAAATTTCGTCCCGAAATTTGGTAAGTACTCACTGAGGAAGCTAGTTAAGTTGTATGGTTTTCCTGGTTTTCCTGGGGTGTCACATCCTCCCCCCGTTGATCTGGAATTTCGTCCCGAAATTCCGTAGCTTCAGCCTCAGTAGTGGTTGTACTGTTTGCGAAGAGTTGGGGATACTTTTGTTTCATCTGATCTTCGCGTTCCCAAGTGAACTCTGGTCCGCGACGTGAGTTCCAACGAACTCGAACGAGAGGTATTCTAGTGTTCTTGAGGACCTTAACATCCTGGTCCATGATTTCAACTGGTTCCTCGATGAATCGTAACTGCTCGTCGATGGTGAGCTCCTTCAAGGGAACTACGAGGGTCTCATCTGACAGACACTTCTTCAGATTTGACACATGGAAAACGTTGTGAACTGCACTGAGTTCTGCTGGTAAGTTCAGTTTGTAGGCCACCTTGCCTATTTTCTCGATGATCTCAAAAGGTCCGACGTATCGTGGGTTAAGTTTGCCTCGTTTGCAAAAACGAACCACACCCTTCCAGGGTGAAACTTTGAGTAGCACACGCTCCCCAACCTGGAGCTCAAGTGGTTTCCTGTCCCTATCGGCATAGCTTTTCTGACGGTCACGAGCTGCCGCCATGCGTTGTCGTATTTGAGCAATTCGTTCGGTTGTGTCTACCACAAGTTCTGGACTAGTGATTTGACTATCCCCCACCTCTGCCCAACAAAGAGGTGACCGGAATTTACGCCCGTACAATGCCTCAAACGGAGCAGCTTTAATGCTGGTGTGGTAGCTGTTATTGTACGAGAATTCCACAAGTGGCAGATGTTTTTCCCAGCTGTTGCCAAAGTCGATTACACACGCACGAAGCATGTCTTCTAAGGTTTGAATAGTGCGCTCAGACTGCCCGTCCGTCTGAGGGTGATACGCTGTGCTCATGTCTAAATGTGAGCCAAAGGATTTGTGCATTGCTTGCCACAGCTCTGAAGTAAAACATGCATCACGATCCGAGATAATGGAGGTGGGCACCCCGTGCCTCGAGACAACTTCCTTAAGGTATACGTCTGCTAGAGTGGAGAACTTATCCTTTTCCTTGATAGCCAGGAAGTGTGCAGACTTTGTGAGTCGTTCCACGATTACCCAAATAGTATCATTTCCGCGCTGAGATCTAGGCAGGCCAGTAACGAAATCCATGGAAATTTGCTCCCATTTCCATTGTGGTATCTCTGGTTGTTGGAGTAGGCCTGAGGGTTTCTGGTATTCCGTCTTGACTCTCGCTCAAGTCAAACATTTGCTGACGTAAGTGGCTATGTGGGCCTTCATGCTGGGCCACCAATACGTAGTCTTGATATCGTGGTACATCTTATCCGAACTAGGATGTACCGAGTAGCGAGACTTGTGTGCTTCATCCATCACAAGCTCTCGTAAGTTGCCATAGAGTGGGACCCAAATGCGTCCTGTTACGTAGTATGCACCGTCTTCCTTTTGTTCTAATCGTTGCCTTGAGCTGCGTAGGGCTTCAGCCCTGACGTTTTCTGGTTTCAATGCTTCCACCTGAGCATCTCGTATCTGGGAAGGAAGACTAGACTGTATAGTGAGTTGTAAAGCTCGCACGCGCTTAGGCGCGGTGTCTTTTCGACTGAGGGCGTCAGCCACCACATTGGCTTTACCCGGGTGATACCTGATCGAGCATTCGTAGTCATTCAGTAGCTCGACCCATCGTCGTTGTCGCATATTCAGTTCCTTCTGTTTGAAGATGTGCTCGAGACTCCTGTGGTCGGTGTAAATGGCGCACTTCGTACCGTATAGGTAGTGTCTCCATATCTTAAGTGCAAAAACGACAGCTCCCAGCTCTAAATCATGCGTGGTGTAGTTCCTTTCATGAACTTTAAGTTGGCGTGAGGCGTAGGCTATAACTTTATCTCGTTGCATCAATACACAACCAAGACCCTGAATTGATGCGTCACAGTAAACCACAAAATCGTCTGTGCCCTCTGGCAATGAAAGTATAGGTGCGCTGCAAAGTCTATCCTTTAGGTGTTGAAATGCTGCTTCTTGTGTATTACCCCATCGATAAACAACCCCTTTTGTGTTAGTGAGGTGAGGGGCTGTGCAATCTTGGAAAAATCCTTAATGAACCTCCTGTAGTAACCTGCCAAACCCAAGAATTGGCGTATTTCCGTTGGTGTACGAGGTGCCGGCCAGTTCTTAATCGAGTCTACCTTGGAAGGATCAACGTGAATCCCATCCTTGTTTACCACATGGCCTAGGAAATGGACTTCACGAAGCCAGAAGTCGTAAAAGCTGTTCCGTTCGAAGGAGTTCCAAAATAAGTCGTAAATGCTGCTCGTGTTCCTCCTGATTCTTAGAGTAGATCAGGATGTCGTCGATGAAGACTATAACGAACTTGTCCAGGTAAGGCTTGCACACTCGATTCATCAAGTCCATGAAAATTGCAGGTGCGTTTGTCAGCCCAAAAGGCATGACCAAAAACTCATAGTGTCCATAACGAGTTCTAAAAGCTGTTTTGGAGACATCCTCTTCTCGGACTCTCAGCTGGTGATATCCTGATCTCAGATCAATCTTTGAATAGTAGCTCGACCCTTGCAGCTGGTCGAACAAGTCGTCAATACGTGGTAGAGGATAACGATTCTTCACCGTCACCTTGTTGAGTTCCCGGTAGTCGATGCACATTCTGAAGGTACCGTCTTTCTTCTTCACGAATAGTACTGGAGCTCCCCAAGGCGAAGAGCTAGGACGAATAAAACCCTTATCCAAGAGTTCATGTAGTTGCGTAGAGAGTTCTTCCAACTCTGATGGAGCTAAACGATAAGGTGCACGAGCTATAGGCACAGCTCCAGGAGCTAGTTCAATCTGAAACTCGACCTGGCGATGAGGCGGAAGGCCAGGTAATTCCTCAGGAAATTCCTCAGGATAGTCGCGTACAATTGGAAAATCTTCTATCTTCTTCTCTTTCTCCGAGGTGTCAGTAACGAGAGCCAAAATGGCAGTGTGGCCCTTTCGCAAGCACTTATGGGCCTTAAGGAAAGAGATGATGTTCTCAACAGCACCCCTCTTGTCGCCACAAATCATGAGAGGTTCACTACCGAAACCAGGAATACGAACAATCTTCTCGTTGCAAAGAATCTCTGCTCGGTGTTGGGATAACCAATCCATCCCAATGACAACGTCGAAACTACCCAAGACGATAGGAATAAGGTCGATAGAGAAGGTCTGGTTAGCAAGAATAAGTTTACAACCCTTGACTACGTGTGCGGCCTCTAAACTCTTACCATTTGCTAGCTCTACAGTGTGCTTGTTGTTCAAGGGTGTTGGAATACGCTTAAGCATTTTACTAACTTCTAGTGACACGTAGCTAGTATCAGCACCCGAATCAAATAAAACTGTAACATAAAAGTTGTCGAGAAGGAACTTACCCGTCACAACATTGGGGTCATTCCTTGCTTCGCCTTGACCAAGCACAAACACTCGTCCCCTGGCACCATTGTTGTTGTTGTTGTTCCCATTGTTACCATTCCCCTGATTATTGTTATTGTTGTTGTTCTGGTTCCTGTTCAGTTGGGGGCAATCTCTCTTGAAATGGCCTTCAGCTCCACACTGAAAGCACCCTTTGTTGACACCTTGCTGCTGCTGCTGCTGTCGCTGGTTCTGAGGGGCTTGTTGTTGACGATTCTGGTTTGCGGGGTATAAGCTTCTACAGTCCTTTGCGGCGTGACCTGGCTTGTTGCACCGATGACAGTTACCCCTGGTGGATGGCCCGCTGTGGTGTAGGTTACAGCGGTTGCATTTGGGGTGATTCCCCTTGTACCCACCATGACTTTGACCACCAGATAATTGC
The DNA here is from genome assembly GCA_030545235.1 of Helianthus tuberosus. Taxonomy (NCBI): domain Eukaryota; kingdom Viridiplantae; phylum Streptophyta; class Magnoliopsida; order Asterales; family Asteraceae; genus Helianthus; species Helianthus tuberosus. The sequence goes on from CM060387.1 coordinate 885,581, forward strand.
TGACTGGGGCTCTTGTAGTCATCAGTCTTTCTCTGTTGAGACTGAGACTGAACAGAAGTCGAACCCTTACTTGAAGCTCCATCCCATTTTCGTTTGTTGTCATTAGGAACATCTGAAGTAGTTGCAGCACCTATGCGCTTTGGTAACCTGTTCTGCTCCATCGCCTGATCCGTGAGACGGTGAGCCAATTGAACAACTTGCTGGATGGTGGCGAGGTTAGCTGAAGTGACATGACTTTGGATTTCTGGCACTAAGCCCTTGAGAAATAGTTCGATGCGTTTGATGGGAGGGTCTACCATAGTAGGACACAGAATAGCCAACTCATTCGATCTTTTCGTGTACGTTTCGATTTCTGACCCCGTCATCTTGAGGTTGTAGAACTCTACCTCCAACTTGTGAATGTCATCACGATTGCAATACTCCTCTTTGATCATCTCCTTAAAGTTGTTCCATGGGGTGGCGTTAGCAGCAACCAACCCCAGCATTTGGACCTGAGCGTTCCACCACGTGAGCGCTAAACCCTCGAGAGTACCGGTAGCGTACTTCACCCTGCGAGCCTCAGGGCATTCACACATTTCGAAGACTGACTCGAGCTTCTCAAACCAGTGGAGGAGACCTACAGCTCCTTCAGTGCCGCTAAAAGTAGTTGGTCGGCAGTCCATAAAAGTTTTAAAGGTGCACACAGGTGGCTGAGCATGTTGACCTGTCGTGGGTGTAAGAAAGGACAGAGTTTAACACAAAGGTTGGTTCACGAGAGTAGGATCTAAAGATCCTAGAATGAGTTTGGACTGCAGGATATACCTCCTGCGTGTGCAGCTGCAAGTGCCGCAGCAACTCGTTCGTTAATCAGAGCCGTCAGCTGGGCTTGAGTCATGTTAACGCGTCCAGACATGATCTTCATATCAAGAGGAACATGAGTGAGAGGGGTTCGCGAAAATGCAATGACAGAAGGGAGTAAGCACACACGTGTTCAAGAAACCGTAGTTATACTAACTAAGCATACCACGAGCAATGCACTATGTAACTAGCAAGTAGGCAATATATACATAGATCGTATCACCTAGGATGTCGAGCCTTGCATGTGGAGTGGAGCGTCGTTGTGGATCGTAGGGCACTGTACAGGTTATAGTCTGATTTTAATAAAACTTTTTCCCCTTATTAAAACCAAGTTCACTATAACCAATGGCTCTGATACCAATCTGTCACACCCCCAAAATCCTCCTGCGGAATACCACCGCTTGAAGGTGCGACTGACCAGGATCCAGCCACCAATCATATTGAACAAGCATGTAAGTGATTATAAAATCCAACCAATACAATTGGTGTCCAAACAAAACATAGTTTAGGTTGCAAGCGGAAGCATAACGTTTAACACCAAAACATAAGTTTAATTGTTTCAAAGTTTAACATGGCACCCAGCTGTCCATGTCCCACAACGACTCTTCTCCATTCAAGCTCCAGCTAGGTACCTATTGACCTGCAAAGCATGTAGTAACGAGTCAACAATAATGTTGAGCGAGTTCACAGTTGGGTGTTCGTTTTAAGTTGTTTCGAAAACAGTTTCCCTTATCTGGAATCCTGCCGTGGGGGTTACCCCATAGTTGAAAACGTGATTTGTTTAACCCAATTACTCTGGCAATCCAGCCGTGGGGGCTACCCCATGTTTAGTTATCTGGCTCTACGGCCGTGGGGGCTACCCCATGTATATGCTACTAGACTCGTTACATATCGACTGCTGACTGTAGTCATGTTTATGTGCCCTGAACTGTCAATGTCTATCATCATTGACGTGCCCAGATCCATTAGTTCACTCCCGTCCTCTGCGGCACGGTGTGAGGTTTGTCAAACCTAAATAGCGCTATCTAACTAATGACCCACTCGCCATTGGCCCGGCGATTAAGTCGATATAAAAAGGAGGGACTTCGTGATAGAGTTTTGGTCTAGTGAAAGTTATCTGTCCAAGAGGACGAGGAATTATATTCCTGAACCAGTACTGTCCTACCCAATAAAGGATGAGGAATCCATGTTCCTTAACCCCCTTCCCAACCCCTGGGAATCCCATGCTTTGTAGAGAGTGTGAACTCACCTTGGGTTGCTCGGCAGTTTAGTTTACTTGGTTAAGTATGCTGGTCACCACGTCCTAATATGGTCACCAGTATAGGTCAGGTTTGGGTGTAAAGGAGTCACGTATATCCTACACGTATCTAACACATAGCATACATGACAAATATTTATCCTCTAAGTTATTGGGCCTGTCCACGTTCTTAAACAGTAACAGTTAACACGCAGCCCAATTAACAGTAACACATAATCCAGTTGAACAATAATAAGCGTGAACAGTCCAAACAATTCGGCCCAATAACGGAAACAAGCAACCCAGTCGAGACAAGGTGGTCTCGACTCGAGAACATGCAGTCTCAAGTCGCAACCAGGAGTTCTCGAGTCATGAATGGCTGGTCTCGAGTGGTGCAGGCATGAGTTGGAAACTTAGAGGTCTCGAGTTCAGTCTCGATTCAAGACCATGAGATCTCGAGTCGAGACCTTGCTAGTTCCGAGTCCTTGAAGCTTGTCTCGAGTTGTCACGTGGTGGTCTCGAGTCGCAATCACTGCAGTCTCGAGCTGTAGCTTAAAGATCTCGAGTCGAGACCGAGGGTCTCGACTTTCATTCCTGGTAATCGAAATCCTTCTAGAACCTTCGATGTACTATCCAATAGCATTGCAATTTCATGTGCATGAAATTGTGTACTATCCAATAAAAACACACAAACATGTTTCTTTGTCTAATATCTAGATCAAATGGATTAAACAAGGCATCTTTCAAGTGTTCATTACATATTGAAATATTCATTTAACATTCAAACTTGTTCATCATTTTAGGGTTTTCAACATTTTGCAATGTGCTTAATCAAACAACCCTATCCTATCCTATCATATATTCTAATCATGACAACTCAACAATCATTTGATCATAATATATATACTAGCCGGTTAATCAAGCATTCGATTCTTAGGATCCTTAATACGAAATCCGATTAACATGAACATCTTCTAATACACATATGCAAATCCGATTTCATGAGCAATAAACCTCCTCATTCATACCTAAACATAACCAAGCCATTCGGATCCCAACCCATATAGCACCGATTACAATCATTCATGATCAATCACATATTATTTATACCAAGACAACCTTTCATCATCAAATAACATCATCATACATCATCAACCGAAATAAAACACCTAACTTGAATCACTAACCTATATCATCACACATCAACACCTTTATCATGTATTTTATTAACCAACCAAGCATTGTAACATCTAGAAACATAAATTACTAACCGGATGGTGTTCGGGTTTGAAGAATCAACGAACCAAATACCAAGTGATGATCTAGAGCTTGAGCCAAGAGTCTTGGTGCTACCGGTTGAATCCGAAAGAGAGGAAAGGATGTTTTTGGTTCTAGGGTTTTAGTGAGAGAGAATGTAGGAGAGTATGTGTGAGAGTGAGTTGCCCAAAGAAATGGCAAGGTTGGCTAGGAGCATGAGTTATATACTAGCCTTAAGTTGGTTCACCCTAGTGGGTTTTCGAGTGGGGTAAGAGAAGCATGGCCCAACCGGCCCAACAATTACACTGTTCACTCGAGACCGAGTGGTCTCGAGTTGGGTTCATGGTCTCGGCTTATTACATACCCACATATACATAACTATACCTTATACGTACATTTTATCAACACATAGCACATCAAGATAGTTCACAACTTTCATTTGCTAATATATAAACACATAACGTTCAAGCATGTTACATCGAGATACAATGAAGGGTTCTAAATTACGAGTTGTCACATTAAATTCATCATCAGAATATAATTTGTCAGAATCATTCAAAGTATAAGCTACTTTGAATGTTTCATCATTCAAATTAGATTTTGATAACAAAAACTCTTTATTGTAAACCCGTTTGTCCTTTTTGACTGTTGGACTTGAAGTTTTGAACTCAGACTTTGACTCTGAATTTGACTCTGACTTTGACACCTCGGTTTCATCTTTATCCAACACCTGATCGACCACTTTCTTTATTTACTCTGACTCATGATCAGTATCAGACGAAGTAAAAGTAACATCAATGTTTTCTGGCAAATTATCTGATGGTTCAGATTCCCGCTGTAAGTTAGTTGCTTTTTCGACTCTTTCTAAATTTGGATTTCATGAAGAATATCCATTTTCAAGCGGGGGTGGACAGTTGTTGTAACTGAAACCTTGTTTCTTACCAGAATCATTTACTTCAGTATCCTTCTTCTTTTCTTCAGATACTTCTTCATTAAATGCCTTCATGCCTTCCACTGTTGGATAAATCCTGTCAATAACATAAGAAGTACATGAGTAGCTTTTTAACAATCTATTTACTCTTTCTGTTTCAATCCTCTGAGTTTCCAGTTTCTGTTCCAACACATCACATTTCTCAATGTAATTATTGACAACTTTTTGCTTTGTCATGAAAGCCCCTTGAAGTATTTTCATGGCTGTTGCTTGTTCACTGCTTGACTGATTGTACTGATTCATTGCTTTGTTGAGAACATCATAAGATTCTTTCAATCTGTTCATGTTATGAATCAAAGTACTGTTATGCTTCTTCACTGCTTCATAGTTTTCACATTTCACATGAATCTTTTGTGCATCAGCTTCTGCTTCAACTGTGAAAGCTGGAACTTCTATTGGCTTTTTCTTTATCACACGGACTTCTTCATCATCACTGCTAACTTGTTTTTTAACTTTCTTCTTTTTCTTTCAAATTTTTTCATCATCACTATCACTCTCCTCCATCAATCTTAAATGCTCTTCCATTCTTTTTGCATAATAATCATCATCGTTATCACTGTCTTCAGCAACTCGAGCAACAAAAGCTTTAGCTTTCAAGATCTCTTTATCTGGATAATAATTATCCCATCTAAAATTTTCCCAGCTAAAACCTTCTGGTAATTTTTCATCATCTTGATCAATCAATTTGCTCATCAAATATGCTTTCTTTGATGACTCTTCAATCGCCTTTTTAGCATGTGCAGTTTGTGATTCTTGTTGTTGATGTGATTGTTGAGCAACTTGATGATAGATTGCTTTCCGATAATAATCATTGTTGTTGAACGGATTTTGAGCTCCACTTGCTTCGCGGTTTGTGCATTCACGCTTGAAATGCCCCTTTTCCCTGCAACGAAAACAAGTAACTTTAGATTTATCAAAACCTAAAGTAGAAACATTTGCATCACGGAAATCATCTCTTCCTGTGATTTGTTTAAATTTCTCAGCTCATCTCAACACACTTGCCATACACCACTTTATGTCCATTAATTCCATTTCTTCAGCATCAATCTGATCGTAATCCTCTTTTGTCAACATTGGATTCCCGATCCTTCCTGCTATTAAACTCCCATACGATTCTAACACAGTCACTAACAAAGACATGTGACTTTTTGCAACTTCTTCCGAGTAATCTTGATTATTTTCAAGGTTTAATGCAATGTTGCATTGAATAACTTTGCCATTTTTTGTTGTTGACAAGTTTAGATCAAATGATGGATATGAAGAAAAACTCATATTGCTGTTTGATCCTTTAGATGATCCTCCAGATGAATTTTTAGCATTGAATGCGGTTTCGATCTTTGGAGACATGTTGGTTTTATCACTGATACCTCCTTTGTAATATAAACCAATATCTTGTTCACCATCAAAATCCTTCATTCTTGAGATCTTCCTTTGTTCCATCTCTTGAGCTTCAAGTTTTTCAATGAACTTACTTAGTGTTAAGTTTCCAAAATCCTTTTTATTCCTCAACATCATAAGATACGTGCCCCAAGTTTCATGTGGCAACGCATCGGCCAATTTTTCAATCAACTCTTCATTATCCTTTGTGATGCTCACTCTCTTCATGTTGACTAACAAATTGCAGTATCTTTCAATGATCTGCTTGGTGCTCTCAGTTCTCAAACCATGAAATAGATCAAACTTTTTTTTCAAAAGTGTGACAACTGGCACAAACCGGTAATTTTCGTACACTTTAATTATTATTTAATGACTGCAATTATGTGCTTAATTGTCAGCAATGTCTGAACACATGATTAAACAAGTGAATTCTTGCATGTTGTATACTACAAAATATTGTTTTATGCATAAACGAGAGCGTTGCGTCAGAAATACTTGTAAACTCACCGGTAAGACACACTGTGTCAACAGAACTGCAGAAAGCAGTCAGACATTAAAATTGGAGCCTAGGTGTAGGTCCAACGACAAGAATACATTGAAACCAAAGAATACACACAAGGGTTTACATATATACCTTTCGGAAGCAAAAATATGCACTAAAGAGCACCCGAAACGCACTTTAAGTGCATAATTTTATATAATTCAGCTCAAATCAGCTTTTAACAACATAAATATCATGCAGAAATTTCATTGTGATATCCAGAATATTTCCCCAAGTGTTGGGAATTAAAAGGGATACAAAAAGGTACCTAAAAGATACTAAAAAGTGTAATTTAGCACTTTAACGAATTGGTATCTAACCGAACAACCGGACATTACCCGGAACACCAAAATAATGCTAGAAGCATTGTTTTTATTTTTCTAAGAAAGTTAGGGTCCCCGAACACCCTAACACACCTTATATTATATAACACACACTAATACATTAACTAAACACTTTGAACATAACTAAGCAAGTAACTAACCATCAAGATCCAACTAGACCCCCCCCCCCACTTTGGTGACTGATTAGGGGACATAGTTCCCACATTTGATTACTTTGATATATTTTATTAGAGCATGTTGGGAATATTCCATACAATTATCCCATATGCCATCCATAAGTTAGATAAATTTTATAAAAACCCACAATACTATATCATAAACCTTCATCCTCTTCCAACACCCAAAACTCCCTTCTTCTTCTCCAAAGGCTACGGCCCAACACCCCCGCATATCATCATCATTCTTCGATCCATTCTCAAGAATTCTAAGCATATCCTAAGGTGTATGGAGCCTAATTAGGAAGGTTGCAAGCAACGGATCTTGAAGGACCTCCTTCATTTGCTTTTATCCACCTCATTTGTCCTCTTGAACTTCCCTAGCCTTATGCTAGTAGTAAGTGCTTCGAATCTTCATCTTGATCTTGTTTAAAGGGGTTAATAGTAGATGTAATGGTTAAAAATCAAACACACAGAAGAACATTACATAAAGTCTTGATCATATGATGAATAAGTTGGATAAAGAGAAACTAGTTGTGTAAATCTTGTGAAACTTGTCTAGTTGTGATTATTTGATGTTGTTTGTTACTAGAAGTAGGATGGATCATCGTCAATACATACTAGATCATGTTCAAGAACATGAACAAGTAGTATGTTAGTGTTAGAAATGTGAAAGATGATGAAACCATCCACTCATGAAACATGAACTTGAGTAAAAGTAATTTTTCTTGTAAAATAAGACTCTAAACATGTAGATCTAAAGATCTACAAGTGGTTTTTCGGAAGAACCAAGTAAAAGATACAAGTCTTGTTTAAAAACCGAATCTTACACAAACTAAAAGCATTTTAGTGAATAAACAAGTGTGTAAACACTTGTGCGACAAGAAAATTTGACAAAGAAATATTTTTGTAAACCTTGACTAGAAGTTGTGAAACTTCATATTCTTTAAAAATAAAGTTTTTAAGAAATTAAACTTATTTTTAAAGATAACAAGACTTAATAAATGTGCTAGTAAGTTACTACACATTTTTGTAAATATTCAAGTTCATGAAATGGAGAAATTAGTGATTATTGTTGATGATTATTGTTGATAATTGTTGTTGATGATTGTTGACGATTTAAAAGAAAATAAACACATGTTTTGAAAACATGGGAAACCTCCATTTTTAGCGGAAACTCTGTCAAAATTTTTATAAATTTTGACACTTAGAAAAATATAAGTTTTTGAGAAACTTATTCCCTAAAAATGTATTTAAAAGTATTACCAAGGTTTCCCTAATTTTTGGTGATAAGAAATGGTGATTTCTTCAAGATTAAAAATTATGTTAAGTATGTATATTTTTTAGAGAAAAATATATATTATTTGATCACCAACTTTTGTGCTAAATGTATATAGTATGTGTTATACGTGCTAGTGTATTAAGACTTAAAAATACACTAAATACTCATGAGAAGTATAAACACAAAAATACACATACAAAATACAAGATACATAATTCGGGTGCAAAGTGCAAAACACGAGATACTTATATTAATTTTTGAGAAAATAATATAAGTAAGATACATAGTTAAAAATATAAAATATTTTAACACAAGAATATATACACAAAAGTGAGTGACTGTACTTGTGCGACACAAGTCTAGTGACTAACGTTAAGAAAACGCGTATAGGTTACGACGTTAATTAAGCAAATCCGGTGGAGTTTACGACGCAAGGAACGCAAAGTTGTGAGTTCATGCTCCCCCTTTTCTTTTAACTGTTTTCAGTTTTATAACTTCGGGGGTGAAATACATGTATAAACATTACTATATTTACAAATGGTATGATAATAAGAAGCACACTTGGTGAGGACGAGTACCAAGTGTGACGAGATATAAGAATATAAGAAGCACACTTGGTGAGGACGAGTACCAAGTGTGATGAGATATAAGAATACGAGAAGCGCACTTGGTGAGGACGAGTACCAAGTATGATGCGTTATGAGAAATGATACGAGAAATCGTGTCACGAATAGGGTACATAAGCACCATTAATCAACAATATACCTAGACCGCAGAACAAAAGGTTAGATCTAACGGGTGTCGGGCAGCCACACTCTCGGTGAGGGCGAGAATCGAGTAGTGCTTTTGTGTCTCAGAATATACCAATTAAATGCCTAAGGTTTGGTGACTTCCTATGTCGTGCCACATGTTAATGGCTTTGCAACCCATTAACAATCCTGATACTTACAGGAATACTTTATTTACATGAAATTCATACCATATTAAAACTTGATTGATACTTGAGTACGTGGGGTACTCAAGAAAAACGGGAATTATACTTGAGTACGTGGGGTACTCAAGAAAAGCTTGAATTATACTTGAAGTACGTGGGGTACTCAAGAAAAACGGGATTATAGTTGAGTACGTGGGGTACTCAAGAAAAGCTTGAATTATACTTGAAGTACGTGGGGTACTCAAGAAAAACGGGAATTCTACTTGAGTACGTGGGGTACTCAAGAAAAGCTTGAATTATACTTGAAGTACGTGGGGTACTCAAGAAAACGGGAATTATACTTGAAGGACGTGGGGTACTCAAGAAGAACTTGAATTATACATGAGTACGTGGTGTACACATGAAAACTTGATTTATACACAAACTATGTTTTCATACAAAGTATACAAACGTGAAATACAAAACTGCATGAATTCACACCAACATTATGTTGATGTTTTTCCAAAACTCACATGTATTTCAGGTAATTAGGATGGATGTGCGCGCGGTCTTGCTTATGCTCTTGGATGTCGCTTATGTCTATCTTTGAATAAAGTTGTAAACTTTTAAAGACAATGTTTTATGCTACTTAGCGATGTAAACGCTAAACTCATGTTTTCAAATTATGGTATTTGATGTTATTTTTACGAGCATGTAGCATGTTTACCTTTCGTATGCAATGAGAACCTTTCATGATCACACCTCGTGCTTCCGCCGCAGAAAGGGGTGTGACAGATTGGCATCAGAGCTGCGATTGTAGTGAACCAGTATTCCTTCTCGAGTCTAGTCTACAATCTCTAGGATCCTTTCACGAAAACAATTTTCCAAGAGTTTTCATTGCATAAAACGTCCCGCGACATCCACTACCTGAAACTGTTTACATGAGTCTAGAAAAGACACTACGAGACTTAGAGTGCACTTGTGTAGCACTTGTCGTTGACTATAAATTAATTGCAATTATGTGTGATAATTAGCATGTACTAGAAGTAGAATGTCACAAGTATACGTGACTTTATCTGAAAGCGATGGCCCATCTGAAGGAGGAAATGCGAGGATGAAACGAACTGTGCGGACTGTGCAAGGAGTTACCTAATTATGGATGCATACATAATTATGGAATTCAGTGCACAGAAACCACAGCAAGTCTTGTCACGTGTAGATTCCCTCAGTGCAAGCCTACTAAGTACTCTGCTAGAGTAATAATTGTTTGATGTCACTTATGTGGTATATGCTTGTGAATATATATACTACTACTGTCTAGTATGACGATATCAAACAAATGTTTAACCCTGTTGTGTTATGTTCTGTCAGAACATGGCACCCAGGAAAACTGTGAATGCTCGCAATGATGATCAACCTCCTCCTCCCCCACTGCCGAGAACTGCTGAAGAGCTGAACGCTCTACTGGAAGAAAGGACCTCGCAATGATGATCAACCTCCTCCTCCCATTCCCTCTGCCTCACATCGACTCAATGGTAGATGCTACTGCCGGTCATGAAATGTTAACCTTCATGGATGCATCTTCAGGATTCCAGCAGATACAAATGGAACCTACGGACCAGGAGGATACTGCTTTTATGACACCAACAAGTATTTATTGTTATACTGCTATGCCTTTTGGTCTGAAGAATGAAGGTGCAACATATCAAAGATTGGTGAACATGATGTTTAAAGACAAACTGGGGGACACTATGGAAGTATACATCGATGATATGGTGGTAAAATCCAAGAAGGCTGAGGATCATCTCCGGGATATTAAAGGAGCATTTGATATCCTGGACCAGTACAACATGAAACTAAATCTTGCTAAATGCCATTTTGGAGTGGGGGCAGGAAAGTTTTTGGGATATATGGTGACTAAAAGAGGGATCGAAGCAAGCCCGAAACAGATCAAAGCTATACTGGATATATAGTCACCTTCAAACATGAAAGATGTACAAAGATTAACAGGGCGAGTAGCAGCATTAAACAGGTTTATATCGAGATCCTTGGAAAAATGCAAGGAATTCTACGATATCCTGAAGAAGAATAAGAAATTCGAATGGGGAGAGAAGCATGAAGCAGACTTGAAGGAATTGAAGCAATATCTTTCAACTGCACCTCTATTGATGAAGCCCGAGGATGGTGAACCATTATCCCTGTATCTTGCAGTATCAGGGAATGCAGTAAGTGCTGTTCTGGTAAAGGATCATGAAGGTGTAGGATCGTTTTCACGACCAAACGAGTCATTCAGAAAAGTTTTTCCTCAATACGAGAGGCGGAAACAAACATATCGAGTTGATTCAGCTTGCAATTCACTTTAAACTATCTTTAGATTGATATAACAACGTTTTACAGTGAGTAGACACTTCGGCGGCAGTTCGGTACTGAAACCGGAAAAATTAAAAATGAAAAGGCACCTCAAGTTTTTATAGGGCTGGCTATTTCGCACGGAATGCTTCAAGCGAAAACAACTTCACACGAAATCACTATTTCGTGCGAAAACACCATTTTATTTCGTGCGAAATGACACATTGTCATTTCGTGCGAAATACCCCTTCAACACATATTTGACATTTTTCTCGTACTACGTGCCCTGATCTATCTATTCTAATACAAGACGCGATACAAGACGAAGTCGACAGACGTATGCACCAACAGAAGGTCAACAATATCCTGTCTATTATGTTAGTAAAAGTCTATTAGATGCTGAAACTAGATATTCTCATTTTGAAAAATTGATATTGGCCCTAGTTATGGCATCGACGAAGCTTAGACATTATTTTAAGAGACATAGGATTCATGTTAAAACTAATTATCCTGTTAAAAATGTGCTTAGGAAACCCTAGATGTCAGGTAGGATGGCTAAGTGGCCAGTAAAATTAAGTGCCTATGATCTAGTATATGAACCTAGAACTGCCATAAAGTCTCGGGCTCTAGCTGACTTTGTGGCTGATTTCAGTAGCGATATTCAAAATGAAGTAGACTTAGAAGTACAACAGCTAGGAGAGAACTCAGAATCCTGATGGTGCATCTAATGTAAGAGGTGTAGGATTGGGTATACTACTAAAATCGCCACAGGGGGACATATTACCCTTGGCTATTAGGTGTGAATTTCCTGTCACTAATAATGAAGCAGAATATGATGCTTTAATTGCAGGATTAGAGTTGGCCAGGAATATGAATATTAAAAGTTTGCAAGTATTTGTTGATTCCTTGTTAATTACTAATCATTTTAATGGATCCTATGCAGTCAAAGGTGAAAGGTTAACCGAGTATCTTGAAATTCTCAAAAAATTAGCAGGATATTTCGATGTTTTTACACTTGAACAGGTACCGAGAGAGGATAATGCTGAAGCAGATGCCTTGGCAAACTTGGGATCATCAGTCAGAATACCAAAAGGAACTCAGAGACCAATACTACATATCCTATATCCTGCAGTGGATCTTTTCAAATCTTAGGATAAGGAAGTAGCAAGTATCCAGGATCTAGATGATGAGTATTCTGAGGAGGATCCCAAGTCCTTGACGGCCCCAATCATGAAATACCTCAGAGAAGGACACATCCCAAAGGATGAGAATCCTAAGGCTTTTAGGATGAAGGTATCCTGATTCACTATTATAAATAATATTCTATATAAGAAATCTCTTGCAGGACCATACCTGAGGTGCTTGGAGGATACCAAAACTAAAGACGTACATCAGGATATACACGAAGGGGATTGTCGTAACTATACTGGGGGCATATCATTATTCTCGAAGGTGTTAAGAACAGGATACTAATGGCTGACGATGAGGAAAGATGCTGCAGAATATGCTCGAAGATGTGATGCATGTCAAAGGCACAACAATATACTGCATCAACCTGCTGAACCACTATATCCTATTGCTTCCCCTTGGCCATTCATGAAGTGGGGTATGGACATAGTGGGAAAATTGCCAAAAGCTCCAGGAGGAAAAGTTTTTATGCTGGCAATGACGGATCATTTCTCTAAATGGTTTGAAGCTGAGGCGTTTGTTCAAGTCAGAGACCAAGAAGTAGTATCCTTCATAAAAATGAATATCCTGACTTAGTTTGGGGTACCAGCTGAGATAATTTGTGACAATGGCTCTTAGTTTATCAGTAAGAGGACAACTGTGTCACTTCAACCATCAAAAAAATACTAAATCAATTGAATATTGTGTTTCATACTTGGGATTTGTATAAATATGTGTATGATTTGCACATATCAATTCTTGTTCGATTTCGAGCTCTAAATCACTTTCTGGAAGGTTATACGCGAACTGATGCGTAAACGTAATTAGTTTAACATGAAAAACACTCTGGAATAATGAAATAGGATTAACATACCATAAATAACCTTTACATAACTTAGAAATAAGTTTTGGAGGGTTTGGTGTGTCGAAATCAAGTTTATTCGTTTATAGGGACTAATTTCGACAAACTGTGAAAGTATGACGATTCGTACTGTAACGAACATTCCGGAAGTTGATCATAAGTTAAATATGCCCTAAATATTCTTTACATAGCTTAGAAATAGGCTTTGAGGTGTTTTGGTGTGCAAAAATAAACTTTTTGATCAATAGGGACTAAAAGCGTCAAAAAGTGCATAAGTTTGCATTTTCGCGCATATCTTACGTTCTGAATATATCCGGACATCCAAAAACTTAAGTAATTATTAAAATATTTTATTTTAGTGATTGGCATGATAAAATTTCATTCGTCGCGTAATTTGGATCGTTTTTCGCTCCGTTCGTGTTTCATCGTAATTAACCGAACAACGCAATCGTACGACCAAACGAACCGACATCCGAGATGTTTTTGAGCATATTTTAAGTTCCCTATACTTTAACTTCATTTTAGAGCCTTGAAATGGGGTTAACGGAGCTTAAACATGTCAAAAATGCATCAAAACACAAGTTTTTCAAGTGCAGGGACCAAATTGTCATTCTGTGAAACCTAGCTCTCGTGGGTCGCGTAAGATAGAGCCTCATCTTATGTGGCGCGTGACCTCTTGCCAAACAGAAACATTGAATCTGGACTTCCAGCCTGTTTTTGATGGTTTTAACCACTGATTTGGGATACCATCTACTTGTTTTGATGGTATTTCATGCCCCCCTAGTATTGTTAAACCATGTGCCCACTTGGATGGCCAAGATCGAACTCCCTTTTGCAAGAAACGATCCTAACGGTTTTCCGAAAACTATATATACCCATGCCCTCATTCCATTTTCTGCACCCTTGATCTGATTAATGCTCTAAGTTGAAGCCTTTGCCTCATACCTGAGTGTTATAGATCAAGTTCTCCCTAGCTTGGACCCTTTGTAAGCTTCTGTTGTTCTTTTATTGCTTTTCAAGCGTGAAAGCCAAACAGTATTTGACTTTCTGCTTTGACCAGTCTTTGGTCAACATAAAGTTAGTTTGAACTTTTCAACGTGAGCGTAATCACGATGGTTATAGTCCCGTGTGACTATACCTACTGATTACCACGTTGATTAGGCGTAGTGACGAGTCGTAGTTTCGGTCAAAATACCAAACTACTCTTGGGTATCAAAACCTGTTTTCTAACTTAGTTAAACATGTTCTAACATGTTTAGCTCGTCACTTTTAGTGTAGCGCTTGTATAGAGTCGTAAGTCATGCGGTCTAAACCACCGCTTAGACTTTCGAACTCGACCCGTTTGGTCGATCATTAGGATCTGACCAAGCATGTTTAGTGACCAAAGTTGTATAGGGAATAACCCTCCGAGGTTATACCTTATGGTCACTTAGTTTAAGTAGTTGTATGATAGGTAGTTTATATGCCTCAGGTAAATGACCAAAAGGGCCTTTTCATGCATAATTGGATTTTAAGCATATGTAACTTAAACTTTTGTCACTTAACTGATTATGAAACATATTTAAACATGTTTAGGCATATAATACTTGTCATAGGACTAGTTAGACGTCTCGAACGCGCTTTTGCGCGAACGACGCGTTAAAGTAGCGAAAGCTACCTTAATGGGTCGTAACGGGTCGAATGCACGTAGGATAGGTTTCGATTTAGTATGTAGGCTTTGTTAAACCATATCATATGAGTTCCAACACTCATTTGGTTTATGAAACCTCATCCTATCTGATCTTCCGATTTAGGTCCGGTTTATTAACATAGTTATCTTATATTAGGTGCCGTTTGATTCCGTGATCCCTCTAGCTTTACTTGGTTGTTATTAAAGACTTCTAAGCATCCTCAAGTGAGTACATAGTCCCCTCTTTTACTATTTTCAAACATTTTGTAGTGAAACACATGTGCCTACTTAATACTTTCGTGTTTTTCATGCCTTTATATCATATACTTGCTATGTTCCTTAGTACGCATATAGTACATGATTTCATTATGTTTTGCTAGGTATGTTCACTTAGCATGCTAGCACATTGATTTTCATATATTACATTTTGTTGCATATGTTCATCCAGCATATGGACACATTGTTTTACATTTGAACTGTTTGAACCATTTGGAAGTGTTTGATCTATATGAACCGTTTGGAACTGTTTGATCTATGTGAACCATTTGGAACTATTTGATTTATGTGAACTGTTTGAACCATTGGGTTAGGGAAGTGATTAGGTAACGGGGCGGGTGTAATGTGATAAAATCATGGTGGATACGCCGTTGGTACTTCCTATATATAAGTGCTTTTAACACATTATATATCATTGTGTTATCTAGATCACTTGGGCAAAGGTTATCAAAACGAGGTTATATTCCAAGGTTTTTCTAACAATATAAACCATTCGAGTTTTATTACAAAAACAATTTACGATCTGGGTTTACTTAAACAAATGTTTTGAGTTAAGATTCATAGCTGCGAGATTTTATAAACTATAACCAACTTGATTTGAGCTGGTTAATTATGTTGTAACACTATACACTTTTCAAAACAAGGTTTTTAATAAAGTATTGCAACATGTAAATGAGCCATGAATCTAACACTCACATAAAACCTATATACTTGCTGGCATTTTTATGCAGACGTATTTTCACATATGTTTCAGGTACCATAGTTGATGATGTTTGTTGATGATATTGGTGCACGCTCACATAGGAATGGATGAGGCCTTAGTGACTTAATAACAATGGAAGTTAATTTGTTCATGTTTTGTTTCTAGTTTCAATACAATGTAATAAATTTAATTCAATAAAACAGAACTTCAATCCATGTGTTGTGAAACAATGATTCTGTTACGACACTCCCCGACGTTTCCACCGCGGTTTGTTGTTTTAACGCGGTCGGGGTGTGACAACAACCGAATTTTGCAAGAGTTAGGGAATCCAAATGATCACATCCACACCGGTACATCCTCAAGCAAATGGACAAGCAGAATCCTCGAACAAGATAATTGTCAACAATTTGAAGAAAAGACTAGGAGTCAAGAAAGGAAGATGGGCAGAAGAGTTACCCTTTGTTTTATGGGCTGATAGGACAACAGTAAAGAGTGCAACTGGGCAAACCCCATTCTCCTTAGTATTTGGAGCAGAAGCAGTAATCCCAACAGAGATGGTGATACCTACAGCGAGATCCAACCTCCGGGATCCTGAGAAGAATCCTGAAGCTCTATGCCAAGAACTGGATACTGTCGATGAGACAAGGGATGCAACAAAATTAAGAATGGCAGCATATCAACAAAGGATATCCAGAGCATACAACAAAATCCTAAGGATGAGAAGGTTTCAATTTGGAGATTGGGTATTAAGGAAAGCTTTTCAGAACACTACTAATCCTGCTGATGGAAAATTAGCTCCAAAGTGGGAAGGACCTTATAAGATTGAATCGGAGTCTGGGAAAGGAGCATACCGGCTTAAGAATATGGAGGGGGATATACTACCAAGATCCTGGAATGCTATACACCTTAAAGCCTATTTCAAGTGAGCATAGAATTTAATTTCTAACTCCGGATGGTATGAATTTTGTCTCTTTTTAAGTTTAGTTTCATTTTATTCCTAACGAACCCAATGCTGACTTAGGTATCGGAGGGGCTCCTTAGTTTAAGGTTTCTTTGCAGAATATGCTTCATGATAAAGCTCCAGGATATACACTCAAGATAATTCGAAAGATTAGAGGATTGCCCCCCTCTCTTATGTTTAAGGGATCCTGATCCCTTCACAGGTTTAAAGGTATTCACCTTTCTCTCTAATTGGGTTTAAAAACCCCGCCTGGAGCGCAAGTTATCCAGGGATAGTTCAAGATAGCGGGACCAGTCCATGTAAAAGTGGCTGACAATTTCGTTATTGTTGGCTATATCCTGGATCCTAAAGGCATATAAGGATTGATTACCCTCTCTCACGAAAGGGTATTTTCATACTCTCTAAGGTTTAAAGGTTTTCACCTTTCTAAGTCTTGGAGTTTATACACTCCCGCCTGTAGCGCATGAAAATTTGGGATTTTCCCCAGAATACTTAAGGGTTTATCCCCATATTACTTAAAGGATCTATCTCCAAGATATTTTAGGGTTTATTCCCTGTAATACTAAAGTTATACAAGTGTATAATTAGTTGCAATTGATACCCAAAAAATACCTAAGTATTTAAAGACACTATGCACAGGGGACATTCCTACTAAGGCATTGTGAAAAGTTTAAAGGATCGAGCTTAGGCCTAGTTCACTAAGTATCCCAGACTGGGGACATTTTTGATGGAATGGTTGCAAAAGAACTGAAGGTTAAGAATTAAGATATATTCTATCTCTGGTATGATCTCTCCTTTTTATTCTTTTAGAAGCCTTGTCTAAATTTTTGAAACTATGTTTGACAAAAGTTTTGAAATATTACACTAAGAATATTTATGAGTATCCTGACCAGGATATATTATCAGGATATTTGGTCAGAATATTTGAAATATTACACTAAGATTGAAAATTTGAAATTGCATTCAAATTAAACAACACTTATCAAAATTTGCAAAGTAAGAATGAACAACAATAGATAAGGCCAAAAGAAGTTAGTTTATTAACATAGCAAAACATTGCGCTTTTGGTTTCATCTCAAACAGAGACTCATCCACCAAAAGCACAATTAGTTTTTAACCATATTTACTTAAACAATTGAAGGTTTCGTCTTGGAACCCAAGATCCCTCCACCTTCAATTGTAATATTGTTCAAAATAAAACATACTAATTGATGACCAAGGGCTTCGTCCTGAAACTCAGGATCCCTCCACCTTTGGCCATCACATTGTCTAAGTGCAGGAAAGTAAATTGTTTAACAGAAAAGGAAAAGAAATTGTTCAACAACCACAACCCTCAGAAATTAAAAAGTGGGCTCCAGCCTAGGCATGAATATCCATCATCGCCCACTTCGCTGCTTTCGAGGAGCAGCACCTTCTTCACCAGCGGTATCTCCTCCAGCACCCGCAACAGCATCACCGTCAGGATTCTTTTCAACACAATTACCAGCATCAGCTGCCTCCTCCGCTGCCTTGGAAGGCTCCTCACCCACAGGCTTGGCAGGATACTCGACAGGACTACCCCCGAGATCTTTCAATTTCGCCTCCCAAGCACTAACATTCCTGGAGGGGCATTCAAAGCCCAAAGTTTTGGCTTCATAAGCCATCTATAGCCTGGCTTGAAGAAGCGAAATTACAACGGACCCTTTAAGGCCCTCTAGGTAGGTAGTCATATCCTGATCGAATTGAAGATGGGTGGCATCCAGCATGGCTTGGGCCTCTTCGTTGGCCTTGTTGATGGAGGCTTTAGCTTCCTGAGTCACAGCCTTTAATTTGTCATCATAGTGTTGTGACTTGGCGGTGGCTATCACTCCCTGATTAGTGATGGTGGTCTCAGTTTCCTCAGCTTCACTTCCAGCATCTTGTTCAGACCACAGCTTTCTTCGTAAAGGCTTGTCAGGCGTTCAAGACCCTACAAACCAAAGAAACAGGTATTAACATATATTAACATATATAACCAACATACGGTGCAGGATGTAGGCTAAGGATATGCACCTGGTTAAGAAAGTTGGTCATAAAGCCACCGGACTCGAGGAACCCATGGCTTGCATAAGGGAAAGTCTCAGACGATGCTGGAGAATCGGTTTCCTTTCTTTTACGGGAGCTTGAGGCACGTGGCTTGGTAGCAGGAGAGGGCTTAGGTACGGCTGGTGGTTTGGAACTGGGTACTGGCTTGGAGGTAGAAGTTGGTTTGCTAGGTTCCTTCTTCACCTGTACAGGAATAGGGTAGCTGTCCAACTCGTCAAGATCAAAGACTTCTGGAACTTTGGCTGGTGCTGCATAACAGGGAAAAAATCTAAATCTCTACTCTTATCTTTTATTTTGGTAATTAAATGTATAGAAAATTTTGAAATCCTTACTAGACATATCTGATGAAGAATATTGGCTTGAACTTGGAAGATGCAGTGTAAAGGTTCTGTCACAATCAGGCAACTGATAGACCCTGTTGATTCTTTCTTGGGATTCTTCAGTGGGAGGAGCCAACTCTTTGAAGTTTGCTGCATAAAAACATAAGGATGTTAGTGCAGGATACATCATCAGGATATGTTTGGGGATATCTTAAAGCCCTAAACCCTATCGGAGGTCAACCATTTCACCGGAAGGCTATCGCCTTCGGGAATGGAGTCCTGTCTAACAAAGAAAAAATTCCGTTGCCACCCATCCTCATTCTTTGATGCTTTGAGGATGAGGGGGTTGCTAGAGGTCGAGAAAAGTAAGAAATGACTATTGCCATGTGACCGGAGATGGTAAGCAATCGGAAGGTCTTCGATACAGAGATCGGGGACGTGAAGGGTTTTGATCTGGTTAAGCATGATGAGTACTCTCCAGACCATAGTCATTGTTTGGGCAAAACAGAGACCGGTGATTCGAAAAAACTGCATGATAAATTCTGGTAAGGGATATCGAAGGCCAAGGGAAAATGGGTATGATGAAAAATAAATTCATTCTTCAGAAGATACGTCTGAACGGATGCTCCGGTCAAACGGACGGATAACCGCCCTATCGGAAAAAGCACCGGAGGTTCTCAATGCGGGAATATCGGTGTTGTCGAAGGAGCACACTTCCTTCTCGGGGTGTTTGAGCAGGTTTTGATTAACAAATGACGAGGTTGACTCGCCGGAATGCGATCGGGTTCTGGTGGCTATCGGAGGACTTGAGCAAAGAAAGTTTTAGAAGATAAGAGAGAAGGAAGTACCTGAGAATTCTGAGGAAGAAGGTCGTTTATCAACAAGAAAAAGAGAAGATATAGGGGCGAAGTAGATGGTCATCGAGTAATAAGTGCCTTGGAAGTTGCACGCTGTCACTTCAATCGTCACTTCAATTTAATTGCCTCGATATAAGAGATAAGATTTAAAATATATCCGTTGGAAGTTTGTACCCCAACAAATATATTTTGGGGACAATTGTTATGGGTGGTTTTCCGCTCATATATCCTGGATTATATTCTGACTCTGTTACTTTAAATTGTGATCAGGATACCGGATCAGGATATTGGTAACATCCTGATGCAGTATCCTGGTAATGACTAATAGTTCATGTGCAGATTAGCGAGGAATGCTAGTAACGGTCGAGAAGATTGCTTTTCCTAAAGACTCGGACTTGGTGGTTGAGAAGAGAACGTTGAAGCCGCAAAGAAGGGGTCTCCAACGTTCCAAAGGGAATATTCGGGGCATCCCCTATTCTTAGGATAGTTAGTTATTTCCTTTTGCTATATATAGGAATGATCGGATCAGATAGAATACACACAATTTTTACACACTCTTGCTTTCTACTAGCTGCAATCACTCACAAACACTTACACTTGTACCCGAATCTCATTGTAACACTTAGTTGATCCGTATCATATCCTGCATTGTATCCTGATATTTGAAGTAATAAGAAGAACAAGGCAGCAGCGATTGTCAGCTCCCGAGGTTTTATGCCGGCGATCTAGATTGATCAAGGGCTTTCCTCGTACATCCCGTGTCACCCTTTACTTTTTTGCTCATTGTTTGATTGTAGATATAGCTCGATATCCTGAGCTATATCCTGAAAACTGTTTTTGTTAACAAGTTGATCAGCATATTTTCCACGAATACTTCTAGCACACTACCTCATTTAACTAATTTGATCACTTAATTACTTAGGTAATTTTTTACCAAAATAGGGCAATCGGTGCTTCATTCTTAAAAAACTTTGTTCATTTCATCCATTTCTGTTCATTACCTTCAACTACATGGCTTCTCATGCGAAAAATACTTCAAGCTCCATGCAGGCTATCAC
Source organism: Helianthus tuberosus (assembly GCA_030545235.1). Lineage (NCBI taxonomy): Eukaryota > Viridiplantae > Streptophyta > Magnoliopsida > Asterales > Asteraceae > Helianthus > Helianthus tuberosus. Next base: position 906,801 of record CM060387.1, read on the forward strand.
CTCTTCACAGGGCATTCCACCTTTGCCTGCCGTATCTTCTAGATCCCAGAAGAATGCTGAGAATGCTGCGAAGAAGCCAACCCCCGTTTTCTCAAAAGCAACTACTACTGTTTCTCCTAGTCCTACTAACAATGATCTTTATTCTTTGATTTTGCAGATAAAGGATTACATGCAGCAGCAGGACAAAACTAATGACAAGATCCTTCGTGAGATTGATGAGATCAAGAAATTGAATAGATCAGCAGAGGATCACTCTCCATTGATGCTGAGATCACTGAATTTCAATACTCCAATCACGACTACCCAGCATTCCACAACATCAGGTGTCCAGTATCAGGGTGGATCATCGAGTATGTGCTATGGATCATCGGCAATGACACAGGCTCAAGGATCCTACTTCCAGCCTTCAGGATCCTCTCTTCAGCCTCAAGGATCCTCCTTCCAGCATCAAGGATCCTTCTCTAGTTTAGGAGAATACATGGGGACGCATACAATTCAAGGATCCTATTCTCAGTATCCAGGATCCTCATCTCAGGTTCAAGGATCCTCATCTCAGGTTCAAGGATCCTCATCTCAGGCTCACGGATCCATGGATTATCCTCCAAGACCCCCAGCTTCGGTGCATCAAGGATCCAACATCTTTCCGGATCAAGGATCCTTAAGGAGTGTGCAACCCAGAAGTTCAGAGATTCACTTGGGAGACTTCATACCTATGCAAACTATTGCTTCATCTGGTCCCTCAATCATGCCAGAATCACATCAATATGGATTCACATCAGGAATTCCACCCTTGAATCCATCAGGAGAGATAACACTTTAAATACTTCTCATAATGCTAACCATGGCTTTGTGCACGATACAGGAATCAACCAAGCTATGGCTATGGAATTGCAAAAACTCAAGGATATGATATCCAGCGTCCCAGGAGTGGTTAAGCCCATTCCTGAGATTCTGGATGGGAGTCACAGGATATCTCATTTTGCACCACCTATTTGTGATGCAGAGATACCAAAGAGGTTTCAAACACCAAACATGAAGTTGTATGATGGCTCAACTGATCCAGAAGAGCATGTAGCTCAATACAGGGAGAGAATGGAGATCAATCCCATTCCTGAAAGGTTGAAAGAAGCATGTCTATGCAAGGGTTTCGGATCCATACTGACAGTATCAGCTCTTAAATGGCTGCCAAGTCTTCCCCCTTAATATATTACTTCATTTGCTAACCTAGTTAATTTGTTTAATAGCCAATTCTCATGCAGTAGGAGATTTGAACGATTGACTAGTGATCTATATAGGGTAACACAAGGTCAAAATGAATCACTTAGAGATTACATAACTAAGTTCAGTAGAGAATCCTTAGAGATTCCTAATTTGGATATTGCTACAGCTGTAGAAGCTTTCAAAATGGGTTTACTTAAGGATTCAAAATGAGATTACATAACTAAATTTAGATGATCTTGTCATGACCCCTTGCAGGAATCTTGATGAAGTAAGAACCAGGGCCCTTAGATTCATCCGTTTAGAGGATGATAAAAGGATCCAAGAGAGACTGTCAGGATCCTCTAAGCAGGAAAAGCAAGGATCCTATTTCAGGAACAACAAGTCCAAATCATACAACAAGTCTGATAATGAAAACGTACATGCAGTGGAGCAAGAAGAGGATGATGAAGATTATCCACCCATTTCTGAGTATTGCTTTGCTGTTGATAATAATGAACTAATCCTTGCAATGCAGAATTTAGGTGAAAAAGCAAGATGGCCCAGAAAGAGTGATAAGCCAGCTGCTACAAAAGATAAATCCAAATGGTGTGTCTATTATGAAGATTTTGGTCATCTCACTGATGAATGCATAGCACTTAGGAAAGAGATTGGTTACATGTTAAGCAAAGGACATTTGAAAGAGCTATTTGGAAGAAAAAAGTCAAGGATCTAGGATCCTGAAAAGATTCCAGAAAGAGCTCCTGCTCCTCTAGCTGATGCACAAATTATCAACTTCATTTCCGGTTGATCAGACATATGTGGCACTTCTTTTTCAGCAGCCAAGAGGCATGCTAAAGAGACAAAGATGGAGAATGGGGATAGGCCCATTCGAACCTCAATCCTTACACAGGAGAAAGTTATATCCTTTGATGAGGATGATCATGTGGATATTCAGGATCCTCATCAGGATGGTCTTGTTATTACATTGTTTATATCTAACCATTTTGTTCGCAGGATTCTCATAGATGAAGGAAGCTCAGTGAACATTATTCAACTTGATGTCTTCAAGAAGATGAACATCCCTGAGTCAGAAATTTTCCCAAGATCATCAGTTCTTGTGGGATTCATTGAAGAAACCAAGAACACATTGGGGGACATTAAACTTCCCATTTATATAGAGGGAGTTAATTCTTTTCAAAAATTTTATGTCATAGATTGCTTATCATATTGCAATGTTATCCTTGGCAGGTCATGGATACATGATAAGAAAGCAGTCCCATCTACATATCATCAGGGTGTGAAACTCCCTACCCCATGGGATGTAGTGAAGATAGAAAGTGACCAACAAGAAGCCAAAAATTGTTACACTTCATCCATGAAGCCAACCTCAAGACCCAGAGAGCAATAGCAATTAAAGTATCATCCAAGAGATGTTCTGGAGGCAAGAGAACAAGATGTGAAAGATATCCTAATGGATCCTCAGGATCCTGAATCCAAAGTTTTTATAGTTTCCTGGATCCTCAATAACATTGAACAGGATCAAGTATCCTTTCTAAAGAGGAGAAAATCTACCTTTGCCTGGAAGCATGAGGACATGACAGGTATTTCTAAAGATATTATTACTCATAAACTTGGCATTGACAGGTCATTCAAACCCATACATCAAAAGAGGAGAAAGTTTGCACCTGAAACGAACGCAATCATCCAGGAGGAGGTAGATTAACTGCTCAGAGCAGGTATGATTAGAGAGGTTAAGTATCCAAGCTGGTTAGCCAATGTCGTTGTTGTTCAAAAGAAAAATGGAAAGTGGAGGGTCATGAATTGTTAACTTTTATGGATGCTTCATCTGGATTTCAACAAATTCAGATGGAACCATCTGATCAAGAGGATACAGCCTTTATGACCCCTACTGGTATCTATTGTTATATTGCTATGCCTTTTGGACTAAGAAATGTAGGTGCTACATACCAAAGGCTAGTTAATATGATGTTTAAAGAACAAATTGGACACACAATGGAAGTCTATATTGATGACATGGTGGTTAAGTCCAAGAGAGCTGAGGATCACCTTAGAGATTTGGAAGAAGCATTTGATATCCTTGATAAGTTCAATATGAAATTGAATCCTTCCAAGTGCCACTTTGGTGAAAAAGCTGGCAAGTTCCTAGGTTATATGGTTGTTTTGGTCAAAATCACACAAGGATAATGCAACCAAATCTGATTTTGTGAGGTGTGATGCTTAGTTAAATGATCAAATGTATGAACAAAGAATGAATAAAATGAATAGAGAACAAAAGGATTTATACGAGGAAAAAGCCCTTGATCAATGTATGATCTCCGGCATAAAAAACCTCGGGTGATGGAAACTACCGATCACCAACTATATTGAACAAACAAGGTTTACAAATCGGGATGATAACAAGCTTGGTACAAGGATCACTATAGTGCAAAAGTGTGTAATCGCAGAGAGTTCTTGAGAGTTCGAGTGTAGTGCAGTTGTGTTGTTCATAATAATCTAATCAAGCTTGTATCCCCATTTAAAAATAGAAACTAACTAGCCTAACTAACTATCCGAAAAAGGTGCAAGTGCCCCACGATCACCATAACGGTCGAAGAGCTCATGCACGTGCAGAATCATGAAGCATATTCCCCTAGAATGTCGGTTAGACCAAGTCCTATTGGAATACTCTTGGATGAGTCATATTTTCTGCTTGATTCCGAACGAGTTGGTTAGCGAAAAACTAGTCGTTACGATAGGATTAGCCGTTGCGAGGATGACATCAGCGATAAGACTCCATGCAACTATCATCATTATATATAGGGTTAGAGATAAGGACGACAAATGCATTTAAATGCGAGACTCTTCCCCTTTAAATCCTCATTCGAAGATTTCATCAGGTACCTCTTCTCTCCTTTTCTCTAAATCTTCTTCGTTCCTGTACACTGTTCTTCGTCTACCCATGGCCAAGATGAATCTTCAATCCTCCCCTGCTAAGGATCCCAAGAAGGAGAGCCCTCCGAAGAGTCAGGGCATCACTAAAAATCCTTCAATGGAACTCTGTCGCTTCACCGATCCTAAGATTGATCGGTTACGTCACTGTTTCCTGGAAGGAACCATCTTTAGATCCTTTGACTCTTCGATGAAGAGTGACTGCGTTTTTGATGCTTGGATCACTTTCCCTGCAAGCGCTTTCCAAATCGGCTTCACATATCCTTTCCCTTTTCTAACCCAAAGCTTCTTCACACTCACTGGTTTATGCTACATCCAAGCCATGCCGATGGTGTGGAGAGTTTTGTACACTCTTGAAAACATCATTGAACAGGAAGGGATTGATATAGGCTTGTCTGAGTTGAGCCAGTTGTATAATCTTGTCAGCCATGGTTCTCATCGTTTTCTGTTTAAGCATAAACCTGGTCAAGCACACCCAATTCTGAAAACCACCAAGAATGATACCAACTAGAGAAACCAGTTCTTCTTTGTAAGAAAGGATTCCATCCCAAACGGAAACCATTTACCCAAGAAATGGATCACCCAGAGTAGAATATGGGATCCTTGGACCAGGACCATACTAGGATTCTTCTTTTCTATTAATGATAACTGATCCTTCTTTTGTTTCTGTTGTGCAGCTCTGTTATTCTCTAGCATCCAAGAATCCCCTGTTACACAAGAAAGGATTGCTGCTTTCTGGAAGCTTGACCCTGCTACAAGAACATTTCAATCCAAAGTAAAAGATTGTCAAGAAATCTCCTCCGGTTCCTACACAATGTCAAGTAAGTATCCATATATTTTAATAAATAAACATTTAAATGAATGTAACATATGAACACTTATATGTTTGTTATGCTTGTAGGTGCTGGAAAATCCTCCAAGTCTGCTTCAAGGTTTAGTGTGACCGACATCCAGTTGTATGCCTCCCCTAGGTCTCTCAAAAAGAAGCTGGCTGCAAGCCAAAGCCTCCCTGAGAGCAAAGGAGTCAGCACTAGGGGTAAAGGGACCAAAAGAAAGAAGACTGCTGAACCCCTTGAAGGCCTGCCTCTGATGGAACACCAGGTTCAAGAATACGTCTCTGAGGTAAGGTTTCATATCCTAAAGTTTGCCTTTCTTTTGAGGATACAGGATCCTTAACACTCAAATCCTTTATTGCAGAAATTCGCTAAAGTTCAGATCCTCAACAACCAACACATTGCTGAAGCTGAACAAAAGTGCCTTGACCTCCAGGCCATTGCAGTTGTGAAGGATAAGAAGATCTCCTAACTTGAGAATGAACAGAAGGCACTGCGGAAGGAGCTTCTTGTTGCTGAAATAACGGCCCAAAGGGAGAGGATTGAGGTCATGGAAGGGGCCAAACACTCTGCTACTGTCGTGATCCTCAAGATCAAACTACAGATGGCTAAGGAGGTTGCTGATCCTGCCTTTGACCGGTTCGACTGGGACGTTGAGGCTTGGAAGCAAAGGCTTGTGGTGCTTGGGGAAGAAGATGAACCTGAGGAGATGCTGGCTCTCGAAGGTGGTGGCAGCAAAGTGAAGGATCCGGAGAATGCAACGGCTGGAGGCAGTGGTCAAGGTGGTGAGAAGAAGGTGGAGGATGCAGCGAAGGTTTAGGCTGCACAAATGGGCGATGATGGAAATTTCTAGACGTGGCCGGAGCCCATTTTTTATGATTTGGTAGTTTTTTGGTTATGATGTTTTGAACAATGGTATGTATGGTGAACAATATTATTAGGTTTAAGGATCACTGATCCTCTGGACATAAGAGGGGTAGCAAAGGTGGATGGGTCCTTCTGTTTGTGGAGGATGAAGCCTTTGATGCCCCTCGCCTTTTGATTTCCTGAACTCAATGAACCTTATTAACATGGACACCCTTTACCTACCCAACTGGACGGGCCACGTATTGCTGGTAGATGTTTGGGTAGGAAATTTTGACAACCTTTAAAAGGGATAACTATGATAAATAAATAAAACTTAAACCTTTTGACTATCTTTGTGTTGTTTATTTTGCATATATTTAACTTTCAATTGTTATTGTACAATTCTTTGAACTTACAAGGTATTAGTGAAAGTATAAAATCAGTTTATGTCAAAAAGTTTAGGATATGATCAAGGATCAAATATCCTATAATCAGAAAGTTTAAAAAGTGAGACAAGTTTAGGATCATATATCCTGTTGTCAAAGGATAAGGGTAACACTGATAAATCAAGAATAAAATTAAAGTAAATAGGGATCATACTAGAGAATCCAAGTTAGGATCCTATATCCTTGACACTTACAATTGTGATCACCAAAAGACAAACCCTTGTATAAAGTTAGGATCCAGGATCCTTAACTGTTTAGCTTTGGAAACCTGAAATGAGACATAACTTAGGACTAAGCCAACTGTAAAAGAAAGAGTTAGTATATGGGGACAAACCCAACAATCTGGGGACAAGCCCAATAAACTGGGAACAAGCCCAATAAACTGGGGACAAGCCCAATAAACTGGGAACAAGCCCAATAAACTGGGGACAAGCCCAAAGGATCTTATGTAAACTGGAGTATGGCCCATACTGGCGACTATCCAAGCTTAGTGACATGAAAATGGCAAAACCTTAGCTAACATGAAAATGTTAGAAACCTTAGGAACGGATGTATGGTACGTCTACCATTATACTTAGGATCCTAAATACAGCCAGTACAATGAAATTGTCAGCCCCTAAAGCGGGTACTGGTCCCATTGCCTTTAACTGCACTAGGATAATCGTGCGTAACTGGCGAAGGTGTAAGAACCTGATTCGTAGAAGGTAATAGATACCTTAAACTGGGGACAAGCCCAAAAAACTAGGGATAAACCCAAAGACTTAGGAAACTTCGATGGATACTTGATCCTTTGTCATAGATGCACCAACTTCTGCAAAACTCATAACTTAAAAAAAGATAAAGGATCCTGGATCCTTCTCCTCATAATCAAATAAATTATAGGATTAGATAAATTGAAATCAAACCATTACCAAAATGAGGATCATAAATCCTCTAAAGATCCTTAATGTGTATCGGATATGAAGATGGCCAAGGATCCTGGATTCTTCTTACATGAAGTATCTCTTCAAATGGACAACATTCCAAGCTCTTGGTAACAAATCACCTTCCATTGTCAATAAACGATATGCCCCCTTTCCTGCCTCAGCTTTAATAAGATAGGAGCCTTCCCACTTTGGTGCTAATTTGCCATCAGCAGGATTTGTGGTGTTTTGGAATGCTTTCCTCAACACCATGTCACCAACTTGAAACTTTCTGATCCTGACATTCTTGTTATAAGCTCCAGCCATCCATTGTTGATAGCTAGCCAATCTTATCCTTGCCAAATCCCTGAGTTCTTCTATGGTATCCAAATCTTGAACCAAGTTTTCAGCATTTCCTTCAGGATCACGGATGCTTGTTCTGCAGTAGGGACTACCATCTCTGTAGGGATCACTGATTCAGCTCCAAACACTAAAGAAAATCGAGTCTGGCCAGTAGCATTCTAGGGAGTTGTTCTATCAGCCCATAACACATAAGGTAGCTCTTCTGCCCATTTTCCCTTCTTAGATCCAAGCTTCTTCTTCAAATTGTTGATGATGATCTTGTTAGATGATTCTGCTTGACCATTAGCTTGTGGGTGGACTGGTGTTGATGTTATCATCTTAATCCCCCAACTGTCACAAAAGTTAGTAGTTCTATTCCCAATAAATTGGGATCCATTATCACAAACAATTTCAAAAGGAATGCCAAATATAGTAATAATGTTTCTTTTAATAAAGGATATCACTTCTTTTTCTCTTGCTTGAGCAAAATGCTTCAGCTTCTATCCACTTGGAAAAGTAATCAGTCATGGCAAGCATAAGCACTTTTCCTCCTGGTGCTTTGGGAAGTTTGCCAACTATATCCATTCCCCATCTCATGAATGGCCAGGAAGAGGATATAGGATGCAGGAGCTCCGCTGGTTGATGAAGGATATTGCTATGTGTCTGACAAGCATCACACTTCTTTGCATAATTCACAGCATCCTTCTTCATAGTAGGCCAATAGTATCCTATCCTAAGGATCCTTGAGAACAGTGCTTTGCCCCTAGTGTGGTTTCCACAATCTCCTTCTTGGAAATCCTTCAGGACTTCTTGGATTTCTGGATCCTCGATGCACCTTAGATATAGACCTGTAAGAGATCGTTTATATGACATGTTATTTAATTTTGTAAATTTAGATACCTTGACTTTGAAAGCTCTGGGGTTTTCTCCTGTAGGAATCTCTCCATGTTGTATATATCTCATGATTGGAAGGATCCAGGATCCTGAATGTGACTGTGCATCATCACTAGGTATGATTACAGAATCCTCTACTATCTCCATAGTTGTGTGACCCTCAGAAGCAGGAGTGAAGATATGGATGATGGGAATTTTAATATCCTCTGAAATCTTCAATGATGATCCAAGGTTGGCTAAAGCATAAGCTTCTGCATTTTCTTCCCTGAGTACATGTGTCAAACTAAAAGAAGCAAAAGAATCTGCCAATTTCTTGACTATCTCTAGATATTTGATTAGTTTTTCACCTTTAACAGCATAAGAACCATTAAAGTGGTTAGTAATTAACAATGAATCTACATGTACCTCAAGATACCTGATCCTCATATGCTTGGCAATTTGCAAACCAGCTATTAAGGCTTCATACTCAGCCTCATTATTAGTAGTTTGAAAGTCACAAGCAATTGAGTGGGGTATTATGTCCCCCTGTGGCAATTTTAGTAATATGCCTAGTCCAGTTCCTTTGATATTTGAAGCCCCATCTGTGAAGAGTATCCAAGGATCCTTAGTCTCTTCAAGCTGTTGAACTTCCAATTCAGCTTCCCTTTGTAGATCACTACTGAAATCAGCCACAAAGTCAGCCAAGGCTTGGGATTTGATAGCAGTTCTTGGTTCATATCTTATATCATAAGCACTATTCTTTACTGCCCATTTTGCTATCCTACCTAACATTTCAGGTTTCCTGAGAACATTCTAAATTGGAAAGTTAGTCTTAACAATAATAGCATAAGTTTCAAAATAATGGCGTAATTTAGTAGATGCCATAATTAAAGCAAGGATAAATTTTTCTAAATGTGAATACCTGGATTCAGCATCAAGCAAACTTTTACTTAATAATATACAGGATGTTGGGTGTTTTGGTCAAAAATCAAGCAATGATAATGCAACTAAACTTTCTGTTGTGAGGTGTGATGCTTGAATCAATGAACAATACTAAGGATCACTCAGAAATGAAATGAACAAGTGACACAAAGATTTATACGTGGAAAAAGCCCTTGATCAATGAATGATCTCCGGCATAAAAAACCTCGGGTGATGGAAACTACCGATCACCAACTCAGATTAAACAAGAAATGTATTACAACTTCGGATGATAGCGAGCTAATTACAAGGATCACTATAGTGTAATGTGCAAAAAAGTGTGTAATCGCCAAGTGAATTGTCAAGAGCTGGTGAGAGCAGTTGCGAGTGTGTGTGTTAAGCCAAAAATAGCCAAGTGTTTTTATTTAGCTCGCTATCCCCTTTTAAAAATGGAAAATATCTAAGCTAACAAACTGTCCGCATTTTGTACAAGCCTTCCACGACTTCCATAACGTCCACTTCAGTCATGCACGTGCGGAATAAATATGGAATATGCTCCAGGAATATCGCCAAGACCAAGTCCAAGCTCGTACTCCTGCAAAACAACTTCATATTCAAGTAGACAATCGTTAGTATAAGGATCCTTATGATGATCCATGATCCTGATCCCACAATAACTTCTGAGGATCACTAATTCAAACAGAATTGAGGATCACTAAGCCCAACAGTAACTGAGGATCACTGATCATTGGAAAATCCTCCCCTAACAATTGCCCCCAAAATATAAGGAGTAATTTGTAAATAAACGAGTTATATTTTCTTGTTCTTATCCGTAACCAACTAACGGATATATAGCCGTTATAATCGAACTATCCGTTGCCATCCTGACGTCATTGAAGTGACTACCCTGCAAGATCATCATTATAAATTGAAGTTAGAGATAAGGGTTAGAGAGCATTTAAATTCGTGCGTTTCCTCCTTTAAATCTTCATTCGAAGACTTGATCAGGTATTTCTCTTTCCTTTCTCTCTTCATCTTCTTTCTTTGTTCCTCATTTCTTTATCTTTATCTGCGATCAAGATGATGCTGAGATCGTCGCCGGCTAAGGATCATCGTAAGGATAGTCCTCTAACTAGCCAGGGGATCATCAAAGATTCTGTAAAGGAACGGTGCTGATTTACTGATCCAAAAATAGACAGAATCCGACATTGCTTTCCGGCAAACACCATTTTCAAACCATTTGACCCCACCGTTCTAAGTGACTATATTTCTGAAACCTGGGTAGCCTTCCCGGTCACACCATTTACAATAGGGTACTCGTATCCTTTTCCAGATTTCACCCAATCCTTCTTCTCTTTCACCGGCATCTCCTACATTCAAGCGATGCCAATGATCTGGAGGGTATTATATACCCTTGAAATGATCATTGAACATGAAGGAATTGATCTGGGAATGTCGGAGTTTGCAGAGATGTACGACTTCGTAAGCCATGGATCTCATCGGTATCTACTCAAACATAAACCTGGTGAAGAACACCCCATCTTCAAAGCCACTAAGAATGACACCAACTGGAAACAACGATTCTTTTTTGTCAGAAGGGATTCTCTCCTAGATGGAAAGGATCTGCCTAGAAAATGGACCACCCATGGTAGGATAGAGGATCCTTAGAAGGATCACCAGATGACCTTGTTTCTGCTGAGGATCACTAACATCCTTTTGTTTCTATTTTGCAGCTATTACTGTCGCACACCTCATCACCACACTTGCAACAAAGGAAAGGCTTCCTGCTTTCCAGAGACTTGATCCTTCAATCAGATCATTCAAAGCAAATACCCAGGATTCTCAAGAAGTATCCTCAGGTTCTGTCACTATGTCGAGTAAGTATCCATGTTTATATGTAATTAAATGCTTAAATTAAAATGAAATAAGGATACTTATCTGTTTTGGATGTGTAGGTGCTGGAAAATCTTCAAGATCTGCCTCCAAATTCAGTGTCACTGACCTTGACACTATCCGATCCTCAAAGAAGAAGCTTGCTGCCAGTCCAACTGTTACGATCCCCAAGGAAACCACTTCTAAAGGCAAGGGTGGCAAGAAAAGGAAAACTACCGACACCCTTGAAAGCCTGCCTCTGATCCGCCATCAGTTCCTTGAGTACTTTGCTGATGTAAGGATCACTGACCTAGCTTAGTTATTCTACCCACTTGAGGTTCATGTTATCCTAAGCTTTATATTGTCTTTTTGCAGAAATTTGCTGAAATCGAGGACTACGTAGGCAATGTTGAAGAAGTTGAGCTAAATTGCCTGGACCTCCAAAAGATGATGCTGGCCAAGGATCAGAAGATAGCCTCCCTTGAAAATGATGTCAATCTGGTGAAAAGGGAACTTGTCCTGGCTCACATTACTGCTGATCAAGAGAAAAATGAGATCACCAATGATGCTAAAATCTCAGCTGCCATCGCTATGTACAAGACCAAGTTGCAGATGGCCCAAGAAGCTCTGGATCCTGACTTTGACAAGAGCAGCTGGGACGTAGAGGGCTGGAAGGCTAGATTGGCTGAGCTGGACGACGAAGAGGAGGCTGAAGAGGTCCTAGCACTCAAGGCTGGCAGCAGTGGAGTCAAGGATCATGTGGAGGATGTTGGAGCTGGAGGAGATGGTGATGCAACAAAGGTGTAAGTTGCAGGAATGGGCGATGAATGACATTTCTAGACGTAGCCGGAGCCCATTTTTTAGAATTTGGTAGTTTTATTTTGGTTATGGTGTTTTAAAACAATCTTGGGTTGTAATAACTTTAGACAATAGTTTCCAGGGTGAAGGATCATGGATCCTTGAACAATAGGCAGGATAATGGGTGGTGGATGGATCCTCTGTTTGGGGGATGAAGCCACTCGTTATCCTTCCGTCCTTTATTTCCTGCACTACAAAGACCCGTAAACAATGGACACCCTTTGCCAACCCATGTGGACAGGCCACGTTTTGCTGGTAGAAACGTGGGTTGGCAATTTTGACAACCTTAAAGGGTTTAACGTTTTGTGAATAAAATAACTTTAACCTTTTGGCTATCTCCCGTGTTGCTATCCTTGTTAGTACTTTACTTTTCAATTGTTGTGATATTCATTTTATCTAAACTTATCAAGTAAAGAAAAAATTTAATAAATATCCTCAAAAAGTTTAGGATATGATCCACAAGTTCTGAAAAGTAATATAGTTTAAGGATCACAAGTTCAGTTGTCAAAGGATAAGGGTCACTCAAATGAATAATGAATAAAATCAAAATAGTTAAGGATCATACCTGAGAATCCAAGTTAGGATCCTAACCTTTAACACTTATAATCAGGATAACCAAAAGACAAACCTTAGTATAAGGTAAGGATCAAGGATCCTTAGTCGTTTATCTCCAAAAACCTGAAATAGGATACAACTTGGGACTAAGCCAATATAAGATAAGAGTTAGTAACTGGGGACATGCCCAACAATTCTGGGGACAAGCCCAATATACTGGGGACAAGCCCAAAGGATAACTGGGGACAAGCCCAAAGGATCGTGTGTAAACTGGAGTATGGCCCTCATTGGCGACAATCCAAACTTAGTGACATGAAAATGCCAAAACCTTAGCTAACGTGAAAACGTTAGAAATCTTAGGAACGGATGTATGGTACGTCTACCATTATACGTAGGATCCCAGATACAGCCAGTACAATGAAATTGTCAGCCCCTAAAGCGAGTACTGGTCCCATTGCCATGAACTGTACCAGGATCATCGTGCGCTACTGGCGAAACTGGGGACAGGCCCAAACTGGGGTCAAGCCCAAATAACCGGGGTCAAGCCGAAATAACTGGGGTCAAGCCCAAATAACCGGATACTTCTGTGGATACTCAATCCTTTGTTAAGGATACCTGAACCTTCAAAACTCATAATCAAGTGAAAGGAGGATAAAGGATACAGGATCCTTATCCTTATATAGGATAATTAAAAAATGAAATAGTTTGGGATTAGATCATTACCAAAATGAGGATCATCTGTCCTGTAAGGATCCTTCAAGGATACTTGTCAGGTAAGGATCATGGATCCTTATTACATGAAGTATTTCTTCAGGTGGACAGCATTCCAAGCTCTTGGTAGCAAATCACCTTCCATTGTTAGCAATCGATATGCCCCATTTCCTGCCTCAGCTTCAATCAAGTAAGGGCCTTCCCACTTTGGTGCTAGCTTTCCATCAGCAGGATTGGTGGTATTCTGAAATGATTTCCTTAATACCATATCACCAACTTGGAATTTCCTGATCCTGACATTTTTGTTGTAGGCTCCAGCCATCCTTTGTTGATAATTAGCCATCCTTATCCTTGCCAAATCCCTGAGTTCTTCTATAGTATCCAAGTCTTGAACCAAGTTTTCAGCATTTTCTTCAGGATCACGAATGCTTGTTCTTGCGGTTGGAACCACCATCTCTGTAGGGATCACTGATTCTGCCCCAAATACCAAAGAAAATGGAGTCTGGCCAGTGGCATTTTTTGGAGTTGTCCTATCAGCCCATAGTACATAAGGTAGTTCTTCTGCCCACTTTCCCTTCTTAGATCCAAGCTTTTTCTTCAAATTGTTGATGATGATCTTGTTGGATGATTCTGCCTGACCATTAGCTTGTGGGTGGACTGGTATTGATGTTATCATCTTAATCCCCTAGCTGTCACAAAAGTTAGTAGTTCTATTCCCAATAAATTGGGATCCATTATCACAAACAATTTCAGAAGGAATACCAAATCTAGTAATAATGTTTCTTTTAATAAAGGATATAACTTCCTTTTCTCTGACTTGAGCAAAGGCTTCAGCCTCTATCCACTTGGAGAAGTAATCAGTCATAGCAAGCATGAATACTTTTCCACCAGGTGCCTTAGGAAGCTTACCAACTATATCCATTCCCCATCTCATAAATGGCCAAGAAGAGGATATAGGATGCAAAAGTTCTGCTGGTTGGTGAAGGATATTACTGTGTCTCTGACAAGGATCACATTTCTTGGCATATTCCACAACATCCTTTTTCATAGTAGGCCAATAGTATCCTGTCCTCAGGATCCTTGATAACAATGCTCTGCCCCCAGTGTGGTTTCCACAATCTCCTTCATGGAAATCCTTTAGGACTTCTTGGATTTCAGGATCCTCAATGCATCTTAGATATGGACCTGCAAGAGATCGTTTATACAACATATTATTCAATATTGTAAATTGAGATACCTTGATTTTGAAAGCTCTAGGGTTTTCTCCTGTAGGAATCTCTCCATGTATGTATCTCATGATTGGGAGGATCCATGATCCTGAATGAGATTGAGTATCATCACTAGGGATGATTACATAATCCTCTCCTATCTCCATAGCTACATGATCCTCGATAGCAGGGATCAGGATATGGATAATAGGGATCTTGATATCCTCCGAGATCTTCAAGGATGATCCTAGATTGGCTAATGCATCAGCCTCTGCATTCTCTTCCCTTGGTACCTGTGTCAAACTAAAGGAAACAAAAGAGAGTGCTAATTCTTTGACTATCTCTAAATATTTGATTAGCTTTTCACCTTTAACAGCATAGGATCCATTAAAGTGATTAGTGATTAGTAATGAATCTACATGTACCTCAAGATACCTGATCTTCATATGCTTAGCAATTTGCAAACCAGCTATCAAGGCTTCATACTCAGCCTAATTGTTGGTAGTTTGAAATTCACAAGCTATGGAGTGGGGTATTATGTCCCCCTGTTGCGATTTTAGTAGTATTCCCAGCCCTGTTCCTTTTACATTAGAGGCTCCATCAGTGAAGAGAATCCAAGGATCCTTAGTTTCTTCAAGCTGTTGGACTTCTAACTCAGCTTCCTTTTGCAAATCACTACTAAAATCTGCCACAAAATCAGCTATGGCTTGGGATTTTATGGCAGTCCTTGGTTCATATCTTATATCATATACACTAAGCTTCACTGCCCACTTAGCCATCCTTCCTGACATTTCAGGTTTCCTGAGAACATTCTTAATTGGAAAATTAGTCTTAATAATAATGGCATGAGTCTCAAAATAATGTCTTAATTTGGTAGATGCCATAATTAATGCAAGGATAAGTTTCTCTAAGTGTGAATACCTGGATTCAGCATCAAGTAAACTCTTACTTACATAATAAACAGGATGTTGTGTACCTTGGTGATCCTTAACAAGGACCGCACTTACTGCTTTTGAGGATACTACTAAGTATAAGGATAATATATCCCCCTTTTCTGGTTTCATCAGGGTCGGGGCTGAGGGTAGGTAATCCTTAAGAGCTTTGAGGGCACTTTCATTCTTCTCAGTCCATTCAAATTTCTTGTTCTTCCTCAGGATGTCATAGAATTCCTTGCACTTTTCTGAGGATTTGGATATGAACCTGTTCAAGGCTGCGATCCTGCCAGTCAATCTTTGTACATCCTTAGCATTGGTAGGAGATTTGATATTCACAATAGCCTTGATTTGCTCTGGACTTGCTTCAATGCCCCTCTTTGTCACCATATAGCCTAAGAATTTACCTGCCTTAACACCAAAATGACACTTGGAAGGATTTAGTTTCATATTAAATTTATCAAGGATATTGAATGCTTCCTCCAAGTCTTTAAGGTGATCCTTAGCTTTCTTGGACTTAGCCACCTTGTCATCAATATAGACTTCCATAGTGTGTCCAATTTGTTCCTTGAACATCATATTGACTAGCCTTTGATAAGTAGCACCCGCATTCCTTAGTCCAAATGGCACAGCAATATAACAATATATACCAGTTGGGGTCATAAAGGCTGTATCCTCTTGATCAGATGGTTCCATCTGAATTTGTTGAAATCCAGATGAAGCATCCATAAAAGTCAACAACTCATGACCCACGGTAGCATCCACCATGGAGTCAATGTGGGGTAATGGGAAAGGATCCTTGGGACATGCCTTGTTTAAATCAGTAAAATCGACACATACCCTCCACTTTCCATTTTTCTTTTGAACAACAACCACATTGGCTAACCATCTTGGATACTTAACCTCTCTTATCATACCTGCCCGAAGTAGTTTATCTACCTCTTCCTGGATAATAGCATTCCTTTCAGGTGCAAACTTCCTCCTCTTTTGGTGAATTGGCTTGAATGACCTGTCCATGCCAAGTTTATGAGTAGTTATATCTTTAGATATACCTGTCATATCCTCATGTTTCCAGGCAAAGGTAGTTTTCCTTCTCTTAAGGAAGGATACTAGCTCATGTTCAATGCCGCTAAGGATCCCTGATCCTACGAAGATCTTGAATTCAGGATCATCGGGATCCATGAGGATTTCTTTCAAATCCTGTTCTCTTGCCTCCAAGACATCTCTTGAAGGATACTTTAATTTCTATTGCTCCCTTGGTCTTGAGGCTGGCTTCATTGATGATGTGTAACAATTCTTAGCCTCTTGTTGATCACTCTCAATTTTCACCACTCCCCATGGACTTGGAAGCTTTACACACTAATGATAGGTGGATGGGACTGCCTTGATATCATGTATCCATGGCCTGCCAAGGATAACATTACAACAAGATAAGCAATCTATAACACAAAATTTCTGATAAGAATGGAGTCCTTCAATATAAATAGGGAGTTTGATGTCCCCTAATGTGTTTTTGGTTTCCCCACTGAATCCCACAAGGACTGAGGATCTTGGGACAATATCAGACTCTGGGATATTCATTTTCTTGAGGACATCAAGCTAAATGATGTTCACAGAGCTTCCTCCATCGATTAGGAACCTGCGAACAAAGTGGTTAGAAATAAATAAGGTAATAACAAGTCCATCATGATGAGGATCCTGGACATCAACACGATCATCCTCATCAAAAGTTATGACTTTATCTTGGGTAACAGTGGAGGTCCGGATGGGTCTGTCTCCATTATCCATCTTGGTTTCCTTAGTATGTCTTTTGGCTGCTGAAAAGGAGGTACCACAAATGTCTGATCCACCAGAAATGAAGTTTATGACTTGTGCATCTACTGGAGGAGCAGGAGCCCTTTCCGAGATCCTTTCAGGATCCTGGATCCTTGACTTCTTTCGTCCCAAAAGTTCCACCAAATGCCCCTTACTCAATAAGTAACCACTTTCCTTTCTTAGTGCAATACACACTTCAGTGAGATGCCCGAAATCCTCATGATATGCACACCACTTGGACTTATCCTTTGTAGCAGCTTGTTTATCACTTTTTCTCGGCCACCTAGCTTTCTCACCTAGATTCTGCATTGCAAGGATTAGTTCATTGTTATCAACAGAAAAACAGTATTCAGAAGTAGGAGGATAATCCTCATCATCCTCTTCTTGTTCCACTGCATGCACGTTCTGGTTATCAGACTTGTTGTAGGACTTGGATTTGTTGTTCCGGAAGTAGGATCCTTGTTTCTCCTGTTTTGAGGATCCTGTCAATCTATCCTGGATCCTTTTGTCATCCTCTAGGCGGATGAACCTAAGGGCCCTGGTTCTTACTTCATCAAGATTCATGCAAGGTGTCATAACAAGATCATCATAGAATAATGAATCCCTAAGCAATCTCATTTTAAAGGCTTCTACAGCCGTAGCAATATCCAAATTAGGAATATCTAAGGATTCTTTACAAAACTTAGTGATGTAATCTCTAAGTGATTCATTTTGACCTTGTGTTACCCTATATAGATCACTAGTTAATCTTTCAAATTTTCTACTACAAGAGAATTGACTATTAAACAAATTAACAAGATTAGCAAATGAAGTAATAGAGTAAGGGGGAAGACTTAGCAGCCATTTAAGAGCAGATCCTGTGAGTGTGGATCAAAATCCCTTGCATAGACATGCTTCCTTTAACCTCTCAGGAATTGGATTGATCTCCATCCTCTCCCTATACTGAGCTACATGCTCTTCTGGATCTGTTGAACCATCATACAGCTTCACAGATGGTATCTGGAACCTTTTGGGTATCTCAGCATCACATAAGGGTGGTGCAAAGGAGATATCCTATGGCTACCATCTGCGATCTCAGGAATGGGCTTGACCACTGGATATCATATCCTTAAGTTTCTGTAATTCCCTAGCCATAGCCTGATTGATACCTGTATCCTGCATTGAGCCATAGTTAGTGTTATATGAATTGTTAAAAGTGTTACCTCCCGGAGGATTCATGTTTTGAATTGCGGATATGAATCCATATTGACGGGACTCCGGTATGATCGAAGGACCAGATGAAGCAACGGTCTGCATTGGTATGAAGTCTCCTTGATGAACATCGGTGCTCGGGGGTTGCATACTTCTTAAGAATCCCTGATCCTGAAAGATGTTGGATCCTTGAAGCTGAGATGATCCTTGAACCTGAAAGGATCCTTGAGGCAGAGAGGATCCTAGAAACTGGGAGGATCCTGGAGCCATGGAGGATCCTTGAACCTGGGAGGATCCTAGAGCCATAGAGGATCCTTGAACCTGGGAGGATCCTTGACCTTGGGAGGATCTTTGAACTGCATGCATTCCTAAATATCCTCCTGATGTGAAGTATCCTTGATGCTAAAAAGAGGACCCCGATGGCTGAGAACAGGATCCTTGCGGCTGGAAGTGGGAGCCAAATGTCTGACTCATAGTTGATGTTCCATAACGTCTTTCTGATGTACCACTTTGATGTTGGATGCCCGGAACTGCCGATTGTAGGGTAGTTACAACTGGAGTGTCAAAATTTAATGACCTTGGCATCAGAGGAGAGTGATCCTCCACTGATTTCTTCTGTTTCTTGATCTCAGCGATCTCCCGGAGGATCCTTTCGTTGATTTTGTCCTGTTCTTGTGCGTGATTCCTCATCTGCAAAATCAGAGTGTAAAGATCATTAGTAGTAGGATTAGAAGAAACAGAAGAAATTGGTGGTTTTGAGAAAATGGGGGTTTGTCTCTTCGCAGCATTTTCAGCATTCTTCTGTGATCCAGAAGGTGGTGGAGGCAAAGGTGGAACGCCTTGTGAAGAACTGATTGCCGGCATTGAACTTGAAGTGTTCTTTATTAAGGAAGCCATCTGCTTGGTTGTAATGAACCGAAATGACCACAAAAGTATAAATCTTCTTAGGAATGAAGCACCAATTGCCCCACGGTGGGCGCCAAACTGTTTTGGTCAAAAATCAAGCAATGATAATGTAACCAAATTTTTTGTTGTGAGGTGTGATGTTTGAATCAATGAACAATACTAAGGATCACTCAGAAATGTAACGAACAAGTGACACAAAGATTTATACGAGGAAAAATCCCTTGACCAATGAATGATCTCCGGCATAAAAAACCTCGGGTGATGGAAACTACCGATCACCAACTCAGATTAAACAAGAAATGTATTATAACTTCGGATGATAGCGAGCTAATTACAAGGATCACTATAGTGTAATGTGCAAAAAAGTGTGTAATCGCCAAGTGAATTGTCAAGAGCTGGTGAGAGCAGTTGTGAGTGTGTGTGTTAAGCCAAAAATAGCCAAGTGTTTTTATTTAGCTCGCTATCCCCTTTTAAAAATGGAAAATATCTAAGCTAACAAACTGTCCGCATTTTGTGCAAGTCTTCCATGACATTCCATAACGTCCACTTCAATCATGCACGTGCGGAATAAATATGGAATATGCTCCAGGAATATCGCCAAGACCAAGTCCAAGCTCGTACTCCTGCAAAACGACTTCATATTCAAAGTAGACAATCGTTAGTATAAGGATCCTTATGATGATCCATGATCCTGATCCCACAATAACTTCTGAGGATCACTAATTCAAACAGAATTGAGGATCACTAAGCCCAACAGTAACTGAGGATCACTGATCATTGGAAAATCCTCCCCTAACATTGGGTACCTTAATGATCCTTTACAGGGACTGCACTTACCGCCTTACAAGAAACTGCCAAGTATAACGATAATATATCCCCCTTTTCTGGTTTCATTAAGACTGAAGCTGAGGATAGGTAATCCTTAAGGGCTTTGAGAGCATTCTCATACTTTTCAGTCCATTCAAATTTATTGTTCTTTCTCAGGATGTCATAGAATTCCTTGCATTTCTCTGATGATTTTGAGATGAACCTGTTCAAGGCTGCGACCCTTCCTGTCAGTCTTTGCACATCCTTGGCATTGGTAGGTGACTTAATATTCACATTCGCCTTGATTTGCTCTGGACTTGCCTCTATGCCTCTTTTTGTCACCATGTAACCTAGGAACTTGCCAGCTTTTACACCAAAGTGACACTTGGAAGGATTCAATTTCATATTGAATTTATCAAGGATATCAAATGCTTCTTCCAAATCTCTAAGGTGATCCTCAGCGCTCTTGGACTTAACCACCATGTCATCTATATAGACTTCCATCGTGTGTCCAATTTGTTCTTTAAACATGATATTGACTAGCCTTTGGTAGGTAGTGTTAGGGGAGGATTTTCCAATCCTAAGGATCAAGGATCCTCAAGTACTGCCAGGATCACGGATCCTTAATTCTGTTTGAATTCAGGATCCTCAGAATATGTTGCAGGACCAGGATTCAGGATCCTCATTGTTATCCTTACACTAACGATTGTCTACCTTGTACGTGAGCTCGTTTTGCAGGAGTATATGCATGGACTTGGTCTTGCCGATATTCGTGGAGCATATTCCCTCAATATTCTGCACGTGCTTGGCTCTTATGAACGTTATGGAGATCGTGGGGAGCTTTCACAATTGTCAGACAGTTTGTTAGTTTAGTTACTTCTAATTTTAAATAGGGGATAACAAGCTTGAGTAGAGACAGTTGGCTAATTTAGCAAACACTCACTCTCGTAACAACACTAGAACAGCTCTCGACAGTTTACTTGGCGATTTCGTACATTTCTTGCACATTGCACACTAGTGATCCTTGTAACAAGCTTGTTATCATCCTGAGTTGTATCAACCTTTTGATTAATCTTAGTTGGTGATCGGTAGTTTCCATCACCCGAGGTTTTTTATGCCGGAGATCAACGGCTTTTTCCTCGTATAAATCCTTGTGTCATCTCTTTATTTGATTTGCAAGTTGTTCATACAATTGTTCATAGATTCAAGCATCACACCTCACAACAAAAGATTTGGTTGCATTATCCTTGCTTGATTTTTTACCAAAACAGTTTGGCGCCCACCGTGGGGCAATTGGTGCTTCATTCCCAAGAAATTCTTGTTTTTTTGATCATTTCGGTTCATTACAACCAAGCAGATGGCTTCTTCAGCAAAGAGCACTTCAAGTTCAATGCCGGCAATGAGTTCTTCATAGGGCGTTCCACCTTTGCCTCCACCACCTTCTGGATCCCAGAAGAATGCTGAAAATGCTGCAAAGAGACAAAGCCCCATTTTTCCAAAACCACCAACTTCTTCTGTTTCCTCTAATCCTACTAATAATGATCTTTTTACTTTGATTTTGCAGATGAGGGATCACATACAAGAGCAGGACAAAACCAATGAAAGGATCCTCCGGGAAATTGGTGATATCAAGAAACAGAAGAAATCGGGGGAGGATCACTCTCCTCTAATACCAAGGTCATTGGATTTCGACACTCCAGCTATGACCTGTTAGGGGAGGATTTTCCAGTGATCAGTGATCCTCAATTACTGTAGGGTTTAGTGATCCTCACTTCTGTTTGAATTAGTGATCCTCAGAAGTATTGCAGGATCAGGATCATGGATCATCGTAAGGATCCTTATACTAACGATTGTCTGTTTTGAATATGGTGTTGTTTTGCAGGAGTACGAGCTTGGACTTGGTCTTGGCGATATTCCTGGAGCATATTCCATACTTATTCCGCACGTGCTTAACTAAAGTGGACGTTATGGAGTTCGTGGAGAACTTGCATGAAATGCGGAATGTTTGTTAGCTTAGATATTTTCCATTTTTAAAAGGGATAGCGAGCTAAATAAAAAAACACTTGGCAATTTTTAGCTTAACACACACTCGCAACTACTCTCACCAGCTCTTGACAATTCACTTGGCGATTATACACTTTTTTGCACATTACACTATAGTGATCCTTGTAATTAGCTCGCTATCATCCGAAGTTATAATACATTTCTTGTTTAATCTGAGTTGGTGATCGGTAGTTTCCATCACCCGAGGTTTTTTATGCCGGAGATCATTCATTGGTCAAGGGCTTTTTCCTCGTATAAATCTTTGTGTCACTTGTTCGTTACATTTCTGAGTGATCCTTAGTATTGTTCATTGATTCAAACATCACACCTCACAACAGAAAACTTGGTTACATTATCATTGCTTGATTTTTGACCAAAACAGTTTGGCGCCCACCGTGGGGCAATTGGTGCTTCATTCCTAAGAAGATTTATACTTTTGTGGTCATTTCGGTTCATTACAACCAAGCAGATGGCTTCCTTAATAAAGAACACTTCAAGTTCAATGCCGGCAATCAGTTCTTCACAAGGCGTTCCTCCTTTGCCTCCACCACCTTCTGGATCCCAGAAGAATGCTGAAAATGCTGCGAAGAGACAAACCCCCATTTTTCAAAAACCACCAAGTTCTTATGTTTCCACTAATCCTACTACTAATGATCTTTTTAATATGATTTTGCAGATGAGGGATCGCATGCAAGAGCAGGATAAAACCAATGAACGGATCCTCCAAGAGATTGGTGATATCAAAAAACAGAAGAAATCAGTGGAGGATCACTCTCCTCTGATGCCAAGGTCATTGAACTTTGACACTCCAGTTGTAACTACCTTACAATCGGCAATTACGGGCATACAGTATCAAAGTGGTCCATCAGAAAGGCGTTATGGAATGGCAACTATGAGTCAGGCATTTGGCTCTCACTCTCAGTCTCAGGGATCCTATTTTCAGTCATCGGGATCCTCTATTCAGCATCAAGGATCCTTCAGCTCATGAGGATATTCGGGTACGCACGCGGTCCAAGGATCCTCCCAGGTCCAAGGGTCCTCCCAGATCCAAGGATCCTCCCAGGTCCAAGGATCCTCCGAGGTCCAAGGATTCTCTATTGTTCCAGGATCCTTCCAGCTTCAAGGATCCTCTCAGCCTCAAGGATCCAACATCTTCCAGGATCAAGGATTCTTAAGGAGTATGCAGCCTCCAAGCTCAGAGGTTCATCAAGGAGACTTTATACCAATGCAGACCATCGCTTCCTCTGGTCCTTCAATCATACCAAAGCCCCATCAATATGGATTCACATCCGGGATTCCAAACATTAATCCAATGGGAGGTAACATGTCACACCCCCAAAATCCACCTGCGGAATACCACCGCTTGGAGGCGTGACTGACCAGGACCCAGCCCCCAATCATATTGAACAAGCATGTAAGTAATTATAAAATCCAACCAATACAATTGGTGTCCAAACCAAACATAGTTTAAGTTGCAAGCGGAAGCATAACGTTTAAAACCAAAACATAAGTTTAATTGTTTCAAGGTTTAACATGGCACACAGCTGTCCATGTCCCACAACGACTCTCTTCCATGCAAGCTCCGGCTAAGTACCTAATGACCTGCAAAGCATGTAGTAACGAGTCAACAACAAGTTGAGTGAGTTCACAGTTGGGTGTTCGTTTTAAGTTGTTTCGAAAACAGTTTCCTTTATCTGGCATCCTGCCGTGGGGGTTTCCCCATAGTTGAAAACGTGACTGGTTTATTCCCGGTTACTCTGGCAATCCAGCCGTGGGGGCTACCCCGTGTTAGTTATCTGGCATTTCGGCCGTGGGGGCTACCCCATGTATACACTAGACTCGTTACCATATCGACTACTGACGTTAGTCATGTTTATGTGCCCTTAGCGTCGGTGTCTATCATCACCGACGTGCCATAGTCCATTAGTTCACGCCCGTCCTCTGCGGCACGGTGTGAGGTTTGTCAGACCTAAATAGCGTTATCTAACTAATGACCCGCTCGCCATTGGCCCGGCGATTAAGTCGATATAAAAAGGAGGGACTTCGTGATAGAGTTTTGGTCTAGTACGAGTTATCTGTCCATGAGGACGAGGAATTACATTCCTGAACCAATACTGTCCTACCTAAGGAGGACGAGGAACCCATGTTCCTTAACCCCATTCCCAACCCCTGGGAATCCCATGCTTTGTAGTGGGTGTGAACTCACCTTGGTTTGCTCGGCAGATACACAGAAAAGTCAATCAAGTTGTAAGTGGTCAACTACGTCCTAACATAGACACCATTCAAGTCAGGTTCATATCCAAGTAGTGCACGTATGTTCTACACGTATACTAGCAAGTTGCATACAGGTATTATTCATGGCATACACGTATAATCATGGCGGTTTACAATAATACCTACGAGTTGAACAGTAGCATGTATACACGTAAACAAAGTCCAAAGTCCGGCCCAATCCTAAGCCCGTAACATTGCAAGTCCAAAACAGTGCACGTGTACATGGTCTCGAGTCGAGACTGTGCGGTCTCTAGTCGAGACTTTGCGGTCTCGAGTTGTAGTCTACAAGTTCTCGAGTCGCAACTGAAGAGGTCTCGGGTCATGCATGTATTGGTCTCGGGTCGCAACAAGACTCGCAACCCTGATCTCGAGTTATGCTGTTTTGGTGTTGATGTGGTGTGGTCTCGAGTCGAGACTAGAGAGTTCTCGACTCGTAACCTGTGTCGCAATCCCCGGTCTCGAGTTGTCATGATCATGGTCTCGAGTCGAAACCAGGTGTCTCGACTCCCAGCACCTGCTGATCCGCATAGTGTACTAACCAATGGAAATCCGATTTCATGCAACCTTATGTACTATCCATATAAACATGTTTCCTTGTCTAACAATTTACTAAAATGGATCAAACAACTAGTTTTTAAAATATCCAAATCATATTCAACAAGTTCTTCACATATTCAAGTATTCATATCCTCATTCAAACACATTTTGCATTTTACGGACAAGAGTTATAACACCTAACCTAGATACCAAGATCATCTTGCAACAAAACATTTGTTCTATAACCTCATAAATCAGATGATCCTTATCACTCTTTTATCACATAAAAATCTATACTTTTTACCAAAGAAGTCATGTTCATCATCAATGTTGTAACTAAGCATGTATTATCTAATCACCAAGAACTCATTAAATCCACAAACACCTTTGTCATAATCAAACAATAGCCACGGTGCATATTAACACATAATCAATACCCTAGTCATGTATAAAACTTAACAAGTAAACATATTATCATATGACTTCATCATATCACATAATAAGAATCACTAACCGGTTGTGAAAAGAGTACCGAGTTGGTAAGGAAGACGAATACAATGGAGTGTCCGAGTGATGATGATGAGCTTAACCGAGTCTCCTTGTTGGTACCGATTCGATCCGAGAGAAGGGAGAGGTGATGCTTGATCTCTAGGGTTTAAGGTTTTCTAGAGAGAGAGTAGGGGAGTGTGTGTGTTGTCCAAAGATGGTAGTGTTGGCTAACCACAAGGTTATTTACTAGCTTCAAGTGATGCACCCTAATGGGTTTTCGGACGGATCAAATGGCCCAACCGGCCCAAATGGTTGCACTACTCGAGACCGAGTGGTCTCGAGTTGGGTCCTTGTGTTTCGGGTCACATACATACACGCATATAAATAAACACAACACATAGTCACATAGAAGGTTCACTTATATCATTAATCAAACAAACATGTCAATTATTTTCATATCGTTCAAATGTGTTGCATCGAGGTACAAGAAAGGGTTCTAGATTACGAGTTGTCACATTATCCCCGAGTTGAAAGAAATTTCGTCCCGAAATTTGGTAAGTACTCACTGAGGAAGCTAGTTAAGTTGTATGGTTTTCCTAGTTTTCCCGGGGTGTCACATCCACCCCCCGTTGATCTGGAATTTCGTCCCGAAATTCCGTAGCTTCAGCCTCAGTAGTGGTTGTACCGTTTCCGAACAGCTGGGGATACTTTTGTTTCATCTGATCTTCACGCTCCCAGGTGAACTCTGGGCCGTGACGTGAGTTCCAACGAACTCGAACGAGAGGTATTCTAGTGCTCTTGAGGACCTTAACATCCCGGTCCGTGATTTCAACTGGTTCCTCGACGAATCGTAACTGCTCGTCGATAGTGAGTTCCTTCAGAGGAACTATGTGGGTCTCATCTGACAGGCACTTCTTCAGATTTGACACGTGGAAAACGTTGTGAACTGCACCGAGTTCTGCTGGTAAGTTCAGTCTGTAGGCCACCCTGCCTATTTTCTCGATGATTTCGAAAGGTCCAACGTATCGTGGGTTAAGTTTGCCTCGTTTACCAAAACGAACCACACCCTTCCAGGGTGAAACTTTGAGTAGTACCCGCTCCCCAACCTGGAGCTCAAGTGGTTTCCTGCCCTTATCGGCGTAGACTTTTTGGCGGTCACGAGCGGCCGCCATACGTTGTCGTATCTGAGCAATTCGTTTGGTTGTGTCTACCACATGTTCTGGACCAGTGATCTGACTATCTCCCACCTCTGCCCAACACAGAGGTGACCGGCATTTACGCCCGTACAATGCCTCCAACGGAGCAGCTTTAATGTTGGTGTGGTAGCTGTTATTGTACGAGAATTCTACAAGTGGCAGATGCTTTTCCCAGCTGTTGCCAAAGTCGATTACACATGCACGAAGCATGTCTTCTAAGGTTTGAATAGTGCGCTGGGACTGCTCGTCCGTCTGAGGGTGATACGCTGTGCTCATGTCTAATCGTGAGCCAAAGGATTTGTGCATTGCTTGCCACAGTTCTGAAGTAAAACGTGCATCTCGATCCGAGATAATAGAGGTGGGCACCCCGTGCCTCGAAACAACTTCCTTGAGGTATACCTCTGCGAGAGTGGAGAATTTATCCGTCTCCTTGATAGCCAGGAAGTGCGCAGACTTTGTGAGTCGATCCACGATCACCCAGATAGTATCATTTCCGCGCTGGGATCTAGGCAGGCCGGTAACAAAATCCATGGAAATTTGCTCCCATTTCCATTGCGGTATCTCTGGTTGTTGGAGTAGACCGGAGGGTTTCTGGTATTCAGACTTGACTCTCGCACAAGTCAAACACTTGCTGACGTAGGTTGCTATGTGGGCCTTCATGCTAGGCCACCAATACGTGGTTTTGATATCGTGGTACATCTTATCAGAACCGGGGTGTACCGAGTAGCGAGACTTGTGTGCTTCATCCATCACAAACTCTCGTAAGTTGCCGTAGAGTCGGACCCAAATACGTCCCGTTACGTAGTATGCACCGTCTTCCTTTTGTTCTAACCGTTTCCTTGAGCCGCGTAGGGCTTCAGCCCTGACGTTTTCTGGTTTCAATGCCTCTATCTGAGCATCTCGTATCCGAGAAGGAAGACTGGAATGTATAGTGAGTTGCAAAGCTCGTACGCGCTTAGGCGCTGTGTCCTTTCGACTGAGGGCGTCAGCCACAACATTGGCTTTGCCAGGATGGTACTTGATTGCACATTCGTAATCGTTTAATAACTCGACCCATCGTCGTTGACGCATGTTTAGCTCCTTCTGTTTGAAGATGTGCTCGAGACTCCTGTGATCGGTGTAAATGGTGCACTTGGTGCCGTATAAGTAATGTCTCCATATCTTAAGTGAAAAAACAACAGCTCCCAGCTCTAAATCATGCGTAGTGTAGTTCCTTTCATGAACTTTGAGTTGGCGTGAGGCGTAAGCTATAACTTTATCTCGTTGCATCAATACACAACCAAGACCCTGAATTGATGCGTCGCAGTAGACCACGAAGTCGTCGGTGCCCTCTTGCAATGAAAGGATAGGTGCGCTACAAAGTCTATCCTTTAGATGCTGAAATGCTAACTCCTGTGTATTCCCCCATCGATAAACAATGCCTTTCTGCGTCAGTGAGGTGAGAGGCTGTGCAATCTTGGAAAAATCCTTAATGAATCTCCTGTAGTAACCTGCCAAACCCAAAAATTGGCGAATTTCCGTTGGTGTACGAGGTGCAGGCCAGTTCTTAATCGAGTATACCTTGGATGGATCAATGTGAATCCCATCCTTGTTCACCACGTGGCCTAAGAAATGGAACTCACGAAGCCAGAAGTCGCATTTTGAGAACTTCGCGTAAAGCTGTTCTGTTCGAAGGAGATAAGTCGCAGATGCTGCTCGTGTTCCTCCTGACTCTTAGAGTAGATCAGGATGTCGTCGATGAAGACTATGATGAACTTGTCCAGATAAGGCTTGCACACTCGATTCATCAAGTCCATGAAAATCGCAGGTGCGTTTGTCAGCCCAAAAGGCATGACCAAAAACTCATAGTGTCCGTAACGCATTCTAAAAGCTGTCTTGGAGACGTCCCCTTCTCGGACTCTCAGATGGTGATATCCCGATCTCAAGTCAATCTTTGAATAGTAGCTCGACCCCTGCAACTGGTCGAACAAGTCGTCAATGCGTGGTAGAGGGTAATGATTCTTCACCGTCACTTTGTTGAGTTCGCGATAGTCGATATACATTCTAAAGGTACCATCTTTCTTCTTCACAAATAGCACTGGAGCTCCCCAAGGCGAAGAGCTAGGGCGAATAAAACCCTTATCCAAGAGTTCCTGTAGTTGCGTAGAGAGTTCTTCCAACTCCGATGGAGCTAAACGATAAGGTGCACGAGCTATAGGCGCAGCTCCAGGAGCTAGTTCAATCTGGAACTCGACTTGGCGATGAGGCGGAAGACCAGGTAATTCCTCAGGAAATACCTCAGGATAGTCGCGTACAACTGGAAAATCTTCTATCTTCTTTTCTTTCTCCGAGGTGTCAGTAACGAGTGCCAAAATGGCTGTGTGGCCCTTTCGCAAGCACTTCTGGGCCTTAAGGAAAGAGATGACGTTCTCAACAGCACCTTCTTGTCGCCACGAATCATGAGAGGTTCACTACCGGAACCAGGAATACGAACAATCTTCTCGTTGCAAAGAATCTTTGTTCGGTGTTCGGATAGCCAATCCATCCCAATGACAACGTCGAAACTACCCAAGACGATGGGGATAAGGTCGATAGGGAAGGTATGGTTAGCAAGAACAAGTTTACAACCCTTGACTACGTGTGTGGCCTCTAAACTCTTACCATTTGCTAGCTCTACGGTGTGCTTGTTGTTCAAAGGTGTTAGGATACACTTAAGCAATTGACTAACTTCTAGTGACATGTAGCTAGTATCGACACCCGAATCAAATAAAACTGTAACATAAAAAGTCGTCAAGAAGGAACTTACCCGCCACAACATTGGGGTCATTCCTTGCTTCACCTTGACCAAGCACGAACACCCGCCCCCGGGCTCCATTGTTGTTGTTCCCAACGTTACCATTCCCCTGATTATTGTTGTTGTCGCGTTTCTGCCTCATCTGCGGACAGTTCCTCTTAAGATGGCCTTCAGCCCCACAACGGAAACACCCCTTTTTGCTACCCTGCTGCTGCTGGTTTCGGTTTGCAAAATATGGGCTCCTGCAATCTCTAGCCATATGTCCCGTCTTCTTGCACCGATGGCAGCACGATCCCGCACATGACCCGGTGTGGTGTTGATGGCATTTGCGGCATTTCGGCTTATTCCCAAGGTATCCCCCTTGATTTTGGTAGTTCAGCCCCTGTTGTACAAGTTTCCCGTGCGAGTCCTGTTGTATAGAGCTACGACCCTCACCCTGGTGATCACCCCAAATATGCTTGGTGTTAATAAGAGCATTTGCCTTGGAAGGGTTACGCTTGGGTAACTTGCCCTCTTCCACTGCCTGATCAGTGAGCTGGTGCGCCAAACGAACGACTTGTTGGATTGTGGAAAAGTTGGCCGCAATTACGGACCCTTGGATTTCTGGGGCTAAGCCTCTGAGGTATAGCTCGATTCGTCTAGAAATGGGTTGTGACAAGTTAGGACATAGGGCAGCCAAGTCGTTGGATCTTTTTGTGTACGCTTCGATCTCTGATCCTTCCATCTTCAAACCAAAGTACTCTATTTCAAGTTTTAGAATGTCGTCCGGGTGACAGAATTCTTCCTTGATCAAATCCTTGAAATCGCTCCAGGGGGTGGCATTCGCATCTGCTAATCCGAGCATCTGAACTTGCGTGTTCCACCAAGAATACGCTTTCCCTTGCAAGGTACCAGCAGCGTACTCTACTCGTTTACTGGTAGGGTTTTCACTTTCTTCGAATGCAGATTCGATCCTGCGAATCCAGTGTAGGAGACCTATCGCTCCTTCGGTGCCACTAAAGGTACTAGGTCGACAGTTCATAAAAGTTTTAAAAGTGCACACAGGTGGCTGAACATGTTGACCTATCGAGGGTGAAAGAAAGGACAGAGTTTAACACAAAGGTTGGTTCACGAGAGTAGGATCTAAAGATCCTAGAATGGGTTTGGACTGCAGGATATACCTCCTGCGTGTGCAGCTGCCAGTGTCGCAGCAACCCGTTCGTTAATCAGAGCCGTCAACTGGGCTTGGGTCATGTTTACGCGTCCAGACATGATCTTCATATCAAGAGGAACATGAGTGAGAGGGGTTCGCGAAAATGCGATGACAGAAGAGAGTAAACACACACGTGTTCAAGCAACAGTAGTTATACCAACCAAGCATACCATGAGCAATGTACTATGTAACTAACAAGTAGGCAATATATACATAGATCATATCACCTAGAATGTCGAGCCTTACATGTGGAGTGAAGCGTCGTTGTGGATCGTAGAGCACTGTACAGGTTATAGTCTGATTTTAATAAAACTTTTTCTTTATTAAAACCAAGTTCTCTATAACCAATGGCTCTGATACCAATCTGTCACACCCCCAAAATCCACCTGCGGAATACCACCGCTTGGAGGCGTGACTGACCAGGACCCAGCCACCAATCATATTGAACAAGCATGTAAGTAATTATAAAATCCAACCAATACAATTGGTGTCCAAACCAAACATAGTTTAAGTTGCAAGCGGAAGCATAACGTTTAAAACCAAAACATAAGTTTAATTGTTTCAAGGTTTAACATGGCACACAGCTGTCCATGTCCCACAACGACTCTCTTCCATGCAAGCTCCGGCTAAGTACCTAATGACCTGCAAAGCATGTAGTAACGAGTCAACAAAAAGTTGAGTGAGTTCACAGTTGGGTGTTCGTTTTAAGTTGTTTCGAAAACAGTTTCCTTTATCTGGCATCCTGCCGTGGGGGTTACCCCATAGTTGAAAACGTGACTGGTTTATTCCCGGTTACTCTGGCAATCCAGCCGTGGGGGCTACCCCGTGTTAGTTATCTGGCATTTCGGCCGTGGGGGCTACCCCATGTAGACACTAGACTCGTTACCATATCGACTACTGACGTTAGTCATGT
Organism: Helianthus tuberosus; assembly: GCA_030545235.1. Lineage (NCBI taxonomy): Eukaryota > Viridiplantae > Streptophyta > Magnoliopsida > Asterales > Asteraceae > Helianthus > Helianthus tuberosus. The sequence continues at coordinate 938,385 of CM060387.1, forward strand.
TTATGTGCCCTTAGCGTCGGTGTCTATCATCACCGACGTGCCATAGTCCATTAGTTCACGCCCGTCCTCTGCGGCACGGTGTGAGGTTTGTCAGACCTAAATAGCGCTATCTAACTAATGACCTGCTCGCCATTGGCCCGGCGATTAAGTCGATATAAAAAGGAGGGACTTCATGATAGAGTTTTGGTCTAGCACGAGTTATCTGTCCATGAGGACGAGGAATTACATTCCTGAACCAATACTGTCCTACCCAAGGAGGATGAAGAACCCATGTTCCTTAACCCCATTCCCAACCCCTGGGAATCCCATGCTTTGTAGAGGGTGTGAACTCACCTTGGTTTGCTCGGCAGATACACAGAAAAGTCAATCAAGTTGTAAGTGGTCAACTACGTCCTAACATAGACACCATTCAAGTCAGGTTCATATCCAAGTAGTGCACGTATGTTCTACACGTATACTAGCAAGTTGCATACAGGTATTATTCATGGCATACACGTATAATCATGGCGGTTTACAATAATACCTACGAGTTGAACAGTAGCATGTATACAGGTAAACAAAGTCCAAAGTCCGGCCCAATCCTAAGCCCGTAACATTGCAAGTCCAAAACAGTGCACGTGTACATGGTCTCGAGTCGAGACTGTGCGGTCTCGAGTTGTAGTCTACAAGTTCTCGAGTCACAACTGAAGAGGTCTCGGGTCATGCATGTATTGGTCTCGGGTCGCAACAAGACTCGCAACCCTGATCTCGAGTTATGCTGTTTTGGTGTTGATGTGGTGTGGTCTCGAGTCGAGACGAGAGAGTTCTCGACTCGTAACCTGTGTCGCAATCCCCGGTCTCAAGTTGTCATGATCATGGTCTCGAGTCGAAACCAGGTGTCTCGACTCCCAGCACCTGCTGATCCGCATAGTGTACTAACCAATGGAAATCCGATTTCATGCAACCTTATGTACTATCCATATAAACATGTTTCCTTGTCTAACAATTTACTAAAATGGATCAAACAACTAGTTTTTCAAATATCCAAATCATATTCAACAAGTTCTTCACATATTCAAGTATTCATATCCTCATTCAAACACATTTTGCATTTTACGGACAAGAGTTATAACACCTAACCTAGATACCAAGATCATCTTGCAAAAAAACATTTGTTCTATAACCTCATAAATCGGATGATCCTTATCACTCTTTTATCACACAAAAATCTATACTTTTTACTAAAGAAGTCATGTTCATCATCAATGTTGTAACTAAGCATGTATTATCTAATCACCAAGAACTCATTAAATCCACAAACACCTTTGTCATAATCAAACAATAGCCACGGTGCATATTAACACATAATCAATACCCTAGTCATGTATAAAACATAACAAGTAAACATATTATCATATGACTTCATCATATCACATAATAAGAATCACTAACCGGTTGTGAAAAGAGTACCGAGTTGGTAAGGAAGACGAATACAATGGAGTGTCCGAGTGATGATGATGAGCTTAACCGAGTCTCCTTGTTGGTACCGATTCGATCCGAGAGAAGGGAGAGGTGATGCTTGATCTCTAGGGTTTAAGGTTTTCTAGAGAGAGAGTAGGGGAGTGTGTGTGTTGTCCAAAGATGGTAGTGTTGGCTAACCACAAGGTTATATACTAGCTTCAAGTGATGCACCATAATGGGTTTTCGGACGGATCAAATGGCCCAACCGGCCCAAATGGTTGCACTACTCGAGACCGAGTGGTCTCGAGTTGGGTCCTTGTGTTTGGGTCACATACATACACGCATACAAATAAACACAACACATAGTCACATAGAAGGTTCACTTATATCATTAATCAAACAAACATGTCAATTATTTTCATATCGTTCAAATATGTTGCATCGAGGTACAAGAAAGGGTTCTAGATTACGAGATTGTCACATAACACTTTCAATAATTCATATAACACTAATCATGGATCTATGCAGGATACAGGTATCAATCAGGCTATGGCTAGGGAGCTACAGAAGCTTAAGGATATGATATCCAGTGTACCAGGAGTGGTTAAACCCATTCCTGAAATTGCAGATGGTAGCCATAGGATATCTCGTTTTGCACCACCCTTATGTGATGCTGAGATACCCAAAAGGTTCCAGATACCATCTATGAAGCTGTATGATGGTTCAACAGATCCAGAAGAGCATGTGGCTCAGTACAGGGAGAGGATGGAGATCAATCCAATTCCTGAGAGGTTAAAAGAAGCATGTCTGTGCAAGGGATTCGGATCCACACTCACAGGATCTGCTCTTAAATGGCTGCTAAGTCTTCCCCCTTATTCTATTACTTCACTTGCTAATCTAGTTAATTTGTTTAATAGTCAATTCTCTTGTAGTAGAAAATTTGAACGATTAACTAGTGATCTATATAGGGTAATGCAAGGTCAAAATGAATCACTTAGAGATTACATCACTAAGTTTAGTAAGGAATCCTTAGATATTCCTAACTTAGACATTGCTACGGCTGTAGAAGCCTTTAAAATGGGATTGCTTAGGGATTCATTATTCTATGATGATCTTGTTATGACCCCTTGCAGGAATCTTGATGAAGTAAGAACCAGGACCCTTAGGTTCATCCGCCTTGAGGATGACAAAAGGATCCAGGATAGATTGATAGGATCCTCAAAACAGGAGAAACAAGGATCCTACTTCAGGAACAACAAATCCAAATCCTATAACAAGTCTGATAACCACAACGTGCATGCAGTGGAACAAGAAGAGGATGATGAAGATTATCCTCCTATTTCTGAATACTATTTTTCTGTTGATAACAATGAACTAATCCTTGCAATGCAGAATCTAGGTGAGAAAGCTAGGTGGCCGAGAAAAGTGATAAACCAGCTGCTACAAAGGATAAGTCCAAGTGGTATGCATATCATGAGGATTTCGGGCATCTCACTGAAGAGTGCATTGCACTTAGAAAGGAAATTGGTTACTTGTTGAGCAAGGGGCATTTGAAGGAACTTTTGGGACGGAAGAAGTCAAGGATCCAGGGTCCTGAAAGGATCCCGGAAAGGGCCCCTGCTTCTCCAGCAGATGCACAAGTTATAAACTTCATATCCGGTGGATCAGACATTTGTGGTACCTCCTTTTCAGCAGCAAAAAGACATGCTAAGGAAACCAAGATGGATAATGGAGACAGACCCGTCCGGACCTCTGTTGTTACCCATGATAAAGTCATAACCTTTGATGAGGATGATCGTGTTGATGTCCAGGATCCTCATCATGATGTTCTTGTAATTACATTGTTTATTTCTAACCACTTTGTTCGCAGGATCTTAATCGATGGAGGGAGTTCTGTGAACATCATTCAACTTGATGTCCTCAAGAAATTGAATATCCCGGAGTCTGATATTGTCCCAAGATCCTCAGTACTTGTGGGATTCAGTGGAGAACCTAAGAATACATTGGGGGACATCAAACTCCCAATCTATATTGAAGGATTGCATTCTTATCAAAAGTTTTGTGTTATAGATTGCTTATCTTGTTGCAATGTTATCCTTGGCAGGCCATGGATACATGATATGAAGGCAGTCCCATCCACCTATCATCAATGTGTAAAGCTTCCAAGTCCATGGGGAGTAGTGAAAATTGAGAGTGATCAACAAGAAGCTAAAAATTGTTATACATCATCAATGAAGCCAGCCTCAAGACCAAGGGAGCAATAGCAATTAAAGTATCCTTCAAGAGATGTCTTGGAGGCAAGAGAGTAGGATGTAAAAGAAATTCTCATGGATCCTCATGATCGTGAATCCATAGTCTTCATAGGATCAGGGATCCCTAGCAACATTGAGCAGGATCTGGTATCCTTCCTTAAGAGGAGGAAATCCACCTTTGCCTGGAAACATGAAGACATGACAGGTATATCTAAGGATATAATTACTCACAAACTTGGCATTGACAGGTCATTCAAGCCTATACATCAAAAGAGGAGGAAATTTGCACCTGAAAGGATTGTTATTATCCAGGAAGAGGTAGATAAACTACTTCGGGCAGGTATGATAAGAGAGGTTAAGTATCCAAGATGGTTAGCCAATGTGGTTGTTGTTCAAAAGAAAAAATGGAAAGTGGAGGGTATGTGTTGATTTTACTGATTTAAACAAGGCATGTCCCAAGGATCCTTTCCCATTACCCCACATTGACCCCATAGTGCATGCTACCGTGGGTCATGAGTTGTTGACTTTTATGGATGCTTCATCTGGATTTCAACAAATTCAGATGGAACCATCTGATCAAGAGGATACAGCCTTTATGACCCCAACTGGTATATATTGTTATATTGCTATGCCATTTGGACTAAGGAATGCAGGTGCTACTTATCAAAGGCTAGTCAATATGATGTTCAAGGAACAAATTGGACACACTATGGAAGTCTATATTGATGACATGGTGGCTAAGTCCAAGAAAGCTGAGGATCACCTTAAAGACTTGGAGGAAGCATTCAATATCCTTGATAAATTTAATATGAAACTAAATCCTTCCAAGTGTCATTTTGGTGTTAAGGCAGGTAAATTCTTAGGCTATATGGTGACAAAGAGGGGCATTGAAGCAAGTCCAGAGCAAATCAAGGCTATTGTGAATATCGAATCTCCTGCCAATGCTAAGGATGTGCAAAGATTGACAGGCAGGATCTCAGCCTTGAACAGGTTCATATCCAAATCCTCAGCAAAGTGCAAGGAAATCTATGACATCCTGAGGAAGAACAAGAAATTTGATTGGACTGAGAAGCATGAAAGTGCCCTCAAATCTCTTAAGGATTACCTATCCTCAGCCCCTGCCTTGATGAAACCAGAAAAGTGGGATGTATTGTCCTTATACCTAGAGTATCCTCAAAAGCAGTAAGTGCGGTCCTTGTTAAGGATCACGAAGGTACACAACATCCTGTTTATTATGTAAGTAAGAGTTTACTTGATGCTGAATCCAGGTATTCACACTTAGAGAAACTTATCCTTGCATTAATAATGGCATCTACTAAATTAAGACATTATTTTGAGACTCATGCCATTATTGTTAAGACTAATTTTCCAATTAAGAATGTTCTCAGGAAACCTGAAATGTCAGGAAGGATGGCTAAGTGGGCAGTGAAGCTTAGTGCATATGATATAAGATATGAACCAAGGACTGCCATTAAATCCCAAGCCTTAGCTGACTTTGTGGCAGATTTTAGTAGCGATTTGCAAAAGGAGGCTGAGTTAGGATCCTTGGATACTCTTCACTGATGGAGCCTCTAATGTAAAAGGAACAGGGCTGGGAATACTACAAAAATCGCCACAGGGGGAAATAATACCCCACTCCATAGCTTGTGAATTTCAAACTACCAAGAATGAGGCTGAGTATGAAGCCTTGATAGCTGGTTTGCAAATTGCTAAGCATATGAGGATCAGGTATCTTGAGGTACATGTAGATTCATTATTAATCACTAATCACTTTAATGGATCCTATGTTGTTAAAGGTGAAAAGCTAATCAAATATTTAGAGATAGTCAAAGAATTGGCACTCTCTTTTGTTTCCTTTAGTTTGACACAGGTACCAAGGGAAGAGAATGCAGAAGTTGATGCATTAGCCAATCTAGGATCATCCTTGAAGATCCCTGAGGATATCAAGATCCCTATTATCCATATCCTGACCCCTGCTATCGAGGATCATGTAGCTATGGAGATAGGAGAGGATTCTGTAATCTTCCCTAGTGATGATACTCAATCTCATTCAGGATCATGGATCCTCCCAATCATGAGATACATACAACATGGAGAGATTCCTACAGGAGAAAACCCTAGGGCTTTCAAAATTAAGGTATCTCAATTTACAATATTGAATAATATGTTGTATAAACGATCTCTTGCAGGTCCATATCTAAGATGCATTGAGGATCCTGAAATCCAAGAAGTCCTAAAGGATTTCCATGAAGGAGATTGTGGAAACCACACTGGGGCAGAGCACTGTTATCAAGGATCCTGAGGACAGGATACTATTGGCATACTATGAAGAAGGATGCTGTGGAATATGCCAAGAAATGTGATCCTTGTCAGAGACACAGTAATATCCTTCACCAACCAGCTGAACTTTTGCATCCTATATCCTCTTCTTGGCCATTTATGAGATGGGGAATGGATATAGTTGGTAAGCTTCCTAAGGCACCTGGTGGAAAAGTATTCATGCTTGCTATGACTGATTACTTCTCCAAGTGGATAGAGGCTGAAGCCATTGCTCAAGTCAGAGAAAAGGAAGTTATATCCTTTATTAAAAGAAACATTATTACTAGATTTGGTATTCCTTCTGAAATTGTTTGTGATAATGGATCCCAATTTATTGGGAATAGAACTACTAACTTTTGTGACAGCTGGGGGATTAAGATGATAACATCAATACCAGTCCACCCACAAGCTAATGGTCAAGCTGAATCATCAACAATTTGAAGAAAAAGCTTGGATCCAAGAAAGGAAAGTGGGCAGAAGAACTACCTTAGGTACTTTAGGCTGATAGGACAACTCCCAAAAATGCCACTGGCCAGACTCCATTTTCTTTGGTGTCACACCCCCAAAATACCACATGCGGAAACCCCCGCGAGGCGTGTGTCGTACCAGGATCCAAGCCACCAATCACATTGAACTCATAAATGTATTTAAATAAACTTTCATTCATTAACATAAAGTGTTACAAATGTTATATGTCATTCATTGTATACAGCGGAAGCATAATTCATTTGTTAAGTATTTTGTAAACCATGTGTACATAAACCATTAAGCTTGTATGGAGATTCTTTGTTTCTCGACCCATGACCACTCCAGCCTTCCAGACAGCAAGTTCCACAAGATATAACCCTATAAACCTGCAAGCATGCAGACAAGTGTGTCAGACGACGCTGGTGAGTTCAAGGATTTGTTAACGTGTGTAGTTACCAGATATCTGTTAAGTCAACTCATCGTTTCGTTTTGGGATTGTTATTAACGTAGGAGAGTCTTATATACTGGAAGTGTGTCCAATATATACCATGGGAGTGTGCCCAATATAACCTGGGAGTGTGCCCAACCCCAATGCCCCTAACCAAGCATTGGTAATGATGTCCAGGTAACTAGATCACGCCCGTCCTTACGGCCCGGTGTGAGGGTGTCAAACCTAATAGCGCTATCAACTAGTTACCCCATTGCCTTACAGGCAACACGGTAGATGATCGATTCTGTGTTCAATAACCAACATCCCAAATAATAGTTTACCCAGTATTCCCTTTAGAAACGTTTACCAGATGTCCCAAACCACCGGGACGCATGCTTAGAAAAGTGCAGTGAACTCACCTTAGGTTTGCTCGGTATGCTAAGTTAAGTGCTCACAAGAAATCAATCACATCCTATAGTGCACGTATACTAAATCAGTTTCATTCGTAACGACTCCCAAGTAACTAGTATCACAGTACTATCACAGAGTGTGTCTAGCAGATAGCATCTTGTATCATGTAAACAGTTAATCCAATTCATGCAAATTTCATACAATCTAATGTTGTTTACCGATAACACACTTTAACAGAGTTAGCAAATTTAACTGGATTATCATATTCCAACAAGGTTACACAGTTAACAAAGTTAACATCTAACAGAACTAGTAACTAACTGTGTCACATGTTTTACTTAATTAAATTAACAGAGTTAACAACTAACAAAGTTATATAACTAACAGAGATTTACTTATTTAACAGAGTTAAATAAATTAACTGAGTTATTCAAGTGATTAACTTAATTAAATCACATATTTAATGACGTTAATAGATAACTGTATACATATTGCCGAAATCACAGATTGGCGAAAACACTTGGGTGATGAAATCCCACAGTGTTTTCGTTGGAGGGTAGTGTTTTCGTCGGTCACCTCACCCTACCAAAACCCTAATGATCAATAAGTTATGCAATCATACCAAGTCATGAAATCAAATAAAACTACCAATCAAGACTATCATCATCAACAGCCGACTCATTCATTCCTATAACTTATTATATTCGCTATCAACATTATTCAACAATTAATAGCATGTGGTATGTTGATAAAAGTTGAACCATCATTGGACCATAGTCTGTTAGTGGCTGCAACAACATGCTAAGTCAAACATTCATGAGAGCCTCAAGTATTTATTTGTTTTATATAGACTTTTATTACAATCGATGCACCCAGCCATTCGCATGATTACTTGAGAGCTATTGGACCAAACATTATCAACCTAACCCATGTGATCCCTGGCCGAACATTATCAGTAGCTATCACCACCGATCATAACATCAATTAATAAGGATCCCTACCAAACCAATCATTTCAATCCACAACAAAATCATATACAGTTAACTCATAATGCCAATTAATAATCGTGTGCTTTAAATCAATTAACATTGCCAAACTCATGAGAATTATCATAACAATTATCACACAACATGATTTTCAAAACAACTCAAACAAGAGGAATCACTAACCAGTAATTTTGATTGCTAGGATGATGTCACGAGAGAGAGGTGGGGTCTTTTACTACTGCCGTCACACAATAGATGTAGAAGTAGGGTTTTTATTCTAGAGGTTGACGGATAAGTATAATGTTACGTACAATATTGATATCACAATATAATGCCCACTAACTAACAAGTGGGCCGGTTATGAATGTAACAGGTGGGCTACAAGGATTGGGCCGGTTATGAATATCACAATATACTCAAGATTGATCCGACATTTTGAGTGTGAATATGAAGCCCACTACATGTGCGGCCCATTAGTTAAATACGTTAATACGTTTTTCAACATATAACAAACGTGTACAAGTCGTGTAAACAATCAACTAAAACAATTAACGAGCAATAAATGCGAAGACAGAATCTCAGAAACTCGGGTTGTCACATTATCCCCAACTTGAAAGAAATTTCGTCCCGAAATTTAGCACGTGGTTACTGAGGAAGCTAGTTGTGTTGTATAGTTTACTGGTTTTCCTGGGGTGTCACATCATCCCCCCGTTGATTTGGAATTTCGTCCCGAAATTCTGCAGTAGTAGCTTCAACCTCAGTAGTAGTTGCATTGGTTCCGAATAACTGGGGATACTTGAGTTTCATTTGATCTTCACGCTCACAGGTGAACTCTGGGCCGCGACGGGAGTTCCAACGAACTCGTACAAGAGGGATTCTCGTGTTCTTGAGGACCTTAACATCCTGGTCCGTGATTTCAACAGGTTCCTCGACGAAATGCAACTGTTCGTCGATAGTGAGCTCCTTCAAAGGAACTATGAGGGTCTCATCTGACAGACACTGCTTCAGATTCGACACGTGAAAGACGTTTTGAACTGCACTGAGTTCAGCTGGTAAGTTCAATCTGTAGGCCACCCTGCCTATCTTCTCAATAATTTCGAACGGTCCGACATATCGCGGATTGAGCTTGCCTCGTTTGGCAAAACGAACCACACCCTTCCAGGGTGAAACTTTGAGTAGCACTCGATCCCCAACCTGGAACTCGAGTGGTTTCCTGTCTTTATCAGCGTATACTTTCTGACGGTCACGTACTGCCGCCATGCGTTGTCGTATCTGAGCAATCTTTTCTGTAGTATCAACTACCAGTTCTGGACCTGTGATTTGACTATCACCCACCTCTGCCCAACAAAGAGGTGACCGGCATTTACGTCCGTACAATGCCTCAAATGGAGCAGCTTTAATGCTGGTGTGGTAACTGTTATTGTACGAAAACTCCACAAGTGGCAGATGCTTTTCCCAGCCGTTGCCAAAATCGATTACACATGCACGAAGCATGTCTTCTAAAGTTTGAATAGTGCGCTCAGACTGTCCATCCGTCTGAGGATGATAAGCTGTGCTCATGTCTAACCGAGAGCCAAAAGATTTGTGCATCGCTGGCCAAAGTTCTGATGTAAAACGTGCATCTCGATCCGAGATAATAGAGGTGGTCACTCCGTGCCTCGAGACAACTTCCTTAAGATATATGTCTGCTAGTGTGGAGAACTTATCCGTTTCCTTAATAGCCAAGAAGTGTGCAGACTTTGTGAGTCGATCCACGATCACCCAAATGGTATCATTTCCGCGCTGAGATCTAGGCAGGCCTGTAACAAAATCCATGGAAATTTGTTCCCATTTCCATTGTGGTATCTCTGGTTGTTGGAGTGGGCCTGATGGTTTCTGGTATTCCGCCTTGACTCTCGCACAAGTCAAGCATTTGCTAACGTATGTTGCTATGTGAGCCTTCATTCTAGGCCACCAGTATGTACTTTTGATATCGTGGTACATTTTATCAGAACTAGAATGTACTGAGTAGCGAGACTTATGAGCTTCATCCATTACCAGCTCGCGTAAGTTACCATAAAGTGGGACCCAAATGCGTCCTGTGACATAGTAAGCACCATCTTCCTTCTGTTATAAGCGTTTCCTTGAGCCACGTAGGGCTTCAGCCCTGACGTTTTCTAGTTTCAATGCTTCTACCTGAGCATCTCGTATCTGGGAAGGAAGACTAGACTGTATAGTGAGTTGTAAAGCTCGCACGCGCTTAGGCGCGGTGTCCTTTCGACTGAGGGCGTCAGCCACAACATTGGCTTTGCCCGGATGGTACTTTATAGCACATTCGTAATCGTTAAGTAGTTCGACCCATCGACGTTGCCGCATGTTCAATTCCTTCTGCTTGAAAATATGCTCGAGACTCATGTGATCAGTGTAGATGGTGCACTTAGTGCCATACAGGTAATGTCGCCATATCTTGAGCGCAAAGACAACAGCTCCTAGCTCTAAATCATGTGTTGTGTAATTCCGTTCGTGAATCTTCAGTTGGCGCGAAGCATAAGCAATGACTTTATCCCGTTGCATCAACACACATCCAAGACCTTGGATGGATGCGTCGCAGTAGACTACAAAATCGTCCGTGCCTTCAGGCAATGAGAGGATAGGTGCGCTACAAAGTCTATCCTTTAACTGCTGAAACGCTGTTCCCTGTGTATTACCCCAACGATAAACAACACCTTTCTGTGTCAGTAGTGTAAGCGGCTGTGCAATCTTTGAAAAGTCTTTGATGAACCTTCTATAGTATCCCGCCAAACCCAAGAATTGGCGTATTTCTGTCGGTGTGCGAGGTGCAGGCCAGATCTTGATCGAATCTACCTTGGATGGATCGACATGAATCCCATCCTTGTTTACCACGTGGCCTAGAAAGTAGACTTCACGAAGCCAGAATTCGCATTTTGAAAACTTAGCGTATAGTTGTTCCGTTCGTAGGAGTTCCAAAATAAGTCGTAAGTGTTGTTCGTGTTCCTCCCGAATCTTCGAGTAGATCAGGATGTCATCAATGAAAATAATAACAAACTTGTCAAGATAGGGTTTGCACACCCTGTTCATAAGGTCCATGAAAATCGCAGGCGCGTTCGTTAACCCGAATGGCATGACTAGAAACTCGTAGTGGCCGTAGCGTGTTCTGAATGCTGTTTTGGAGACGTCCTCATCCCGGACTCTTAGTTGGTGATAACCTGACCTCAGATCAATCTTCGAGTAATAACTCGACCCTTGCAATTGGTCGAATAAGTCGTCGATGCATGGAAGAGGATAGCGATTCTTCACAGTCACCTTGTTCAGTTCGCGGTAGTCTATACACATGCGGAAGGTACCGTCCTTCTTCTTTACAAATAGTACTGGAGCTCCCCAGGGCGAAGAGCTAGATCGCTAAAACTCCCACCCGGTAGTTCCTGAAGTTGATTAGACAGTTCTGGCAGCCCTCCTGGTGCAAGTCGGTATGGAGTACACGTGACCAAGGCTGCTTCTGGCGTGAGATTAAACTGAGATTTTGCCTAACAGTTGTGGAAGTAAGCCTGAAAGTTCCTCGGGTAGCAAACCGAGAGGGATCACAAACAATTGGTGGATCCTCGATCCTCTTTTCCCTCAGCCCTAACATCAGTAACGGTTGCTAACACTGCGGAGTAATCCCTCCGTAGACACTTCTGACCTTCATAGCTGAAATGGCACTACCTTTGGCACTACTCTGATGCTTTAGAACAAATAACGATTCTCCACTCAAAGTTTTCTCCTCACTGAGTATATCTGCGTGATTCCTGGATAACCAACTCACACTAACTACTGCGTTGTACCCATCGAGGATAGTAGAAGGAAGGTCGACGTCGAACATTTGTCCCACAAGGTCGTGTTTACACCTCAACGAACATATGAGATTTCATTTGACTTGCCATCAGCCGATTCCACATCAGGTTTGGTTTTCAAGAAGTATCAGGGTCAAGCAAAATAGAGACGAAGCGAACAGCTACCCATACAAGCTACCATGTTGCTGCTATGCCTGACGTCGCCTACGCCAATCCTAAATGTCCTTCCACGAGCATCATTTCCAGTGTTGTTGTTATGGTTGCGAGGGTTCCCATTACTATCATTATTCCCTTGGTTGTTGACGTCTTGACTTGGCAACAGTCAATCCCTGTCAATGTCATCTTCGTTTCCATGCTGTAGACTACGATTACGAGTACCTTGATGTTGCCGCGACTGTTGCCCCCAATGCCGTTGCTTGAAACGAAGCCCTACAATCTTTCACCATCAAAATCCATCTTTTCACATTCTGTGCCACGCGCTACTCACTGTGCTGGTAGCCACATATTTCACACTATAATCTGTTGTCATCGCTTATGTTCCGATTGATTCGTAAGAGTTGACTCCCACGAGTCGCTGACTAGAGTTAAGAATTCGATTGAAGTCAATGTGCTGGTGTTTGTTGCCGGTAATCAGGGTTGTCCAAATACTGAGGTCGGTAAAATACTACGCTCACCCTTTTGTCCATCGATCTAGCAAGTAGATTGAGTAATACGCGGTATGCTGTGGCAGTGTTGCCAAAGTGTCCACACTTTGGAGTCTAAGACGTCAATACATAGAGTTTCAGCAAACGAAGAGAAGCGAGAAAGATATAGAGCAGCACAAGGACGTCCGTGCAAGCACCTAACATTCTACACGTTTCGCTAGGCGTTCAGATGGGTGTTCAGGTACTACTCGATGGCATCGAGATTCGAAAGGATTCCGAGAGAGGTGAAAAGGTCACATTCGAGTAGGAGACGGTCACTGATATGACTCCTATAAATTTGTTACGTTTCACACTGATCAAATAACAGAGCGGAACCCCTTCTTCACTTGTTAAGCCTCACTGGGACTCACATGCACCCCACATTATTATTATGTGTGCACCCACAATAATATTGTGATTTGCATGCTCATCTCAGCTCCTCCTAACTCATGTCGAATGGTTCCTCAAACTCGAGTACCAAACAAAGAGCATCACAAAACGTGAGTCACGAATGTTTAGGGAAACACCACCCTAGTAGTCATATAACACGTGCAAGTAATACGTAAGTTCATACTGTTGTGTTAAACGTGCAATCACATGCAATATCATATGTAAGTGTTCACTAGTTACGCAGTACAATGAGTACAAGAGACGAACCTTGCAATCTGGAGCTGAGTGTCATGGTCGTATTCTCTGTTGTCAAAACTGTTCGGTTATAGTCTGGTTTTATAAAAACGTTTTTAAAACCAAGTTCACTATAACCAGTGGCTCTGATACCAAACTGTCACACCCCCAAAATACCACATGCGGAAACCCCCGCGAGGTGTGTGTCGTACCAGGATCCAAGCCACCAATCACATTGAACTCATAAATGTATTTAAATAAACTTTCATTCATTAACATAAAGTGTTACAAATGTTATATGTCATTCATTGTATACAGTGGAAGAATAATTCATTTGTTAAGTATTTCGTAAACCATGTGTACATAAACCATTAAGCTTGTATGGAGATTCTTTGTTTCTCGACCCATGACCACTCCAGCCTTCCAGACAGCAAGTTCCACAAGATATAACCCTATAAACCTGCAAGCATGCAGACAAGTGTGTCAGACGACGCTGGTGAGTTCAAGGATTTGTTAACGTGTGTAGTTACCAGATATCTATTAAGTCAACTCATCGTTTCGTTTTGGGATTGTTATTAACGTAGGAGAGTCTTATATACTGGAAGTGTGTCCAATATATACCATGGGAGTGTGCCCAATATAACCTGGGAGTGTGCCCAACCCCAATGCCCCTAACCAAGCATTGGTAATGATGTCCAGGTAACTAGATCACGCCCGTCCTTACGGCCCGGTGTGAGGGTGTCAAACCTAATAGCGCTATCAACTAGTTACCCCATTGCCTTACAGGCAACACGGTAGATGATCGATTCTGTGTTCAATAACCAACATCCCAAATAATAGTTTACCCAGTATTCCCTTTAGAAACGTTTACCAGATGTCCCAAACCACCGGGACGCATGCTTAGAAAAGTGCACTGAACTCACCTTAGGTTTGCTCGGTATGCTAAGTTAAGTGCTCACAAGAAATCAATCACATCCTATAGTGCACGTATACTAAATAAGTTTCATTCGTAACGACTCGCAAGTAACTAGTATCACAGTACTATCACAGAGTGTGTCTAGCAGATAGCATCTTGTATCATGTAAACAGTTAATCCAATTCATGCAAATTTCATACAATCTAATGTTGTTTACCGATAACACACTTTAACAGAGTTAGCAAATTTAACTGGATTATCATATTCCAACAAGGTTACACAGTTAACAAAGTTAACATCTAACAGAACTAGTAACTAACTGTGTCACATGTTTTACTTAATTAAATTAACAGAGTTAACAACTAACAAAGTTATATAACTAACAGAGATTTACTTATTTAACAGAGTTAAATAAATTAACTGAGTTATTCAAGTGATTAACTTAATTAAATCACATATTTAATGACGTTAATAGATAACTGTATACATATTTCCGAAATCACAGATTGGCGAAAACACTTGGGTGATGAAATCCCACAGTGTTTTCGTTTGAGGGTAGTGTTTTCGTCGGTCACCTCACCCTACCAAAACCCTAATGATCAATAAGTTATGCAATCATACCAAGTCATGAAATCAAATAAAACTACCAATCAAGACTATCATCATCAACAGCCGACTCATTCATTCCTATAACTTATTATATTCGCTATCAACATTATTCAACAATTAATAGCATGTGGTATGTTGATAAAAGTTGAACCATCATTGGACCATAGTCTGTTAGTGGCTGCAACAACATGCTAAGTCAAACATTCATGAGAGCCTCAAGTATTTATTTGTTTTATATAGACTTTTATTACAATCGATGCACCCAGCCATTCGCATGATTACTTGAGAGCTATTGGACCAAACATTATCAACCTAACCCATGTGATCCCTGGCCGAACATTATCAGTAGCTATCACCACCGATCATAACATCAATTAATAAGGATCCCTACCAAACCAATCGTTTCAATCCACAACAAAATCATAT
This sequence comes from Helianthus tuberosus, assembly GCA_030545235.1. NCBI lineage: Eukaryota > Viridiplantae > Streptophyta > Magnoliopsida > Asterales > Asteraceae > Helianthus > Helianthus tuberosus. The sequence goes on from CM060387.1 coordinate 953,779, forward strand.
ACAGTTAACTCATAATGCCAATTAATAATCGTGTGCTTTAAATCAATTAACATTGCCAAACTCATGAGAATTATCATAACAATTATCACACAACATGATTTTCAAAACAACTCAAACAAGAGGAATCACTAACCAGTAATTTTGATTGCTAGGATGATGTCACGAGAGAGAGGTGGGGTCTTTTACTACTGCCGTCACACAATAGATGTAGAAGTAGGGTTTTTATTCTAGAGGTTGAGGGATAAGTATAATGTTACATACAATATTGATATCACAATATAATGCCCACTAACTAACAAGTGGGCCGGTTATGAATGTAACAGGTGGGCTACAAGGATTGGGCCGGTTATGAATATCACAATATACTCAAGATTGATCCGACATTTTGAGTGTGAATATGAAGCCCACTACATGTGCGGCCCATTAGTTAAATACGTTAATACGTTTTTCAACATATAACAAACGTGTACAAGTCGTGTAAACAATCAACTAAAACAATTAACGAGCAATAAATGCGAAGACAGAATCTCAGAAACTCGGGTTGTCACATTTGGTATTTGGGGCAGAATCAGTGATCCCTACAGAGATGGTGGTCCAAACCGCAAGAACAAGCATTCGTGTTCCTGAAGAAAATGCTGAAAACTTGGTTCAAGACTTGGATACTATAGAAGAACTCAGGGATTTGGCAAGGATAAGGATGGCCAGTTATCAACAAAGGATGGCTGGAGCTTACAACAAAAATGTCAGGATCGGGAAATTCCAAGTTGGTGATATGGTATAAAGGAAAGCATTTCAAAATACCACCAATCCTGCTGATGGAAAGCTAGCACCAAAGTGGGAAGGCCCCTATTTGATTGAAGCTGAAGCAGGAAATGGGGCATATCGATTGCTAACAATGGAAGGTGATTTGCTACCAAGAGCTTGGAATGCTGTCTATTTGAAGAAATATTTCATGTGACAAGGATCCATGATCCTTGCATGACAAGTATCCTTGAAGGATCCCTACAGAACAGATGATCCTCATTTTGGTAACATTCTAATCTCAAACTATTTCATTTTTTAATTATCTTATATAAGGATAAGGATCCTATATCCTTTATCCTCCTTTCACTTGATTCTGAGTTTTGAAGGTTCAGATATCCTTAACTAAGGATTGAGTATCCACAGAAGTATCCAGTTATTTGGGCTAGTCCCCAGTTTGGGCATGTCCCCAGTTTCGCCAGTAGCGCACGATGATCCTGGTATAGTTCATGGCAATGGGACCAGTACTCGCTTTAGGGGCTGACAATTTCATTCTACTGGCTATATTCAGGATCCTACGCATAATGGTAGACGTACCATACATCCGTTCCTAAGGTTTCTAACGTTTTCATGTTAGCTAAGGTTTTGGCATTTTCATGTCACTAAGTTTGGATAGTCGCCAGTGTGGGCCATACTCCAGTTTACACACGATCCTTTGGGCTTGTCCCCAGTTATCCTTTGGGCTTGTCCCCAGTTATCCTTTGGGCTTGTCCCCAGTATATTGGGCTTGTCCCCAGAATTGTTGGGCGTGTCCCCAGTTACTAACTCTTATCTTATATTGGCTTAGTCCCAAGTTGTATCCTATTTCAGGTTTTTGGAGACAAACGACCAAGGATCCTTGATCCTTACCTTCTACTAAGGTTTGTCTTTTGGTTATCTTGATTATAAGTGTTAAAGGTTAGGATCCTAACATGGATTCTCAGGTATGATCCTTAACTATTTTGATTTTATTCATTATTCATTTGAGTGACCCATATCCTTTGAAAACTGAACTTATGATCCTTAAAATATACTACTTTTCAGAACTTGTCGACTATAGGATATGTGATCCTTGATCATATCCTAAACTTTTTGAGGATATTTATTAAGTTTTTTCTTTACTTGATAAGTTTAGACAAAATGTATATCACAACAATTGAAAAGTAAAGTACTAACAAGGATAGCAACACGGGAGAGAGCCAAAAAGTTAGAGTTATTTTATTCACAAAATGTTAAACCCTTTAAGGTTGTCAAAATTGCCAACCCACGTTTCTACGAGCAAAACGTGGCCCGTCCACATGGGTTGGCAAAGGGTGTCCATTGTTTACGGGTCTTTGTAGTGCAGGAAATAAAAGGAGGAAGGATAACGAGTGGCTTCATCCCCCAAACAGAGGATCCATCCACCACCCATTATCCTGCCTATTGTTCAAGGATCCATGATCCTTCATCCTAGAAACTATTGTCTAAAGTTATTACAACCCATCATTGTTCAACAAAAACATCATAACCAAATAACCAAACTTAAAAAAATGGGCTCCGGCTATGTCTAGAAGTGTCCATCATCGCCCATTCATGCAGCTTACACCTTCGCTGCATCACCTTCACCAGCTCCACCTGCTTCTCCACCATGATCCTTGCCACTGCCACCAGCCTCGATTTCCAGAACCTCATCAGCCTCTTCTTCGTCCTCCAACTCAGCCAGCCTAACCTTCCAGCCTTCCAGCCCTCCATGTCCCAGTTGCTCCTGTCAAAATTAGGATCCTGAGCTTCTTGGGCCATCTGCAACTTGTTCTTGTACATGGCAATGGCAGCGGAGACTTTAGCATCCTCCATGATCTCGTGCTTCTCATAGTCAGCATTGATCTGAGCTGCAACCGCCTGAGTTTTGGCATCATTGAGGTCCTTTTCGAGGGACGCAATCTTGTGATCCTTGAGCACCGCCACTTTTTGGAGGTGAGTGTATTTCTCCTCAATCTCTTCGACGTTCCCAACATAGTCCTCGATTTCAGCAAATTTCTGCAAAGAAGGCAATGCAAAGCTCAGGATCATGTGATCCTCAAGTGGGCAGGATAATTAAGCTAAGTCAGTGATCCTTACCTCAGCAAAGTACTCGAGGAACTGATGGCGGATCAGAGGCAAGCCTTCTAGATTGTCAGCTTCAGAGGTCTTCCTTTTCTTTCCACCTCTTCCCTTTGAAGTGGTTGCCTTGGGGATCGTGACAGCTGGGCTGGCAGCAAGCTTCTTCTATAAGGATCGAACAGTGTCAAGGTCAGTGACACTGAATTTGGAGGCAGATCTTGAAGATTTTCCAGTGCCTACACATCCAAAACAGATAAGTATCCTTATTTCATTTTTATTTAAGCATTTAATTACATATAAACATGGATACTTACTCGACATAGTGACAGAACCTGAGGATACTTCTTGAGAATCCTGGGTGTTTGCTTTAAATGATCTTCTTGCAGGATCAAGTCTCCGGAAAGCGGCAAGCCTTTCCTTTGTTGCAGGTGTTGTGATGAGGTGTGCGACAGTAATAGCTGTGAAATAGAAATAGAAGGATATTAGTGATCCTCAGCAAAAACAAGGTCATCTGGTGATCCTTCTCAGGATCCTCTATCCTACCATGGGTGGTCCAATTCCTTGGCAGATCCTTTCCATCAAGGATAAAATCCCTTCTGACAAAGAAGAATCGTCGTTTCCAGTTGGTGTCATTCTTAGTGGCTTTGAAGATGGGGTGTTCTTCACCAGGTTTATGTTTGAGTAGATATCGGTGGGATCCATGGCTTACGAGGTCATACATCTCTGCAAACTCCGACATTCCCAGATCAATTCCTTCATGTTCAATGATCATTTCAAGGGTATATAAGACCCTCCAGATCATTAGCATCGCTTGAATGTAGGAGATGCCGGTGAGAGAGACGAAGGATTGGGTGAAATCTGGAAAAGGATATGAGTATCCTATTGTTAATGGTGTGACAGGAAAGGCTACCCAGTTTTCAGAAATATAATCACTTAGAACGGTGGGATCAAATGGTTTGAAATCGGTGTTTGCCGGAAAGCAATGTCGGATCCTGTCTATCTGTGGATCGTTAAAGCAGCATCTTTCTTTCGCCGAATCTTTGATGATCCCCTGGATCTTAAGAGGACTGTCTTTTGTGTGATCCTTAGCCGGAGAGGATCTTAGCATCATCTTGGTCATGATGGTACAGAAGAAGATGAACAGAGAAAGAAAACGTAAAGGGAGAAGAGGAAGAGAGATACCTGCTTGATCTTCGAATGTGGATTTAAAGGGAGTCTCTCTTGAATTTAAATGCAAATTGATCCCTATCCCTAACTTTAATTTATAATGATGATCTTGCAGGTTAGTCACTTCAGTGACGTCAGGATGGAAACGGCTAGTCTGACTACAACGGCTAGTTATCCGTTGATTCGTTACAGATAAGAACAGAAAATATAACTCGTTATTTACATTTTTACTCCTTATATTTTGGGGGCAATTGTTAGGGGAGGATTTTCCAATGATCAGTGATCCTCAATTACTGTTGGGTTTAGTGATCCTCACTTCTGTTTGAATTAGTGATCCTCAGAAGTATTGCAGGATCAGGATCATGGATCATCGTAAGGATCCTTATACTAACGATTGTCTGTTTTGAATATGGTGTTGTTTTGCAGGAGTACGAGCTTGGACTTGGTCTTGGCGATATTCCTGGAGCATATTCCATACTTATTCCGCACGTGCTTAACTAAAGTGGACGTTATGGAGTTACGAAGTGTACAACCCCCAAGTTCAGATGTTCATCAAGGAGACTTCATTCCAATGTAGACCAATGCTACTACTGGTCCTTCTATCATACCAGAATCTCATCAGTATGGATTCACATCTGGGATTCCAAACTTGAATCCTCCGGGAGGTAACACTTTAAATAATTCTCATAACACTAACCATGGCTTTATGCAGGATACATGTATTAATCAGGCTATGGCTAGAGAATTACAGAAGCTAAAGGATATGATATCCCGTGTTCCAGGAGTGGTTAAGCCCATTCCTGAAATCGCAGATGGAAGCCATAGGATACTCGTTTTCCACCACTTATATGTGATGCTGAGATACCCAAAAGGTTCCAGATACCAACTATGAAGCTATATGATGGTTTGACGGATCCAGAGGAACATGTAGCTCAATACAGAGAAACGATGGTGATCAATTCAATTCCTGAGAGGTTAAAGGAAGCATGTTTATGCAAGGGTTTAGGATCCACACTCACAGGATCAACTCTTAAATGGCTGCTAAGTCTTCCCCCTTACTCTATTACTTCATTTGCTAATCTAGTTAATCTGTTTAATAGCCAATTCTCATGTAGCAGAAAATTTGAACGATTAACTAGTGATCTATAAGGGTAACACAAGGCCAAAATGAATCACTTAGAGATTACATCACTAAGTTTAGTAAAGAATCCTTAGATATCCTTAATCTGGATATAGCTACGGTTGTAGAAGCATTTAAAATGGGTTTACTTAGGGATTCATTGTTCTATGATGATCTTGTCATGACCCCTTGAAGGAATCTTGATGAAGTTAGAACCAGGGCCCTTAGATTCATCCGATTAGAGGATGATAAAAGGATCCAGGAAAGACTGGCAGGATCCTCGAAGTAGGAAAAGCAAGGATCCTACTTTAGGAATAACAAGTTTAAGTCCTACAACAAGTCTGACAACCAGAACGTGCATGCAGTAGAACAGGAAGAGGATGATGAGGATTATCCTCCCATTTCTAAATACTGTTTTTCTGTTGATAACAATGAACTGATCCTTGCAATGCAGAATTTAGGTGAAAAAGCAAGATGGCCAAGGAAAAGTGATAAACCAGCCGCAACAAAAGACAAATCCAAATGGTGTGCATATCATGAGGATTTTGGACATCTCACTGAAGAGTGTATTGCCCTTATAAAAGATATTGGTTATTTGATAAGAAAGGGGCACTTGAAGGAACTTTTGGGAAGAAAGAAGTCGAGGACCCAGGATCCTGAGAGGATCCCAGAAAGAGCTCCTGCTCCTCCAGCAGCTGCACAAGTTATAAAATTCATATCCGGTGGATCAGACATTTGTGGTACTTCCTTTTCAGCAGCCAAAAGACATGCCAAGGAGACCAAGATGGATAATGGAGATAGACCCATCCGGACCTCCACTGTTACCAAGGATAAAATTATAACTTTTGATGAGGATGATCGTGTTGATGTTCAGGATCCTCATCATGATGGTCTTGTTATTACTCTGTTTATTTCTAACCATTTTGTTTGCAGGATCCTAATCGATGGAGGAAACTCTGTGAACATCATTTAGCTTGATGTCCTCAAGAAGATGAACATTCCTGAATCAGACATTGTCCCAAGATCCTTTGTTCTTGTGGGATTCAGTGGAGAAACCAAGAATACATTGGGGGACATCAAGCTCCCCATCTATATTGAAGGACTCCATTCTTAACAAAAATTTTGTGTTATAGATTGCTTATCTTGTTGTAATGTTATCCTTGGCAGGCCATGGATACATGACATGAAGGCAGTCCCATCTACCTATCATCAATGTGTAAAGCTTCCTAGTCCATGGGGAGTGGTGAAAATTGAGAGTGATCAACAAGAAGCTAAGAATTGCTACACTTCATCAATGAAGCCAACCTCAAGACTAAGGGAGCAATAGCAATTAAAGCACCCTCCAAGAGATGTCTTTTAGGCAAGAGAACAGGATGTGAAAGAAGTCCTTATGGATCCTCATGATCCTGAATCCATAGTCTTCATAGGATCAGGGATCCTCAATAACATTGAACAGGATCTAGTATCCTTCCTTAAAAGGAGAAAAACTACCTTTGCCTGGAAGCATGAGGACATGACAGGTATATCTAAAGATATAATTACTCATAAACTTGGCATTGACAGGTCATTCAAGCCAATTCATCAAAAAAGGAGGAAGTTTGCACCTGAAAGGAATACTATTATCCAGGAAGAAGTAGATAAACTACTTCGTGCAGGTATGATCAGAGAGGTTAAGTATCCAAGATGGTTAGCCAATGTGGTTGTTGTTCAAAAGAAAAACGGAAAGTGGAGGGTATGTGTCGATTTCACTGATTTAAACAAGGCATGTCCCAAGGATCCTTTCCCATTACCCCACATTGACTCCATGGTGGATGTTACCGCGGGTCATGAATTGTTGACTTTTATGGATGCTTCATCTGGATTTCAACTAATTCAGATGGAACCATCTGATTAAGAGGATACAGCCTTTATAACCCCAACTGGTATATATTGTTATATTGCTATGCCATTTGGACTAAGAAATGCAGGTGCTACTTATCAAAGGCTAGTCAATATGATGTTCAAGGAACAAATTGGACACACTATGGAAGTTTATATAGATGACATGGTGGTTAAGTCTAAGAAGGTTGAGGATCACCTCAGAGACTTGGAGGAAGCATTCAATATCCTTGATAAATTTAATATGAAACTAAATCCTTCCAAGTGTCACTTTGGTGTTAAAGCAGGTAAATTCCTAGGCTATATGGTGACAAAAAGGGGCATTGAAGCAAGTCCAGAGCAAATTAAGGCTATTGTGAATATCAAATCTCCTGCCAATACCAAGGATGTGCAAAGATTGACAGGCAGGATCGCAGCCTTGAACATGTTCATATCTAAGTCATCAGAAAAATGCAAGGAATTCTATAACATTTTGAGAAAGAACAAGAAATTTGAATGGACTGAAAAGCATGAAAATGCTCTCAAAGCCCTTAAGGATTACCTATCCTCAGCTCCTGCCTTGATGAAACCAGAAAAGGGGGATATATTATCCTTATATCTAGCGATATCCTTTAAAGCAGTAAGTGCGGTCCTTGTTAAGGATCATGAAGGTACACAACATCCTGTCTATTATGTAAGTAAGAGTTTGCTTGATACTGAATCCAGGTATTCCCATTTAGAAAAACTTATCCTTGCACTAATTATGGCATCTACTAAATTAAGACATTATTTTGAAACTCATGCCATTATTGTTAAGACTAACTTTCCAATTAAGAATGTTCTCAGGAAACCTGAAATGTCAGGAAGTATGGCTAAGTGGGCAGTGAAGATTAGTGTTTATGATATAAGATATGAACCAAGGACTGCCATTAAATCCCAAGCCTTAGCTGACTTTGTGGCAGATTTCAGTAGTGACTTGCAAAGGGAAGCTGAGTGAGAAGTCCAACAGCTCGAAGAAACTAAGGATCCTTGGATACTCTTCACTGATGGAGCTTCTAATGTCAAAGGAACTGGACTTGGAATACTATTAAAATCGCCACAGGGGGACATAATACCCCACTCCATAGCTTGTGAGTTTCAAACTACTAACAATGAGGTTGAGTATGAAGCCTTGATAGCTGGTTTGCAAATTGCCAAGCATATGAGGATCAGGTATCTTGAGGTACATGTAGATTCATTGTTAATTACTAATCACTTTAATGGGTCCTATGCTGTTAAAGGTGAAAAGTTAATCAAATATTTAGAGATAGTCAAAGAATTGGCACTCTCTTTTGTTTCCTTTAGTTTGACACAGGTACCCAGAGAAGAGAATGCAGAAGCTGATGCATTGGCCAATTTAGGATCATCCTTGAAGATTCCAGAGGATGTCAGGATCCCTATTATCCACATACAAACCCCCGCTATTGAGAATCAGGTAGCCATGGAGATAGAAGAGGATTCTGTAATCACCCCTAGTGATGATACACAATCTCATTCAGGATCATGGATCCATCCAATCATGAGATATATCCATCATGGAGAGATTCCTACAGGACAAAACCCCAGGGCTTTCAAAATTAAGGTATCTCAGTTTACAATATTGAATAACATGTTATATAAACGATCTCTTGCAGGACCATATCTAAGATGCATTGAGGATCCTGAAATCCAAGAGGTCCTAAAGGATTTTCATGAAGGAGATTGTGGAAACCACACTGGGGGCAGGGCATTATTCTCAAGGATCCTGAGGACAGGATACTATTGGCCTACTATGAAGAAGGATGATGTGGATTATGCCAAGAAGTGTGATCCTTGTCAGAGACATAGTAACATCCTTTACCAACCAGCAGAGCTCTTGCATTCTATACCCTCTTCTTAGCCATTCATGAGATGGGGGATGGATATAGTTGGTAAACTTCCCAAGGCACCTGGTGGAAAAGTGTTCATGCTTGCTATGACTGATTACTTCTCCAAGTGGATAGAGGCTGAAGCCTTTGCTCAAGTCAGAGAAAAAGAAGTGATATCCTTTATCAAAAGAAACATTATTACTAGATTTGGTATCTCTTCTGAAATTGTTTGTGATAATGGATCCCAATTTATTGGGAGTAGATGATAACATCAACATCAGTCCACCCACAAGCTAATGGTCAGGCAGAATCATCCAACAAGATCATCATCAACAACTTGAAGAAGAAGCTTGGATCCAAGAAAGGAAAGTGGGCAAAAGAACTACCTTATGTACTATGGGCTGATAGGACAACTCCTAAGAATGCTAATGGCCAAACTCCATTTTATTTGGTATTTAGAGCAGAATCAGTGATCCCTACAGAAATGGTGGTTCCTACTGCAAGAACAAGCATTCGTGATCCTGAAGGAAATGCTGAAAACTTGGTTCAAGAATTGGATACTATAGAGGAACTCAGGGATTTGGAAAGGATAAGGATGGCTAGTTATCAACAAAGGATGGCTGGAGCCTACAATAAGAATCTCAGGATCAGGAAGTTCCAAGTTGGTGATATGGTATTAAGGAAAGCATTTCAGAATACCACAAATCCTGCTGATGGAAAGTTGGCACCAAAGTGGGAATGCCCTTACCTGATTGAAGCTGAGGCTGGAAAGGGGGCATATCGATTGCTAACAATGGAAGGTGATTTGCTACCAAGAGCTTGGAATGCTGTCCACCTGAAGAAATACTTCATGTGATAAGGATTTGTGATCCTTAGCAATATTCATGATCCGCATCCTTGAAGGATCCTTAGAGGATGGATGATCCTCATTTTGGTAACGATCTAATCTTAAACTATTTCATTCTTTAATTATCCTATATACAAGGAAAAGGATCCTGTATCTTTTATCCTCCTTTCACTTGATTCTGAGTTTTGCAGAAGGTTCATGTATCCTTAACGAAGGATTGAGTATCCACAGAAGTCTTCAGTTATTTGGGCTTGACCCCAGTTATTTGAGCTTCACCCCAGTTATTTGGGCTTGACCACAGTTATTTGGGCTTGTCCCCAGTTTTTGGGCCTGCCACCAGTTTCGCCAGTAGCGCACGATGATCCTGGTACAGTTCATGGAAATGGGACCAGTACTCGCTTTAGGGGCTGACAATTTCATTGTACTGGCTGTATCTGGGATCCTACGTATAATGGTAGATGTACCATACATTCGTTCCTATGGTTTCTAACATTTTCACGTTAGCTAAGGTTTTGGCATTTTCATGTCACTAAGTTTGGATAGTCGCCAGTGAGGGCCATACTCCAGTTTACACAAGATCCTTTGGGCTTGTCCCCAGTTGCTAACTCTTTTCTTATAATGGCTTAGTCCAAAGTTATGTTCCATTTCAGGTTTTTGAAGCTAAACAGCCAAGGATCCTTGATCCTTACCCTCTACTAAGGTTTGTCTTTTGGTTATCCTGATTGTAAATGTTAAAGGTTTAGGATCCTAACTTGGATTCTCAGGTATGATCCTTAATTACTTTAATTCTATTCATTGTTTATATAAGTAACCCTTATCCTTTGTCAACAGGATTTATGATCCTTAAACTGTACTACTTTTTTGAATTTATCGATTATAGGATATTTGATCCTTGATCATATCCTAAAACTTTTTGACATGATTTGTTAAACCTTAATTCTTTACTTATAAATTCAAACAAAGTATATCACAACTATTGAAGGATAAAATATACAGAATAACAACACAAAAAATAGCCAAAAGATTAAAGTTTTATTTATTCACCAAGAGTTAAACCCTTAAAGGTTGTCAAAATTGCTAACCCAAATTTCTACCAGCAATACGTGGCCCGTCCACTTGGGTTGGCAAAGGGTGTCCATTGTTAACAGGTCTTAGAAGTGCAGGAAATAAAAGATGGCAGGATAACAAGTGGTTTCATTCCCCCAAACAGAGGATCCCTCCACCACCTATTATCCTACCTATTGTTCAAAGGATCCATGATCCTCAACCCTAATAGCTATTGTTTAGTTATTACAAACCATCATTGTTCAAAACATCATAACCAAAAAATCACTACCAAATCCTAAAAAATGGGCTCCGGCCGCGTCTAGAAATATCCATCATCGCCCATTTCTACAGCTTACACATTGGCTGCATCACCACCAGCTTGATCCTTCCCGCTGCCACTTGCCTCAATCGCTAAGACCTCGGTAGCCTCCTCCTCATCATCTAGCTCAGCCAGCTTCGCCTTCCAGCCCTCCTTGTCCCAAGTGGTCCTGTCGAAGTCAGGATCCTCAGCCTCCTGGGCCATTTGCAGCTTGATTTTGTACATGGTGATGGCAGCAGAAACTTTAGCATCCTCCAGCAGCTCATGCTTCTCATGATCAGCATTTATCTGGGCCATGACCACCTGCTGCTTTGCCAAGTTCAGATCTTTCTCAAGGCGAGAGATGGTCTCATCCTTAGCCAAGAAGATCTTTTGGAAGTCCCGATGCTTCTGCTCGGCCTCTTCAACATATGCATCAAACAACATCTCGACCTCGGTGAATTTCTGCAAAAAGACAAGGAAACGTTCAGGATCCGTGATCCTCAAGTGGGCAGGATAATGAAGCAAAGTTGGTGATCCTTACATCAGCAAAGTATTCCTGGAACTGGTGGCGGATGAGAGGCAAGCCTTCCAGGTCATCAGCCTCGGTGGTCTTCCTTTTCTTTCCTCCTTTACCCTTGGAGGTAGTGGGGCTTTGGCACCGGAACGATGGGGCTGGCAGCAGTTTTCTTCTTCCCGGAGCGGGCAGTGACAGTGTCAAGATCACTGACACTGAAGCGAGTGGCTGACCTTGAGGATTTTCCAGCACCTATCAATCCAAAACAACAGATAAGTATTCTTGTTTTATTTACATTTCAACATTTAATTATATACAAACTCGGATACTTACTTGACATTGTGACTGAGCCTGAGGATACTTCTTGAGAATCCTTGGTGTTTGCTTGAAATGATATTACTGTAGGATCAAGACTCTGGAAAGCAGCAATCCTCTCCTTTGTTGCAGGTGATGAAATGATGTTTGAGACAGAGATAGCTGCAAAATAAAAAAGAAGAGATCAGTTATCCTTACGGGAACAGGGTTATCCTATGATCCTTCTATAAGGATCCTCTATCCTACCATGAGTGGCCCATTTTCTGGGGAGATCCTTCCCGTCTGGGATAGAATCCCTCCTGACGAAGAAAAAACGTTTCTTCCACTTAGTGTCGTTTTTGGTGGTCTTGAGGATTGGGTGTTCTTCACCGAGTTTGTGTTTGAATAAAAAGCGGTGTGAACCATGGCTCACAAGGTTGTACAATTCAGCAAGTTCCGACATTCCCAACTCTATATCTTCCTGCTCAATGATCCTCTCAAGGGTAAATAAAACCCTCCACATCATTGGCATAGCCTGGATATAGGATATGCCAGTAAGGGAGAAGAAAGACTGAGTAAAAGCAGGGAAAGGATATGAGTATCCTATCAGAAATGGGGTGACCGGGAAAGCAATCCAAGTTTCAGAAACGAAGTCACTCAGGTCGGTAGGGTCAAAAGGTTTGAAAACAGTGTTCGCTGGAAAGCAATGACGGATCCTGTCGATCTCAGGATCAGTAAAGCAGCAGCGTTCCTTCAGAGAATCTTTGATGATTCCTTGGCTCTTTAGAGGGATATCCTTTTTATGATCCATAGCCGGTGAAGATCTTAACATCATCTTGGTCATGGATGATGGTAAAGAAAGAAGGAACAGAGTAAGAAGGAGAAGAGATAAAGGAGAGAGAAGTACCTGCTTAATCTTCGAATGAGGATTTAAAGGGTGTAACGCACGAATTTAAATGCTTCCTAACCCTTATCTCTAACTTGAATTTATAATGATGATTCTGCAGGGATGTCGCTTCAGTGACGTATGATCGGTAACGGCTAGTTCGATCCTAACGGCTATATATCCGTTAGTCAGTTGCAGATAAGATAAAAAAATATAACTCGCTAATTTACACTTTACTCCTTATATTTTGGGGGCAATTGTTAGGGGAGGATTTTCCAATCCTAAGGATCAAGGATCCTCAAGTACTGCCAGGATCACGGATCCTTAATTCTGTTTGAATTCAGGATCCTCAGAATATGTTGCAGGACCAGGATTCAGGATGCTCATTGTTATCCTTACACTAACGATTGTCTACCTTGTATGTGAGCTCGTTTTGCAGGAGTATATGCATGGACTTGGTCTTGCCGATATTCGTGGAACATATTCCCTCAATATTCCGCACGTGCTTGGCTCTTGTGAACGTTATGGAGATCGTGGGGAGCTTGCACAATTGTCGGACAGTTTGTTAGTTTAGTTATTTCTAATTTTAAATAGGGGATAACAAGCTTGAGTAGAGACACTTGGCTAATTTAGTAAACACACACTCTCGTAACAACACTCGAACAGCTCTCGACATTTTACTTGGCGATTTCGTACATTTCTTGCACATTGCACACTAGTGATCCTTGTAACAAGCTTGTTATCATCCTGAGTTGTATCAACCTTTTGATTAATCTTAGTTGGTGATCGGTAGTTTCCATCACCCGAGGTTTTTTATGCCGGAGATCAACTCTAGATCAAGGGCTTTTTCCTAGTATAAATCCTTGTGTCATCTCTTTATTTGATTTGCAAGTTGTTCATACAATTGTTCATAGATTCAAGCATCACACCTCACAACAAAAGATTTGGTTGCATTATCCTTGCTTGATTTTTGACCAAAACAGGTAGCACCTGCATTTCTTAGTCCAAATGGCATAGCAATATAACAACAGATACCAGTAGGGATCATAAAGGTTGTATCCTCCTGATCAGATGGTTCCATCTGAATTTGTTGAAATCCAGATGAAGCATCCATGAAAGTCAATAACTCATGACCCGTGGTAGCATCCACCATGGAGTCAATGTGGGGTAATGGGAAAGGATCCTTGGGACATGTCTTGTTTAAATCAGAAAAATCGACACATACCCTCCCCTTTCCATTTTTCTTTTGAACAACAACCACATTGACTAACCACCTTGGATACTTAACCTCTCTAATCATACCTGCTCTGAGCAGTTTATCTACCTCCTCCTGGATGATGGCATTCCTTTCAGATGCAAACTTTCTCCTCTTTTGATGTATGGGTTTGAATGACCTGTCAATGCCAAGTTTATGAGTAATAATATCTTTAGAAATACATGTCATTTCCTCATGCTTCCAGGCAAAGGTAGCTTTTCTCCTCTTGAGGAAGGATACTAGATCCTGTTTGTTGTCATTGAGGATCCCGGATCCTATAAAAACTTTGGATTCAAGATCCTGAGGATCCATCAGGATATCTTTCACATCTTGTTCTCTTGCCTCCAGGACATCTCTTGGAGGATACTTTAATTGCTATTGCTCCCTAGGTCTTAAGGTTGGCTTCATTGATGAAGTATAACATTTTTTGGCTTCTTGTTGGTCACTTTCTATCTTCACCACACCCCATGGGGTAGGGAGTTTCACACATTGATGATACCTAGATGGAACTGCTTTCATGTCATGTATCCATGGCCTACCAAGGATAACATTGCAACAGGATAAGCAATCTATAACACAATTTTTTTGAAAAGAATTAACTCCCTCTATGTAAATGGGAAGTTTAATGTCCCCCAATGTGTTCTTCATTTCTCCACTGAATCCTACAAGAACCGATGATCTTGGGATAATTTCTGATTCAGGGATGTTCATCTTCTTGAGGACATCAAGTTGAATGATGTTCACTGAGCTTCCTCCATCTATCAGAATCCTGCGAACAAAATGATTAGAAATAAACAATGTAATAACAAGACCATCATGATGAGGATCCTGAATATCCACACGATCATCCTCATCAAATGATATAACTTTCTCCTGTGTAAGGATTGAGGTTCGAATGGGCCTATCCCCATTTTCCATCTTTGTCTCTTTAGCATGCCTCTTGGCTGCTGAAAATGAAGTGCCACATATGTCTGATCCACCAAATATGAAGTTGATAATTTGTGCATCAGCTGGAGGAGCAGGAGCTCTTTCTGGAATCTTTTCAGGATCCTGGATCCTTGACTTTTTCCTTCCAAATAGCTCCTTCAAATGCCCTTTGCTTAGCAAGTAACCAATTTCTTTCCTGAGTGCTATGCATTCATCAGTGAGATGGCCGAAATCTTCATGATAGGCACACCATTTGGATTTATCTTTTGTAGCAGCTGGCTTATCACTCTTTCTGAACCATCTTGCTTTATCTCCTAAGTTTTGCATTACAGGATTAGTTCATTATTATCAACAGCAAAGCAATATTCAGAAATGGTTGGATAATCTTCATCATCCTCTTCTTGCTCCACAGCAAGCACATTTTGATTATCAGACTTGTTGTATGATTTGGATTTGTTGTTCCTAAAGTAGGATCCTTGCTTTTCCTGCTTTGAGGATCCTGATAGTCTTTCTTGGATCCTTTTATCATCCACTAAATGGATGAACCTAAGGGCCCCGGTTCTTACTTCATCAAGATTCCTGCAAGGGGTCATGACAAGATCATCATAGAATTGTGAATCCTTAAGTAAACCCATTTTGAAAGCTTCTACAGCCGTAGCAATATCCAAATTAGTAATCTCTAAGGATTCTCTAAGGATTCCTGCAAGTGATTCATTTTGACCTTGGGTTACCCTATATAGATCACTAGTTAAACGTCAAATCTCCTACTGCATGAGAATTGGCTATTAAACAAATTAACTAGATTAGCAAATGAAGTAACAGAGTAAGGGGGAGACTTAGCAGCCATTTAAGAGTTGATCCTGTCAGTGTGGATCCGAAACCCTTGCATAGACATGCTTCTTTCAACCTTTTAGGAATGGGATTGATCTCCATTCTCTCCCTGTATTGAGCTGCATGCTCTTCTGGATCAGTTGAGCCATCATATAGCTTCATGTTTGGTGTTTGAAACCTTTTTGGTATCTCTGCATCACAAATAGGTGGTGCAAAACGAGATATCCTGTGACTCCCATCCGGAATCTAAGGAATGGGCTTAACCACTCCTAGGACGCTGGATATCATATCCTTGAGTTTTTGCAATTCCCTAGCCATAGCTTGGTTGATTCCTGTATCCGGCACAAAGCCATGGTTAGCATTATAAGAAGTATTCAAAGTGTTACCTCCTGGTGGATTCAAGGTTGGGATTCCTGATGTGAACCCATATTGGTGAGATTGTGGCATGATTGAGGGACCAGATGAAGCAATAGTTTGCAGAGGTATGAAGTCTCCCAAGTGAATCTCTGAACTTCTGGGTTGTACACTTCTTAAGGATCCTTGATCCTGAAAGATGTTGGATCCTTGATACACCGAAGCTGGGGGTCTTGGAGGATAATCCATGGATCCCTGAGCCTGAGATGAGGATCCTTGACCCTGAGACGAGGATCCTTGAACCTGAGATGAGGATCCTGGATACTGAGAGTATGATCCCTGAACTGTCTGCGTCCCCATGTATTCTCCTGAACTAGTGAAGGATCCTTGATGCTGGAAGGAGGATCCTTGAGGCTGAAGAGAGGATCCTGAAGGCTGAAAGTAGGATCCTTGAGCCTGAGTCATTGCCGATGATCCATAACGCATACTCAATGATCCACCCTGGTAATGGACACCTGATGCTGTAGAGTGCTGGGCGGTTGCGACTGGAGTGTCGAAATTCAGTGATCTCGGCACCAATGGAGAGTGATCCTCCGCTGACCACTTCAATTTCTTGATCTCGTCAATTTCTCGAAGGATCCTATCATTAGTTCTATCCTGCTGCTGCAGGTAATCCTTCATCTGCGAAATCAAAGAATAAATATCATTATTAGTAGGACTAGAAGAAACAGCAGTAGTTGTTTTTGAGAAAACGGGGGTTAGCTTCTTCACAGCATTCTTCTGGGATCCAAAAGGAGCAGGAGGCAAAGGTGGAATGCCCTGTGAAGAGGTGATCGCCGGCATGGAACTTGAAGTGTTCTTCGCGTGAGAAGCCATGTGGTTGAAGGTGATGAACAAAAATGAATGAAATGAACAAAAATGAATGAAATGAACAAAATTTTCAGAATTGAAGCACCAATCGCCACTATTTTGGTCAAAAATCACATAAGGATAATACAACCAAATCTGATTTTGTGAGGTGTGATGCTTAGTTAAATGATCAAATGTATGAACAATGAATAAATAAAATGAATAGTTAACACAAGGATTTATACGAGGAAAAATCCCTTGATCAATGTATGATCTTCGGCATAAAAAACCTCGGGTGATGGAAACTACCGATCACCGACTATATTGAACAAACAAAGTTTACAAATCGGGATGATAACAAGCTTGGTACAAGTTTCACTATAGTGCAAAAATGTGTAATCGCAGAGAGTTCTTGAGAGTTCGAGTGTAGTGCAGTTGTGTTGTTCATAATAATCTAATCAAGCTTGTATCCCCATTTAAAAATAGAAACTAACTAGCCTAACTAACTATCCGAAAAAGGTGCAAGTGCCCCACGATCACTGTTAGGGGAGGATTTTCTAACAATTAGTGATCCTTATTCGTTATCCTAACTAGTGATCCTTACTTCTGTGACAGGTGGTGATCCTCAGAAGAGCTTCAGGATCAGGATCATCGATCACTTTAAGGATCCTCGTACTGACGATTGTTTACTTATGTTTTGTAGCATCTCGCAGGTGTATTAAGCTTGACCAAGTCTAAGCGACATTCCTGGAGAATATTCCTGAACTATTCTGCACGTGCCTGACCGAAAGTAGACGTTATGGAGAACGTGGAAGCTTGGCACGAAAGTCGGATAGTTAGTTTAGGTGGTTTTTTCTATTTTAAAAATGGGGTAACGAGCTAGTAGAACACACTTAGCCATTTTTCAGTTACACACACTCGTACAAACGCTCATACAAGCTCTCGTTCAATCACTTAGCAATTTCATACACTTTTTGCACATTTCACCGTAGTGATCCTTGTACCTAGCTCGTTACTATCCGAAGTTGTAAACATTTAACCATTTATTTTAGCTTGGTGATCGGTAGTTTCCATCACCCGGGGTTTTTTGTGCCGGAGATCAACTCTTGATCAAGGGCTTTTTCCCCGTATAAATCCTTGTGTTGTTTGTGCATTTTACATTGAAGTGATCCTCATCGCTGTTACATATTTAAAGCATCATTCCCCTAAACAAAGAGTTTGGTTGCAATATCCTCATCAGATTTTCTGACCAAAACAGTTTGGCGCCCACCGTGGGGCAATTGGTGCTTTGTCCTTAAGAAAATACGCATTTCTGTGCTTAATTCGGTTCACTACAACCAAGCAGATGGCTTCCTCATCGAAGAATGCTTCAAACTTGATGCCCTCATTCACTTCTTCACAAGGCGTTCCTCCTTTGCCTCCACCACCTTCTGGATCCCAGAAGAATACTGAGAATGCTGCGAAGAAACCGACTCCCATTTTCTCAAAACCACCTACTTCCTCTGTTTCAACTAATCCTACTACTAATGATCTCTATGCTTTGATTTTGCAGATGAGGAATCATGCACAAGAGCAGGATAAAACCAACGAAAGGATCCTCCGGGAGATTGACGAAATTAAGAAACAGAAGAAAACGGCAGAGAATCACTCCCCACTGATGCCCAGATCTTTGAATTTTGATACTCCGGTGATTACTTCTCAGCCATCAGTGGTTCCAGACATTCAATATGTGGGAGGACCAAAAGGAGTGCACTACGGAACAACAACCATGACCCAGGCATCAGGTTCACTTTTCCAGCCAGCAGGATCCTATCCTCAGCATATGGGATCCCTCACAAGTTCAGGAGTGCAGCAGTTTCAAGGATCCTCCTTCGTTCCAGGATTATCCCAGGTTCAAGGATCCTCCTTCGTCCCAGGATCATCCCAGGTTCAAGGATCCTCCTTCGTCCCAGGATCATCCCAGGTTCAAGGATCCTCCTTCGTCCCAGGATCATCCCAGGTTCAAGGATCCTCCTTCGTCCCAGGATCATCCCAGGTTCAAGGATCCTCCTTCGTTCCAGGATCATCCCAGGTTCAAGGATCCTTTTTCGTTCCAGGATCGTCCCAGTTTCAGGGATCCTTCCAGATGCCAGGATCCTCGAGGAGTTTGCAAACAGGAAGTTCGGATGTCCATCAGGGAGATTTTATTCCAATGCAGACCAATGCCTCTACTGGTCCCTCGATCATTCCAGAGCCCCAACAACATGGATTAACATCCATTCTCCCTAACTTGAATCCAATGGGAGGTAACACTATTAACAATTCTTATACTACTAACCAAGGTCTCATGCAGGATGCAGGTATCAATCATGCCATGGCCAGAGAATTGCAAAAGCTAAAGGATATGATATCAAGTGTCCCGGGAGTAGTCAAACCTATCCCAGAGATTGCAGATGGGAGCCATAAGATATCTCGTTTTGCACCACCAATCTGTGATGCTGAGATACCCAAGAGGTTCCACGTGCCTACGATGAAGCTGTATGATGGCTCAACAGATCCTGAAGAACACATAGCACAATACCGGGAGAGGATGGAGATCAACCCAATCCCAGAAAGGTTAAAGGAAGCATGCCTATGCAAAGGATTCGGATCCACTCTTACTGGATCAGCTCTCAAATGGCTGCTAAGTCTTCCTCCCTATTCTATTACCTCATTTGCTAACCTAGTTAACTTGTTTAATAATCAGTTTTCTTGTAGTAGAAAATTTGAACGATTAACTAGTGATTTATATAGGATAACCCAGGGTCATAATGAATCATTAAGGGATTACATTACCAAATTCAGTAAAGAATCCTTAGACATTCCTAACTTAGATATAGCCACGGCTGTTGAGGCCTTCAAAATGGGATTACTTAGGGATTCGTTATTTTATGATGATCTTGTTATGACACCATGCAGGAACTTAGATGAGGTAAGAACCCGAGCACTTAGGTACATACGGCTAGAGGATGACAAGAGGATCCAGGAGAGGATGACAGGATCCTCAAAGCAGGATAAGCAAGGATCCTCATTCAGGAACAACAAGTTCAGATCCTACAACAGATCTGATAACCAGAACGTGCACTCTATTGATCAAGAAGAGGATGACGAAGATTATCCTCCACTTTCTGAATATTGCTTTAGTGTTGATAACAATGAGTTAATCCTTGCTATGCAGAACCTAGGTGATAAAGCTAGATGGCCGAGAAAGAATGATAGGCCGGCTGCAACTAAGGATAAATCAAAGTGGTGTGCATATCATGAAGATTTTGGGCACCTTACAGAAGAATGCATTGCATTAAGAAAGGAAATTGGATACTTGTTGAGCAAAGGGCATCTGAAAGAGTTGTTAGGAAGAAAAAAGTCAAGGACTCAGGATCCTGAAAGGATCCCTGAGAAGGCTCCAGCTCCTCCAGCAGATGCACAAGTGATAAACTTTATTTCTGGAGGATCCGACATTTGTGGCACATCCTTCTCAGCAGCTAAAAGGCACGCGAAGGAAGCTAAGATGGATAATGGAGAAAGACCAGTCCGAACATCAAGTGTCTCCGAAGGAAAAGTCATAACCTTTGATGAAGAGGATCGTGTTGATATCCAGGATCCTCATCACGATGGTTTAGTTATTACTCTTTTCATATCTAACCATTTTGTCCGCAGGATCCTGATAGACGGAGGAAGTTCAGTGAATATTATCCAG
Organism: Helianthus tuberosus; assembly: GCA_030545235.1. Classification (NCBI taxonomy): domain Eukaryota; kingdom Viridiplantae; phylum Streptophyta; class Magnoliopsida; order Asterales; family Asteraceae; genus Helianthus; species Helianthus tuberosus. The sequence goes on from CM060387.1 coordinate 974,488, forward strand.
TTCGATGTTCTAAAGAAGATGGGTATCCCTGAATCAGAGATCATACCAAGATCCTCCGTGCTCGTGGGATTTAGTGGGACATTAAACTCCCAATATATATTGAAGGCTTACACTCTTATCAAAAATTTTGTGTTATTGACTGTTTATCTTGTTGTAATGTTATCCTTGGCAGGCCTTGGATACACGATATGAGAGCAGTCCCGTCTACTTACCATCAATGTGTGAAGCTTCCTAGTCCTTGGGGAATAGTAAAGATTGATAGTGATCAACAGGAGGCTAAGAATTGCTACACTTCATCGATGAAACCAGCCTCGAAGTCAAGGGAACAATAGCAATCAAGGTATCCTCCAAGGAATGTCTTGGAGGCCAGAGAGCAGGATGTGGTGGAAATCCTCATGGATCCTGATGATCCTGAATCCAAAATCTATATCGGACCAGGGATCCTTGGCGAAATGAAAGAAGACCTCATATCCTTCCTCAAAAGGAGAAAGACTACCTTTGCATGGAAACACGAAGATATGACTGGCATATCCAAGGATGTTATCACTCACAAGCTCGGCATCGACAGATCCTTCAAACCAATCCATCAAAGGAGAAGGAAGTTTGCACCAGAAAGGAATGCCATTATCCAGGAAGAGGTAGAGAAATTGCTCCGGGCAGGTATGATTAGAGAGGTCAAGTATCCAAAATGGCTGGCCAATGTGGTTGTTGTTCAAAAGAAAAACGGAAAGTGGAGGGTATGTGTCGATTTTACAGACTTAAATAAGGCATGTCCCAAGGATCCTTTCCCTTTACCCCACATTGACTCCATGGTGGATGCAACTGCGGGTCATGAACTGTTAACTTTTATGGATGCTTCATCTGGATTTCAACAAATCCAAATGGAACCATCCGACCAAGAAGATACAGCCTTCATGACTCCAACTGGTATATATTGCTATATTGCTATGCCGTTCAGATTGAGAAATGCAGGTGCAACGTACCAAAGGCTGGTGAATATGATGTTCAAGGATAAGATCGGACAAACTATGGAGGTTTATATAGATGATATGGTGGTAAAATCCATAAGAGCTGAGGATCACCTAAAGGATTTGGAGGAAGCATTTGATATCCTTGACAAATATAATATGAAGCTTAATCCTTCAAAATGTCATTTTGGTGTTAAAGCAGGTAAATTCTTAGGATACATGGTGACTAAGAGAGGCATTGAAGCTAGCCCGGAACAAATCAAAGCAATAGTAAACATCAAATCTCCGGCCAATGCTAAGGATGTTCAAAGGCTAACAGGCAGGATAGCAGCTTTGAACAGATTTATATCCAAATCCTCGGAGAAGTGCAAAGAATTCTATGATATCCTAAGGAAGAACAAGAAATTTGAGTGGACTGAGAAGCATGAAAATGCTTTGAGAGCCCTCAAAGATTACTTATCCTCAGCCCCATCCTTGATGAAACCAGAGAAAGGCGATGTGTTATCCTTGTATCTTGCAGTATCCTCAAAAGCAGTAAGTGCGGTCCTTGTTAAGGATCATGAAGGTACACAACATCCTGTCTATTATGTAAGTAAAAGTTTACTTGATGCCGAATCCAGGTATTCACACCTTGAAAAACTTATTCTTGCATTAATTATGGCATCTACAAAGTTAAGACATTATTTTGAAACTCATATTATCATTGTTAAAACTAATTTCCCAATTAAGAATGTCCTCAGGAAACCAGAGATGTCAGGAAGGATGGCTAAGTGGGCAGTGAAGCTGAGTGCATATGATATAAGATATGAGCCTAGGACAGCCATCAAATCCCAAGCATTAGCTGACTTTGTGGCTGATTTCAGTAGTGATTTGCAAGAAGAAGCTGAGTTAGAAGTCCAGCAGCTAGAAGAGACCAAGGATCCTTGGATACTTCATACTGATGGATCCTCAAATGTCAAAGGCACAGGGCTTGGAATACTACTAAAATCGCCACAGGGGGACATAATACCCCATTCTATAGCTTGTGAGTTCCAAACCACTAACAATGAGGCTGAATATGAAGCCCTAATTGCTGGTTTGCAAATCGCTAAGCATATGGGAATCAGGTATCTTGAGGTACATGTAGATTCTTTGTTAATTACAAACCACTTTAATGGATCCTATGCTGTTAAAGGTGAAAAGCTAACCAAATATTTGGAGATAGTCAAAAGTTTGGCACTCACTTTTGTTTCCTTTAGTTTGTCACAGGTACCAAGGGAAGAAAATACAGAAGCTGATGCATTGGCTAACTTAGGATCATCTTTGAAGATTCCAGAGGATATTAGGATTCCTATTATCCATATCCTGACCCCGGCTATCGAGGATCACCAGACTATGGAGATAGGAAATGATTCTGCAGTTATCCCCAGTGAGGATACTCAATCCTACTCAGAATCAGGATCATGGATTTCACCAATTATGAGATACTTACAACATGGAGAGATTCCTACAGGAGAAAACCCTAGGGCTTTCAAATCTAAGGTATCTCAATTCACAATTATGAATAATATGTTGTATAAACGATCTCTTGCAGGACCATACTTGAGATGCATTGAGGATCCTGAAGTTCAAGAAGTTTTAAAAGACTTCCATGAAGGAGATTGTGGAAACCACACTGGGGGCAGGGCTTTATTTTCAAGGATCCTGAGGACAGGATACTACTGGCCAACCATGAAGAAAGATGCTATGGAGTTTGCCAGAAGATGTGATCCTTGCCAGAGACACAGCAATATCCTTCATCAACCAGCTGAATTATTGCATCCTATATCCTCCTCTTGGCCATTTATGAGATGGGGTATGGATATAGTTGGAAAGCTCCCTAAGGTACCTGGTGGGAAAGTATTCATGTTAGCTATGACTGATTACTTTTCCAAGTGGATAGAAGCTGAAGCTTTTGCCCAAGTCAGAGAAAAGGAAGTTATATCCTTCATTAAAAGAAATACTATAACTAGATTTGGAATTCCTTCCGAGATTATATGTGATAATGGTTCCCAATTTATTGGGGGCAGAACCACTAACTTTTGTGACAGCTGGGGGATTAAGATGATAACTTCAACACCAGTCCACCCACAAGCTAATGGCCAGGCAGAATCATCCAATAAGATCATCATCAACAATTTGAAGAAAAAGCTTGGATCCAAGAAAGGGAAATGGGCAGAAGAACTACCCTATGTGCTCTGGGCTGACAGGACAACCCCTAAGAATGCTACTGGTCAAACACCATTCTCTTTGGTGTTTGGGGCAGAATCGATGATCCCAACAGAAATGGTGGTTCCTACTGCTAGAACAAGTACCCGTGATCTTGAGGAAAATGATGAAAACTTGGCTCAAGACCTGGATACTATTGAAGAAATCAGGGATATGGCTAGGATAAGGATGGCCAGTTATCAACAAAGAATGGCTGGTGCTTACAACAAAAACGTCAGGATCAGGAGGTTTCAAGTTGGAGATATGGTGTTAAGGAAAGCATTTCAGAATACCACCAATCCTGCTGATGGAAAATTGGCTCCAAAATGGGAAGGCCCTTATTTGATTGAAGCGGAAGCAGGAAAGGGGGCATATAGATTGCTAACCATGGAAGGTGAATTGCTACCAAGAGCTTGGAATGCTGTCCACTTGAAGAAATATTTCATGTAAGCAGGATCCTTATGGCATAGGTGATCCTCACGATAGGGATATCCTTAAAGGATCCTCAGAGGATCGGTGATCCTTACTTAGGTAATATCCTAAACTTAAGCTATTTCATTTTTATTATTTTCTCTTATAAGGATAAGGATCATGTATCCTTTATCCATCTCTCACGTGAGTTCAAGTTTTGAAAGTTCAGGTATCTTTAGCACAACGTTGGTTATCCACAGAAGCAATCCGTCTTTTGGGTTTAACCCCGGTTATTTGGGCTTGTCCCCAGATTCCGCCTGTAGCGCACGATGATCCTGGTATAGTTCAAGGCTTTGGGACCAGTACTCGTTCTAGGGGCTGATAATTCCATTGTTCTGGCTATGCTTAGGATCCTACGTATAATGGTAGACGTACCATACATCCGTTCATAAGGTTTCTAACGTTTTCACGTTAGCTAAGGTTTCTAACGTTTTCACGTTAGCTAAGGTTTTGGCATCTTCATGTCACTAAGTGTGGATAGTCGCCAGTTAGGGCCATACTCCAGTTTACACACGATCCTTGGGCTTGTCCCCAGTTATCCTTGGGCTTGTCCCCAGTTATCCTTGGGCTTGTCCCCAGTTATCCTTGGGCTTGTCCCCAGTTGCTAACTCTTTTCTTATATTGGCTTAGTCCCAAGTTATGCTCTATTTCAGGTCCTTGAAGATAGGCAGTTAGGGATCCTTGATCCTTATTTCACTCTAAGGTTTATCTTATAGTTATCCTTATTAAGATTAGGATTCTAACGTGGATCCTCAGGTATGATCCTTAACTCTTTTGATTTTATTTATTATTCTTCTAAATAACCCTTATACTTGACAACTGAACTTGTATTTCTTAAATCATATCACTTTTTAAAACCTATCGGTTATGGGATATGTGATCCTTATTCATTTCCTAAATTTTTTGGATATCTTTTCTAATTTTTCAAGGCTTGATAAGTATAAACAGAATGAATATTACAACAGTTGGAAAGTAACATACTAAAAAGGATAGCAACACAAGATAAGCGACAAAAGGTTAAGTTTTTATTTATTAACATAAGGCTAACCCTTTAAAGGTTGTCAAAATTACCTACCCGAGCTTCTACCAGCAAAACGTGGCCCGTCCACTGGGGTAGGTAAAGGGTGTCCATGATAACGAGTTCAAAAGTAGTGCAGGAATATAAAGGCGGCAGGATCACAATGGCTTCTTCCCCCAAACAGAGGATCCCTCCACCAATTGCAATCCTGCCTATTGTCCAAAGGATCATACATGATCCTTAATCCTAAAACCTATTGTTCAAAGTACAAACCATGAAATTGTTTTAAACATCACAACCATCAAACTAAAGAATTGGGCTTCGGCCTTGGCACATATATCCATCATCGCCCAATTGTGCAGCCTACACCTTTGCTGCATCCTCTTCTCCTCCAGCTGCGGTATCCTTCACCTGATCCTTCCCACTGCCACTTGCTTCAATCGCCAAGACTTCAGTAGCCTCCTCTTCCTCATCCTCAAGATCAGCCAACCTTTCCTTCCAACCCTCAATATCCCAGCTGTTTTTATCAAAGCTAGGATCTTGAGCTTCCTGGGCCATCTTCAATTTTGTCTGGTACATCGTAATGGCGGCAGAGACCTTAGCATTTTCCATAAGTTCATGCTTTTCATAGTCAAGGTGGATCAGGAGTTTGGCTGTCTTGGTCTTCTCATCTTGGAGTTCCTTCCGAGCATCAGCAAGTGCAAGATCCTTGAGCACAGCAACTTGTTGGAGGTCGGCAATCTTTTTATCTTGATCCTCAACGTGGCCCACATAGTCCTCAATCTCAGCAAATTTCTGTAAAAGAAAAGGATAAAAGCAATTCAAGACCAAGTGATCCTCATACGAGTAGGATACATAGGCAGAATAAAGGATCCTTACATCATTGAAGTACTCAAGGAACTGGTGGCGGATCAGTGGTAGACCCTGAAGATCCTCAGCATCAGAAGTTTTCCTCTTCTTGACACCCTTTCCTTTAGTGGGTGCCTTTGGAATGGAAATGCTGGGACTGCTGGTGGATCTCTTCCTTCTGGGTCGTACGATATCAAGGTCAGCAGTGTTGAATTGGGATACAGGCTTGGCAGATTTTCCAGCACCTACACAATTAAAGCAAGATAAGTATCTTTTCCTAGTTCATATTTCACTATATATTTAAATTTTAAACAGGGATACTTACTTGACATTGTGACAGAGCCTGAGGATACCTCCTGTGAATCTTGGGTTGTTGTCTTGAAAGTTCTTGTCTCAGGATCAAGTCTCTTAAAAGCAAGGAGCCTTTCCTTAGCAGCAGGGGACAGTTTGAGGTGTGAAACGGTGATAGCTGCATAAGAAGAAAGCAAAAATATCAGTTATCCTTACATCAAAAGGAAGTTCCTGGTGATCCTTCTCAGGATCCTCCATCCTACCATGGGTAGCCCATTTTTTAGGAAGATCCTTTCCATCCTGGATGGAATCTCTCTTGATAAAAAAGAAGCGCCGTTTCCAATTAGCATCATTCTTGGTGGCTTTGAAGATCGGGTGTTCTTCACCAGGTTTACGTTTCAACAAATAACGGTGAGAGCCAAAGGTGGTAAGATCATACAGTTCTCCCAGCTCCGCCATTCCTAGATCTATTCCCTCTTGATCGATGATCCTTTCAAGGGTGTGCAAAACCCTCCAAATCATCGGCATGGCTTGGATATAAGAGATGCCGGTTAGGGAAAAGAAAGATTGGGTGAAGGCTGGAAAAGGATATGTATAGCCTATGGTGAAAGGAGTGACGGGGAAAGCAACCCATTTATCGGAGACATGATCGCTCAAGGCATTGGGGTCAAAAGGCCTGAATTCGGTGTTCGCCGGAAAACAATAGCGAATCCTATCTATCTGAGCATCATTGAAGCAGCAGCGTTCTTTAATGGAATCTTCAATGATCCCCTGGCTTTTCGGAGGACTGTTCTTTGGGTGATCCTTGCCCGGTGAACTTCGAAGCAACATTTTCGTACTGATGAAGATAAAGGTAGAGAAACAGAGTAAGAAGGGAGAAAGAGGAGAAAGAATTATCTGGTAGCTCGTCGACTGAGAATTTAAAGGGAGTCTCTTTCGAATTTGAATGCATGATGATCCTATCTATATCTCTATTTATAATTATGATTCTGCAGGATTGTCACTTCCGTGACATCATCATCGCAACGGCTAGTTCTATTTTAACGGCTATATATCCGTTAGTTTGTTACGGATAAGATCAAGAAAATATAACTCGCCAATTTTACAATTTCACTCCTTATATTTTGGGGGCAATTGTTAGGGGAGGATTTTCTAACAATTAGTGATCCTTATTCGTTATCCTAACTAGTGATCCTTACTTCTGTGACAGGTGGTGATCCTCAGAAGAGCTTCAGGATCAGGATCATCGATCACTTTAAGGATCCTCGTACTGACGATTGTTTACTTATGTTTTGTAGCATCTCGCAGGTGTATTAAGCTTGACCAAGTCTAAGCGACATTCCTGGAGAATATTCCTGAACTATTCTGCACGTGCCTGACCGAAAGTAGACGTTATGGAGAACGTGGAAGCTTGGCACGAAAGTCGGATAGTTAGTTTAGGTGGTTTTTTCTATTTTAAAAATGGGGTAACGAGCTAGTAGAACACACTTAGCCATTTTTCAGTTACACACACTCGTACAAACGCTCATACAAGCTCTCGTTCAATCACTTAGCAATTTCATACACTTTTTGCACATTTCACCGTAGTGATCCTTGTACCTAGCTCGTTACTATCCGAAGTTGTAAACATTTAACCATTTATTTTAGCTTGGTGATCGGTAGTTTCCATCACCCGGGGTTTTTTGTGCCGGAGATCAACTCTTGATCAAGGGCTTTTTCCCCGTATAAATCCTTGTGTTGTTTGTGCATTTTACATTGAAGTGATCCTCATCGCTGTTACATATTTAAAGCATCATTCCCCTAAACAAAGAGTTTGGTTGCAATATCCTCATCAGATTTTCTGACCAAAACAATCACCATAACGGTCGAAGAGCTCATGCACGTGTAGAATCATGAAGCATATTCCCCTAGAATCTCGGTAAGACCAAGTCCTATTCGAATACTCCTGCAAAACAAGTTCAAAAATGATGGAAACAATTGATAGTGTTAGGATAATAATGAGGATCATGGATCCTTATTCCTGCAACATCTTCAGAGGATCCTTAATTCAAACTGAACTGAGGATCCTTGATCCAAGCTGCATTTGAGGATCCGTGGTCCATAAGCTGTGAAAATCCATCCCTAACAATGGTGACAAAAAGAGGGATAGAGGCAAGTCCAGAGGAAATCAAGGCGATTGCGAACATCAAATCTCCTGCCAATGCCAAGGATGTGCAAAGAATGACATGAAGGATCGCAGCCTTGAACAGGTTCATCTCAAAGTCATCAGAGAAATGAAATGCAAGGAATTCTATGACATTCTAAGAAAGAACAAGAAATTTGAGTGGACTGAAAAGCATGAGAATGCTCTCAAGGCCCTTAAGGATTACCTATCCTCAGCTCCAGCCTTAATGAAACTAGAAAAGGGGGATATATTATCCTTATATTTAGCAGTTTCTTCTAAGGCAGTAAGTGCAATCCTTGTTAAGGATCATGAATGTACTCAACATCCTGTATGTGACACCCGGCTTTTCAGGTCGTACCGTACAATTGTAATACGTGTTGTGAAAAGGTAAATGTTCTATATTTGACTGGTTATGATGTTTATATGTGAAATTTAGTGTGTTGGTAAGATTAAACTTTGATAAAAATTATGTTGGCAACGCTAAGATAAACGCTTAATGCGTAACGGTTAAAATGCGAAACGAACGTCGGTGACCACCCGATCAGTGTTAAAATCCTAAAAATAGTTTGTTATGCTTAGAATAATTATTTTATTCAAATCTGTGTGGAAAAATAATTTAAAACGCTAGGAAACTTTATTTTTCGAGTTTAAGCGCGTACCGCGCAATATAGCGTGTATACCGACAAAACACCGTTAATACAGCCAGTCAAGGCAACTGATAATCATTTTAGCAATAATTCGATAAGTTTATTCTTATAGAATGACAAAAATAAATAAAAACGCATAAATCCCTATTTTTGCGATTTTAAACGCGTACCGCGCTGCACAGCGCGCATACTGCCAAATACCGACAACATAGCCAGTCCAGGCAAACAAAATATTGTCCCGTAATATTCTGGCAGGTTTATTTTTATAGAGCGTTAAAAATAATTTAAAGGTCGTGTAACCAGAGGATTCCAGTAGTATCTACGATTTATAGGTCGTGTAACCAGAGGATACCCGAATTGATGGAACTTTGACTTGAATCTTCTTTATTTAGAGCTTGCGAATGTTGGACCCTGGAAAGGGTGGAGAGTGTTGAGATGAGAGTTTAGGAATCGAGAACGTGTGTAATATAGATCTACAAGGATTCTTCGTAAGAATCCAAGTTTCTCATAGAAACTATGAGACTATATTCAATAAATTCGTTTTGTTTATTCTTATTAGTGCGAAAACAAAACCTGAAAACAAAAATTTCGGGGACGAAATTTCCTAAACAGGGGGAGACTGTGACATCCGGTTTTTCAGGCCGTACCGTACAATTGTAATACATGTTGTGATTAGGTAACTGGGCTATATTTGACTGGTTATGATTTTTATATGTGAAATTTAGTGTGTTGGTAAGATTAAACTTTGATAAAAATTATGTTGGCAACGGTAAGATAAACGCTTATCGCGTAACGGTTAAAATGCGAAACGAACGTCGGTGACCACCCGATTAGTGTTAAAATCCTAAAAATAGTTTGTTATGCTTAGAATAATTATTTTAATCAAATCTTGTGGAAAAATAATTTAAAACGCTAGGAAACTCTCTTTTTTGAGTTTAAGCGCGTACCGCGCAATATAGCGCGTATACCGACAAAACACTTTCAATACAGCCAGTCAAGGCAACTGATAATCATTTAAGAAATAATTTAATAAGTTTATTTTCTAGAAGGACAAAAATAAATAAAAACGCATAAATCCTTTTTTTTGCGATTTTAAACGCGAACCGCGCAGCACAGCGCGCATACTGCCAAATACCAACAACATAGCCAGTCCAGGCAAACAAAATATTGTCCTGTAATATTCTGGCAGGTTTATTTTTATAGAGCGTAAAAAATAATTTAAAACGCACTAAAACGGGTTTAAAACGCTAGATAAAATACCCGGTATTCAGTAAAATACCTGTTTTATTCATTAAATCTACATATGTATGTATATGTATATATATGTTAGGGGAGGATTTTCTAACAATTAGTGATCCTTATTCGTTATCCTAATTAATGATCCTTACTTCTGTGACAGATAGTGATCCTCAGAAGAGCTTCAGGATCAGGATCATGGATCACTTTAAGGATCCTCATACTGACGATTGTTTGTTTGTGTTTTGTATTACTTCGCAGGAGTAACAAGCTTGACTTGGTCTTGGAAACGTTACTATGGAATATTCCACGGGTATTTCGCACACGTTTGACTGGAAATGGACGTTGTGGAGAACGTGGGAGCTTGGCACAAAAGTCGGATAGTTTGTTAGTGTAGCTAACTTCTATTTTTAAAGGGGTGACGAGCTAGAATTAGAACACTTAGCCATTTTCAGCTACACACACTCTCATATAATCTCATTCTTGAAGCTCTCGACGAACACTTATTAGTTTTCACTCACTTTTACACATCTCACAATAGTGATCCTTGTACCTAGCTCGTTACTATCCGAAGTTGTAAACATTTATTGATTTATTTGAGCTTGGTGATCGGTAGTTTCCATCACCCGGGGTTTTTTGTGCCGGAGATCAACTCTTGATCAAGGGCTTTTTCCACGTATAAATCCTTGTGTCGTTTGTGCAATTTACCTTGAAGTGATCCTTATCATTGTTCTACATTTAAAGCATCATACCCCGTAACTAAGAGTTTGGTTGCATTATCCTCATCAGATTTTTTGACCAAAACAGTTTGGCGCCCACCGTGGGGCAATTGGTGCTTCATTCCTAAGAATTTTTTCTGTTGGTGGTCGTTCCGGTTCATTGCATACAAATACATGGCTTCATCATTGAAGAATACCTCTACTGCAATGTATGCGGTCAATTCATCTCAGGGCATTCCACCTTTGCCTCCACCACCTTCTGGACCTCAGAAAAATGCCGAGAAGAAACCAACTCCAATTTTCTCCAAACCTCCAACTTCTTCTGCTTCTTACACTCCCACTACTAGTGACATGTTTACTTTAATTTTGCAGATGAAGGATCACATACAGCAACAGGACAAGACTAATGAAAGGATTCTTAAAGAGATTGGAGATCTCAAGAAACAAAAGAAAACGGCAGAGGATCATTCTCCACTGATGCCCAGATCTTTGAATTTTGATACTCCGATGATTACTTCTCAGCCATCAGTGGCTCCAGATGTTCAATATGTGGGTGGACCAAAAGGAGTGCACTACGGAAAAACAACAGTGACCTAGGCATTAGGTCCATACTTCCAGCCAGCAGGATACTATCCTCAGCATATGGGATCCTTCGTGAATTCAGGAGGGTACTCAGGAGCGCAGCAGATTCAAGGATCTTCCTTTGTTCCAGGATCATCCCAGGTTCAAGGATCCTCCTTTGTTCCAAGATCATCCCAGGTTCAAGGATCCTCCTTTGTTCCAGGATCATCCCAGATTCAAGGATCTTCATTTGTTCCAGGATCATCCCAGGTTCAAGGATCCTCCTTTGTTCCAGGATCATCCCAGGTTCAAGGATCCTCCTTTGTTCCAGGATCATCCTAGGTTCAAGGATCCTCCTTTGTTCCAGGATCATCCCAGGTTCAAGGATCCTCCATTTTTCCAGGATCATCCCAGGTTCAAGGATCCTCCTTTGTTCCAGGATCCTCCCAGTTTCATGGATCCTTCCAGATGCCAGGATCCTTGAGGAGTTTGCAAACAGGAAGTTCAGATGTCCATTAGGGAGATTTTATTCCAATGCAGACCAATGCTTCTACCGGTCCTTCGATCATTCCAGAGCCCCAACAATATGGATTAACATCCATTCTTCCTAATTTGAATCCAATGGGAGGTAACACTTTAATAATTCCTATGCTACTAACCATGGCCTTATGCAGGATCCAGCTATCAATCATGCCATGGCCAGAGAATTGCAAAAGTTGAAGGATATGATATCAAGTGTTCCAGGAGTGGTCAAACCTATCCCAGAGATTGCAGATGGGAGCCACAGGATATCTCGTTTTGCACCACCGATCTGTGATGCTGAGATACCCAAGAGGTTCCATGTTCCAACTATGAAGCTGTATGATGGTTCGACGGATCCTGAAGAACACATAGCACAATACAGGGAGAGGATGGAGATCAATCCAATCCCAGAAAGGTTAAATGAAGCATGCCTGTGCAAAGGATTCGGATCCACTCTTACTGGATCAGCTCTCAAATGGCTGTTAAGTCTTCCCCCCTACTCTATTACCCCATTTGCTAATCTAGTTAACCTATTTAATAATCAGTTTTCTTGTAGTAGAAAATTCGAACGATTAACTAGTGATCTATATAGGATAACCCAGGGTCATAATGAATCATTAAGAGATTACATTACCAAATTCAGTAAAGAATCCTTAGACATTCCCAACTTAGATATAGCCACGGCTGTTGAGGCCTTTAAGATGGGATTGCTTAGGGATTCATTGTTCTATGATGATCTTGTTATGACACCATGCAGGAACCTAGATGAGGTAAGAACCCGGGCACTTAGGTTCATCCGGCTAGAGGATGACAAAAGGATCCAGGAGAGGTTAGCAGGATCCTCAAAGCAAGATAAGCAAGGATCCTCGTTCAAGAACAACAAGTTCAGATCCTATAACAGATCTGATAACCAGAACGTGCATGCTGTTGATCAAGAAGAGGATGATGAGGATTATCCTCCAATCTTTGAATATTGTTTTTCTGTTGATAACAATGAACTAATCCTTGCGATGCAGAACTTAGGTGATAAAGCCAGATGGCCCAGAAAGAATGATAGGCCAGCTGCAACTAAGGATAAGTCAAAGTGGTGTGTATACCATGAAGATTTTGGGCATCTCACAGAAGAATGCATTGCACTGAGAAAGGAAATTGGATACTTGTTGAGCAAGGGGCATCTAAAAGAATTGTTGGGAAGAAAAAAAGTCAAGGACTCAGGATCCTGAAAGGATCCCTGAGAAGGCTCCAGCCCCTCCAGCAGATGCACAAGTAATAAACTTTATTTCTGGAGGATCAGACATTTGTGGCACATCCTTCTCAGCAGCTAAAAGGCATGCAAAAGAAACTAAAATGGATAATGGAGAAAGACCCGTTCGAACATCAAGTGTCTCCGAAGGAAAAGTCATAACCTTTGATGAGGATGATCGTGTTGATATCCAGGATCCACATCACGATGGTTTAGTTATTACTCTTTTCATTTCTAACCATTTTGTCTGCAGGATCCTTATAGACGGAGGAAGTTCAGTGAACATTATCCAGCTTGATGTTCTAAAGAAGATGGGTATCCCTGAATCAGATATCATACCAAGATCCTCCGTGCTCGTGGGATTTAGTGGCGAAACTAAGAATACCCTGGGGGACATTAAACTCCCAATATACATCGAAGGCCTACACTCTTATCAAAAATTTTGTGTTATTGACTGTTTATCTTGTTGTAATGTAATCCTTGGCAGGCCCTGGATACACGATATGAAGGTAGTCCCATCTACTTACCATCAATGTGTGAAGCTCCCTAGTCCTTGGGGAATAGTGAAGATTGATAGTGATCAGCAGTAGGCTAAGAATTGCTATACTTCATCGATGAAACCAGCCTCAAAGTCAAGGGAGCAATAGCAATCAAAGTATCCTCCAAGGGATGTCTTGGAGGCAAGAGAGCAGGATGTGGTAGAAATCCTCATGGATCCTCATGATCCTGAATCCAAAATCTATATCGGATCAGGGATCCTCGGCGAAATGAAAGAAGACCTCGTATCCTTCCTCAAAAGGAGAAAGACTACCTTTGCATGGAAACATGAAGACATGACAGGCATATCTAAAGATGTAATCACTCACAAACTTGGCATTGATAGGTCATTCAAACCAATCCATCAAAGGAGAAGAAAGTTTGCACCGGAAAGAAATGCCATTATCCAGGAAGAGGTAGAGAAATTGCTCCAGGCAGGTATGATTAGAGAGGTCAAGTATCCAAGATGGTTGGCCAATGTGGTTGTTGTTCAAAAGAAAAACGGAAAGTGGAGGGTATGTGTCGATTTTACCGATTTAAATAAGGCATGTCCCAAGGATCCTTTCCCATTACCCCACATTGACTCCATGGTGGATGCAACTGCGGGTCATGAACTGTTAACTTTTATGGATGCTTCATCTGGATTTCGACAAATCCAAATGGAACCATCCGATCAAGAGGATACAGCATTCATGACTCCAACTGGTATATACTGCTATATTGCTATGCCGTTCGGACTAAGAAATGCAGGTGCAACATATCAAAGGCTGGTAAATATGATGTTCAAGGATCAGATTGGATAAACTATGGAGGTTTACATAGATGATATGGTGGTAAAATCCATAAAAGCTGAGGATCACCTAAGGGACTTGGAGGAAGCATTCGATATCCTTGACAAATATAACATGAAACTTAATCCTTCAAAATGTCACTTTGGTGTTAAAGCAGGTAAATTCTTAGGATATATGGTGACAAAGAGAGGCATTGAAGCTAGCCCGGAACAAATCAAAGCAATAGTGAACATCAAATCTCCGGCCAATGCTAAGGATGTTCAAAGGCTAACAGGCAGGATAGCAGCTTTGAACAGATTTATATCCAAATCCTCAGAGAAGTGCAAAGAATTCTATGATATCCTAAGGAAGAACAAGAAATTTGAGTGGACTGAGAAGCATGAGAATGCCTTAAGAGCTCTCAAAGATTATCTATCCTCAGCCCCGGCCTTGATGAAACTAGAAAAAGGCGATGTGTTATCCTTATCTCTTGCAGTATCCTCAAAAGTAGTAAGTGCGGTCCTTGTTAAGGATCATGAAGGTACACAACTTCTGTCTATTATGTAAGTAAAAGTTTACTTGATGCCGAATCCAGGTATTCACACCTTGAAAAGCTTATTCTTGCATTAATTATGGCATCTACTAAGTTGAGACATTATTTTGAAACTCATGTTATTGTTGTTAAAACTAATTTCCCAATTAAGAATGTCCTCAGGAAACCAGAGATGTCAGGAAGGATGGCTAAGTGGGCAGTGAAGCTAAGTGCATATGATATAAGATATGAGCCTAGGACAGCCATCAAATCCCAAGCATTAGCTGACTTTGTGGCTGATTTCAGTAGTGATTTACAAAAAGAAGCTGACTTAGAAGTCCAGCAGCTAGAGGAGACCAAGGATCCTTGGATACTTTATACTGATGGATCCTCAAATATCAAAGGCACAGGGCTTGGAATACTACTAAAATCGCCACAGGGGGACATAATACCCCACTCTATAGCTTGTACCAAGGGAAGAAAATACAGAAGCTGATGCATTGACTAACTTAGGATCATCTTTGAAGATCCCTGATGATATCAAGATCCCTATTATCCATATCCTGACCTCGGCTATCGAGGATCATGTGGCTATGGAGATAGGAAATGATTCTGCAATTATCCCTAGTGAGGATACTCAATCCCATTCAGGATCAGGATCATGGATCTCACCAATCATGAGATACTTACAACATGGAGAGATTCCTACCGGAGAAAACCCTAGGGCTTTCAAAATTAAGGTATCTCAATTCACAATTTTAAATGATATGTTGTATAGACAATCTCTTGCAGGACCATACTTGAGATGCATTGAGGGTCCTGAAATCCAAGAAGTTTTAAAAGACTTCCATCAAGGAGATTGTAGAAACCACACTGGGGGCAGGGCATTATTCTCAAGGATCTTGAGGACAGGATACTACTGGCCAACCATGAAAAGAGATGCTGCGGAGTATGCTAAGAGATGTGATCCTTGTCAGAGACACAACAATATCCTTCATCAACCAGCTGAATTATTGCATCCTATATCCTCCTCTTGGCCATTTATGAGATGGGGTATGGATATAGTTGGTAAGCTCCCTAAGGCACCTGGTGGAAAAGTATTCATGCTTGCTATGACTGATTACTTCTCCAAGTGGATAGAGGCTGAAGCTTTTGCCCAAGTCAGAGAAAAGGAAGTTATATCCTTCATTAAAAGAAATATTATAACTAGATTTGGAATTCCTTCTGAAATTATATGTGATAATGGTTCCCAATTTATTGGGGGCAGAACCACTAACTTTTGTGACAGTTGGGGGATTAAGATGATAACATCAACACCAGTCCACCCACAAGCTAATGGTCAAGCAGAATCATCCAACAAGATCATCATCAATAATTTGAAGAAGAAGCTTGGATCCAAGAAAGGGAAATGGGCAGAAGAACTACCTTATGTGCTTTGGGCTGATAGGACAACCCCAAAGAATGCTACTGGTCAAACGCCATTCTCTTTGGTATTTGGGGCAGAATCAGTGATCCCAACAGAAATGGTGGTTCCAACTGCTAGAACAAGTACTCGTGATCCTGAAGAAAATGATGAGAACTTGGCTCAAGACCTGGATACTATTGAAGAAATCAGGGATATGGCTAGGATAAGGATGGCCAGTTATCAACAAAGAATGGCTGGTGCTTACAACAAAAATGTCAGGATCAAGAAGTTTCAAGTTGGAGATATGGTATTAAGGAAAGCATTTCAGAATACCACCAATCCTGCTGATGGAAAATTGGCTCCAAAATGGGAAGGCCCTTATTTGATTGAAGCTGAAGCAGGGAAGGGGGCATATAGATTGCTAACCATGGAAGGTGATTTGCTACCAAGAGCTTGGAATGCTGTCCACTTGAATAAATATTTCATGTGAGCAGGATCCTCATAGCACAGATGATCCTTACGTTAGGAATATCCTTAAAGGATCCTTAAAGTATCGGTGATCCTTAAACCTAATCTTGAACTATTTCATTTCTTTATTTTCTCATATAAGGATAAGGGTCATGTATCCTTTATCCATCTCTCACGTGATTTTAAGTGTTGAAAGTTCAGGAATCCTTAGCAAAGTATTGGTTATCTGCAGAAGCAATCCGTCCTTTGGGTTTAACCCCAGATATTTGGACTTGACCCCAGTTCCGCCTGTAGCGCACGATGATCCTGGTATAGTTCAAGGCAGTGGGACCAGTACTAGCTTTAGGGGCTGATAATTCCATTGTACTGGCTATACCTAGGATCCTAAGTATAATGGTAGACGTACCATACATCCGTTCCTAAGATTTCTAACGTTTTCACGTTAGCTAAGGTTTTGGCATTTTCATGTCACTAAGTTTGGATAGTTGCCAGTTAGGGCCATACTCCAGTTTACACGATCCTTGGGCTTGTCCCCAGTTATCCTTGGGCTTGTCCCCAGTTATCCTTGGGCTTATCTCCACTTATCCTTGGGCTTGTCCCTAGTTATCCTTGGGCTTGTCCCCAGTTATCCTTGGGCTTGCCCCCAGTTGCTAACTCTTATCTTATATTGGCTCAGTCCCAAGTTATGCTCTATTTCAGGTCCTTGAAGATAACCAACTAGGGATCCTTGATCCTTACTTCTTTCTAAGGTTTATTTTGTAGTTATCCTGATTATGGTTAGGATCCTAACTTGGATCCTCAGGTATGATCCTTAACTATTTTTAATTCTATTCATTATTTTTTTTAATAACCCTTAAAATTTGACAACTAGACTTGTGATCCTTAAAATATATTGCTTTTTGGGATTCTTTAACTATAGGATATTTGATCGTGGATCATGTCCTAAACATTTTCAATCTGACTTATTCAAAACTGTTTATTCAATAAATGTGCATCAAAACAAAGGAGAACTAAAGAAACAAAAGGATAACAACACAAGATAAGCGACAAAAGGTTAAGATTTTATTTATTAACAAAAGACTAACCCTTAAAAGGTTGTCAAAATTACCTACCCCGAGCATCTACCAGCAAAACGTGGCCCGTCCGCTGGGGTAGGTAAAGGGTGTCCATGATAATAAGTTCAAAAAGTAGTGCAGGAATATAAAGGCGGCAGGATCGCAATGGCTTCATCCCCCAAACAGAGGATCCCTCCACCAATTCCAATCCTGCCTATTGTCCAAAGGATCATACATGATCCTTAATCCTAAAAACTATTGTTCAGTACAAACCATCAAATTGTTCAAACAAAACAACCATCAAACTAAAAAAAAATTGGGCTCCGGCTATGTCTAGAAGTTTCCATCATCGCCCAATCATGCATCCTAAACTTTCCCTGCATCACCACCTCCGGCTCCACTTGCTTCACCACCTTCACCCTTGCCTCCAGCCTCAATCGCCAAAACTTCCTCAGTCTCCTCATCATCTTCAAGATCAGCCAACCTTGCTTTCCAGCCCTCAACATCCCAGCTGCTTTTGTCAAAGTTAGGATCTTGAGCTTCCTGGGCCATCTTCAGTTTTGTCTGATACATTGTGATGGCAGCAGAGACCTTTGCACCTTCTATGAGATCATGCTTTTCATAGTCAAGGTCAATCAGGAGTTTAGCCGTCTTAGTCTTGGCATCTTGGAGTTCCTTCTGAAGGTCAGCAATTTTGAGGTCCTTAAGCACTGCAACCTGTTGGAGGTCAGCAATCTTCTTGTCCTGCTCCTCGACGTTCCCCACATAGTCCTCGATCTCAGCGAATTTCTGCAAAAGAGATAAAAGATAAGGTCAGGACCAAGTGATCCTCAAATCAGCAGGATATGTCAGCAGGATATGCCAGCAGGATATACAGGCAGATACAGTGATCCTTACATCATTGAAGTACTCGAGGAATTGGTGACGGATCAGAGGCAGACCCTGCAAATCCTCAGCCTCGGAGGTCTTTCTCTTTTTGCCACCCCTTCCTTTAGTGGGTGCCTTGGGAATGGAGATGCTAGGACTAGTAGTGGACCTTTTCTTCCTAGGTCTAACAGAATCAAGGTCAGCCGTGTCGAATTGAGAAGCAGGCTTGGTGGATTTTCCAGCACCTACACAACCAAAACAAGATAAGTATCTTCACTTAACTTATATTTCACTATTTATTTAAATTTTAAACAAAGATACTTACTTGACATCGTGACAGAGCCTGAGGATACCTCCTGAGAATCTTGGGTTGTTGTCTTGAAAGTTCTTGCTTCAGGATCAAGTTTCTTGAAAGCGATGAGTCTCTCTTTAGCAGCAGGAGACAATCTGAGGTGTGAGACGGTGATAGCTGCATAACAAGAAAGCAAAAATATAAGTGATCCTTACATCAAAAGAAAGTTTCTGGTGATCCTTTCAGGATCCTCCACCCTACCATGGGTAGCCCATTTCTTGGGTAGATCCTTTCCATCCTCAATAGAATCTCTCTTGACGAAAAAGAAACGCCGCTTCCAATTAGCATCGTTCTTGGTGGCTTTGAAGATCGGGTGTTCCTCACCAGGCTTACGTTTAAACAAATAACGATGAGAACCAAAGGTAGTAAGATCATATAGCTCTCCCAGCTATGACATTCCTAGGTCTATCCCTTCCTGCTCGATGATCCTTTCAAGGGTATACAAAACCCTCCAAATCATCGGCGTGGCTTGGATATAAGAGATGCCGGTTAGGGAAAAGAAAGATTGGGTGAAGGCTGGAAAAGGATATGTATAGCCTATGGTGAACGGAGTGACAGGAAAAGCAACCCACTTGTCGGAAATATGATCACTCAGGGCATTGGGATCAAAAGGTCTGAACTCGGTGTTCGCCGGGAAGCAGTGGCGGATCCTATCAATCTGTGCATCATTGAAACAGCAGCGTTCTTTTATGCAATCTTCGATGATCCCCTGGCTTTTCGGTGGGCTGTTTTTCGGGTGATCCTTAGCTGGGGAATTCCGAAGCAACATCTTTGATAGAATGGTGAAAAGAAACGGAAAACAGAGCAAGAGAAGGAAGAAGATGAAGAGAGAATACCTGTTTATCTTCGGAATGCAGTTATAAAGGGAGTCTCTCTGAAATTTTAAATGCATTTGATCCTATCTCTATCTCCTATTTATAATCATAATCGTGCAGGGTTGTCACTTCTGTGACGTCATGGTTACAACGGATAGTTCTACAATAACGGCTATATTTACGATAGTTAGTTGCGGATAAGATCAGGAAAATATAATTTGCTTATTTAACATTTCACTCCTCATATTTTGGGGGCAATTGTTAGGGGAGGATTTTCTAACAATTAGTGATCCTTATTCGTTATCCTAATTAATGATCCTTACTTCTGTGACAGATAGTGATCCTCAGAAGAGCTTCAGGATCAGGATCATGGATCACTTTAAGGATCCTCATACTGACGATTGCTTGTTTGTGTTTTGTATTACTTCGCAGGAGTAACAAGCTTGACTTGGTCTTGGCAACGTTACTATGGAATATTCCACGGGTATTTCGCACACGTTTGACTGGAAATGGACGTTGTGGAGAACGTGGGAGCTTGGCACAAAAGTTGGATAGTTTGTTAGTGTAGCTAACTTCTATTTTTAAAGGGGTGACGAGCTAGAATTAGAACACTTAGCCATTTTCAGCTACACACACTCTCATATAATCGCATTCTTGAAGCTCTCGACGAACACTTATTAGTTTTCACTCACTTTTACACATCTCACAATAGTGATCCTTGTACCTAGCTCGTTACTATCCGAAGTTGTAAACATTTATTGATTTATTTGAGCTTGGTGATCGGTAGTTTCCATCACCCGGGGTTTTTTGTGCCGGAGATCAACTCTTGATCAAGGGCTTTTTCCCCGTATAAATCCTTGTGTCGTTTGTGCAATTTACCTTGAAGTGATCCTTATCATTGTTCTACATTTAAAGCATCATACCCCGTAACTAAGAGTTTGGTTGCATTATCCTCATCAGATTTTTTGACCAAAACAATATATATATATATATATATATATATATATATATATATATATATATATATATATATATATATATATAATCATGTGTGTGTATAAGAGAGAGAGGAAGAGTTGGCGGCCCAAGGTGGTACCACCCCTCTTTGGTAATGTAAAAATTTGCCATGTGTTGTGTGTGTGTCATAAGGTTAATCATCACCATCTTTTTAACACTCAATCATCATCATTCTTGATCAAAGAAGCTCACTCTCTCTCTCTAAAAATCTCGGCCGAACACCCCCATCTACACATATATTCAAAATTTTCAAACCTTTCATGAAGATTAAAAGGACTTCCATGGTGATTTCAAGCTAGAAAAGGGGGTTTGGAAGTGACATCAAGCAAGAACAACCTTCATATTCTCATCTATTCTCAAAAACCCATCTAAAATCTTGAAGGTATAAAATTTATTTTATAAACTTTGTTTTGATTCTTGATGTTCTTGATAAGTGATGGAAGTTTCTCTTGATCTTGAGTTTAATCACAAACTTGAAACATAAAACAAATGGGCTTTATTTTGAATGAAATAAAATGGATGTGTGTGTATATATATATGTGTGTGTGTGTGTGTATGTCCGTGAGTGTGTGTGTGTATATGTAAGTGTTTGTGTTTTTGATTTTTTGTTGAAAGATTCTTGAGTTATATGATTACTTGAAAAGTAGGATGCATGTAAGAATCAAAGTGTATCATATAAGAATGTTCTAAAGATGATTTAAGATTTGAAAGTGACATGATGAAAAGTGAATTTTTGGTGGTTTATGTGTGTATATATATTTCATATATATATGTATGTATGTATGTATGCATGCATATAAAAGTTTGTCCTATGTTCTTAAATATGAAGGATATTAGCATTTATGTATGAATGATTGGATGATCATGATGATGTGTGTTGTATTTTGTGAGGACATGATATTAATGTGTTCTTGAGTATGATTAGATCAAAAATGATGTTGATGATGTTGTATGAGTGCATTAGATGCACATATTTTGTAAGGACATGCATGTTAATATGAAAGCATGAAATGATCATTTGAGCATGATTTGATAAAAATTAATTCTGATCAGATTATAAACCTTAAAATAAAGTTATTTTGAAGTGTTTAATGATATATAACTTTGTCATAATGTTGCTAGCTTTGCATGTTGTACTTGGTGCATTAAGAATTGTAAAATGCGTAAAATCGCATGATTTTTGTGACTTACACAAAAACTGCACTAGTCTGATTATAACCACTATTTTAATCAGTAAATAACATGTATTGTTTTAAAATATCAAGTCGTTTCGACTTGGGATGGTTATGGTAACGTTTAACGCAAAACTATGCGTTAAAACGGTCAATAATTTGCTTTTCGAGTGATTTTTGTAAAACTGATTTAGATCAGTAAATAAACTGAAGTTTTTAGTTTAAAACAAGTATTTTAACTAATTTTAAGTTTACTTGGTGTTTAGTTAGTCATACGTGACTTCCGACGCCCGAAAACGTTACCGAATCGCTAAAATACGCATATTTTTTATAAACACTGGTATGGGTAAATTTTGAGTGAACCTTATGTCATAAAATGTGTTAAGTGATTTAAACATGTAAATGTGATAATATCTTAAGTGAAAATTTGATAATGGGAAATTTAGACTATGCGTGTATGCATATACGTTTTATGCGGTAGAAACAGTAAAATTGCGTTAAATGTGTAACTTGTTTGTCGAGCATGAAATTTGGTACATATGAGATGTTTTATGTATATTTGCATTAAAATGACAAAATAGATAAATTAGTAATATTTTGCGTGTTCGGTGTTAAATTCTATGAATGTTCATGTATATATATTACGACGCGCAAATCGTAGATATATTGCGTATAAACGGGAGAGTTAACGGATTTACACAATAATGGTCACCAATAAAATCGTTCAAATCGCAAAAATCATATATATATATATATATATATATATATATATATATTGTTAAATGGACTTAAATGTCATACTTTAACCTCATTTAGATGGTATAAAGATGTATTTTTAAGTAGGGTCTATGAGCTCCCAGAGAATAATAGTTCTCATTGGAAGTCCAAATTCATTGATGGTCTTCCGTCCTTATTTGCTGAAAGAGTAAGGAAAGTTCTTAGGGGAAATAATATTCAAATCCCTTATGATGGTTTTACTTATGGCAGACTTATAGGAGTCTGTGTTCAAGAAGGTTTAGCTCTATGTAATGAGTTAAAATTAAATCAGCAAATTAAAAAACAAAGCCTAACAGAAAAAAGACAGTTAGGAGAATTTTGTGAACAATTTGGTATGGATTGTACCAAAGAAAAAAGTTTTGATAATGAAAAATATTATAAAAAATATAGAAGGGAGAAAAGGGAAAAATATTTCCAGAAATGTAGGGTAAAAAGAGAAAGGAGAAAAACCCAAAGAAGAGAAAAATGGGTTCCTACTTGCTATATATGCAAGAAGAAAGGTCATAAGGCTAACGAATGTAGCCAAAGAAAATTTTTTAAAAAGAAAATAAATAGTTTAGATATAGAAGATGTCAAAAATGAATTATATAAGATTTTTGATTCTGAAGAATCCTCAGATTATAGTACTGAGGAAAGTTCTTGTTCTGATAATTGTCAAGAAAATTGTTGTAATAAAATTAATTCTGATAATGAAATGTTATATAAAGTCATGTCTCAATTCCAGGATAATAATCTTAATGATAATGAGATTAATGTTTTAGACAGTAATATTTTGGGAAATGTTTTAAACAAGATTAAAAGTTCAGAAGAAAAATTAAAAATTCTTCAAATGTTATATCATAATGAAGAACCTCAAAATAAAGAGGTTCAAAGGGAAATAGAGGAACCTGAAGGTCCTTATTCCATGAAATATGTTCATAATCTCTTAAATAATAGAAAAGATAGTTCTTCTACTTCTGAAGATTTAAAAATAGAAATTAGTAATTTAAAACAAGAAATTGTTTATTTAAAAAATAAAAATTCTAGTTTTGAAAAAAGAATTATAAATCTTGAAGAGAAAATCATAGTAGATGAATCTTTCTTATAAATCTTCTACTCATGAAATAGGAGAAACATCTTATAAAATTCTTTCTCCTATTATTAGTCCTACTAAGAGTTATGATAAGAATTTTCCCCCTTTAATTATTCAAAATAAAGGAGAAGAGTTTCTTAATAAAATAGAAAAATTTATTTCTCAAAAATGGTTAGTTAAAGTAACTCTTTTAATACAAAATACTTTTAAAAAGAATTTTGTTGCTCTTATAGATTCAGGAGCAGATTTAAATTGTTTAAGGGAAGGATTAATTCCTACAAAATATTTTGAAAAAACTACTCATATTCTTAAAGCAGCTAATAGGCAAGATATGGGAGTAGAATATAAAATTCCTAATGCAAAGATTTGCAATAATGGAGAATGTATTCCTTTATCATTTGTTCTTGTTAAAAATATAACAAATGAAGTTATATTAGGAACTCCATTTCTTTCAAAAAATATTTCCTTTAAAAGAAGTCAATAAAAAAGGATTTAAAGTTTTTTATAATAACAAATAATTATATTTTGAGTTTATAACTCAACCTTTTGAAAAATATTCGAATGAGTTTCTTATACAAGCTAAAACCAATCAAATAAATTTTCTTAAAGAAGAAATTAATATTAATACGATTGAGGAAAAATTAAAAAATCCCAAGTTAATATTAAAAATTGAAACCATAAAAAATCAGTTTAATATAGAAATATGTAATGATCATCCAAATGCTTTTTGGAATAGAAAACAACATATTGTTTCTTTGCCTTATGAAGATGATTTTATAGAAAGTAATATTCCTACCAAGGCAAGACCTTGTCAGATGAATTCTGAATATTTAGAGTTATGCAAAAAGGAGATAGAGTCTTTACAACAAAAGGGATTAATATGTCCTTCAAAGTCTCCTTGGTCATGTACTGCGTTTTATGTTAATAAACATTCTGAGATTGAAAGAGGTGTTCCCAGATTAGTTATAAACTATAAACCTCTTAATAAAGTCTTGAAATGGATTAGATATCCAATTCCTAATAAAAAGGATTTGTTAGATAGGTTATATGATGCTTTAATATTTTCAAAATTTGATTTAAAGTCTGGATATTGGTAAATTCAAATTGATAAAAAAGACAGATATAAAACTGCTTTTAATGTTCCTTTTGGGCAATATGAATGGAATGTTATGCCTTTTGGTCTGAAGAATGCCCCTTCAGAATTCCAAAAAATTATGAATGAAATATTCATTCCCTTTTCAAGCTTTATAATTGTTTATATAGATGATATATTGGTGTTTTCAAAAGATATTGAAACTCATTTTAAACACCTCGACATATTTAAAACCATTATTATAAAAAATGGATTAGTTATATCTAGTCCTAAAATGATGCTTTTCCAAACAAGTATCAGATTTTTAGGTCATATAATAGAAAAAGGAAAAATAGTTCCTATTAATAGAAGTATAGAATTTGCTTCTAAGTTTCCTGATAAAATAACTGATAAAACTCAATTACAAAGGTTCTTAGGAAGTTTAAATTATATAGCTCCTTATTACCATGATTTAGCTAAAGATTCTTCTATTTTATATGATAGGTTAAAAAAGAATCCAAAGCCTTGGGATGAAAATCATACTCAAGCTGTCATAAAAATAAAGAAAAAAGTTTTAGGTCTTCCATGCATGACTATTGCTAATCCCAATTGGGAGAAAATTATAGAAACAGATGCCTCAGAAATAGGTTATGGAGGAATATTAAAACAAATTTCTCCCCAAACAAAACAAGAATATCTTGTTAGGTTTCATTAAGGAAAATGGCTTGAAAGCTAGAAAAAATATGCTACTATTGCAAAAGAGATTCTAGCAATCCTAAAATGTGTTTTAAAATTTCAAGATGATTTATATAATCAAAAGTTTATAATAAAAACAGATTGTCAAGCAGCTAAATTTATGTTTCAAAAGGATTTTAAACATGATGTTTCTAAACAAATGTTTGCTAGATGGCAATCTCAATTAGCCTCTTTTGATTTTGAAATACATTATAAAAAAGGAGAAGAAAATAGTCTTCCAGATTTTCTAACTAGAGAATATTTGAAGATAATATCTTCTGTTTAATTTGCAGGTGTACAAATGAAAAAGTTTAATGGACCCTTGAAGATAGTTTGTAATAATATAGAAAATGAAATTGACGATTATAATGTTCTTATAAGGGTCACTCAGGGGAAGAGGAAGAGGCCAAGATTTAGTTTTGGTCCAGCAAGGAAGCAGAAGGCTCATAGCCTCAGATATTGCTTCTAGTAGTTCGAATAATAATACGGGTATTCAAATAAATCCCAATGATCCATCATATGAAAAGATCATGGCTATTATAAAAGCCCAAGAAGAAGAACAGGCTATTATAAAAGCCCAAGAAGAGGCCTCAAAGGCTCCCTCTTATGCTAATATAGCACAAGATGATGATGAAGAATCATGGGTTATATCCGATAGACAGAAGAAAATAATTCTTTTAAACCAAGAAGATAAAAAGTTTTTTGATGATCCTTGGTGTTTGATGCAAAAGTATTTAGAACCAACATCATATGATTCTACTTCTTATAAACCAAGACAATATTATGAAACTATTATACAAGTTTCTGAGTCTGTTGAATTAAGACATTTTTATCCAGCAGATAAAATTAAAAGTTCATTCAATTTTAGCAAGATTTTTATAAAACATCTTTTATCTCCTCAAAAATGGGGATTAAGTACTTTAAATGAAAAAGAATTTATAAAACCTAATAGACAAACTTATAAATACAATTATTGGGATTATATTCAATGTTTTGAAAAATGTTTATTTTATGAAAATCCCAGTAAAAAACACTCATGGTTCATAACAGTGAGTGACAAGATTCATAAGGACGGGATCCCAAGCTGGTTCCAAAAATGGTTCATTTTATATGGTCCTTCGGTTCAAATTCTGCCAGAACCATTTAAAGGTCTTTACCAAGAACGGGTAGCAGTTTCTCCGGATCTTATAGAAGCCGAGTATAATAAAACTTGGTTTGAGGGAATAGCCTCAATGTATTTTTTCATAGAATTCTCCATCCCCTGGATTTGGAGATGGAAGCCAACAACAGGTCATACCCTGAGGGATAATATTCCCTGTCTCAAGAGAACTTCTTATACAAAGTTCTGGTCTAAAATGATAAGAGTTAATAACTCTACCAAAGAATTGGAAGGTCAAGACACAATAAATTTGATCACCAATAAAACTGAGTATTATAAAACTCAAATTGTTAAAAGACAACAAAGACAGTTGCCAAGTCCTTTTGAACAAATGACAAGAAGGATTCAAGATAAGCAGGCAGTTTCAGGAGTCTCAAAGACTGACATACTGGAGTTATACAAAGAAGTAAAGAAGGAGCTAAAAAAAGTTTTTTGAATCCACCACTGAAAGCTCCTCCAAAGCAATGTCAATCTCATCTACCAGTCAAGAAGATGAGAATAACCGTTTCTCATGTTTAGCAGGAGAATCTCAACCAATAGAAGAAATTCCAGAAATACATCTGGATGATGATCTTGAAGCATACCTTCAAACGGTGGTAGAAGAATTTACCCCAAAGAAAGAATCCGAGGAAGAAAAGAAAAAAGACAAATAATTGAGTCGACACCAAGGCCCCACTCATAATGGGCATCTTTGAAAGTTGAAAAAAAAGAAAGGTCATCATACACGGCATCATGGACAATAATAGAGTCACGCGGAATTGGGGACAATCATAAAGTCCTCCATTTACTGTTTTCTTTTTATTTTTTGTCCGTTTTCGTTTTTGCATTTTGTTTGTTTGCTTCTTAGTTTTCCTATAAATAAGGTTAGTTTTGTATGTATGAGGCACGCAATCTTTTGCCCCTCTCTTCTCTCTCTCTAATTTCTGCACTTGTAAAAATATTCTAAGTATTGAATAAAATCTTCCGACTTGAAGATCCTCTTGGTGTTCTTAAGTAAGTATTTAAATTTTGTTTTCTTATTATAAATCATGATGGGCTAAAGCCCTTAAAGTATTGAAGCATGGCTCAGTAACATCCTTTGATAACATGGTACTTTTATTATAAAAAGGTTTTTCTAAAATGGTTAAAACATAAACTCGCAGGGTTGAAATTTTAAACTGGCAATTAATGGTCTTATGGCCTAAGGGAACCTTGGTCCGTGTTATCCCGTTTTTATGAATTGATAGGGAGTTTTTAGGACTGGTTGTAATCCAGCTTAAGTTAATTTGACGATTTGAATTTTGCAAAATTTATCACCTTAATTTGACGGTTTAATGTTTTGTAAAATTACCATATACGATCCTCCTCGTTATGTTGAAGCATGGCTCAGTAACATCCTTTGATAACATGGTACTTTTATTATAAAAATGTTTTTCTAAAATGGTTAAAACATAAACTGGCAGGGTTGAAATTTTAAACTGACAATTAATGGTCTTATGGCCTAAGGGAACCTTGGTCCGTGTTATCCCGTTTTTATGAATTGATAGGGAGTTTTTAGGACTGGTTGTAATCCACCTTAAGTTAATTTGACGGTTTGAATTTTGCAAAATTTATCACCTTAATTTGACGGTTTAATGTTTTGTAAAATTACCATATACGATCCTCCTCGTTATGGTAACAGAGCCATGAAATCAAAGGAAGTTATTGTATGTCTTGTTTCAATACTTTAAATTTAATTATGTTAAATTTGTTTAGAAAAAATAGTACTATTAAAAATAGTACTAATGAGGAATATGATATACCTCAAGATCTTGATCTACTTAATAAGTGGACTATCCCTCATATAAATCCTAGAGTTATATACCAAATTGGGAGTTTTGATAATTTAATAAACAAACATGTGGTTAAAACCACTGAAGAATCAGTTTCTATAAAAGATGAAGAAATGATAATAAAATTGTTAAATATGTCTGACATAAACAGAAATAAAAAAGATTATAATTTTATGCATATTGGTTTAGTTCAAGTTGCTTTTAAACCATTAACATTAAAAGGTTTACCAGAAAGTTTTATAGCTGTGTTACGAGATGCTCGTAATCTAAACTGGAAACAATCATTGATGGGTATTATAGAAACCAGTCTGGCACATGGTCCAGTTTATTTGAATGTTTATCCTGATGTTCATTTATCTTTAACAGATAAAAATATTGATGATGCTTTAACTTTATATGTTAAAACGCATGGTTATAATTATGCTGAAGGATCTGAAGTTATATGTATTTGTTATAGAATATACTACAGATTACTTACTACAATGAATGCTAGATGTAAAAGGATTGATAAATCTAGTGATGAAACTATATTAATAGAAACAAATTATGGAAAATCTAATATTTCTATAAGAAGACCAGTTAAATGGGAAGAAATAACTTTTCTAGAAAATTGGGTCATTAACAGGGCTGTTAAAATACAACCACAAATAAATCATAAATTAAGGAGATTAATAGAAACTCCTGAAGGAAATGTAGAAATAGAATTTGAAGAAGAAAGAAAGGATAAAAAACTTTTAAAATCTATTTCTTCTAGGTCTTATATTTCACCTCTTGATTATAAAGTTGATTTACCAGAATCTTCTAGAGCCTCTACTTCTCAATTAAGAAATAGTAGAGTAGAAAATCTTAATGTTAATAATGATAATTTAGTTTCAGGATTATATCAACCTGTTAGTGAGGATGATACGGTCTCACAGATGAGTTTTAATTTATAATGAATAAAGAAAAACCTTTTTATAATAAAAGTACCATGTTATCAAAGGATGTTACTGAGCCATGCTTCAATACTTTAAGGGCTTTAGCCCATCATGATTTATAATAAGAAAACAAAATTTAAATACTTACTTAAGAACACCAAGAGGATCTTCAAGTCGGAAGATTTTATTCAATACTTAGAATATTTTTACAAGTGTAGAAATTAGAGAGAGAGAAGAGAGGGGGAAAAAGATTGTGTGCCTCATACATACAAAACTAACCTTATTTATAGGAAAACTAAGAAGCAAACAAACAAAATGCAAAAAGGAAAACGGACAAAAAAGAAAAAGAAAACAGTAAAAGGAGGACTCTATGATTGTCCCCAATTCCGCGTGACTCTATTATTGTCCATGATGCCGTGTATGATGACCTTTCTTTTTTTTCAACTTTCAAAGATGCCCATTATGAGTGGGGCCTTGGTGTCGACTCAATTATTTGTCTTTTTTCTTTTCTTCCTCGGATTCTTTCTTTGGGGTAAATTCTTCTACCACCGTTTGAAGGTATGCTTCAAGATCATCATCCAGATGTATTTCTGGAATTTCTTCTATTGGTTGAGATTCTCCTGCTAAACATGAGAAACGATTATTCTCATCTTCTTGACTGGTAGATGAGATTGACATTGCTTTGGAGGAGCTTTCGGTGGTGGATTCAAAAAACTTTTTTAGCTCCTTCTTCATTTCTTCTTTGTATAACTCCAGTATGTCAGTCTTTGAGACTCCTGAAACTGTCTGCTTATCTTGAATCCTTCTTGTCATTTGTTCAAAAGGACTTGGCAACTGTCTTTGTTGTCTTTTAACAATTTGAGTTTTATAATACTCAGTTTTATTGGTGATCAAATTTATTGTGTCTTGACCTTCCAATTCTTTGGTAGAGTTATTAACTCTTATCATTTTAGACCAGAACTTTGTATAAGAAGTTCTCTTGAGACAGGGAATATTATCCCTCAGGGTATGACCTGTTGTTGGCTTCCATCTCCAAATCCATGGTATGGAGAATTCTATGAAAAAATACATTGAGGCTATTCCATCAAACCAAGTTTTATTATACTCGGCTTCTATAAGATCCGGAGAAACTGCTACCCATTCTTGGTAAAGACCTTTAAATGGTTCTGGCAGAATTTGAACCGAAGGACCATATAAAATGAACCATTTTTGGAACCAGCTTGGGATCCCGTCCTTATGAATCTTGTCACTCACTTTTATGAACCATGAGTGTTTTTTACTGGGATTTTCATAAAATAAACATTTTTCAAAACTTTAAATATAATCCCAATAATTGTATTTATAAGTTTGTCTATTAGGGTTTATAAATTCTTTTTCATTTAAAGTACTTAATCCCCATTTTTGAGGAGATAAAATATGTTTTATAAAAATCTTGCTAAAATTGAATGAACTTTTAATTTTATCTGCTGGATAAAAATGTCTTAATTCAGCAGACTCAGAAACTTGTATAATAGTTTCATAATATTGTCTTGGTTTATAAGAAGTAGAATCATATGATGCTGGTTCTAAATACTTTTGCATCAAACACCAAGGATCATCAAAAAAAACTTTTTAACTTCTTGGTTTAAAAGAATTATTTTCTTCTGTCTATTGGATATAACCCATGATTCTTCATCATCATCTTGTGCTATATTAGCATAAGAAGGAGCCTTTGAGGCCTCTTCTTGGGCTTTTATAATAGCATGTTCTTCTTCTTGGGCTTTTATAATAGCCATGATCTTTTCATATGATGGATCATTGGGATTTATTTGAATACCCGTATTATTATTCGAACTACTAGAAGCAATATCTGAGGCTATGAGCCTTCTGCTTCCTTGCTGGACCAAAACTAAATCTTGGCCTCTTCCTCTTCCCCTGCCTCTTCCCCTATATGATGAGGGAAAAGGTTGTTTTCCTCTATTATGAGGAATCATTCCTGAAAATATAAAATCAGGCTGATGAGATTATTTTCTCATTATCTTCAAGAATCTTTATTTGATTCTTAAAATGATGTAGTTTGTTAAATTGTTCTCTAAGCCTATCAACCCTTTCGGCTGGATGAATGCTATAATTATTCATCAAGTCATGAATTCTATACTGAGTGACCCTTATAAGAACATTATAATCGTCAATTTCATTTTCTATATTATTACAAACTATCTTCAAGGGTCCTTTAAACTTTTTCATTTGGACACCTGCAAATTAAACAGAAGATATTATCTTCAAATATTCTCTAGTTAGAAAATCTGGAAGACTATTTTCTTCTCCTTTTTTATAATGTATTTCAAAATCAAAAGGGGCTAATTGAGATTGCCATCTAGCAAACATTTGTTTAGAAACATCATGTTTAAAATACTTTTGAAACATAAATTTAGCTGCTTGACAATTCGTTTTTATTATAAAATTTTGATTATATAAATCATCTTGAAATTTTAAAACACATTTTAGGATTGCTAGAATCTCTTTTGCAATAGTAGCATATTTTTTCTGGCTTTCAAGCCATTTTCCTGAATGAAACCTAACAAGATATTCTTGTTTTGTTTGGGGAGAAATTTGTTTTAATATTCCTCCATAACCTATTTCTGAGGCATCTGTTTCTATAATTTTCTCCCAATTGGGATTAGCAATAGTCATGCATGGAAGACCTAAAACTTTTTTCTTTATTTTTATGACAGCTTGAGTATGATTTTCATCCCAAGGCTTTGGATTCTTTTTTAACCTATCATATAAAATAGAAGAATCTTTAGCTAAATCATGGTAATAAGGAGCTATATAATTTAAACTTCCTAAGAACCTTTGTAATTGAGTTTTATCAGTTATTTTATCAGGAAACTTAGAAGCAAATTCTATACTTCTATTAATAGGAACTATTTTTCCTTTTTTCTATTATATGACCTAAAAATCTGATACCTGTTTGGAAAAGCATCATTTTAGGACTAGATATAACTAATCCATTTTTTTATAATAGTGGTTTTAAATATGTCGAGGTGTTTAAAATGAGTTTCAATATCTTTTGAAAACACCAATATATCATCTATATAAACAATTATAAAACTTGAAAAGGGAATGTATATTTCATTCATAATTTTTTGGAATTCTGAAGGGGCATTCTTCAGACCAAAAGGCATAACATTCCATTCATATTGCCAAAAAGGAACATTAAAAGCAGTTTTATATATGTCTTTTTTATCAATTTGAATTTGCCAATATCCAGAAATTTTGAAAATATTAAAGCATCATATAACCTATCTAACAAATCTTTTTTATTAGGAATTGGATATCTAATCCATTTCAAGACTTTATTCAGAGGTTTATAGTTTATAACTAATCTGGGAACACCTCTTTCAATCTCAGAATGTTTATTAACATAAAACGAAGTACATGACCAAGGAGACTTTGAAGGACATATTAATCCCTTTTGTTGTAAAGACTCTATCTCCTTTTTGCATAACTCTAAATATTCAGAATTCATCTGACAAGGTCTTGCCTTGGTAGCAATATTACTTTCTATAAAATCATCTTCATAAGGCAAAGTAACAATATATTGTTTTCTATTCCAAAAAGCATTTGGATGATCATTACATATTTCTATATTAAACTGATTTTTTATGGTTTCAATTTTTAATATTAACTTGGGATTTTTTAATTTTTCCTCAATCGTATTAATATTAATTTCTTCTTTAAGAAAATTTATTTGATTGGTTTTAGCTTGTATAAGAAACTCATTCAAATATTTTTCAAAAGGTTGAGTTATAAACTCAAAATATAATTCTTTGTTATTATAAAAAAGCTTTAAATCCTTTTTTATTGACTTCTTTTAAAGGAAATATTTTTGAAAGAAATGGAGTTCCTAATATAACTTCATTTGTTATATTTTTAACAAGAACAAATGATAAAGGAATACATTCTCCATTATTGCAAATCTTTGCATTAGGAAATTTATATTCTACTCCTATATCTTGCCTATTAGCTGCTTTAAGAATATGGGTAGTTTTTTTCAAAATATTTTGTAGGAATTAATCCTTCCCTTAAACAATTTAAATCTGCTCCTGAATCTATAAGAGCAACAAAATTCTTTTTAAAAGTATTTTGTATTAAAAGAGTTACTTTAACTAACCATTTTTGAGAAATAAATTTTTCTATTTTATTAAGAAACTCTTCTCCTTTATTTTGAATAATTAAAGGGGGGAAATTCTTATCATAACTCTTAGTAGGACTAGTAATAGGAGAAGGAATTTTATAAGATGTTTCTCCTATTTCATGAGTAGAAGATTTATAAAAAGATTCATCTACTATGATTTTCTCTTCAAGATTTATAATTCTTTTTTCAAAACTAGAATTTTTATTTTTTTAAATAAACAATTTCTTGTTTTAAATTACTAATTTCTATTTTTAAATCTTCAGAAGTAGAAGAACTATCTTTTCTATTATTTAAGAGATTATGAACATATTTCATGGAATAGGGACCTTCAGGTTCCTGTATTTCCCTTTGAACCTCTTTATTTTGAGGTTCTTCATTATGATATAACATTTGAAGAATTTTTAATTTTTCTTCTGAACTTTTAATCTTGTTTAAAACATTTCCCAAAATATTACTGTCTAAAACATTAATCTCATTATCATTAAGATTATTATCCTGGAATTGAGACATGACTTTATATAACATTTCATTATCATAATTAATTTTATTACAACAATTTTCTTGACAATTATCAGAACAAGAACTTTCCTCAGTACTATAATCTGAGGATTGTTCAGAATCAAAAATCTTATATAATTCATTTTTGACATCTTCTTCTATATCTAAACTATTTATTTTCTTTTTAAAAATTTTTCTTTGGCTACATTCGTTAGCCTTATGACCTTTCTTCTTGCATATATAGCAAGTAGGAACCCATTTTTCTCTTCTTTGGGTTTTTCTCCTTTCTCTTTTTTCCCTACGTTTCTGGAAATATTTTTCCCTTTTCTCCCTTCTATATTTTTTATAATATTTTTCATTATCAAAACCTTTTTCTTTGGTACAATCCATACCAAATTGTTCCCAAATTTTCCTAACTGTCTTTTTTTGTTAGGCTTTGTTTTTTAATTTGCTGATTTAATTTTAACTCATTACATAGAGCTAAACTTTCTTGAACACAGACTTCTATAAGTCTGCCATAAGTAAAACCATCATAAGGGATTTGAATATTATTTCCCCTAAGAACTTTCCTTACTCTTTCAGCAAATAAGGACGGAAGACCATCAATGAATTTGGACTTCCAATGAGAACTATTATTCTCTGGGAGCTCATAGACCCTACTTAAAAATACATCTTTATACCATCTAAATGAGGTTAAAGTATGACATTTAAGTCCATTTAACAAAGTTCTAATGCTTTCAGAATTATCAGACCATCTACCTGTAAAATGTTCTATAATAGTTATAATTAAAGTGTAAACAGCATCAGAAACTCTTGCATCACCTTCTTGCCTAGAATGTTTATAAATTTGTTCTTGTTTATCACCTATATAATTATCCCACCATCCTTTTAACTGACCTGTAAAGCCTGCAGTTATCATTTGACAAACTACTTCATCACTATTTTTATTATTTTTAGCTATGGTGGCATACATCAGCATCCTATGTGTCATAGTATATATATATATATATATATATATATATATAGGGTTGAGTTCATTTCAGAACTCTAAATAACTACAGAACTTTCAGAACATATATATATATATATATATATATATATATATATATATATTAATGTGCCAACATAATAAAAAATGACAACTTTTCGAGAAAATCTCAAAGTTATGTGATAATTTTAAGAAACGGAGAAACTTAGGATTTTTGTATTATATATATTGATTTAGAATTGTTCCTATATTAGGACGTATATAAAAATCAATCTCTGGGATAGCGATATTAAAATACGCACCCAAAGATATAAATGGGCACCAACTTCCGTCTCCACTACGTTTAATATTCCGCTGCGACGTTTTTGGGGTGTGACAGAATTTGGTATCAGAGCCATTGGTTGTTAGCGAACTAGATGTTTTCGGAGGAAAACACTAGACTTCAACCGGAGAATTTTGAAATATAAAGTCAAAAATTCTCGATGCCAAGAATTTTAAATAAACATAGAAAAATTGTATCATGTATAAAAACCCTTGTGTGTTTATGTGCATACGTGATTTTCTGTTTATTTTGGGTCTTATGTGTTACTACTCATGACTGATCACACACTTACTTGTACGGTTATATATATGTCACAGATGTCACACGAGCACGAGGTCATCGAGATCAATGACTCAAGTAGCGAGCCAGATTTCGAGACTTCACCCAGATCCATTTTACTAGAGACACCTATCACGACCCCACAGATGGTTGGTATGGCTGAG
This sequence comes from Helianthus tuberosus, assembly GCA_030545235.1. Taxonomy (NCBI): domain Eukaryota; kingdom Viridiplantae; phylum Streptophyta; class Magnoliopsida; order Asterales; family Asteraceae; genus Helianthus; species Helianthus tuberosus. Next base: position 1,010,367 of record CM060387.1, read on the forward strand.
TTTGCTTCATCATTCCGTGTCGATCCTGCTTTCTCTAGCCAGGTAGACCCCCGATTTGCTTTCACAAGCAACGGGTGGATTGATGACAACGATGACGCTCCTCTCTCGATTCATGAGACATGACAATCATCTGGCACAGTACCAGTTATCGATGACGTGATCAGAGATGTCCCTGTATTTGGAGGACCTTTTAGTATTGCACCAGCAGCGGATGCCACTATTGTTACAACTCGACCATTAGAGCCGTCTGTTGCTCCATCTGCTACTGTGATCGAGCCTGTTGCTGAGGTCCCTCCACCTGTTTTGTCATAGTCACCATTACCTGTCATTGAGTCACGCGCATCTTCTACGCCTCTACTAGTGTATTATCTTCCTGGGAAGAGAGTTAGGCCAGCTGGAGAGGTTGCTTCTACGTCACAAGTTGAGATTGCATCTGCTTCTAAGAAGCAGAAAGGATTTTGGGTGGATTGATGTTGCCATTGTGACCGACAGTTCGCTGCCATGCGTGAAGAGCTGGGAACGACTAAGGGTAAACTGAAGGACCTCGAGGGGAAAATGGATTGGTACGATGAGTTGAAGGAATTAGATGACAGCGGGATGAATCAGATGCATTGGAGGATAGTGGATGTGGAGGAGTTGGTTAGGAAGATGCTAGATTTCATACGGATGAAGCGTTAGGTGTTGATGTTGTTAGATTGTGGTTGTTTGTTTTTGGTTGTTGTATCTGGATACACTTTTGGTGCTTTTCTTTTGGGGCCTGCGTGCCAATTATATTTTTGTGATATTAGGTAGAAATTTTGTGAAAAACTTGCTATGGGTGTCGATGTAGACATGCCAATGATAGACGTGATGTACTGAAAAACAAGTTTGTTAATTTCTATGATAATATCAGATGATTAACTTTTGGTTTAAAAATTGTTCTCATTAATATGTGGATATTATACATGCGCAATGTTTGGTCCACTAATATTTAATGATTGAATTATTTTTATTTTGGTTATCGTCTCATGTGATTATTATTGTTGTAAATAATAGAAACGACAAAAATGCCGCCAAAAGTGATACAGGACACTGGACTACCTGCCACCCCGGAGGAGTTGGCACGACTCATAACCCAACACGTTAATACTGCCTTGGAACAGCGTGATGCTAAACAAAATGATGGCCAGAAGCGTGAATGCGGTACTCCTGGGCAGGATCTTGGTGGGACACAAATTGGAAACCCTTCAGGTAAAATAATGATCAGAAATTTTTGGTTGTTCATCTGTTATGATCTCATTGGAACGTATTTCTGATTTCTATTAACCATATGAACAGTACACCAGAGCGTACACAAAACAATCCAGGGTTGTAGCCCAAGATCATTTACTGGTGTCCTATGCAATGATGTGACATCGATATGCGTGATATCAGGCTGTCAGAATGAGTCGGTTATCCGAGTGTTTCAGCGGTCTGAACCTGGAATTGGAGATTCGAAGAAGCGCAAACCCGAGAGTTCCAAGAAGACTCCCGAAGTTGGAAGTATGAAGAAACGCAAATTGGAGAAAGCAAGTGTAGCTAACCCTAAAGAGTCAGGAAAGGGTAAGGACGCCGATGGACAAGAGAAGTGCGCCAGATGTAGCCGAACCGGACATGTGACTTCCCAGTGTTACGCTAAGAGTACATCGGATGGAGCTGCGCTTGAAGGATGCTTTACATGCGGTGGACAAGGACACTACAAAAGGGAATGCCCGAAATCGAAAGGACAGGACGTTAAGAGTAATTCCGTTGGGGTAAGTGTCAGGAAGGCATGTGAGAGTCCTGCTACTGTTACCGGTATTTTTCAAATTAAATGCCAATCTATGTTCATACTTATAATACTAAAGTTGACTTGAATTTTGTTCGAAAAACTAGGAACCATTGTTGTGTTCACCTATAAGTAAGCTAAGTATAAAGTGTCTGATAGAACTAATAGTTGGTGAATTGATAGAAACTAGCGAGGTCGTTCGTAGTTATAGTATATAGTTAGGCGATTGTAGTTCTAGAGATTGGTTTATTATCAGTGGAGCTGAGAAGCTTTGATGGGATGCAAGAATGAATTCACTCTTGAGGATGAAGTGGGGACTATTGCTCGAAGAAACTAGTTGGAATATTTCATCCTGATGACAATAGAAAGGCGGAAGCTGTTTGCGGGAATCGATTGAGTCAAAGTGTTGAGTGTTAATAATTGAGAGTGGTTAGTGTTGTAAGGATGCTTAAGTTGTCGCGAAAGGACTATCATGCATTTGCAGTGAATGTGATGGATGTGGAAACCGGATGTAGGAACGTCGGAGAGTTTTCTGTCAATCGCAATTATCCGGAAGTCTTCCTAAAAAGACTTACCTGGATCTCCCCTGCGAGATGGATCGAATTTCGAATCGATCTGGCTCCCGGTGCTGCGCCCGATTGCACAATCTTCCAATAGATTAAGCACCGCCTGAAATGATAGAAATGACAAGATAGTTTTAAGAGCTTTTGGACAAGGGTTTCATTCGATTGAGCTTTTCGCCTTAAGATGCATCTGCTTTGATGGAATAAAGAAGAATGGATTCTTCAGGTTGTGTGAGGACTTCAGAAAGCCGAGCAAGTTGACTACCAATAATCGGTACCTTATTACCGAGGATTTAACAATTTGTTCAATCAGGCTACCGAGACTCAGCTGCTACACGAGGATCGATCTATGACTAGGATATTATCAGTTGAAGGTTGTTATGAAGAAATTTCGAGGACTGCTTTTCAAACGTGATGTGGCCATTACAAGATATTAGTCATGCCCTTTTGATTTAATTAATGTGCCATTTAAATTCATAAATCTCATGAATAGGGTATGGAAACCCTAATCAGGTAAGTTCGTGATAACAGTCATCGACGACCTGTTTGTCAATACACGAACCAAAGAGAATTATAAGTAACGTTTGAAGTTAACTATGGAATTCGAAAGGATGATGAAAGTATGTTTATAGATCAGACTGGGAAGCGTGTATCATGGACTTAGAAGGAAGTTAAGATACTCATATGCCTTTGGCAGAAATATCTTACAACAAAACTTAACACGCTAGTATCTAGGTTGCCCAGTTTGAGGCCATGCATGGATGAAGAATTGATCGTCACTACATGGAGCTAACGTGACAAAGGACAATTAACCAGACCTTAGTTTATCTAGGAAACCAGCGACAGGATTTGTCTAGATCGAGGGAAGGTTAAAGGTCGCCAATTGATCAACAGAAGGATTACATGGACGATTGAAGATTTAGTTTTGTTAAAGGAGTTATATTGAGAGAAATGCTATAGGGTCTAGCAGAGGAGAGAAAAGCTGAGCCACATTGACTTGGTTCTTTCGAGAGCCCATCTTGAGTCGGATCAGTTGCATAAGGGCTCAAGTTACCATCAGAAATGAATGGTGTACAGGATGTGCTATTCGGATACATTTGAAGAGATGTATAATGGGTGATACACTAATTTTGCACTTTGTAAAGATTATTAGAGAGATAAACGGAGGTCTATCGAAGCATCGTAGAAGCAGTACGTATAGCTAGAAGGTTATGTTACTAACCGGAAGGGCGATTTCAGCATTCCAGTAGTATCTACGATTTATAGGTCGTGTAACCAGAGGATACCCGAATTGATGGAACTTTGACTTGAATCTTCTTGATTTAGAGCTTGCGAATGTTGGACCCTGGAAAGGGTGGAGAGTGTTGAGATGAGAGTTTAGGAATCGAGAACGTGTGTAATATAGATCTACAAGGATTCTTCGTAAGAATCCAAGTTTCTCGCAGAAACTATATTTAATAAATTTGTTTTGTTTATTCTTATTAGTGCAAAAACAAAACCTGTAGAGTAAAAATTTCGGGGACGAAATTTCCTAAACAGGGGGAGACTGTGACACCCGGCTTTTCAGGCCGTACCGTACAATTGTAATACATGTTGTGATTAGGTAACTGGGCTATATTTGGCTGGTTATGATGTTTATATGTGAAATTTAGTGTGTTGGTAAGATTAAACTTTGATAAAAATTATGTTGGCAACGGTAAGATAAACGCTTATCGCGTAACGGTTAAAATGCGAAACGAACGTTGGTGACCACCCGATCAGTGTTAAAATCCTAAAAATAGTTTGTTATGCTTAGAATAATTAATTTAATCAAATCCTATGGAAAAATAATTTAAAACGCTAGGAAACTCTATTTTTCGAGTTTAAGCACGTACCGCGCAATATAGCTCGTACCGCGCAATATAGCGCGTATACCGACAAAACACTTTCAATACAACCAGTCAAGGCAACTGATAATCATTTTAGAAATAATTTGATAAGTTTATTCTTATAGAAGGACAAAAATAAATAAAAACGCATAAATCCCTATTTTTACGATTTTAAACGCGTACCGCGCAGCACAGCGCGCATACTGCCAAATACCGACAACATAGCCAATCCAGGCAAACAAAATATTATCCCGTAATATTCTGGCATGTTTATTTTTATAGAGCGTTAAAAATAATTTAAAACGCACTAAAACGGGTTTAAAACGCTAGATAAAATACCCGGTATTCAGTAAAATACCTATTTTGTTCATTAAATCTACATATGTATGTATATATATATAATCATGTGTGTGTATAAGAGAGAGAAGAAGAGTTGGTGGCCCAAGGTGGTGCCACCCCTCTTTGGTAATGTAAAAATTTGTCATGTGTTGTGTGTGTGTCATAAGGTTGATCATCACCATCTTTTTAACACTCAATCATCATCATTCTTGATCAAAGAAGCTCACTCTCTCTCTCTCTCTCTCTAAAAATCTCGGCCGAACACCCCCATCTACACACATATTCAAAAATTTCAAACCTTTCATGAAGATTCAAAGGACTTCCATGGTGATTTCAAGCTAGAAAAGGGGGTTTGGAAGTGACTTCAAGCAAGAACAACCTTCATATTCTCATCTATTCTCAAAAACCCATCTAAAATCTTGAAGGTATAAAATTTATTTTATAAACTTTGTTTTGATTCTTGATGTTCTTGATAAGTGATGGAAGTTTCTCTTGATCTTGAGTTTAATCACAAACTAGAAACATAAAACAAATGGGTTTTATTTTGAATGAAATAAAATGGATGTGTGTGTGTGTATATATATATATATATATATATGTATGGCCGTGAGTGTGTGTGTATATGTAAGTCTTTGTGTTTTTGATTTTTGTTGAAAGATTCTTGAGTTATATTATTACTTGAAAAGTAGGATTCATGTAAGAATCAAAGTGTGTCATATAAGAATGTTCTAAAGATGATTTAAGATTTGAAAGTGACATGATTAAAATTGAATTTTTGGTGGTTTATGTGTGTAAATATATTTTGTATATATATGTATGTATGTATGTATGTATGTATGTATGTATGTATGTATGTATGTATGTATGTATGTATGTATGTATGTATGTATGTATGTATGTATGTATGTATGTATGTATGTATGTATGTATGTATGTATGTATGTATGTATGTATGTATGTATGTATGTATGTATGTATGTATGTATGTATGTATGTATGTATGTATGTATGTATGTATGTATGTATGTATGTATGCATGCATATAAAAGTTTGTCCTATGTTCTTAAATATGAAGGATATTAGCATTTATGTATGAAAGTGTAGGATCGTATTCTGACCCGAACGAGTGGATCAGAAGAGTTTTTGCTCAATACGAGATGCGGAAACAAACGTATCAAGTCCAATTCAGCTAGATATTCACTTTAAACTGTCTTTTGATTAATTTGACAAAGATTTACAGCGAGTAGACACTTCGGCAGCAGTTCGGTACTGAAACCGGAAAGTTACAAATGACAAGGCATCAAAGGTATTTATAGGAGAGCTAATTTCGCACGGAACAGCCCAAGCGAAATTAGTTTCATAGGAAATCTAATTTCGTGCGAAATTACCACTTAATTTCGTACGAAATAACCTATGTGTTATTTCGTGCAAAATACCCACAAACATACTTTTCTCGTTTTGCGTGCCCTGATCTATCTAATACAATACAAGACTCGATACAAGACGAAATTGACAGACATATGCACCAACAGACTCCCCCTTGGATGTTGACGAAGTCTTCGGTGTCGAGTCTTCAATCTTCAGTCTTTATCAGTCTTCTCAACTTCTCCCGAAATATCTAACACTGTAAAGCATCCTCAATTCTCTTTCTCTTCTCTTCTCTCTCTTCCAAAATCGTAACCTGGCTTTGTGCTCTTCTTGATCAGGTCTCTTGATTCCTTAAGTTCATCAGCGTCTGCAATTTGCATGATCTTCAGGATCTGAAACTGACTCTACTATCTTCAGATTCCCCTTTTTCAAGCAGACTTCCCCTTAAGTTGTGCTTGGAATAATAGCCTGGCGTTCACAGGATCAGAACTTGGCTCTCATAGAATCAGGATTGTAACCTGGCTCACTAGGATACCAGAATCAGGAACCTGGCTAACCTGCACAATCTCTACCACACAATAAATTTCACAAATTTAAAAATTGACAAATTTATATACCACTTGCAGGTATTAAAAAAAATTACAATGTTAATCTCTGATGAACCACTTGTAGAAATAACATTTTTCATTTTCAAACACTTTTTCATCTCAAACAAACTCTCCCAAACCTTATGTTCATCATGCTTAGCACTCGAAATTTTGAAAATCAGCTCTTCCAACAACAGTTGTCGAAAATCTTTTTGAATTTTTCAATAATTTATGCTAAAACACACTGAAAATCTTTTTGGGTTTTTGATTTTAATGAAATGCAGTAAAGAAATATTTACAAACAATATTTTGTGAGTTTGTGTAAGAGGATCATATCAGTTTCTGAGACAAATCACCAACACCGTTAAGCTTTAAACATTTTAAGTTTTAAACGATTCACTTAGATTGTCAGTATACTGATCCACTTAAATTTTCCCACAAAGTTCAACTGTTTCGAGATACGAGATTAATGTTTTAGAGACTTAAACTTATTCGATTGTCCCACCTCAGAATATACTCTCGTATCCAGATCCCAATATTCAGTCTTACAGGTGAGAATACCTAGATGATATCTGTAAAGGGTTAAATGCGAGGGCCATGAGAGCTCAGGCTGTTGCTTCCGCAAAATCAGAGAGATGATGGCGTCGACTTTCGGTGTGTTCCCTTTAGAGAATCTTTTCCCTTTAGAGAATCTTTTATTCAATAGCACATGATTAGCATTTTGAAATGTTTCATCATTTTTTATGCTGAGGGGGGTGCTATATTTCAAGCAAGCAAAAAGTATTATACGGGGACTAGGCCATTGTTTCCGCAAAATCAGAAGTCCCGGGATAATACCCCAGATATCACTAAGCATAAAGACCTAGTATCTCAGAAAGAGGGACCTTTCAAACAAGATTTCGGGGGTTACCCATATATCCGAGAGATGTTCCCCACAAATTAAGTAAGTTTGATATTTAGGTTTATATCTCGACACAATCTACTAAATGTGCAAAAACCTACTGGCACATCATCAGTGAGACCGTTTATCACATTTTTCTTTTCAATTCTTTAGCATGCTGTGATAGTCCACTGATGTACTATCATTTCCTCTTTTCACAACAAAACTCATTTTTGATTTTATCATGTTTTTTGATTTTTCAAATTTTCAAATGTTTTTGAATTTTCTGAAAAATATACTCCCCCTAAAATGCAAAAGCATTTAAAAGAAAATTTGAAAACAAACTGTACAAATAAAGTGACAACTGTTGTGAATTGCTTCAAATCGCCATCCACTTGGCGTAAACAATCAGAACTCCCCCTGTCAACAAACTATTTTCCCATTATGATTTCAAAACACTTAAGTTTGTTTTAATCAAATGGTTTTTCTGGAAAATTAGTTTTGTTGAAATCAATTGTAAAAATGGGGATTCATTCATCACTTTGTTTTTCAATCCACTTGAATGAAAGTGAAATCAAGTTCAACTTAATGACCTTGATTAACCACTTGTAGGTGAAGACCTTCTTCAACCACTTGTAGGCTCACTCATACCAGATATAAGTATATAACAATTTTCAAGAATAAAAGTACCACTTGTAAGACGAAATATCACATAACAACCACCTTTCACATCTGTGATATATCTCAAGAAAGATGCCGATTCCTGCTCCACGATTACCAACTTGGGAGCTCCGGCAAGTCCTGGTTTTCAATCATAATACGTTCCATCCCAGTCACAAACCTGGGATGATTCATCTTTACCTGTTTTCTTCGTTTTCTTCTCATAAAATTCCTTTACCCCTTTGACTTTCCCGTCAACCATTTTTCCAAAAATATTTTGAACTTTGGGGCTAAAGGCTTTTTCAACATCAAAATCTTTCTTTTCTGAAAAGAATTGATTTGAAATCTCAATTTTGCCAACTTTTTGTTTAAAATTTTCCGCCCTTAATGGTGGAAAATTGATATCATCCATTGGCGGTACTGATTTTTCAACTTTTGGTTCAAATTGTGGCTCCTCTGACTTTGTGGAATCAGATTCATCGACTGAAAATAGCTCCTCTGATTTTGACGAATCGGAATCATTGCTAGAATGATCATCAGATTTCTTAACAACCCACTTGTGGTTATCAAGATTCACTTTTCTTCTATAGAAACTTTTTGAACATTCACCAACCTCAAACTTTGAATTTTTGAAAACTTTAAATTGTTTGGTTGGTGGTTCACTCTCAACTATTTTTTCTTTCTGTTTAAGAGAAACTCCCTGTTTTGTTTGGATTGCCTTTGGACAATTCCTGGCAATGTGACCAACGTTTTGCATTGAAAACAAATTCGTGTCTCTTTCTTCTGAGCAACTTCCTTCTTCGTTTCCTCTTGCTTTTTAGCAAGGAATTCTTTGTTTGTCTACTTTCTGAACAATTGCTCTTTTTCTTCTTCAGATGATGTTCCTGAAACAAAAACAGCTTTTGGTTTATAAGTTTTCTCATTTTTATGATTTTTCGGTGGAATAAAACCAAGACCTTTCCTTTTGAAATTACCGTTATGGTTTGGTTTCTTTTGATAACCCAAACCAGAACTATAACCCTTTTTCTTGTTTATCCTCTGTTGATCTCTTGAGGTGTACTTTTTAGGTTTTAAAGAAAGATTTACATATTTTATTTCAGAAATATTAATTTCTGTTAGTTTGAAAACCTTTTTGATCATTTCAGTTTTAACACCTCTTATAGGAAATTCTTCATCAGAATATAATTTATCAGAATCATTCAAAGTATATGCTACTTTGAATGTTTCATCATTCAAATTAGATTTTGATAACAAAAACTCTTTATTGTAAACCCGTTTGCCCTTTTTTACTGTTGGACTTGACGTTTCAGACTTTGACTCTGAATTTGACTCCGACTTTGACTCCTCGGTTTCATCTTTATCCAACACCTGATCGACCACTTTCTTTATTAACTCTGACTCATGATCAATATCAGACGAAGTAAAAGTGACATCAATGTTGTCGGGCAAATTATCTGATAGTTCAGATTCCCAGACTAAGTTAGTTACCTTTTTGACTCTTTCTGAATTTGGATTTCATGAAGAATATCCATTTTCAAGCGGGGGTGGACACTTGTTGTAACTGAAACCTTTTTTTCTTACCAGAGTCATTCACTTCATCCTTCTTCTTATTTTCTTCAGATATTTCTTCATCAAATGCCTTCCACTGTTGGATAAATCCTGTCAATAACATAAGAAGTACATGAGTAACTTTTTAACAATCTATTTACTCTTTCTGTTTCAATCCTCTGAGTTTCCAGTTTCTATTCCAGAACAACACACTTCTCAATATAATTGTTGACGACTTTCTGTTTTGTCATGAAAGCTCCTTGAAGTGTTTTCTTGGCTGTTGCTTGTTCACTGCTTGACTGATTGTATTAATTCATGGCTTTGTTTAGAACATCATAAGATTCTTTCAATCTATTCAAGTTATGAATCAAAGTACTGTTTTGCTTCTTCACTGCTTCACAATTTTCACATTTCACATGAATCTTTTGTGCATCAGCTTCTGCTTCAACTTTAAAAGCTGGAATGTCTTTCATTTTCTTCCTTATCACACAAACTTCTTCGTCATCACTGCTAACTAGTTTTTTAACTTTCTTCTTTTTCACTCTAACTTTTCCATCATCACTATCACTCTCCTCCATCAATCTTAAATGTTCTTCCATTCTTTTTGCATAATAATTATCATCATTATCACTGTCTTTAGCAATTCGAGCAACAAATGCTTTAGATTTTAAGATCTCTTTATCTGGACAATAATTATCCCAGCTAAAACCTTCTGGTAATTTTTCATCATCTTGATCAATCAATTTGCTCATCAAATATGCTTTCTTTGATAACTCTTCGATTGCCTTCTTAGCATGTGCAGTGTGTGGTTCTTGTTGTTGACGATTGTTGAGAAACTTGATGATAAATCGCTTTCCGATAGTAATCATTGTTGTTGAACGGATTTTGAGCTCCACTTGCATCGCGGTTTGTGCACTCTCTCTTGAAGTGTCCTTTTTCCCTGCAACGAAAACAAGTAACTTTAGATTTATCAAAACCTAAAGTAGAAACATTTGCATCACGGAAATCATCTCTTCCCGTGATCTGTTTAAATTTTTTAGCTCTTCTCAACACACTCGAAAGACACCGCTTTATATCCACTAATTCCATTTCTTCAGGATCAATCTGATCGTAATCCTCTTTTGTCAACATTGGATTTCCGATCCTTCCTGCTACTAAACTACCATACGATTCTAACACAGTCACCAACAAAGACATGTGACTTTTTGCAACTTCTTCCGAGTAATCTTGATTATTTTCAAGGTTTAATGCAATGTTGCATTGAATAACTTTGCCATTCTTTGTTGTTGACAAGTTTGGATCAAATGATAGATATGAAGAAAATCCCGTTTTGCTGTTTAATCCTTTAGATGACCCTCCAGACGAACTCTTAGCATTGAATGCAGTCTCAACCTTTGGTGACATGTTGATCTTATCACTGATACCTCCTTTGTAATATAGCCCAATGTCTTGTTCACCATCAAAATCTTTCATTCTAGAGATCTTTCGTTGTTCCATCTCTTGAGCTTCAAGTTTTTCAATAAACTTGCTCAGTGTTAGATTGCTAAACCCTTTCTTATTCCTTAACATCATAAGATATGTGCCCCAAGCTTCATGTGGCAACGCATCAGCTAATTTTTCAATCAACTCTTCATTATCCTTTGTGATGCTCAACCTTTTCATGTTAACAATTAAATTGCAATATCTTTCTATGATCTGCTTGGTGCTTTCATTTTTTAGACCACGAAATAGATCGAACTCCTTTTTCAAAAGCGATTTTTTGTTTTTAATCATCTCTTGGCTCCCTACAAACTTTGATTTTAATGCCTTCCAAATTGAATACGCACTCCCATTGTATTGCAGCAAAACTAAGATATCTTCTTTAACAGCTTGACGCAATAGACTAATCATCATCTTTTCATTTTTGTATTTCTTTCTATCATCAACACTTAGATCTTTAATAGCAATCTCCTCTTCATCATCATTCAATGGTCTGATATATTTCATTTCAACACATTCCCAAGCATCCAAATAATTTGCTTGAACCCATTTTTCAAAAAGCTCCTCCCATCCTTTATACTCCTCAATGTTCATGAGCTTTGGCATGGTGCCCGTTTCATTTTCCATGTTCAAGTTCTGAGTAATAGTAGTAGGAGTACTCGGTGTAGTAGCAAATGCGTTATAAAATTCCTCTTCCATGTTTCGGTTTTCAAGAATTCACAAACAGTCAATTTTAAACGAAATCAACTTTCACGCGGAATAGCCTTTGGTGCGAAATAACCCTGTTCAAACGAAATGACCAATCTTGTGCGAAATCACTGTTTTCGTGCGAAATAACACCCTTTCAAATGAAATAGGTGATTTCGTGTGAAATACTCAAACGAAATTCCAATCTGGTGCGAAATAACTGATTTCGTGTGAAACTCTGAAATGAAATTCCAATCTGGTGCGAAATAAGGCTTATTTCGTGCGAAATACTGCTGATGTCATCATCTCGAGCTGTTTTTGCCAAAATTGATTAGGTTTTAAGCCGTTTTAAGAACTGAAACTTTCTAGGATTTGTTAAAACACGTTTTCGCACATTATTTGTAAATTTCAAGTCATTTTGACCAAGATTTCACGGTCAATTTTGAAAAGAAGGTGTAGAAAAGAGAATTTGCAGCTGAAATGGTAAGAACTCTTCCTCTTGAGCTCTGATACCACTTGTAGGGTCGTTTTCTGACCCGAACGAGTCGATCAGAAGATTTTTTGCTCAATACGAGAGGCGGAAACAAACGTATCAAGTCCAATTCAGCTAGATATTCACTTTAAACTGTCTTTTGATTGATTTGACAAAGATTTACAGCGAGTAGACACTTCGGCAGCAGTTCGGTACTGAAACCGGAAAGTTACAAATGACAAGGCATCAAAGGTATTTATAGGAGAGCTAATTTCGCACGGAACAACCCAAGCGAAATTAGTTTCATACGAAATCTAATTTCGTGCGAAATTACCACTTAATTTCGTACGAAATAACCTATGTGTTATTTCGTGCGAAATACTGTTAGGATCGGAGGCTCTCATGATTGTGTTTGTTTGTATGTTTTGAACAATTTGTGAATATGAAAATGTAAAGTGCAGCGGAAATGAAAACAAACTTTGTAAAACAATCAAAGGAGAAAGTAGTTTGATAAACAATTGCTTCTCATAGATTCGAATGATTTACAAATCAAAGCAAAAGATTACAGATAAGCTTACAAACTATACTCCCCCTCAGCCTGATGCCCCAAGGTTGGTTGCACACAAGATGAAAGGATTAGACATAAGGAGAAGATCCCACTCAGTCAATCAAATGTAACAGTACAGGGTACTGTTACATTTATAGGCAAACCAAACCACTGAGGTATCTCAGCTGACGTCACCATGAAAGCGACGTCTAACAGCCTAACAACCTGTATCTACTGTCCTTACACAAAAACTGATGTCTAACAACTGATTGTAAATAAAATACAAAACATGAGGAAACAACTGCTTCTCGTTCCACTGTTGTAGCCTAAGCACTGATGCTCAACAACAACATCAGTGCTTTCTTCAAAGGTGATCAGTCCTTGAATGAGCAGTGTTTGTGTCTTCAGCAGCACTTAATAGACAACAGTAGATAAAGCACCAGAGTTTGTCTTTAGCAGTCTTTAGGATTACATCAGCAGTTGAACAGGGCATCAGCAGTTGATTATGAGCAGCAAATAGAGACCATCAGATGTTATAACTCACTTTCAAGGGGAGAGCAAAGTGTAAACTACTGTTTATTGTGAATCCTCTGTTGTGACCTGGTTTTGGCTTTACATTATCTGTTCCTCTGGTAGGGTTCAATCCCAACAATCTCCCCCTGGAACAGATAATGCCAAAACCTTTCATTATTCAGGACCTTTATTACTCATCAAGAGTGCCTTAGCTTGTTCTTTGAATTCAGCTTCAAATTCCTTTGCACTCTGGTCATCCTCATCCCTACACAGTGAAAGCCCAAGGAGATCCTGCAAATCTTGAACACTAAGGCCTAGTGCTTCTTTCCTTGATATGTGCTTCACATCGCCATTGGCTCTGACCAAGGTCAATACGTGAGTCTTTTGATCAGACATCCACTTTAGTATTTTTAAGCCAAGTGGGTTTCTTGGGAGAGACTTATTTGAAGATGAGTTGAGGGATAATGGCCTTGAAAACAACTGCAGACTTTCAGACATTCTTTTGAAAGCTTCTTCAAAGACTTTGTCAACTGCAGCTATATCTTCTGCAGTATCTTGTTCAATGAGTTCTTGTTTTTCAGCTTCTGTCTTGTCTTTAGCAGTGTTTGGAGATGCAGTTTTGTTTAATGCCTTAAAAAGACTTTGAAGCTTTGTTGAAGTTTCTTCTTTTAGACCCATTTTCGTGATGGTATCTTTGAAGTACTCTGCTTCTTTTTCTATTACCTCTTCTTCAGTCAACTGTTCTCCCTCTTCTTGATTTGTTACAAAGGTAGACCGGAACAGTGTGTCGAGGTTTCCCATCTTCTGTTCAAGCTTCATCATTTGTTCTTTCTTCTTAGAAGTGCCTGAAACAGTTATCTTTCTTTTCTTCAGCCTTTCATAGGCTTCATCAGTCTGCTGTTTAGACCATTTTGATATGGCTTCAGCAGTATCCATTTTCGCATCCACCAGCTCCCTTTTCTTTCTTTTATATTCAGCAGTTAAGTCAGCAATGAGCTTTTCATATTTTCTCCAGTTAGGAGCATTCTTCTTTTTCGTAGGATCATTCTTAATCTTTTCAATCCTTTCTGCCTCACGCTTAAGAGCTGCTACTGGCCATTCTCTGAACAGTTGTTCTTCAGCAGGATAGAATTTCTCTTTCATGATGTAGGCTAGACATTGTTTTCTTAATTCTTTCTTTTGATCAGCCTTTTCTTTGTTTAGGTCTTGTGCAAACCCTTCTATCTGCTTTACTTTTGTGAAGTAGAAATCCAGTCTTTTAGCAATGTCATCTTCGCTTAACTTTTCTTTTTCACTATCAACCTTGGCTTTTACTTTGGCCTGCTTTACCTTGAGTTTGAGGTAATCATCCATATCCTCTGGTGGCATGTAGCCTATGAGTGAGGAAAACCTTCTTTTAGCAAACCCTTCTTCTGTATAAAATTGCCTCATCTCATTTTTGATAGCTTCAAGTTCCAGTGGATGTTGTGCAGCATTAGGATCATGTATACCCTCATCGACATGTATTGGCTTTCTTATTCTGTTGAAGAGCTTTGGCTGTGAAGTAGAAAAGGAGAGAGCAGTGGTGGATGACTGACTCACAGCTGTTGAAACAACTGGTGTCTCAACATCTGTTGTCATTACAACTGCTGATATGTCAGCAGTTGTCTTCTGCTTTTGAGCAGGGGATGGAAGTGGTGATGTTGGTGGTGATGGTGGTGAATCAACATCTGATATGAGATTCCTTCTCCTTTTTAATGAAGAAGGGGCAGATGATGTTTTGGGTGGATCAGTGGTGGTGGATTGGATAGCAGTGGTTTGTGGCAGTGATTGACTGACAGTGGTTGAGACAACTTGTGTTTCAATCACTGATGTCATTACAACAGATGTTGTAACATCTGTTGTCTTCTGTTTTAATACAGGAGGCAGTGGTGATGGTGTGATTGTAGATAATGATGGTGGAGCAGTAGTTGTGGTGTTGTGTGGTAGAGTGGTGTGTTTTGAAGATGTTGATGACATGGCAGCTGTTTGGCTACTGACAGCAGTTTTTGTAACTGCTGCTGCAGCAAGTTTTGTAACTGCTGCTGTATCAGCTGTTTGGCTAACAGGTTTTGAGACCTGCTTTTCTTTTGCTTTTTCAGGCTCAATATGGAGGCCATGTTCTATTCCCCTCCTATTCAAATTTCCCAACAGCTTGTTATTCTCCCCCTTTTTGGCATTATCTGAAGGGGGATTTACAAGAAATGGTATGGAAGAAGGAACTTTGCCAGAAGCATTTTGAATGCTAGCCTTTATAGCCTTGATATCTGCTTGAGTGTCTTTAAATCTTGATTCAACCATGTTGGTCAGCATTTGTACTTGAATAGCATGCTTTTTATCAGCCATTTGTTGCTGTGCTTCAAGCATGGGTTGAAATATATTCCATAGCTCATTTGCAGCAAATGCCTGTTGTGCAGGTGCTTGAGCAGGAACAACAGATTGTGATGGGGCAGCAGTGGATTGTGCTTTTTGAGCTTTTAAAATCTCTTGCACCATCTCCTTTATTTCAGCAACTGATTCTTCAAGTTTGTCAACTCTGCCCGTCAATTCCTGATATCTTGAATCATCACCTACTTTAGTAGGATCATCTGAATCCCCACCAGCAGTGGTTATATCAATGTTTGACTTAGGAACTGAGTCCCAAAAGTCACCCATTGATGCCCCTTGTTCTTGGTACTGGGGACTTCTCTCTTCAGCACTTGATAAACCTTTGATGATGCCAGTGGTTAGATCCAACTCACTGGTGGTTATCGAAGTTGCCATGGAAGAAATTGCCTTCAAGGGAGTCTGATTTATGAAACAACTGGCCAACTGGAGACCTGTTGGTCCACCAGTTGTAGTTGCTGCTCCACTTGAACTACCACCGAGAGTTACTTGTAACTCAAGGGGTGTAACCTCCTCCATTGTTGCTGGGATAGCAGGAGTAGTAGCATCAGACCCAGTCACTTGTGGAAGTATGCTCTCAGTGATAGGTGATAGAGAGGAACTGGTTTGTGTCTGAGCTATAGCAGCTGCATGCAACAAAGGTAACATGGATTGTGGCATTATGATTGGTGAGGGGATGGGAGTTGAAAGAGACATGTCCTTGGGATCAGGACTGAGGAAGATGGATCCAAGTGGATTCAGAGCTTCATATTGTGGTGTCCTGTGCTTACAACCTGATCCTTTTGTGAGGATGCAGGAGGAGTTTCGGTTATGGGTTGAGATCTTTCTTCCAACTGCTGTGAGGAAGTAGCAGCAGTGGTTTGTGGTGACTTTTGTGTTGTCACAGGCATTTCCTCTGGGATCTCATCTTCCAGAGTTGCCTTTGTTTTGGGTTTGGTGGGTTTTCTAGATATTTTCTTTTTGGTCTTTTTAGTGGTGGCAGGTGTGGGTTTCAAAGCAGTGGGAGTGCTGCTATGATCACCTGGAGCAGTGGGCTCAGCAGCTGATACCTAAGGAGCAGTTGTAACCGCTAAAGTCTGCTCAGGTACCCCTGCTTTTGTTTTTATTGGTGCCATCATCCTTGAAAATGTTTCTTTTGTTATGCTTTTTATTTGACAATGAACACCTTGTTTGAGCAAGTTTACATCTTTCTTTTCAAATTTTTTTTCAAAATAATAACTCAAAAATCTTGGAAAAAGTAAAAATGCTTTACTTTCAACGTTTTTCACCATGTCATTGAAAATCTCCTGGGAGTAGTTATAGTTTTTATTATTCAAAATAGCGTAACCCAGGCTTTGAATTTTCAGTGGTATTTCGTTGAAAGATGTTGTTTTATTTGAAGCACACATCAAGAGTGTGTGAAATAAAAACCTGGGTGCAGATGGAAAATAACCCTTTTGTAGGGTATCTACCTTTGGTTCTTCTGCATAACCCCTTTTCAGAAAATCAGCTTTTAACTCGTTTTTGTCAAAAGAGGTTTTACCGTTCTGATCGTCGAGTATGAAGACTTCTGATATCGATTTTGGTGTGACTTTGATCGCTGTTCCCTGTATCGAGGAGTTAATGGCTATGACTTTTCCGTCTTGTTTTTCAAGCGACGCCTTTTTCCAAAACTCTCTCTGGGTTTGCAGATAGATAGGAGCATTTGCTGTCAACAAAGTTTTGTACTTTGATGCAGATAATGCATCAATGATGGTGTCAAAAGTGTGATTATCAGTAGGTTTTGTGAATAAACCCAGATAGTTATGAGATTGTTTGAATGGTATTTCGATGGGTTCTTCGGTCGTTTGAGCGACCTCAGTTGAAGGTGGTGGTGATGTAGGTTTTGATTTTGATTTTGATTTTCCTTTTGACTTCGTCATTTTGATGAAGAAGAATCGGAGAATGATTTTGAGGGTTTTGAGAAGAAGGGTTGAAAACTGTTATGAGAAGAGAATTTTTGGAATTCAATTCGACAGTGTAAAACCCTGTTTGGGGTTTAGGGCAGGGTTTTATTTAAAAATAATCGCTGATGTGGTAGCGGTTATTACGATCTGAGGGTTAAAAACTGACCACGTGTCAAACACTGATGGAGTGGATGAAGTATGGAGAACAGTTGTTTTAAGAGCCACTGACGTATCAAGCATCAGTGATTACAACGGTAAAAATCTTGGGCAGTGGTTGATTTTTACTATCAGTGGATAGCATATCAGTGGATAAGACACTGATTTTGAGCATCAGTGCTTATAAGAAAATGAGGGATCAGTGGTTAACTTTCAGCAGTGGACAGTGTTTAGAGGTCAGACGTTGGAATAATACAGTGGTTAGGGTAAATGGTGCAAAACTGAAGAACAGGTGTTTCAGCAACAGTTTTGAGAATTTTCATTCAAGGTATTGCCACATGTCAATTTTGAAAGACAGTAGTTTAGCACCCCAATTTATGAAAACTTTTTACTAAGGCAACTCATTTTTGTTTAATATTCAATTAACACATGAGTACCATAGTAATTTAATCACAGTTTGCAATCATCCTTTGAAAAACATTTAGGAACAAACCTGAGTATGACATGACCATGACTTATGTACCATTTCCTTTTGACCCATTTCTGAGAACACAAATACCATGCAAAAATAAGGTATTACATCCTGACAGGAGCTGAAACTATTGCCAACAAAAAACAAGCAAAAGTTTCAAATATATTATTCCAAAAAAATGAATAATATATCCTGATTATTCGAGAAAATCCTTTGAACACAAAAAAAATGGTTAAAGGATTTTCTAAAAATAGTATCAAAAAGATCTGGTATAATTTCAATAGAGAAAATAATCACATCACTCACAGGTTTTTGAAAAATGGTCAGTAGTTTGTCAACAGTAGTAGAAAACTTTTGGAATACATTTTGACCACTGTTTGGTACCATTTTCTTTGTCAGTTGATTGCAAACCTGAGGACACATGGATATGTTTTTAAACATTTGTCTAGTCCTCTTTGGAGTTCATTTACTGGCATAAAAACCTTTTTCTGAACAGATGAATGCACATAGTTGCTTAATGACCATTATTACCCCAAGCTTTGACTCTTAAGTGTTTTACGTTTATACTCTTTTCTTTTGACTTCAAGAGTTTTGAGATAAACACACTTCCGAGTTTTTGTGATTTTTAGTCCAAAATCATTTTGCAGTAATGTTTTGAGAGACTTGGTCATATTTGCACAAGTTTTTCAACCAATCTCACACTACATACGATACGGACTATGTTGACCCCTGTTTTTCTTAGTGTATTTAGACAAAGTTGATTTGATCCTTTTGAGGATCTCAACCTGTTTTACTACACATAAGATCTAAATAACTAAAGTCTTAATTCCCTCTTTAAAGAAAACAAAACACTAATGTCTTATGAATCATAGGTTTTGTTATTCTGAGGATCATACTTTAGTATTTAATGAAATTATCACAAATATCAATACAACAGTTGAAATCAATTTTTGAGAATATAGACCAATCCCATAATCTATCAGATATGTTTACAGATCTGAAAACTATGAGTGACTTGTGCATGATATCACTTGTTGTATGAAATTTGTGTGTCATATGACATCTTAGTTGATTTACAGAGTTTTTGAATAACCACTTTGAACATGATCTACTCGTTACTCTGTTTTTCAACTGAATACAACCAACCTTAGTATCAATGAATTTTGAGCTGAACTGTTATGTCAAATTGATTGTTAGATCGAATTTGACTGTCCAAGCTCTGATACCAATTGTTAGGATCGGAGGCTCTCATGATTGTGTTTGTTTGTATGTTTTGAACAATTTGTGAATATGAAAATGTAAAGTGCAGCGGAAATGAAAACAAACTTTGTAAACACAATCAAAGGAGAAAGTAGTTTGATAAACAATTGCTTCTCATAGAGTCGAATGATTTACAAATCAAAGCAAAAGATTACAGATAAGCTTACAAACTATACTCCCCCTCAGCCTGATGCCCCAAGGTTGGTTGCACACAAGATGAAAGGATTAGACATGAGGAGAAGATCCCACTCAGTCAATCAAATAGTACAGGGTACTGTTACATTTATAGGCAAACCAAACCACTGAGGTATCTCAGCTGACGTCACCATGAAAGCGACGTCTAACAGCCTAACAACCTGTATCTACTGTCCTTACACAAACACTGATGTCTAACAACTGATTGTAAATAAAATACAAAACATGAGGAAACAACTGCTTCTCGTTCCACTGTTGTAGCCTAAGCACTGATGCTCAACAACAACATCAGTGCTTTCTTCAAAGGTGATCAGTCCTTGAATGAGCAGTGTTTGTGTCTTCAGCAGCACTTAATAGACAACAGTAGATAGAGCACCAGAGTTTGTCTTTAGCAGTCTTTAGGATTACATCAGCAGTTGAACAGGGCATCAGCAGTTGATTATGAGCAGCAAATAGAGACCATCAGATGTTATAACTCACTTTCAAGGGGAGAGCAAAGTGTAAACTACTGTTTATTGTGAATCCTCTGTTGTGACCTGGTTTTGGCTTTACATTATCTGTTCCTCTGGTAGGGTTCAATCCCAACAATCTCCCCCTGGAACAGATAATGCCAAAACCTTTCATTATTCAGGACCTTTATTACTCATCAAGGGTGCCTTAGCTTGTTCTTTGAATTCAGCTTCAAATTCCTTTGCACTCTGGTCATCCTCATCCCTACACAGTGAAAGCCCAAGGAGATCCTGCAAATCTTGAACACTAAGGCCTAGTGCTTCTTTCCTTGATATGTGCTTCACATCGCCATTGGCTCTGACCAAGGTCAATACGTGAGTCTTTTGATCAGACATCCACTTTAGTATTTTTAAGCCAAGTGGGTTTCTTGGGAGAGACTTATTTGAAGATGAGTTGAGGGATAATGGCCTTGAAAACGATGTTAATGATGTTATATGAGTGCATTAGATGCACATATGTGGACATGCATGTTAATATGAAAGCATGAAATGATCATTTGAGCATTATTTGATAAAAATTAATTTTGATCAGATTATAAACCTTAAAATAAAGTTATTTTGAAGTGTTTAATGATATATAACTTTGTCATAATGTTGCTAGTTTTGCATGTTGTACTTGGTGTATTAAGAATTGTAAAATGTGTAAAATTGCATGATTTATGTGACTTACACAAAAACTGCACTAATCTGATTATAACCACTATTTTGAATCAGTAAATAACATGTATTGTGTTAAAATATCAACTCGTTTCGAGTTGGGATGGTCATGGTAACGTTTAACGCAAAACTATGCGTTAAAACGGTCAAAAATCGGCTTTTCGAGTGATTTTTGTAAAACTGATTTAGATCAGTAAATAAACTGAATTTTTTAGTTTAAAACAAGTATTTTAACTAATTTTAAGTTCACTTGGTGTTTAGTTGGTCATACGTGACTTCCGACGCCCGAAAACGTTACCGAATCGCTAAAATACGCATATTTTTTTATAAACACTACTATGGGTAAATTTTGAGTGAACCTTATGTGATAAAATGTGTTAAGTGATTTAAACATGTAAATGTGATAATATGTTAAGTGATAATTTGATAATGGGAAATTTAGACTATGTGTGTATGCATATACGTTTTATGCGGTAGAAACGGTAAAATTGCGTTAAATGTGTAACTTGTTTGTCGAGCATGGAATTTGGTACATATGAGATGTTTTATGTATATTTGTTTTAAAAATGACAAAATAGATAAATTAGTAATATTTCGCGTGTTCGGTGTTAAATTCTATGAATGTTTATGTATATATATTACTACGCGCAAATCGTAGATATATTGCGTATAAACGGGAGAGTTAACGTATTTACGCAATAATGGTCACCAATAAAATCGTTCAAATCGCAAAAATCATAAATATATATATATATATATATATTAACGTGCCAACATAATAAAAAATGACAACTTTTCAAGAAAATCTCAAAGTTATGTGATAATTCTAAGAAACGGAGAAACTTAGGAGTTTTGTATTATATATATTGATTTATAATTGTTCCTATATTAGGACGTATATAAAAATCAATCTCTGGTATTGCGATATTAAAATATGCACCCAAAGGTGAGTGTCACTAAACCCCTCTTTTTACTGCTTTGTATATATTTTGGGGGTAGAACACGTCGTTAAAAGGGTTTAATAATGTTTTCGAAATAAAACATACCTTTTAATATAAAATATATATTTTTGTTGAAAATATAGGAAATTTGATGAGTCATACGTTTCGAAGAAAAAACATTATTGATGAATAAATGTTGGACATTGGGATGATACGGTATTTCCTTGGCGAAACATGACCGTATAGTTGGGATGGATGCCGGCCTGGGTCTCGAATGATGGAGATTCAAGGGATTCGTACAACATCGTGTATTAAATTGTCATATTAGTAGGATATATATATTGTACGTGAGACAGACATCATATTGTTCTCAAAGGGAGAACCCTGCACCCACGATGTCGTTTAATCAGTTAAGTATTGCACGCGATGAATTGTTGGTAGATCTATCGGGTTGACAACCCCGTCGTGACCGGTCACCCCGTGTCAATGTCAAACGACGAATTAATATTATGTTTATTGTCTAGCTTTGATTATCCCTGCATGGTTAATATATAGTTCAAATCGTCTAGCTAACATACGAGTCTGAAAGTTGATGCAAATATTTAATATACAAAACCTGGGCAATATATATTACAGTTGTCGGATCGATGAACCGGCGGAAGGCCCATGGATTTTTAATAAGGAAGTAAAATGGACTTTCTAAAATTATATGGATGTTTTCAAATAAACTCCTAATCAGAAAGTTTTCCTTGAAATAAAATTTGTTGTAAGTAAA
The DNA here is from genome assembly GCA_030545235.1 of Helianthus tuberosus. Classification (NCBI taxonomy): domain Eukaryota; kingdom Viridiplantae; phylum Streptophyta; class Magnoliopsida; order Asterales; family Asteraceae; genus Helianthus; species Helianthus tuberosus. The sequence goes on from CM060387.1 coordinate 1,032,957, forward strand.
TACGTGAACTCGCCTTCCTTTGTGTTGACACTTGATTTTAACGTGTTCTACAGGTACTCGAGTTCGGCTTCGGGAAATCATGGCGTATCTTGTGTTTGATGATGCATGTAATTTTGTTTAAAAATGTTTGATAACTTTTAAACTTTCTGGGACTTTTGTAATAAGATCCGCGAGGATCAAAGACATCTTAACTATGTAGTTGTGTCGTGTCTTAAAACGTAATGTTTAATAACTTATGTTTAAAATAAACCAATACGTCCAACAAATAAAATGCATCTCTCGACAAGATATAAATGAGCACCAACTTCCGTCTCCACTACGTTTAATATTCCGCTGCGACGTTTTTGGGGTGTGACACTGTATATTAGGTAAGTAAAAGTTTGCTTAATGCTGAATCCAGGTATTCTCATTTAGAAAAACTTATCCTTGCTTTAATCATGGCATCTAGTAAATTACGCCATTACTTCGAAACTCATGCTATTATTGTTAGAACTAACTTTCGAATCAAGAATGTTCTCAGAAAACCTGAAATGTCAGGAAGGATGGCAAAGTGGGCAGTCAAGCTTAGTGCTTATGATATCAGATATGAACCAAGAACTGCCATCAAATCCCAAGCCTTAGCTGACTTTGTGGCTGATTTCAGTAGTGATCTACAAAGGGAAGCTGAATTGGATGTTCAACACCATGAAGAGACTAAGGATCCTTGGATACTCTTCACAGACGGGGCTTCAAATGTCAAAGGAACTGGACTAGGCATACTACTAAAATCGCCACAGGGGGACATAATGCCCCACTCAATTGCTTGTGAGTTTCAAACTACTAATAATGAGGCTGAGTATGAAGCTTTAATAGTTGGTTTGTAAATTGCCAAGCACATGAGGATTAGGTATCTTGAGGTACATGTAGATTCATTGTTAATTACTAACCATTTTAATGGTTCTTATGTTGTTAAAGGTGAAAGACTAATCAAATATCTAGAGATAGTCAAGAAATTGGCAGACTCTTTTGTTTCTTTTAGTTTAACACAGGTACCCAGGGAAGAAAATGCAGAAGCTGGTGCTTTAGCCAACCTTGGATCATCATTGAAGATTCCGGAGGATATTAAGATACCAATCATCCATATCTTAACTCCTCCTATTGAGGATCATACATACAGCTATGGAAATAGTGGAGGATTCTGCAATCATACCTAGTGATGGTGCACAGTCAAATTCAGGATCCTGGATCCTTCCGATCCTAAGATATATACAACATGGAGAGATCCCTACTGGAGAAAATCCTATAGCTTTTAAAGTCAAGGTATCTCAATTTACAATACTAAATAACATATTATACAAACGATCTCTTGCAGGTCCATATTTAAGGTGCATCGAGGATCCAGAGATTCAGGAAGTACTTAAGGATTTTCATGAAAGAGATTGTGGAAACCACATTGGGGGCAGGCACTATTCTCAAGGATCCTTAGAACAAGATACTATTGGCCTACCATGAAGAAGGATGCTGTGGATTATGCGAAGAAGTGTGATGCTTGTCAAAGACATAGCAATATCCTTCATCAACCAGCAGAGCTCCTGCATCCTATATCCTTTTCTTGGCCATTTATGAGATGGGGAATGGATATAGTTGGCAAACTTCCCAACGCACCAGGAGGAAAAGTGTTTATGCTTGCTATGACTAATTACTTTTCCAAATGGATAGAAGCTGAAGCCTTTGCACAAGTCAGAGAAAAGGAAGTGATATCCTTTATTAAAAGAAACATCATTACTAGATTTGGCATACCTTCTGAAATTGTTTGTGATAATGGTTCCCAATTTATTGGGAGTAGAACTACTAACTTTTGTGAAAGTTGGGGGATTAAGATGATAACATCAACACCAGTCCACCCACAAGCTAATGGTCAAGCAGAATCATCTAAAAGGATCATCATCAACAACTTGAAGAAGAAGCTTGGATCCTAGAAAGGAAAATGGGCAGAAGAGCTACCTTATGTATTATGGGCTGATAGAACAACTCCCAAGAATGCTACTGGTCAAACTCCGTTTTCTTTACTATGCGGAGCTGAATCTCTGATCCCTACAGAAATGGTAGTCCCTACTGCAAGAATAAGAATCCATGATCCTGAAAGTAATGCTGAAAACTTGGTTCAAGATTTGGATACCATAGAAGAACTCAGGGATTTGGTAAGGATAAGATTGGCTAGTTATCAACAAAGGATGGCTGGAGCATATAACAAGAATGTCAGGATTAGAAAATTTCAAATTGGTGATATGGTATTGAGGAAAGCATTCCAAAATACCACAAATCCTGCTGATGGTAAATTAGCACCAAAGTGGGAAGGCCCCTATCTTATTGAAGTTGAGGCAGGAAAGAGGGCATATCGTTTACTAACAATGGAGGGTGATCTATTACCAAGAGCTTGGAATGTTGTCCATTTAAAGAGATACTTCATGTAGGAAGGATCCAGGATCCTTGGTCATCCTCATATATGGTATACATAAAGGATCCTTAGAGGATATATAATCCTCATTCTGGTAATGATTTGATTTTAATTTACCTAACCCTTTAAATTATTTGATTATAAGGAGAAGGATCCAGGATCTTTTATCCTTCTTTACTAAATTCTGAGTTTTGCAGAAGTTGATACATCTTTGACAAAGGATCAAATATCCATTGAAGTTTCCTAAGTCTTTGGGTTTATCCTTAGTTTTTGGGTTTATCCCCAGTTTTTGGGCTTGTCCCCAGTTTAAGGTATCTATTACCTTCTACAAATCAGGTTCTTACACCTTCACCAGTTGCGCACGATTATCCTAGTGCAGTTAAAGGCAATGGGACCAGTACCCGCTTTAGGGGCTGACAATTTCATTGTAATGGCTGTAGTTAGGATCCTAAGTATAATGGTAGACATACCATACATCCGTTCCTAAGGTTTCTAACGTTTTCACGTTAGCTAAGGTTTTGGCATTTTCATGTCACTAAGTTTGGATAGTCCTCAGTATGGGCCATACTCCAGTTTACACAAGATCCTTTGGGCTTGTCCCCAGTTTTTGGGCTCGTCCCCAGTTTTTTGTGCTTGTCCTTAGTTATTGGGTTTCTCCCCAGATTGTTGGGCTTGTCCCCAGATACTAACTCTTTCTTTTACAGATTGGCTTAGCCCCAAGTTATGTCTCATTTCAGGTTTCCAAAGCTAAACAGTTAAGGATCCTGGATCCTAACCTTCTACAAGGTTTTGTCTTTTGATTGTAACTATTGTAAGTGTTAAGGATATAGGATCCTAACTTGGATTCTCTGGTATGATCCTTATTTACTTTAACTTTATTCTTGGTTTATCAGTACTACCCTTATCCTTTGGCAACAGGATATATGATCCTAAAATTGTCTTACTTTTCAAACTTATTGATTAAAGGATATTTGATCCTTGATCATATCCTAAACTTTTTGACATAAACTGATTTTTTATACTTGTAAATTCTGAAACTATGCAATAACAATTGATAAGTAAATATACAACACCAAGATAGCCAACAGTTAAGAGTTTTATTTATTTATCAAAGTTAAAACCTTTATAGGTTGTCAAAATTGCCTACCCAAACATCTACCAGCAAAACGTGGCCCGCCCGTTTGGGTAGGCAAAGGGTGTCCATATTCATAAGGTTCGATAAGTGCAGGAAATCAAAAGATGAGGGGCATCAAAGGCTTCATCCTCCACAAACAGAAGGACCCATCCACCTTTGCTACCCCTATTGTCCAAAGGATCAATGATCCTTAAACCTAAAAACTATTGTTCACCATACAAACCAAAATTGTTTAAAACAACATCACCAAAAACTATAAAACCATAAAAAATGGGCTCTGGCCACGTCTAGAAATTTCCATCATCGCCCATTTGTGCAGCCTAAACCTTCGCTGCATCCTCCACCTTCTTCTCACCACCTTGATCACTACCTCCAGCCGCTGCATCCTCAGGATCCTTCGCTTCGCTGCCACCACCTTCAAGAGCCAGCACCTCCTCAGGTTCATCTTCGTCCCCAAGCTCCACAAGCCTTTGCTTCCAAGCCTCCACGTCCCAGCCGGACCTATCAAAGGCAGGATCAGTAGCCTCCTTAGCCATCTGGAGTTTGATCTTCAGCATCACAACAGCAGCAGAGTGTTTGGCCCCTTCCATAACCTCGATCCTCTCCCTTTGGGCTGTCATTTCAGCAACAAGAAGCTCCTTTCGCAGTGTCTTCTATTCGTTCTCATGTTGGGAGATCTTTTTATCCTTGCCAACTGCAATGGCCTGGGGGTCAAGGCACTTTTGTTCAGCTTCAGCCACATGTTGGTCAATGAGGATCTGGACTTCAGCGAATTTCTGCAATAAAAGATTTGAGTATTCGGGATCCTATATCCTCAAAAGAAAAGCGAATTTCAGGATATGAAATCCATACCTCGGAGATGTATTCTTGAACCTAGTGTTCCATCATAAGCAGGCCTTCGGCGGGTTCAGTAGACTTCTTCCTTTTGGTCCCTTTACCCCTGGTGCTGACTCCTTTGGCCTCAGGGATGCTTTGGCTTGCAGCTAGCTCCTTCTTGAGGGACCTAGGGGAGGCATATTCCTGGATGTCAGTCACACTGAACCTTGAAGCAGACTTGGAGGATTTGCCAGCGCCTACAAACATAATTCACAGATAAGTATTCATACCTTATGTTCATTTAAACACCTATTTACACATAAATATGGATACTTACTTGACATTGTGTAGGAACCGGAGGAGATTTCTTGAGAATCCTTTGCTTTGGCTTGAAATGTTCTTATAGCAGGGTCAAGCTTCCAGAAAGCAGCAATCCTCTCTCTTGTGACAGGAGATTCTTGGATGCTAGAGAATGAAATAGCTACACAACAAAAACAAAAAGAAGAATCAGTTATCCTTAGCAGAAAAGAAGAATCCTACCATAATCCTGCCTAAGGATTCCATATCCTACCCTGGGTGATCCATTTCTTGGGTAGATGATTCCCATTTGGGATGGAGTCCTTTCTTACAAAGAAGAACTGGTTCCTCCAGTTGGAATCGTTCTTTGTGGTTTTCAGAATTGGATGTGCTTGACCGGGTTTGTGCTTAAAAAGAAAAAGGATGAGAACCATGGCTGACAAGATTATATAACAGGCTCAACTCAGATAAGCCTATATCAATCCCTTCCTGTTCGATAATATTTTCAAGTGTGTACAAAACTCTCCACACCATCGGCATGGCTTGGACGTAGCACAAACCGGTGAGTGTGAAAAAGCTTTGGGTTAGAAAAGGGAAAGGATATGTGAAGCCAATCTGGAAAGGGCTTGCAGGAAAAGTGATCCAGACATCAGAAACGCAATCACTCTTCATCGAAGAGTCAAATGGTCTAAAAATGGTTCCTTCCGGGAAACAATGACGTAACCGATCAATCTCAGGATCGGTGAAGCGACAGAGTTCCATTGAAGGATTTTTAGTTATGCCCTGACTCTTCAGAGGGCTCTCTTTTTTGGGATCCTAAGCAGGGGAGGATCAGAGATTCATCTTGGCCATGGGTTAAACGAAGAACAGAGCACAGGAAAGAAGAAGATTCAGAGAGAATGAGGGAAGAGATACCTAATGAAGTCTTCGAATGAGGATTTAAAGGGGAAGGGTCTCGAATTTAAATGCAATTTTCATCCTTATCTCTAACCCTATTTATAATGATGATTGTTGTAGGAAGTCATGTCGCTGATGTCAGCATCGCAACGGCTATATCTCTTAGCAACGGCTAGTCCGAATAAAATTGAAACATGACTATTAAATCGGATATCAACTAGTCATCTTTGGGGGCAATTGTTAGGGATAGAATTTCACAGCTTGTGGATCACGGATCCTCAAATGCAGCTTGGATCAAGGATCCTCGGTTCAGTTTGAATTAAGGATCCTTAGAAGGTGTTGCGGGACTAAGGATCCAGGATCCTCATTATTATCCTAACACTAACAGTTATTTCCATCATTTTTGAACTTGTTTTGCAGGTGTATTTGAATAGGACTTGGTCCATCCGAGATTCTAGGGGAATATGCTTAGTGATTCTGCACGTGCTTGAACTCTTCGACCGTTATGGTGATCGTGGGGAACTTGCATCTTTTGCGGATAGTTAGTTAGGCTAGATATTTTTATTTTTAATGGGGATACAAGCTTGATTTAGACATTATTATTAGCAACACAAACCGCACTACACTTGAGCTCTCAAGAACTCTCTACGATTACACACTTTTGCACACTAGTGATCCTTGTACCAAGCTTGTTATCATCCCGATTTGTAAACCTTGTTTGTTTAATATAATTGGTGATCGGTAGTTTCCATCACCCGATGTTTTTTATGCCGGAGATCATTCACTGATCAAGGGCTATTTCCTCGTATAAATCCTTGTGTTCACCATTCATTTCATTCATTCATTTTTCATATATTTGATCACTTAACTAAGCATCACACCTCACAAAATCAGATTTGGTTGCATTATCCTTGTGTGATTTTTGACCAAAACAGGTATGATCTCTCATTTTTATTCTTTGAGAGCCTTATCTAAATTATCTAAGTTTTTGAAACTATATTTGAAAAAGGTCTTAATAGAATATTCTTAATCAAGATACTAACTAGGATATATCCTCAGGATACTTAGTCAGAATATTTGAAATATTATACTAAGATTAGGAGTTAGAACTACATTCAAATCAAACGACATAAAACAAAAATTTACATAGTAAAAATGGACAACAATGGATAAGGCCAAAAAAGGTTAGTTTATTATTAACATAGCAAAAGATTGTGCTTTTAGAATCATCTCAAACCGAGACCCATCCACCAAAAGCACGATTAGTTTTTAACCATATCTACTTAACAGTTGAAGGTTTCATCTTGAAACTAAAGATCCCTCCACCCCCAACTGTTATATTGTTCAAAATAAAGCATACTAAGGATTGATGACCAAGGGCTTCGTCCTAAAACTCAGGATCCCTCCACCTTTGGCCATCAAATTGTTCTAAAGTGCAGGAAAGTAAATTGTTCAACAAGCAGGAAATTAAATTGTTTAACAACTACCAAAACCATCAAGATTAAAAAGTGGGCTCCGACCTAGGCATGAATATCCATCATCGCCCACTTTGCTGCTTTCAAGGGGCATCACCCTCTTCGATCATCGCTTCATCGACATCTGCACCAGCATCCGCACCTGTATCACCACCAGCATCATTCCCAGCATCAACATCAGCATTGACCACCTTTTCAACCACCTCAGCAGGTTTCTCGACCACGGGCTTCACAGGATCCTCCATGGGATTGCCACCAAGGTCCCTCAACTTCGCTTCCCAAGCCTCAACATTCCATGAAGGCCATTTAAAGCCCATGGCCTTGGCCTCATAGGCCATTTTCAACCTAGCTTGGAGGAGCGAGATGACAACAGAACTCTTAAGGCCTTCTCGGTATGAAGCCATATCCTGCTCATGTTGGACCTGGGCGGTATCGGATTTGGCTTGAGCTTCGTGGGTGATCTTCTTGATGGCAGCCAGGTGTTCCTGGGTCATTGCTTTATATTTGGCTTCATAGTGCTCCGACTTGGCAGTGGCGATTGCTGCTTGATCCGCGATGGTGGTTTCAGACTTCTTCAACTTAGCCTCCAACATCTTGTTCAGCCCGCATGAATCCTCGTAAAGGAACACTAGCCGCTCAAGACCCTGCAATCAGATGAACGGGTATCAGTATATGTACTTAGAATATATAATCAGCATATATGTGCAGGATATAAGATAAGGATACCTACCTGGTTGAGGAAGCCGGTCATGAACTTGTTGGATTCTGAGAACCCATGATTCTCAAACGGAAAGACATCGGAGGCAACGGGGGAATCCGGTTCCTTCCTTTTGCGGGAGCTCGAGGCACGCGGCTTCGCGACAGGAGAAGGCTTGGGTACGGCTGCTACTTTGGAGCCGGTTACTGGTTTGGAAGCAGTAGAAGGTTTGCTGGGTTCCTTCTTCACTTGGACAGGGCCAAAATAGCTATCCAACTCTTCGAGCTCGAAGACTTCTGGAATCTTGACTGGTGCTGCATAACAGGGAAAAATCTAAATCTCTACTCTTATTTTTTATTTTGCTCATTAAATATATGGAAAATTATATGATCCTTACCAGACATATCTGATGAAGAATATTAGCTTGAACTTTGAAGATGCAATGAAAAGGTTCTATCACTATTAGGCAACTAATAGACCCTGTTGATTCTCTCTTGGAATTCTTCAGTGGGAGGACCCAACTCTTTGAAGTTTGCTGCATAAGAACATAAGGATGTTAGTGCGGGATACATCATCAGGATATGTTTGGGGATATCTTAAAACCCTAAATCCTACCGGAAGTCAACCATTTCACCGGAAGGCTATCACCTTCAGCAATGGAGTCCCGCTTAACAAAGAAAAATTTACGTTGCCACCCATCCTCGTTTCTTGTTACTTTGAGGATGAGTGGATTGCTGGAGGTTGAGAAAAGCAGGAAACGGCTATTCCCGTGGGAACGAAGACGATAAGTGATTGGGATATCCTCGATACAAAGGTCTGGGACGTGAAGGGCTTTGATCTGGTTGAGAACAATTAATACTCTCCAAACCATGGGCATTGTTTGGGCAAAACTGAGACTAGTAGTACGAAAAAACTGCATGATGAACTCAGGAAAAAGGATAACGAAGGCCAAGAGAGAAAGGGTATGACGAAAAGCAGATCCATTCGTCGGATGATACGTCTGATCGAATACTTTGGTCAAAAGGACGAATGACCGCCTTGTCGGAAAAAGCGCCGGAGGTTCGTAGTGCAGCGATATCGGCGTTAACAAAAGAGCACACCTCCTTCTTGAGACGAGTGATCAGATTTTGGTTAACAAACGACGAAGTTGAGTCGCCGGAATGTGATCGAGTTCTGGTGGCCATTAAAGAAGATAAGCAGAAAGAATTTTGAGAGAAAAGAAGAGAGAAAGTACATGAGAATTCTGAGGAGAATGGCTGATTATCAACAAGAAAATGAGAAGATATAGGGGCGGAATAGATAGGCACTGAGTAAATACCGCGTGGGAAGTTGCACACTGTCACTTCAAGTGTCTTTTCATCATAATTGCCTCGATCCGAGTGATAAACTCTAAAATATATCCGTTAGAATTTAGAATTCCAACAGATATATTTTGGGGACAATTGTTATGGGTGGTTTTCTGAACATATATCTTGAATTATATCCTGGCTTTATTACTTTTGTTTGTGACCAGGATATTGGATCAGGATATTGGTAACATCCTGATGCAGTATCCTGGTGTTTACTAATAGTTCACGTGCAGATTAACATGGCAGACTTGTAACGTTTAAGTGGACTGGTTCTCCCTGAAGACTCGGACTAAGCGGTTGAAAGGATGAGTTAAAATCTATTATATGTATTTCTTTGATTACATCATGTTAAAAGTAGTTTACATATGTGTAATATCCAAAGTAAGGATGAGTTAAAATGAGAACCAACTTGAGTTGTAAGAACCGTGAGAACTAGCCCATCCAAAGGTTTTCCTGATTTTTTATTCAAAAGTCATAAAAAATCACTTGTTTGAGCAAAAAAAAAATTTAATGCCGCATACCCACATTTACATGAGGTGTAAAATATATTTATCTTCGTACAAAATTTACCCCAGCGTGTAAAAAAAACTTGCATCGGTCAAAACTACCGATTTGACAAAAATTTTTTACTTTTTTACAGATGTGTTTATAATATTTTCATCTACGTTTGTGCAAAAAAAAAAAAATTTAGCCTAACTCGCGCGGGAAGAAAAAGTTCTCACGGTTATCACAACTCGTGATGGTTCTCATTTGAACCGAGCCCTAGCCAAATTATATGTATGTGTCAAAACTAGTTACATATATGTAAAAAAACTAGTTTACATATGTGTAATTATAAAATTACATATAAAAATGATAAAATTACTCTTAACATGTATATAATCATAAAAATACACATATTAAATGATAAAATTATCCTTAACATAAAACTATATAAATAAAAAGATTGTTTATAAGGAGTTCTATGAGTTCTGTAAATATTTATGGTTCTGAAATGATTCTTACCCTATACATATATATATTCAGGGCATGATTTAGGGAAAACGACTAAAAGTGTGAAAACGGTGAGAACGCTCCTCATCCGTTGGATCAAAACAATCTATGGATTAGATTGGTGCGGTGGCGTTTTCGTAAATAACATCAACTTTATTACATGGACACGCTTCATTAAGGGTAAAAAGATATTTTTACTGCTCTAATAAAAAACGTCAAACTCATGAGTAAAACGCCATTAAAATTTCTGCCTTAAACTACAAGCCATACACATCAATCCCTTCCAGATGAAATGACATCTGTATCTAAAACGTCATTCGTACAAAACGCGAAACTTTGTGATTCAAACGCCATAACATTATTATGCCTTACAAGAGTTAATTAGTTTTATTTTGCCTTCTTTATCTAAAACGCCATTCAAACAAAGCGCCAACTTAATGATGGGACACCTACAGCTTTAACAGATAAAACTGAACAAACATTAACTGAAATGACGGAAGCTTCAGTACTAACATCTATTATAATAAAATTCCCTCCTAAACTACGCGCCAAAAACATCTTATATAAACACGTCTCAGGACCTTCCATTGATCACACCACAAACAAACGTCATATTTTACTAAATACCACTCAATTTATAAACGCCAAAAAGTTCAAACCACAGATTGCAAACGTCGTTTCTTAAAGATTCAGTTTTATTCTCAATAAAGTTTCACTGAATGGGTTGGACAACATTCTTAAGTAAGAATTAACATTGTTGTCCATCCCATTCAGCAAAATATTATTGAGTTAATCCTCACCTAATTAGATGAATAAACTATTTTTATTTACTGAAATGTATTCTTTTTTTGGTGTTTATGTGTGTGTGCGATCTTCTATGGCTTGTTATGTAACTTCCAAATCACATGTTATGCGCAGAAAGTCGAAAAATGTGAAAAAACAGTAAAAAATGATATATAAAAAATATAAAACGCCGAATGCCAATATTGTGTGTTCTGAAAAAAATACAAAAAACGCCAAAGTACTCTTCACTTGCTCTCGAAGACCGTGTCGATTTTCTTTTAAATACGGGCTTCTGGCATGTCGATGCGTAGTGTCCGAAAGCTTTACAATTCTTACACTGTCTTTCTTTCGCCCCGGGCTTCCCTTTTGTTTTTATTTTTTCGATTGCTTCCTCCTGTTTGGATCCCAAACGCTTGCGAGATCCAGAACCTTTCGACTTATACCTAACAGGGACTCTTATCGGATTCTTGTCGTTTTGATATTGACTTCTTATCTCCACAAATCTATCCCTAGTACTAGGAGGAGGAGCAACAATCTGCATATCTTGAACCTTCTTCATTTAAGATTGAACATGATCCTTGTATAAGGATAGCTTCTCTTTATTACCAGATAAACGGTGCAAAGTATACTCTGTTGCGAAAATAATTTCTCGCATCATACTTTGCACATCGGGATCACGCTTGGTCATAAATTCATAACTCATTGAGTAATCGGAAGAGCAATTTGGCGAAGCCTCTTTAGGCCATCTATTCAAAATGTACTGTTTTGAGAATTCCCTAAGATCCAAACTTCTCAAAACATAAAATATATGTCTATATAGCAAACCAAACTGCTCAAAACACCTGCATGAGCAAGTGCTGGTGCAATCCGACTTAGGGTACATTACCTGAAAAACGCCAAAAACAATGTATGTATAAAACGCCATGCGGACAATGTTTGAATAAAACGCCATCAAACAACAAACACAAAAACTCCACGCAAATAATAAAAATAAATGTTCTACATATAATAAACGTCATATTCAGAAAATGACAAATAAAATACCCAAAAAATGCCATTGTTTACCTCGAATAAGGACGTACAAGGCTGCTGGAAATCATTTATGAAGAACTTAACAAACCCATCGGGCTGCACTTCATAACGTTGATTTAAGCAATCTCCAATCCCGATTAGCTCAGTTTAAATGTCACAAAAATTATTTTTTGTGTATATCTCAACAGCTTGGCTCTCCAACACTTTATAATTACTTTGCAACTGGGGGTGTTTGTATCGAGGTTCATGATCATGTTTCCTCTGTGTGTGACGTTGTGCTTCTATTGCAGTATCGTAATGAGTTATGAACTCAACAAGAGTAGATTTTGAATTGCACACTTGACCAGAAAATGGTTGTCACTCTCCGACCTCGATGTCGTACGCATAAGGTCCGACAGTTCATCCATTCTATAGTATGCAGGGATCCAAGATTCCCTAAGTGCAAAAATATCAAAAAGCCAGTCATTATCATCTAAATTGAACTCTTCAATAACCTCTTCCCATCCTAATTCAAAGTCTTCGGGTGTAAGAATATCCGTCCACACAACACCACAAATACGTTCTTTGAAATTGGTGGAATTGCATAGCCAAACACCAACCTATATAAAACACGGAAACGCCATGCAATAGATACATTAGAAACAACAAACTAACATGAAAACATTTATGAATGGCAAAACGCCATATATCTTAAAATGCCAAACACATGAAAATAAGAAAATCAACCTTTAGAGAAAGTTTTGCATCACATGCCACATGCATAACCGATGCCTCGTTTCAACGAATACAACAGAAATATCCTTCTTCATTGCTGGATCTTGGTCAGTGTCACACCCCGACCACGTAGAACATACAAAACGTGGCGGAAATGTCGGGGAGTGTTGTAACAGAATTAATGTTTCACAACCTTGGAAATTAAAGTTTCGTTTTATTCAATATAAGTGTTACAATGTCTAAACAAACATGGAAATACAACATAATTAACTAGTCTGCATCTTTTATTGTCACTAAGGCCCATGTCCGCCTAAGTGTATCTTGATCATCTTATGCAACAGCTCCTGAAAAACACATGTGAAAATATGGTACGTCAGCATAAAAATGCCGGTGAGATACATAGGTTTTGTGAAAATAGGCTTCATGACTTATGTTTGAGAAAATGTTTAGTCATGAACCTTGTTATTTGCTTTGTTTTGTAAATCATTTGAAAATCGATAAGATCAGATGATATGTATAAATAATGTATGGTTAAATGAATAACCATATAAAATGAGTTTGTATAAGATGAGTTGTTTATAAATCAATGTCTTGTGAAAAGTATGTTATTTGTATAAAATGTTCTATGTCTCAAACTGAAATGATTCAAACAACGTTACGACATGTAATACCATACAAACACTTATATATAGGAAGTACCAGCGGCGTATCCACCATGCTTGTATCATATTACATACGCATCGTTACTTAATCACTTAATCAAACCAAACCAAACAATGTAAAATGTTCATGTCAAGATGTAAATCATGTCAAAATGTCTATGTCAAATATCCATGTCAAATGTCTATGTCAAATATCCATGTCAAATGTCTATGTCAAATATCCATGTCAAATGTCTATGTCAAATATGTCATGTATGGCAAGTGAAAGGTCTCATCTGAACCATATGCACAAAAACAAAGTATTGAAGTAAAACTTGGTTTAAATCAAAGTTATGTTTTGTGGGAAAATGCATGATCAAATGTCAATCATGTTAAAATGTCTATGCCGAAATGTCTATGTCAAATCAATTGTCAAATGTATTGGGTAATATGTCAAAGTGTTCATATACTGGATGAGCATATGCAACAAAATGTAATGTAAAACAATGTACTAAGTATGCACACAATGGACATACATAGCATAAAATGTAATGAAATCATGTACTATAATGTACTAACGAACATAGCAGGTATATGATGTGAAAACAGGAAAGCATGAAAGTAACAAGTAGGCACATGTGTTCCACCCCAAAACAGTTTGGAAAAACAGTAAAAGAGGGGTCTATGTACTCACTTGAGAATGCTCAGTAGTCCTTGAGTGACAACCAAACAATGCTAGAGATCACGGAAATCAAACGGCACCTAATATAGGTAACTATGTTAATTAACCGGACCTAAGTCGGAAGATTGGGTAGCATTAGGGTTTGTAAACCAAACGGGTGTAGAGACTCGTGTCTTTTGGTTTAACAAAGCCTACATACTAAATGAAACTTAACCTAATTGTTTACGACCCATTACGACCCGTTTAGGTAGCTTATGCTACTTTAACGCGTCGTTCGCGTGAAACGCGTTCGGATCGCCTAACTAGTCCTATGACAAGTGTTATATGCCTAAACATGTTACATAATCAGTTATGTGACAAAAGTTTAGGTTACATATGCTTAATTACCAATTATACATGAAAAGGGTATTCTGGTAATTTACCTAAGGCATATAAACTACCTATCATACAACTATTTAAACGATGTGACCATAGGGTATAACCTCGGAAGGTTATTCCCTACCTACTATGGTCACCTAATGTATTTGGTCGGATCCTAATGATCGACCAAACTGGGTCGGGTTCGAGGTATAAGCGATTTATTAGATCGCTTACCCTACGACCCTAGACAACGTGGTAATCAGTAGGCATAGTCCCAAGGGATTATGACCATCGTGATTACAATCACGTTGCGAAGTTCAAACGAACTTCGCATTGACCATTACTGGTCAACGCTGAAAGTCAAACAAAGTTTGACCTTCTGACTCGAAAAGCAGTAAAATAAGGAAAAGAACGAAAGAATACTTACCCAGGGTCCCCGAATGCTAATCCCGATTCAAGAATCTCAGGTATGAAACAATGGTTTCAACTTAGAGTTTCTAAAATCAGAATTCTAGTGCATTTGTAGTAATGGGGGGTGGGGTATTTATAGTATTCGGAGAACCGTTAAGATCGTTTCATGGAAAACGTGCCACGATCCAAGGCGTACACTTGTCGGGATGTTATGGTGCCTAAATTGCCACTAACCATAAGGATTTGACATGTGGAAGAGGGATTGGAGGTGCTAAACAGCTGCAACCAGCTGTTAAATGCAGTTAATCTGGTCTGATAGTGGGAAGCGGCCCGCTTCAGGATCAGCCAAAGACAATGCGGGCCGCATGGCCCTTCTGATCTGCACATATGTTTGAAAAATGACAGTTTCAGTCCCTGCACGTGTTTAAGGCCATTTCCGAAACTTCTAAGGCCCGTAAAGCCAACTTTAAGGCCCTAAAATGTTGCCTAAACATTGTGGACATGAAACATGCTCAAAAATATGCCGGGTGTTGGTTCGTTTGGTCGTACGAACGCGATGTTCGCTTAATTACGACGGAATGCGCATAAGCGCGAAAAACGATCCAAATGATGCGACGAATGGATTTTTCTTAAGGCGAACACTAAAATATAATGTAGTCATGCTTTCATAAATTTTTGGATGTCCGGATGTATTCAGAACGTAAGTTATGCGCGAAAATGCAAACTTGTGCACTTTTTGACGCTTTTAGTCCCTGAATGACACAAAAGTTTATTTTAGCATACCGAACACCTCAAAGCCTATTTCTAAGCTATGTAAAGGATATTTATGGTATGTTTAACTTATGGTCATGTTCCGGAAGGTCTGTTACAGTTCAAATTGACATACTTTCGCAGTTTGTCAATTTTAGTCCCTGTAGACGATTTAACTTGATTTTTGCAATACCAAAGCCTTCAAAACTTATTTCTAAGTTATGTAAAGGTTATTTAAGGTATGTTAAGTATATGTCACTATTCCGGAGTGTTTGCTGCATTTAAACTGGTTATATTTACGCATTAGTGCGCGTATAACCTTCCAGAAAGCGATATAGAGTTTGAAATCGAACAAGAATTGATATGTGTAAACGATACACATATTTTTTTTTACAAATCCCAAGTATGAAATACAATATTTCATTGGTTGGGCATTTGTTTGATGGTTGAAATGACACAGGTGTTACAGTCTCCCCTACTTTAGGAAATTTCGTCCCGAAATTAATTCGTAGGAGTCTGTTTATGACTTTGTGTCAAATAGTCACCAGAGATATGTAGGACATAATCTGGTTATTTTCCTCAACGGATAATTTTCAGAAGCGAAAATGAACAAACAGAGTCATTTTCTTCAATGGTTTCTTCGGAAATGGAAAATAAAGGAGTTAATTAAGCGGATATACATTTCCCTCAACGGATATTCTTCAGAAGTGAGAATGAATGGATGATTCATTCTTTCTCAACGGATTCTTCGTCAGAATTGGGAATGAAGGAAAATCCACGGATATTCATTTCTCTCAACGGATATTCTTCAGAACGAAAATGAACAAACGGGGTCATTTTCCTCAACGGTTTGTTCTTCAGAGTTTGAAATGAAAGAAAAATCAACGGATATTCATTTCCTCAACGGGTAATCTTCAGAAACGATAATGAAATAACGGAGTCATTTTCAACGGTTGTTTCCTCAGGTACGGAAATGAAGGACTACACAACGGATATTCATTTCCCCAACGGATAATCTTCAGAACGAAAATGAACAAACGGGGTCATTTTCCTCAACGGTTTGTTCTTCAGAGTTTGAAATGAAAGAAAAATCAACGGATATTCATTTCCTCAACGGGTAATCTTCAGAAACGAAAATGAAATAACGGAGTCATTTTCAACGGTTGTTTCCTCAGGTACGGAAATGAAGGACTACACAACGGATATTCATTTCCCCAACGGATAATCTTCAGAAACGAAAATGAACTAACGGAGTCATTTTCAACGGTTATTTCTTCAGAGTTGGAAATGAAGGACTACACAACGGATATTCATTTCCCCAACGGATAATCTTCAGAAACGAAAATGAACTAACGGAGTCATTTTCAACGGTTATTTCTTCAGAGTTGGAAATGAAGGACTACACAACGGATATTCATTTCCTCAACGGATATTCTTCAGAATGAAAATGAATGGATAATTCATTTTTCTCAACGGTTATTCTTCAGAATGGAAATGAAAAGATAAACAACGGATATTCATTTCTTCAACGGATATTCTTCAGAAGTGAAAAATGAATAGCTAGTTCATTTTTCCTCAACGGATGCTTCATCAGAATTGGAAATGAATAGGGTTAACTCTAGATACATGATAGAACTTGCTGTGATTTTCGTGCACTAAATTCCATAATTATGTATGCATCCATAATTACGTAATTCCTTGCACAGTCCGCACAGTTTGTTTTATAATGTTGTGGGGAAAGATGTCGAACTTGTGATGACGGTGACTAGACTACCATAGGGTCCTTTTAATTAGATCAACAGAGGATCTTCTTAATTAGGCCACCAAGGAGTCCTTTCAGCTTGTATCATCCAGTTTAACTAGACCACTCAAGGGATCTAATTACGAAGTAGTACCTTATAATCCAAGGGACTTTAACTACAGCGTAGAAGTCTATTAAGGATTTTAGGTAGTACCTTTTGGGTATCCTACTATGAATCTCTTGCACAAGGATATGTAAGATTCTACGAGGATTTGGATAGTATAATTTGAATCACATGACACATAAAAGATAACACATAAGCACATAACCACATAATTGTTTAATTGTTATTATCTTGTTATTGATTGCTATTAACTTGGCACCTCGTACTTCGTTTCTCTTGGAAGAAACGGGTACTTAGGATTTTCGTGAAAAACGCAAGAGATCATACAATGGAAGAAATTTGGGAGTATTCTGTTCTTCAAGGAATGCGGTTCCTTGATTGTCGGTATTGTAGGGGATATGTTGTTTATACATACAATCACATAAATACATTGCAATGTAAATAAAAGATTTATTTATAAACAACGATAACAACTGTTTCTTGGATCTTGACAACAAAAGAAGATAATACATAAGACGTAATTATTTCTAAACGACGTTGTCTTCTGGTAGATCATATGCTCATCCCTGCGCTGGATTTGCATTAGCAAGCCTTGGGCAATTCCTACGAAAATGGCCCATCTCGCCACAGTTGTAGCAAGATCCCGGTGGAAATCGAGCTTGAGCAGGATTGTTGTTAATCTGATTTGGTGCTGCTGCTGTTGGGCAAACCCTCGCTGTATGACCTATAAGTCCGCAAATTTGGCATGTGCGGCACTTCACACCAGCATGATGATGTAGGCCACATTGGTTGCACAAGGGTGCAGTTCCGTTGTAGGGTTTCCTAGCAGGGGGTTGAGCTGGTTGGTTGGGGACGGCTTGATCATTGTGAGTAACCACGGCGAAGTTCTGAGAAGCCTTTCGCTTCTTTGACTTCTTAGAGGATCCAGTCTGTTCATCCATGGTCTTTGATTCCTCGATTGGTTTCGATTCCTCGACCAGTTTCTTGTCATCCTTTCGGAAAAGCTTACGTTTCCTGATCTGCGATTCAGTCAAGGTTGCAGATAGCTCAATGGCCTGCCTAACAGTAGTAGGGTTGCTACCAGTCAAAATGTCTTGTATTGAGTCGGGAAGGCCATCAATGTACTTTTCGATTGCCTTATCCAAAGGCGTGACCATGTTTGGGCATAACAGACTTAACTCCTCATAACGGTCCGTGTAGGCTCGATGCTCACCGCTATCCTGCTTAAGATCATCAAATTCCCTTTCCAAAGCTCTGATCTCGTGACGAGGACAAAACTCCTTCATCATGAGAGCCCTAAGTTTGGCCCACGTCTGTGCTAGAGCAACTTCTGCACCTCGATCTCTCATAACCCCGTTCCACCACGTAAGGGCCCTCTTCTGGAACACACTCGTAGAAAACTCGACCTTGCGATTGTCAGGACACTGCACGTGGCGGAAAGTATTCTCAATGCTCTCGAACCATTGAAGAAGCCCGGTCGCTCCCTCAGAACCACTAAACTTGAGTAGTTTTGCCGAGTTAAAACTCTTGAAATTGCATGGACCATTGTTGTTGTTGTTGGCTTGATTCCATAGAGCAAAGAGGTTTGGGAATTGAGCAGCCATTTGCTGCGCAATGATTTCTGCCAGCTCGGCAGTCGCTATCTGGTTTTCGCGTCGAGGAGGCATTCTAAAAGAGGAAACATGAAAGGAAACGAGTGAGAGAAATAGACGAAAAGAATGAGATGAACAAATCTGCTGAAAGCAAGGATAGTGGTCATTTGTTTGTTACTACAAAGCAACAAACGACACACAGTGACTAATCAAAGTAGATGAGTCAAAAAAATAATGTATCATGAAGACATGCTCGCCTATAAGTGAACACTCATCCCAAGAATTCCCAGGTAAGCACAACTGGTCTCGCGTCTGATGAGATGTATACGAAGTGCTTGCCTAGACAGAAAACCCAGAATACAGGCATTCACCCTTCCAGTTTGCACGTGTTCACATTATTTAAAACCCAAAACCTTGACGAGATTTTGAAAACTCAAAGGGTTCAAAACCTTATAATAGAGAGTTCAAAACCTTACAATAGAGGGTTCAAAACCTAGTAATCAATCATCCTAGAACAGATGATTAGTTTTCGAAGCGGTTTTGAAATTTATGTTCTTGTTGTGGTAGTCGCCTAAGGATAGGTGACGGTATGTTTTATGACTAAACGCAAGTAAACTTGCGTTAGGGTCCTAGAAAGGTTATAGACTAGGTCAAAGCATTACTAATAACCTAATTCCCTATAACCATAAGCTCTGATACCATCTTTTCTGTCACACCCCGACCACGTAGAACATACAAAACGTGGCGGAAATGTCGGGGAGTGTTGTAACAGAATTAATGTTTCACAACCTTGGAAATTAAAGTTTCGTTTTATTCAATATAAGTGTTACAATGTCTAAACAAACATGGAAATACAACATAATTAACTAGTCTGCATCTTTTATTGTCACTAAGGCCCATGTCCGCCTAAGTGTATCTTGATCATCTTATGCAACAGCTCCTGAAAAACACATGTGAAAATATGGTACGTCAGCATAAAAATGCCGGTGAGATACATAGGTTTTGTGAAAATAGGCTTCATGACTTATGTTTGAGAAAATGTTTAGTCATGAACCTTGTTATTTGCTTTGTTTTGTAAATCATTTGAAAATCGATAAGATCAGATGATATGTATAAATAATGTATGGTTAAATGAATAACCATATAAAATGAGTTTGTATAAGATGAGTTGTTTATAAATCAATGTCTTGTGAAAAGTATGTTATTTGTATAAAATGTTCTATGTCTCAAACTGAAATGATTCAAACAACGTTACGACATGTAATACCATACAAACACTTATATATAGGAAGTACCAGCGGCGTATCCACCATGCTTGTATCATATTACATACGCATCGTTACTTAATCACTTAATCAAACCAAACCAAACAATGTAAAATGTTCATGTCAAGATGTAAATCATGTCAAAATGTCTATGTCAAATATCCATGTCAAATGTCTATGTCAAATATCCATGTCAAATGTCTATGTCAAATATCCATGTCAAATGTCTATGTCAAATATGTCATGTATGGCAAGTGAAAGGTCTCAACTGAACCATATGCACAAAAACAAAGTATTGAAGTAAAACTTGGTTTAAATCAAAGTTATGTTTTGTGGGAAAATGCATGATCAAATGTCAATCATGTTAAAATGTCTATGCCGAAATGTCTATGTCAAATCAATTGTCAAATGTATTGGGTAATATGTCAAAGTGTTCATATACTGGATGAGCATATGCAACAAAATGTAATGTAAAACAATGTACTAAGTATGCACACAATGGACATACATAGCATAAAATGTAATGAAATCATGTACTATAATGTACTAACGAACATAGCAGGTATATGATGTGAAAACAGGAAAGCATGAAAGTAACAAGTAGGCACATGTGTTCCACCCCAAAACAGTTTGGAAAAACAGTAAAAGAGGGGTCTATGTACTCACTTGAGAATGCTCAGTAGTCCTTGAGTGACAACCAAACAATGCTAGAGATCACGGAAATCAAACGGCACCTAATATAGGTAACTATGTTAATTAACCGGACCTAAGTCGGAAGATTGGGTAGCATTAGGGTTTGTAAACCAAACGGGTGTAGAGACTCGTGTCTTTTGGTTTAACAAAGCCTACATACTAAATGAAACTTAACCTAATTGTTTACGACCCATTACGACCCGTTTAGGTAGCTTATGCTACTTTAACGCGTCGTTCGCGTGAAACGCGTTCGGATCGCCTAACTAGTCCTATGACAAGTGTTATATGCCTAAACATGTTACATAATCAGTTATGTGACAAAAGTTTAGGTTACATATGCTTAATTACCAATTATACATGAAAAGGGTATTCTGGTAATTTACCTAAGGCATATAAACTACCTATCATACAACTATTTAAACGATGTGACCATAGGGTATAACCTCGGAAGGTTATTCCCTACCTACTATGGTCACCTAATGTATTTGGTCGGATCCTAATGATCGACCAAACTGGGTCGGGTTCGAGGTATAAGCGATTTATTAGATCGCTTACCCTACGACCCTAGACAACGTGGTAATCAGTAGGCATAGTCCCAAGGGATTATGACCATCGTGATTACAATCACGTTGCGAAGTTCAAACGAACTTCGCATTGACCATTACTGGTCAACGCTGAAAGTCAAACAAAGTTTGACCTTTTGACTCGAAAAGCAGTAAAATAAGGAAAAGAACGAAAGAATACTTACCCAGGGTCCCCGAATGCTAATCCCGATTCAAGAATCTCAGGTATGAAACAATGGTTTCAACTTAGAGTTTCTAAAATCAGAATTCTAGTGCATTTGTAGTAATGGGGGGTGGGGTATTTATAGTATTCGGAGAACCGTTAAGATCGTTTCATGGAAAACGTGCCACGATCCAAGGCGTACACTTGTCGGGATGTTATGGTGCCTAAATTGCCACTAACCATAAGGATTTGACATGTGGAAGAGGGATTGGAGGTGCTAAACAGCTGCAACCAGCTGTTAAATGCAGTTAATCTGGTCTGATAGTGGGAAGCGGCCCGCTTCAGGATCAGCCAAAGACAATGCGGGCCGCATGGCCCTTCTGATCTGCACATATGTTTGAAAAATGACAGTTTCAGTCCCTGCACGTGTTTAAGGCCATTTCCGACACTTCTAAGGCCCGTAAAGCCAACTTTAAGGCCCTAAAATGTTGCCTAAACATTGTGGACATGAAACATGCTCAAAAATATGCCGGGTGTTGGTTCGTTTGGTCGTACGAACGCGATGTTCGCTTAATTACGACGGAATGCGCATAAGCGCGAAAAACGATCCAAATGATGCGACGAATGGATTTTTCTTAAGGCGAACACTAAAATATAATGTAGTCATGCTTTCATAAATTTTTGGATGTCCGGATGTATTCAGAACGTAAGTTATGCGCGAAAATGCAAACTTGTGCACTTTTTGACGCTTTTAGTCCCTGAATGACACAAAAGTTTATTTTAGCATACCGAACACCTCAAAGCCTATTTCTAAGCTATGTAAAGGATATTTATGGTATGTTTAACTTATGGTCATGTTCCGGAAGGTCTGTTACAGTTCAAATTGACATACTTTCGCAGTTTGTCAATTTTAGTCCCTGTAGACGATTTAACTTGATTTTTGCAATACCAAAGCCTTCAAAACTTATTTCTAAGTTATGTAAAGGTTATTTAAGGTATGTTAAGTATATGTCACTATTCCGGAGTGTTTGCTGCATTTAAACTGGTTATATTTACGCATTAGTGCGCGTATAACCTTCCAGAAAGCGATATAGAGTTTGAAATCGAACAAGAATTGATATGTGTAAACGATACACATATTTTTTTTACAAATCCCAAGTATGAAATACAATATTTCATTGGTTGGGCATTTGTTTGATGGTTGAAATGACACAGGTGTTACAGTCAGTGACAATAACTTATGGTTGAGAACCGACAGCTTTTAGAAAAATTCTCAACAACCATATATACGTATCAGCAGTTTCTGACGCCAATAATGCAGCATCAAATGTAACATTCCAGTGGTGATTGTCTATACCAGTGAACGGTACAAACACCATAGAGTATCTGCATATGAAACGCCATTGAAAAAATGAAACGAGAACAAAACACCAATGCATCTAAACAGTGAAAACGCCAAAAAATAGAACTATAAATATTATTTGTCAGAACGATACGTGGCGTCAAACGAAATCACATCACCAAACATGTGGTAATTACGTTTACATTGATCATCACACCAAAAAAGTCCCTTCAAATGATTCTCTTCGTCTGTGATGTAATCGTATGAGAAATTATGCTGGGACTGTTTTTTTCTTATAAATGTCTCACAACCATCTCAGCGTAGTATTCCCCTATAAACAAGTTAATTTGCCTCCTGTAGTTCATAAAATCAACTTTACTTGCACCCACGTCTTCAAAACCGCCAAAACAAGTCTTCATAACATTAAACGCCTTAACAGGTTCCAAATTCAACTTAAACATGCTATGTATAACATGCTTCTGGAGCTGAGTGAGGTGTCGTTCAGACAAAAGAAAATGTTTATCAGCCTATTCAACAAATTCATGGTTGTGCTCCTGAACAAACTTATAGACCTTCCATGATTCTGCCTCAAATATTACACATAATTGTGCTCCACAACTATCCTCTTTGAAAAGTTGGATCGCACAATCCTTTCCTTTTGTTTCGGGTCCAACGTATCAACCTTCTTGTCCTTATATACCCCAGATCTCGTACATATGTTATACTTATTATGTGTTTCTCTTTTGGCGTTTATCTTTTCAGTCCCTTTCCAGACAGAAAAACCACAAGTCGTCACATACCTAACATACATGGAATAACAATCATCAAGGCTTGGGAATATCATGTCCATTTTGGGCTTTATCTCTTCACTAACATCGGGAATGATAAATGGAAAACCAGTTTTGGGGCAAACATTTCATTTGAGGAAACACCCTCGTCTGAGAAAACACAGTGAGAACAAATTAAGAAAAAAACCATTAAAATAGTAAATGTCTCCTTAAAACATTATCAAGCCCTAATAAACATATAATTGAAAATGCCATAATGAAAACGCCATTAGTTGAATAATTAACAATATGAAGAACTGTTGTTACCGCCTTCCTAAAACGTGTTAATGAAAACACCATAATTAACAAAACAGATGTTTACAAATTAACAAATCAATGCCATTAGTTGAATAATTTACAAATAGTAATAACTGATGTTTACAAATTAACGTCAAACATTCAAAATTGATCAGATATATGTAACCAGGAGTAAAACGCCATTGATCGTAAACAATAAGCATATATTAGATCCCAAACGACAATTAACATTAATAATGAAAAACCCAAATATTGGATATATGAAGAACGCCATTGAAACATAAACGCATTGTCAAATATAACTTTGAAAAAAACAACACAGAAACATGCATAAAGAACAAAACATCATATATGTTGTATATGTGTTGCATGATTTGCTGGAACACATATGAAAATGTCATCAAATATTATTTTGTACAACGGAATCCACATTAGACGCCATAGATCTCGGAAGCTTGGAAAGGAGGTAACTGCGAATACGAAATTTTTGGAGTTTTATTTGAAAGAGAATCATAACGCGATTTATGGAGGGGACTGTTGGAAGTTTTGGTGCGAATGGAAAGTCTTAAGTGGTAAAACCATTTGTCCCACATTGGAGTGGGAACAAAAGGATAGGCTATTTATAAGGTGAAACCTTAACTAAGCTTTTGAAGTCTTATGACATGTTTTACCACAAGTCATACCCGCGCGCACAGGGGGGTGCAAAAAATTGAGTTTCGGAACTGGAATTTGGTTGAACTCGTGCGTGCCCGCACGTCCTGCGGACACGAATGCATCTCCGAAAACCCGGGCTCATATGAGACAGTTTTTGCACTGGAGACTGACTAATGTTTTTTAATTAGTCTTTAAAACTGAAACGGTTGGTCTTGTTAATGAGTTTTAAACTGAAATGATTATTCAGTATTGATGATGATCATTATTGAGTTTCAATTTTAAACGGTTATTATTATCAGTTTTAAAACTGTACTAATGACCATTATTTGGTTTCAATTCATTGCAATAATGTCCAAAATTCGGTTATGAATTCTGTGACTATAAAACCAGATCATACCAACACAGTTGAGACACACAAACAACATCTTCTCCTCTCTCAATCTCTACAACATCTCTCCTGTTTCTTTTTAGATAAGTGTTCAAGTCCGGCAGTGCGCTGTTGCTGCTTCGAACCGGCGTACCCTGGGAACAGACCGCGAATCTGTTTAAGGGAATTGTGTCAAACACAAGCCCGGTTCACCCTTTCTGTGTCGTTTACTTTACTGTTTTTGTTTCTGCTTTCTTGTTCATATCAGCAGGTACTAACAAACTTAAACAGGTCTGTTTTACTAATTGTTTCTGCATTCCTTTTCTTTTCAGAATGGCATCCCAGCCCATGTCTACTTTTGTTTCTGTAGTCATGACTGTTGTCATGACTTCCGCTGTTGTTGTCACAACTGGTCTGGTTGCACCACTGCCTAACGCAGTCTCGCATGCTGAGAAATTCAACGGTGTGAATTTCAAATAGTGGCAGCAAAAGATGTTCTTTTATCTTACCACTCTGAACCCAGCACGGTTCTTGACTAAAATCGTTCCCCATGTGGATGAAGGGGATATGGATGCTCAATTAGTGAGCGCGGTTCATGCTTGGAATCATTCGGATTTCTTATGCCGCAACTATATCTTGAATGGTATGGTTGATACGCTTTACAATGTGTATTGTAAAGCAAAGCCTGCCAAAGAGTTATGGGAGTCTTTTGACCGCAAATACAAAACAAAAGATGCAGGCACTAAGAAATCCGTGGTGGCTAAGTTCTTGGACTTCAAAATAATAGACACTAAAATTGTCATTAGCCAAGTCCAAGAACTTCAAGTTATTCTTCATGATATTCATGCGGAAGGAATGGTGCGCAGCGAGACATTCCAAGTTGTAGCTATGATCGAAAAGCTACCACCAAGCTGGGTTGAGAAACCTGAGAAATTCAACGGTGTGAATTTCAAACAGTGGCAGCAAAAGATGTTCTTTTATCTTACCACTTTGAACCCAGCACGGTTCTTGACTAAAATCGTTCCCCATGTGGATGAAGGGGATATGGATGCTCAATTAGTGAGCGCGGTTCATGCTTGGAATCATTCGGATTTCTTATGCCGCAACTATATCTTGAATGGTATGGTTGATACGCTTTACAATGTGTATTGTAAAGCCAAGCCTGCCAAAGAGTTATGGGAGTCTTTAGACCGCAAATACAAAACAAAAGATACAGGCACTAAGAAATTCGTGGTGGCTAAGTTCTTGGACTTCAAAATAATAGACACTAAAATTGTCATTAGCCAAGTCCAAGAACTTCAAGTTATTCTTCATGATATTCATGCGGAAGGAATGGTGCGCAGCGAGACATTCCAAGTTGTAGCTATGATCGAAAAGCTACCACCAAGCTGGGTTGATTTCAAGAACTATCTCAAGCATAAGCGAAAGGAAATGACCATTGAAGATCTTGTTGTTCGCCTTCGCATTGAAGAAGATAATAAAGTTGCTTTGAAATGGATTGATAATCCTAAAACAACAAAGGCCAATATTTTTGAACATGGCCAATCTTCGAAGGGAAACAAGAACAGTGGAAAGGGTGGAAAGAAAGCTCATGGGAAACGTTTCAACCTTGGTCCTAAGGCGGGAGTTGGGAAAAAGAAGTTCCAAGGAACTTGCTATAATTGTCAAAAACAAGGCCATAAGGCCAACGAATGCAAGCTTCCAAAGAAAGAAAATGCTCAACAAGTTAACATAGTTCATGAGGTTGATAACCTCATTGTTATGATCACAGACCTCTCGATTTTGGTCATTGAGGTTAACTTGGTTGGGCAAAACCACAACAATTGGTAGATTGATACGGAGGCTACCCGTCATGTGTGTTTTGACAAGAACCTGTTTAGCACCTTCAAGGAGGTGACTAATGGTGAAAAGGTTTTTATGGGAAATTTTGCCACAACCGAAATCAAAGGCGGGGGGAATTTGGTTTTGAAAATGACTTCTGGAAAGGAACTCACTTTGTCAAACGTGTTGTACGTTCCAGAAATTCATAAGAACCTTGTGTCAGGGTGGCAATTGAACAAGTTTGGGTTCAAAATGGTGATTGAGTCGGATAAGGTCGTGTTGACCAAAAATGGTATGTATGTTGGTAAGGGTTATGCCCTAAATGGAATGTTTAAACTCAATGTAATGGTTGTGAATGCAATGAACGAAAGGACTACTAGTTCTACTTACTTGATTGAGTCTTCTAATCTTTGGCATGGTAGACTAGGTCATGTTAATTATAATTCCATTCGTCGTTTAATTAAACTTGATTCCATACCAACATTCGATATCGACTCAATTAATAAATGTGAAACTTGCGTAAAAGCAAAACAAACGAAATCGTTATTCAAAAAGGTTGAACGAATCACCGAACCCCTCGAGATGATCCACACAGATGTGTGTGATCTAAAAGTAATTCCTACTCGTGGTGGGAATAAGTACTTCATCACATTCATTGATGATAGTCCAAGGTATTGCTATGTGTACTTACTTAAGAGTAAGGACGAGGCTATTGACAACTTTATCTTGTTCAAAGCGGAAGTTGAGAATCAACTAAATCGGAAAATCAAAATCGTAAGGAGCAACCGAGGAGGTGAATATGTTTCACCTTTTATTGACGTATGTGCAAAAAGTGGAATCATCGACGAACTCATGGCTCCTTACTCCCCTCAATCAAATGGCATAGCGGAACAGAAAAATCGCACCTTGAAAGAAATGATGAATGCCATGATGATAAGTTCTGGTGTAAACCAAAACATGTGGGGGGAAGCAATCTTATCGGCAAATTATGTGTTGAACATGATACCCAATAAGAAAAAGGATGTAATGCCTTACAAATTATGGACAGGAAAGAAACCACCATATAAATCCTTGAAAGTGTGGGGGTGTCTAGCTAAGGTGGTGGTCACACCACCTAAGCGCCTACTAATAGGACCCAAAACGGTGGATTGTGTATTTATAGGATACACCCGTCCTTATGGTCCTTATTGTTTTCTTATGTATGATTCTAAGGACCTTGGAATATGCAAAGGCACCATAATAGAATCTAAGGATGCATTATGGTTTGAACATATGTTCCCATGCTTAGATAAAAGTGAACCGAGTTCTTCTAGACCGGTTGAGGAAATTGTTCTCGAGGGTGAAGTTGAAAACGATGAACCTCGAGAACAATCTAAGACTGAGGAAGTTGAAATCAGGAAAAGTAAACGTCAAAGTACTGAAAAATCCTTTGGCCCTGAGTTTCTTACCTATATGGTAGAAGATGAACCTCAAACGTACCAACAAGCGGTGCATTCCTCAGAAGGACCTCAGTGGAGGGAGGCAATCAAAAGTGAGATAGACTCTATCTTACAAAACCATACTTGGGAACTAGTGGATCTTCCTGAAGGATGTAAACCACTACGATATCGATGGATCTTGAAGAAGAAGATGAAACCAGATGGAACCATCGATAAGTACAAAGCAAGGTTGGTGATCAAATGTCACACCCCGATATTTCCACGTATTACTGGTGGGCCCGGTGGGGAGTATCGTGACGTAGTTGATATCATCATAGTCAAACAACACAATTTTAAATGCACAGCGGAAGAAAAAGATAGATTTATTTCAACCGAATAAATTGTAATATCATAGTATCACAACATAGTTGAAAAAGATCCACATGCGGATCAAATAAAAAGGAAACATAGTTCATCATATTTAAATGCATCCAAGCTTGCGAGACTCTTATTGATGCTAAGGAGAGGCCAGCCTATTTCGAGTAGTACCTGCACTTAGCCTTTTTGGGAAAATACGTCAGTTTACACTGGTAAATACAATTAACTGACTCATTTTGAAAAGGTTTAGAAAATTGATTTGAATGCACATGGCACAAAACATTTGATAACTTGGGATAATTATTTATATATAAACTTGTAAATGAATTACATGTTCGTTATACGTTCAGTAGCCTGGATTGACGCCGGGTTAAAGATTAATAGTCACACCACATGATATAGTCCCGCGGCGGGTTATTCCCGTAACCATCGGTTATACCTTATTATTTATATATGCACTGTCGGGTGTACGCCTACACCCCGTGCTTAGGTCGTGGCCATTTCTTAAAATGATGCCAAGGATATCCGGGACATGGTCATTAACCCCCCAAAGGCTTTAAGTAAACAAAACAATTTAAATGGGACATTTCAATAATTTAACCTTCATACAATTAAAAATTCAATGCCCGACCAAGCGGTATTTTATATACCGTACCCCAAGCCCGTATAAGGGAAAATAAGTTAAAAGTATTTACCTTTGCAAGTAATAATCACAAATAGCAAATGCAAGTATCTTTTACCTCCTAATCTGGAACAAAGGTTTTTAATGACCTATTAGATTCCTAACGGGTCTTTAATTAAGCCTAAACTTAGACCGGTTAGTTTTAAAGGAAGATACGGTTCAAACGCACGATTAAGCGAAGACCGGAATAGAATGTGATTTAGACCCGACAAGTTTGGAGACTTGTGTAATATGGGTAAACTAAATACATTCTGGATATTGAGACAAAAATGATAAGGTTTGACCCGTTTCGGCTAATTTATGTATACTAGTTACATAAACCGCACTGAACGCGAATAATGCGTAACAGGTAACCAAATGATTCATGAACAGGTTTCCTATGTTAATATGCCTTAAATATGTTGTGACATCAGTAAGATATCTTCTATTATGCCCAAAACGAATTTAAACCCAAACTATGCCCCATAGGGGCATTTTGGTCATTTTAAAGGTTATAAAAGAGTTTAAATATTAATCTGAGTTACAAGTCTGATTTAATCAGTAAAAATATTTATTTTTATGAGTCATAACAGTAGGGTATTGTAAATATGTGAAATTTATCTTTTATAACTAAACTATGCACCGTAGGGGCATTTTGGTAATTTCACTTAAGCCTAAAAGGTCAAAACTGGAAATCTGAGTTTAAAAACTTTTGCTTACTGTTAAAATATAAAATTTTACTAAAAATATCAGTAGGCATCAAACCTTATATGTTTAAAATAGTTTTATTACATACTATGCGTTAAAAATGCTTAAAAAGGCGATTTTAAGCTATTTCCGGGTTTTATAAGAAAAGCTGATATTTTTATTATTCCAGAAGGCTTAAAATAATTTATTTATCATATATAATCAGTATAAAAAGGTTTGGTATCAAAATAATTTGTAAAACTCATTTTATAGCCCAAAAGGGCAAAACCGGCAATTACCGAACCAAGCTTAGAACTCTATGTTATGCTCAGCCTAAAAATAAATAAAAATCTTCAAAAATCCCAAAATATTATATTACATCAGTGGGTAAAAATTTTGGTATCAAAAATTGGGTTTAGATAGGCTATACGCTAATTACGCCGTTTAATTAATAAAAAGTTTTCCATTTACGCTAATGAGCATAACTCCTAATCTAGACCTCAAACTGATGCCAAATTTTAGGGACAGGTCTATAAATCAGTAACTAAGGTTTTTATTCTTTTACATTTTCAAAAATCACATTTTAAGGTCATATGGGCATAGTAGTCAACATTTAAGCATTTAACGGAAACATGCATATGAATCGGATAACTAATGAACCAAGTTGCGTAATCACTGAGGGTTATACTAACATGAAACTTGCTCCAAATAAAGCTCTAAGGGATTTCTAAATTATGCTCAAATGGGTCAGAACTGAAAGTCAAAGCAGAAGGCAAATTATGCGACTTTCGGTTTCGAACCGAGCCTAAACTGAAAATTGTCGGGATGAACATGTTTAGACATGTTCTTACATTAATTACCAAGTTATATTAATGATAAAACAAGTTGCATGGCTCCAACATTGCTAATTATGCATTAATTTGAAAATAAGCTTTCTGTTGACTTTTTAAGGTTAGCTTTGACCCGACAATTGACCTAGTTAGAGTGAGAATCAGAGGGTGCCCTTTTAAGTGTTTATTGCCCACATAATTACCAACTCATATGTACTTTCAATTTGAAATTTGACTGGACAGATTATAATTAATCACAAAGTCAAATTCTAATTACGACGGTTTGACTTTAAGCTAATTAACTAAGCTAAATTGAATTAAAGAAAGTTAAGGACACTTACAAGGGTCCTAAGCACAACTAGTGACTCCTATGAAGGGTGCTTGAGCTCAAAAATTCTTTAGAAGTGAAGTTGTGAGAGTTTCAAGTGAGTGTGCACAAGAGTTGCAACATTGGAGCTCCTTATATACCCATTTTGATCATCTAGGATCATTCCAAGGAAGTCTACAGGTGATATGAGATGCTTACAAGTGCCCCCTTATGCATGAAATACCATTGGGGTAGCCCCTGGTATGTAAAACAAGCGTTTGAAGTCGATTAACAGGCCTGAACTGGCACCTGTGCGAACTTTCTGATGCTGGCAGTCCCAGGCGGCCCGCGTAAGGGTCCTGCCTGATCTTACGCGGCCCGTGTGAGGTTCAGTTCCAGGACAAACAAGTTTCAGCAATTGCATTTTTGGTCCTTGGTCCTTGTATACGTGGTTTTAACTTCATTTCTTGCATTTTCAACCCTCTAACTTGACTTTTAAGGGCTCCAAGATATAACCAAACACCGTTAAGTCCTCGGTTAACCTTGTGATCACCCGTAAGGCCCTAGAATTCAACGTTGACGCTTTTAACCCTTCGTATACGGATTTTATCATAACTTTCTCATACGATAACGAAACTTGGTGAAATTTTTACCACATATCCTAGTGAGTATAATTTATCGTTACAAAGCTTCGGGTTCGCCAAAAGGTCACTCAGAGGTATACTTTCAACATGTTGACACATTTAACCCCTATAGTTTGCAATTTCTCACTATCTTCCACAATTAGCTTCGTATGATCCATAATTCATTCGTTTAAGGGTATAAACATCGTGTAGGGTTATTGTAAGGTATATTTATCCATTGTTGACACTTTGAACCCTTATATGCACATACTTTCTCTGTTTGTCAACTTTAGTCCTTCATAGGTGATCTTTTACACGTTTAAAGCTCATGACAGTGTCGATACATTATTGGACATAAATTTATGAGGTGTTACATCAAAGGATATAAACAACGAGAAGGTTTAGATTACTTTGATACATATTCTCCAGTTACGCGAATAACATCCATCATGTTGGTGCTTGCCATTGCCGCCATTAGAAATTTGGAAGTTCACCAAATGGATGTGAAAACAACTTTCTTGAATGGAATTCTAGAGGAAGAAATCTACATGGAGCAACCCGAAGGCTTCACAGCTATTGGGCAAGAAAAGAAAGTGTGTAAACTTGTAAAAATCCTTGTATGGATTGAAACAAGCTCCAAAATAATGGCACCAAAAGTTTGATCATGTCATGCTTGATGTTGGGTTCAAAATCAATGAATGTGATAAGTGTGTGTCTGTGAAGGACACATCTGATGGATATGTCATTTTGTGTCTATATGTAGATGATATGCACATTGCTGGAAGTGATGACAAAATCATAAAATCTACAAAGAACATGCTAAAAACAAGGTTTGACATGAAAGACATGGGTCTTGCGGATGTGATTTTGGGGTCAAAATCACGCGAACCCAAAGTGGACTTGTTTTAAGTCAATCCCATTATGTGGACAAAATTCTTGA
This sequence comes from Helianthus tuberosus, assembly GCA_030545235.1. Taxonomy (NCBI): domain Eukaryota; kingdom Viridiplantae; phylum Streptophyta; class Magnoliopsida; order Asterales; family Asteraceae; genus Helianthus; species Helianthus tuberosus. Next base: position 1,065,680 of record CM060387.1, read on the forward strand.
GAAGATCAATTCAGATGACTCTAATGAAGCTAGAACTCCACTTGACACGAGTCAACTTCTAGCCAAGAATAGAGGTGAACCTGTAAACCAGTTGGAATACTCAAGAATTATTGGTAGCTTGATGTATCTTATGAGTTGTACTAGACCAGACTTAGCATATGTTGTGAGCAAGCTAAGCAGGTACACGAGCAACCCAAGTTCAATGCATTGGAACTATATCACTCAGTTTCTTTTCTACTTAAGATACACCCGGGAATACAGGTTGCATTATAACAGATATCCAGCAGTTATAGAAGGACACTGCGATGCAAATTGGATATCTGACACGAATGATTCTAGAGCAACAAGTGGGTATGTATTCACACTTGGAGGTGCTGCTATATTGTGGAAATCATCAAAACAAACGGTTATCGCTAGATCCACGATGGAATCAGAGTTCATCGCTTTAGATAAAGCAGGTGAAGAGGCAGAATGGCTACGTCAATTTGTTGAGGATATACAAAGACGGCCTAAGCCGACGTCGGCCATTTGTATACATTGTGATAGCCAATCGGCACTTGGTAGAGCTCGTAGCACAATGTATAATGGTAGGAACAGACATATCAGACGTAGACATAATACGATACGACAACTAATCTCTACAGGAATTATCACTGTTGACTACGTGAGGTCAAAGGATAATATTACGGATCCGCTAACAAAAGGCCTAAGTAGAGAGTTAGTACAAAAGTCGTCCATGGGAATGGGACTGAAGCCCTTGAAAATATTAGTTCATATGATGGAAACCTAACTCAGTAGACTAGAGATCCCAAGATCTGAGTTCAATAGGAAAATCTAACTGTATGAATTAGTAAGGTCACTGTGGGGGATAACCCTACGTATATATATATAAGGGAGTTTATTGCAAAGCTTAGTAAACTTCCTAGTCCATTCCTAAAAATGACAAGTGTGAGGCTAAGCCTATGGCTTTTAATGATTCGACGAAGGTACAATACATAGTGAATCACCTATGTGAGAGAGAAGTGGGGTCGCTTCGAAGGGTGTTGTTGGGGAACAATACCCAATGGCTCTCGCAGAACCAGGCTCATGTTCATGACCATAATGAACATAACTATGAGGACTTGACTTTGTCAGGGAGAGTCTTGTGTGAAGTGCATTGTCGTCTACACAAACGGCAGACGAGTTCAAAGACATCGAGTTCTACTCAGAGCTAGTGGGCTAACTGCATTTCATGAGCGAAGGTTCAAAGGGTAACACCTACCTATCGTATGCAAAACTCAACTACTGAAATGTAATAAGGAATTATGTTGTTTCTGAGATCGACCTCCATTCATGTGGGGGATTGTTGGAAGTTTTGGTGTGAATGGAAAGTCTCAAGTGGTAAAACCACTTTGTCCCACATTGGAGTGGGAACAAAAGGATAGGCTATTTATAAGGTGAAACCTTAACCAAGCCTTTGAAGTCTTATGACATGTTTTACCACAAGTCCTACCCGCGCGCGCGGGGGGTGCAAAAAATTGAGTTTCGGAACTGGAATTTGGTTGAACGACACCAATGCAGCTCCGAAAACCCGGGCTCGCGTGAGACAATTTTTGCACTCGAGACTGACTAATTGTTTTTTAATTAGTCTTTAAAACTGAAACGGTTGGTCTTGTTAATGAGTTTTAAACTGAAATGATTATTCAGTATTGATGATGATCATTATTGAGTTGCAATTTTAAACGGTTGTTATTATCAGTTTTAAACTGTACTATTGACCATTATTTGGTTTTAATTCGTTGCAATAATGTCCAGAATTCGGTTATGAATTCTGTGACTATAAAACCAGATCATACCAACACAGTTGAGACACACAAACAACATCTTCTCCTCTCTCAATCTCTGCAACATCTCTCCTGTTTCTTTTCAGGCAAGTGTTCAAGTCCGGCAGTGCGTTGTTGCTGCTTCGAACCGGCGTACCCTAGGAACAGACCGCGAATCTGTTTAAGGGAATTGTGTCAAACACAAGCCCGGTTCATCGTTTCTGTCTCGTTTACTTTACTGTTTTTGTTTCTGCTTTCTTGTTCATATCAGCAGGTACTAACAGGGACGTGGACAATGACAACCGTACCCCTGCATATTGCCCTTGCCACGTGTTCGACCAGGATCCGTTCTTACCGTTTTCACACTTCCATCCATTTTCTTCTGGTACTGTTTCTATATATTCATTTATGGTGTTTATTTAAATATATTTTAAAATTTATTTAGATATTGATGTTTAGTTTTACAATGTTGAATATTATTGAGTTATGTGATAACGATAACGGTTAAAATATAAGAGCATTCACATTGAAGCCTCTTGTGTTACCCGTTAGTGAATAGTGAAGACCAAAGTTACACTTTCTTACAATTAGGAAACAAATCCGTAAAACAGGTGTAGCCATTAGTGTAATTCTTTAAAAGAAAAGTTTATATGTTAAAATGCTAGAAACATTAACTATAAAATATTATAATAAAAGTTAAATAAAATAATGAAACATTTAAGTAAAATCTTTCGTAACCCAAAATTATTATTTTGAAAATAACACAATAAAAATTTGGACATCATATCATTGAAGGAGTATTTAAAAACATACCAAAAGAGGTTGTGGACTAGACGAAGAGCTTAAACACCAGCAACAGCTACTATCATACCATTGGTAAAACAAATGGGGTATTCCTGTTTTCTAATAATGCAAAAGTTGGAAAACGATCTTATCAAGCTTTAAGTTTCATATGACTTGATTTTTAAACATTTAATTTGTATAATTAAAATTTTAACTTATCGACTTGAATAGAAAGTTTTTTTTTTTTTTTGTTTGTAAGTTATTTCGGTTAATCAAAATAAAAATTGCACTCTCATTTCATTTTAACAACTTGATGATTTAGTAATCCAAACAAAAGGTTATCTTTATTATTTATTTTTATGAGTTAAATGTCATTTTAGTCGCTGTGGGTTAACTTCATCAATTATTTCCGTTAATAAGAAGGGCAATTCGGTCATTTTATATGGCTGAATTGGCCTTCTAGTTAACAGATTTACATATAAAATGACCGAATTGCCCTTCTCGTTAACATAAAAAATGGATGAAGTTAACCCAGTGGACTAAAATGGCAACGATGAAACATTTTTGGACCCACAGACGAAAAATGAAACATTTAGACTAAACTGGTAAAATGGTCCAAACCACAGAGACTAAAATGGCATTTAACTCTGTTTTTATAAAAAAAAAAAACTATAATAATTTAAAAATAAAGTTAAAAAACATGTTTTACATTCGATAAAACCTTTTTAACTACTAAAGAGATAAGTGGGAACAAGGGTGCGTTACATATACAAACACAATTTTGTAGTTTTGGTTTGGAGTTGCAACTCTTTGTGCGCTATTATAGAAACCTGGTGCCAGTGTTCGAGTCTTTTGTTTCAACAACAGCAAAACCATTTAGGTTTCTATGTTATTTAATTGTGATCCATTTTCATAACTAGTTGAATTTCAGTAAATTTAAATAGAGTAGTGAAAAAACCTAGTTACTAATTACTATTTTTTTTAATTCTAGTGTCAGTGAGGCACAGATAGGCAATGATAGAAGACCCATGGAAATCTAGATTCAATCCTTGAGCCAAATGGGTTTACCGGTAATTTCACCGTCGTGCCTACGGGCGGGTGGTGTCACGACCCCCGACCATACCCAAGACGGGAGCCGCGAGCAGTCAAGTGGTACCGGTGATTATTTAAAAAAAAACATTGCAGCGGAAATGTTCATCAGAACCGTGAGTTAGGAAAAATATCAGAGTTTAGAAACACCGGATTTTATTTATTAAATGTATAGGATAAAACTCATGTTTTACAAAGGTAGCTTTAATAAGGGATAAACCCGAATATATGAAACCATGTTTTCTTAATTTAATTCAATTGATAAAATAAGCCACTTCTTTAAGCCTTTCGGTGTCGTATCATCACTCTTATTCCAATCTACTGTCATTACCTGAAACGCATTTTAAAAAGGTTTGATCAGAAGGAAATACTGGAGAGTTCATTCATTTTTTGTACAAAACGACACTTTGTTATAAATTACAGCATAAGAGCGATTACAATGGCCACTATCTTATTTTTATCTGGCGCCGTGTCACACCCTGGTGACGATGGTCATACCACTATTGGGTCCTTTCACCCAAGTAGTGATGATTATCACTGTTAGGTTGGTGAACCTAACCGTGAGAGATTAGTAATGTGCACAATACCCCACTTGCCAGTGATTCAAGATAGCCAAGACTTAATCCCTGTAATTATAACTTTTTAAAAACAATTTAGGTATAGTAAAACATTGTTGATAAAAGAGAATGACTCACCTTGTTAGCATATAGTCTTTGATTAAACAAGCCTCCTGATTCTATGCCTTATGATAACTAAGCATCTAATTTATAGTTCTGAATCTTTTAATGATTAGTTATCTTGTTTGATTATAAGTGTAGGGTGCAGAGTTTTCTAGTAGTTAAACATTTAGTTTAATAGAGTGGAATACGTATTAGTGTTAAACCCAATCAAACCTAACGTAGTCACGAGATCAGAACCTTAACGAAATTCACAAAGTATAGTCTTATTTAGACAGCACTTTGGCATTTGTTTCAGAACGAAATTCACAAAGTATAGTCTTATTTAGACAACACTTTGGCATTCGTTAGTTGGTTTCTGAATCGAACGGACAGAATATCGCATCGGTGATTATTGGTTAGAACACCAACGTATAGAGAGAAGAATAGAAGGAATGGACAAAGAAAAATGAATCCTAAGCTTCCTATTTATAGGTAGGAAATATGAAATTTCTATGAAGTTTCCTTTGTATTTTCTAGGAAATTTCATATAGTTTTTCTAGGAAGTTACCTATACATTTTCTAGGAAGCTTCCTACCTACATATATATCTCCTTACACCTTCCTTGCACATTCCTCATATATATCTATCTCATATATATTTATTTTCATGTATATCTATTTAGGTGCTTAATTAATCTTACTTAGCTTAATTAATCTTTCTTAGCTTAATTAATCTTGCTTGGCTTAATTAATCTTGCTTAACTTAATTAATATTGCTTAACTGATTAATTAATCATACTTAACTTGATTAATCTTACTTAACTGATTAACTAATCTTACTTAACTGATTAATTAATCTTACTTAACTGATTAATTTTCCTTGATGGTTTAATTAAGTAATTTACTTAGCCGATTAATTAAATAACGTAATTAGCTGATTAATTAACTTACTTAGCTTGCTTAATTGCTAAGTTTCCTTTCCTGTTAAGTTTCCTTAGCTATTAAGTTTACTTAATTACTAAGTTTACTTAACCATTAAGTTTTCTTAATTATTAAGGTTTCTTAACTACTAAGTTTACTTAACTATTAAGTTATTTCAACTTTAACGATAATCACGAGATCGAAACCCTCACAACGAATGACAAAGTATAGCCAGATATTGGCAGCACTTAAACATCCATTGGATCGGTTTTAATCGATCGGATAAAGTATCGTACCAGTGATTAGAGTTATTACCCTAATACGGGCAGAGTTTCGGGATTTAGAAGTTCTGACATTAGAATGACAGAACAAGAGAAAGAAAAGAATTGAACGATATGAAATGAAACTCGAACTCCTTATTTATAGGGCTTTAAATGGGGCGCGTCGCGGCCCGCGAAGCACATAAGCTTCTTCTACGCGGCCCGCGAGGGAGTCTAGGTTGACACGTGTAACGACGCGTGTCCCTCATCCTTATCCGGTTACCCATGAGCTGTCGCGCCCCGCGTAAGTGTTGGTGCATACGTTTGTCGACTTCGTCTTGTATCGAGTCTTGCATTGTTCAGGGCACGAAGTTCGAGATTTCAAGTCAAATGGCTAATTCCGCTTGAAGATAGCTAATTCCGTTTGAAGAGATCATCATGTAATTCCTCATGGAATTAACTAGTTAATTCCGTTTGAACAATGTAATTCCGTTTGAATGTTTAATTTCGTTTGTAGGTGATTCCGTTTGAGCCTGTTCAAACTGAATTAGGCAAGTCTATAAATAGGAGCTAGGTTGTGTCATTTAAAACGGAATTAGCAAGAGTGTTTCCGACGGCGAAGCTCTGTCGAAGTGTCTACAGACTTGTAACTGTTACCAGATTAATAGAAAGACAGTTAAAAGTGATATTCTAGCTGAATCACACACAATATGTCTGCTTCCGCCTTTCATATTGTGTAGAACGCCTCTGATCGACTCATTTCGGGTCCGTACACAATCCTACATGTGGTATCAGAGCTCAGGTGGAGGAGTTCTACAGATTTCAGCTTGATTTCATCTTGTTTTCTAACTTTTACACCTTCTTTTCTCAATTGAACAAGTTTTAACGGTTAAAATGGCCTGAATTTTTCACAACATAAGCGAAATTGTGTTTTAACAAACCCTTGAGAAAAGCAGATCAAAATTCAAAGTATAAGTGACAAAAATGGGCCAAACAGTTATTTCCGTTTGAACGACTACCATAATTTCGTTTGAAAAACATAATTCCGCTTGAGTATTCCGCTTCAGAGTGTAATTCCGTTTGGAAAGTTCAAATGGAATTAGTAATTCCGGTTCATATTGGTATTCCGTTTGAAAGTTCAAACGAAATTAGTAATTTCGCTTCAAACTCTAATTTCGTTTGAGATTAGAAATTCCGTTTGAGTCTTAATTCCGTTTGAAGTTGATTGTGCGGGTAATCTCGCTTGAAGGTAATTTCGCTTGGGAAGTAATTTCATTTGAAGGACCTGATTTCACTTGAAAAGTGTTTGTTTTGATAAACGTGTTTCCGAATCATGGAAGAGGAATTCTATAACGCGTTTGCTACATCTTCGACTAGTCCAGCTTCCATTTCTCAAAACATGAACGATGAAAACAAAACTGGAACGTTCAAAAACCCTCGAAACTTATGGGAATTGAAGAGTATCATGGCTGGAAAAATCGTTTTGAGAATTGGGTTCAGGCAAACCATCTGAGAGCTTGGGAAAGCATTGAAACAAAATATATTAGACCACAGACTGCTTTGAATGTTGATAAAATTATCTCATAATTTTCAGACAAAGAGAGAGATAGGTATAAAGGAGAAAAAATGATGATCAGTCTTCTACAACAAGCTGTCAAAGAGGATATATTTGTGTTGCTTCAGCATGATGGTAGTGCTTTTTCAATATGGGAGGCACTTGAGAAGAAATTTGAAGGAAGTACGGAAATGATCAAAAGCAAAAAATCATTATTGAAGAAAGAATTTGAGTTGTTTACAAGTATGCCAGGTGAATCTACAAAGACTCTCATTGAGAGATATTGTCATCTTGTGCGAACCATGTCTCAGTTGAAAATTACTAAAACTCCAGCATAATGGGTTGAAAAGTTAGCTGATGCTTTACCTCAGAAAGAATGGGGTACATATCTCATGATTTTAAAGAATACAGGAGAGTTTAGTAGATTGTCAATTGGACAGTTTATTGAAAAGCTTGAGGGACAGGATCTTGAACAGCAAAAGATTGCCAGAATGAACAGCTCGAGCAATCAACAAGACATCAAATTGTACTATAAAGGAAATGTTCAAACTGTTGAAGCAAGTCCAAAGATCCAAACCGCTTTTAGTGCAGGAAATTCATCTGGATCAGTCAGTCAAAGTTCAATCTACACTAGTGGATTTTCAAATGTTAATCTTCAAAACGTTCAAAGTGCAAGTGTTGGTAATTGACATATGATTCAGTGCAATGTTGCATTGCATCTTCAAAATGGTCAAAATTTTTCTGAAGAAGTTGTTAAAAGTCATATGGCATTACTGGTAGCTTTGGAATCTTATGAAGGATTGATTGCTGGAAAAATTGGTAATCCTATGTTAACCAAGGAAGATTATGACCATATTGATGCAGAAGAATTGGAGCTTATGGATATTAAATGGTGTTTAGCAAGTGTTCTGATGAGAGCTGAGAAATTCAAAATGATTACAGGAAGAAATGATTTCTTGGATGCACATGTTTCTACTTTGGGTTTTGATAAATATAAAGTTACTTGTTTTCGATGCAGGGAGAAAGGTCATTTCAAAAGAGAATGCAAAAATCAAGAAGCAAATGGAGCAAAGGCCATGATTACTATCGGAAAGCCATATATCAACAAGTTGCTCATCAACCGCATCAACAAAAAGATTCACAAACTGCTCATGGGAAAATGATCGAAGATGCAAACAAGAAAGCTTATTATGGTATCATTGATCAAGATGATGAGAAAATGGCTCCAGGATTTAGCTTGGATAGGTATGTGGATGAGAATGGGGAGTTTAAAGCTTTCATTGCTCAAATTGTCCAAAAGCCAGAATTGATGAAAGAATGGATAGCAGTGTTATCTGATGAAAAGAAAAGTCAATATGAAGAATCTGTTTCTTCTGAAAACAGTTCAACAGATACTAGTGATGATGATGAAGAAATTGAACAGATAAACATTGTAAAAACTCATCTATCTTCTGACAGTTTTGAATTTTATTTTGCAGACAAATTGAAGAAACTTAAAGAGAGAAAAGCTGCAAAAGAAATGAAAGAAGTTAAGGTTGTTGAGAAGATAGTTGAAGTGGAAAAGGTAGTTGAAGTTGAGAAGATTGTGGAGATTGAAAAGATTGTAGAAGTTACAAAACCTTGTCTTACATGTTTGGAACCTTGCAAACAATGTGAAGATAAAGATGAAAGGTTTAGTGAGCTTGAAAAGTTGAAAGAGAAGTTGCTGTTTGATGTCAAGAATGTGAAAGAGTCATACGATGTATTGAACAAAACTGTGAATAGTTTGCAGAAGACAAACTCTGAAAGAGAAGATGCTTTGACAATGATGAATGCAACAATGATGTCCAAACAAAAATAGATCAATTACTACATTGAAGAGTGTGCTAAGTTGAAGCAGGAGTTGGAAATTGAAAAAGTTGAAAATGAAAGAATCAGACGATTATTGAAAAGTTATTCAAGTTCTGATTACTTAATTGACAGAATTTATCCAACTGTTGCAGGTTTTGAAGTGTTTGACGACAAGAAGCCGAAGAAAAAGGATATTGGTAAGAAACAGAGTGTCAGTTATAACAAGTGTCCACCTCCAATTTGGGAAGGGTATTCGTCTAGAAAATCGAATGAGGAACAAGTAAAAAAGGCAGTCAATATAAAGTTGGAGTCCGAGATAACCGATGTATTACCAGACAATATTGATATCACATTCACAGCGTCCGACATAGATCATGAGTCTGAGTTAATAAAAAGGATGGTCGATCAGGTGTTAGATAAGGATGAGGAGTCCGAGTCCAGGAGTTCGAGTTCGTCTGTCAGGAGTTCAAAGTCATCGGGAAAACGAGTGTATAGTAAGGAATTTTTATTGTCAAAATCTAATTTGAATGACGAAACATTTGAAGTTGCATATACTTTGAATGATTCTGACAAATTATATTTTGATAAAGAATTTCCAATAAGAGGTGTGAAAACTGAAATGATAAACAAGGTTTTCAAACTAACAGAAATTAATATTTCTGAAATAAAAGATGTAAAATTTTCTGAAAAACCTAAACCTTACACCTCAAGAATAAAACAAAAATTAAACAAGAAAATGGGTTACAGTTCTGGTTCAGGTTATCGAAAGAAACCAAACCATAACGGTAATTTCAAAAAGAAAGGACTTGGTTTTATTCCACCAGAAAATTATAAACATGAAAAAATTTCTAAAACAAATACAAAATTTGTTTCAGGGACAAGCTGTGAAGAGGAATCAAAAGGCTCATTCTGGAGACAGTCAAATCAGGAATTTCTTGCTGAAAAGAAGAAAACTGAAGCTCATCAGAGAAAAGAGACTAGAACTTGCTACAGATGTCAAGAAGTTGGTCACATAGCCTGGAATTGTCCTAAGGCAACCAACACAAAACAGGGAGTTTCAGAAAAACTCAAAGAAATAGTTGTTGATAAAACTGAACCACCAACTGAAAGGTTTAAAGTGTTTAAAAATTCAACATATGAAGTTGGTGAGTGTTCAAAAAGATTTTACAAGAAGAGGGGAAATCTTGACAACCAAGCTTGGGTTGTTAAGAAATTAGATGTAAAATCTGGCGATGAATCTGATTCCACAAAATCAGAGGAGTCACATGTTGTTAAAAATGATGAAAATTCAGTTCCTCCAATGGATGATGTTCATTTTCCACCATTGAGAGCTGAGAATTTTAAATCAAAGGTTGGAAAGGTTGAGGTCTCGAATCAATTCTATTCTGAGAAGAAAGAATTTGATGTCGAGAAAGTGTTTAATGGAAATGTTAAAAAGATGTTTGGGAAAATGGTCGAGGGAAAGACCAAAGGGGTAAAGGACTTTTATGAAACAAAGAAATGAACTTTTTACCCAAGTGAAAATGAGAAGGAAACATCTAAGTTTAGTCAGGCTTGGATGGAAGTTTTTCACAAGTAAAATCCTGACTTGCCAGAGTTCCCAAGTTTGTAATCGTGGAGCAGGAATCGGCATCTTTCTTGATATAGTTTGTTTTTGTGAATAAATCTTAAAAAATTGTTAAATTTTACAGGTTGTGGACAGTGCCGGAACTCCCAGGTTGGTAAGTGAGGAGTAGGTATCGGCATTTTTCTTACAAGTGGTACTTAATTTTCAAGATTAATCAGGGACATTAAATTGTACTTGATTTATTTTTTTTACAAGTGGTTAATGAATATATGGGGTTCATTTCATTGAAAAGAGGAAAGAAACAAAGTGACGATCTTACCCCTAACTTACAAGTGATAAAATCAACAAAACTTATTTTCCGGAAAAATCATTTTGGTTAAAACAAACTTAAGTGTTTTGAAATCATAATGAGAAAATAGTTTGTTGTAAGGGGGAGTTCTGATTGTTTATGCCAAGTGGATGGCGATCTGAAGTGATTCGATATCAGTTGTCGCTTTACTTGTATAGTTTGTTTTCAAATTTCCTTAAATGATTTTGAATTTTAGGGGGAGTAAGAAATTTTCAGAAAATCCAAAAACATTTGAAAATGTCAAAAACATGATAAAATAAAAAATGAGTTTTTGTTGTAAAAAAGAGGAAATGATAGTACATCAGTTGACAGTTACAGTATGCTAAAGAAATGTAATGTTTAAATAGCGTTAAACGGTCTCACTGATGATATGCCGATAGGTTTTTACACATTTAGTAAGCTTTTTCGGGATATAAACTTAAATTCAAACTTGCTTATTTCGTGGGAACATTACTTGGATATATAGGTAACCCCTGAAATTTCGTTTGAAGGATCCCTCTTTCTGAGATACTAGGTCTTTATGCTCAGTGATATCTGGGGTATTATCCCGGGACTTCTGATTTTGCGGAAGCAATGGCCTAGTCCCTGGAGAGTACTTTACGCTTGCTTGAAATAAAAGCCTGCCCTCAGCATAAAAAATGATGAAACATTGAAAAATGCTAATCATGTGCTGTTGTAAAAAGGATCCTCTAAAGGGGACTCACCAAAAGTCGAAGCCGTCATCTCTCTGCTGAACTGAAGTTCTGACCTGAGCTCTCACGGTCTTCGCATTTAACCCCTTACAGATATCATCTGTGGTATACTCACCTGTAAGACTGAATATTGGGATCTGGATACGGGAGTATATTCAAGAGGTGGGACACATGAATGAGTTTAAGTTCCTAATTCACCTAATTCATATCCTGAATTAGTTGAAATTTGTATGAAAATTTAAGTGGATCAGTATATCGGCAATCTAAGTGAATTGGTTAATTCTTAATGTGTAACTAAGCTCAACGGTACTTGTGACTTGTCATAAACTGATATGATTCTTTTACACAAACTCACAAAAATATTGTATGTAAATATTTCTTTATTGCATTTCATTTCATTCAAAAAATCCAAAAAGATTTTAGTGTGTTTTAGCATAAATTTTGAAAAATCCAAAAAGATTTTCGACAACTGATGTTGGAGAGCTGATTTTCAAAATTCCAAGTGCTAAACATGATGATCAATTTGAGGGGGAGTCGTTTTAAACTAAAAAGTTTGAATATTTACTTACAAGTGGTTCATCAGTTATTAACATTGTTAAATCATTCTGGATAAATTTGAGGGAGAGTCTGGATATATAAATTCGTAAAATGTTAAATTTGTGAAATTTATTGTGAGGTAGAGGATGTGCAGGATAGCCTGGATTCTGAGTTTGAATATAAAGCCAGGTCATAATCCTGATCCTGTGAAAGTTAGATTGTGATCAACATCCGTGGATAGAAAGATTGTTCGAGAGGAGTCTGTTGATACTGAAGAGGAGAAAGAGATAAAGTTTGAGAATGCTTACACTGTCAGATACTTCAGAGAGTGATCAGACTGATAAAGACTGAAGACGTTGAAGACTCGACACTTAAGACTCGTCAACATCCGAGGGGAGTCTGTTGGTGCATACGTCTGTCGACTTCGTCTTGTATCGAGTCTTGCATTGTTCAGGGCACGAAGTTCGAGATTTTAAGTCAAATGGCTAATTCCGCTTGGAGATAGCTAATTCCGTTTGAAGAGATCATCAAGTAATTCCGCATGGAATTAACTAGTTAATTCCGTTTGAACAATGTAATTCCTTTTGAATGTTTAATTTCGTTTGTAGGTGATTCCGTTTGAGCCTGTTCAAACGGAATTAGGCAAGTCTATAAATAGGAGCTAGGTTGTGTCATTTAAAACGGAATTAGCAAGAGTGTTTCCGATGGCGAAGCTCTGTCGAAGTGTCTACAGACTTGTAATTGTTACCAGATCAATAGAAAGACAGTTAAAAGTGATATTCTAGCTGAATCACACACAATATGTATGTTTCCGCCTTTCATATTGTGTAGAACGCCTCTGATCGACTCATTTCGGGTCCGTACACAATCCTACAGTAAGCTTCGGTTAACTCTTACGCGCCCGCGAGCGATCCATAAAATTGAATTTCTTGATTTTTCACAAGGATTAGGGTTTTAGGGGTCCGGGTTTCCACTTACGGAGTGTTATGGGATATTTTTGTAGGTCCTTACATCCTCCCCACCTTAATTAAAATCTCGTCCTCGAGATTTACTGGAACAAGTAAGGATACTTCCGTCTTATTTTCGATACCCAAGTATATTCTTGTCCACGCTTTAAGTCCTACTTCACCCTGACCAGAACTAATCTTTCATGTTTTTGGAATTCTCATGATTGACTGATACGGTCTTGCATTTACTTCTATATTTTGAGGAGGTATAACTAAAGATTTCTAAGTATTTCATGAAATGTATCATGTATACTTTCCATTTTAGCTGATAAGCTACTGGTCCACTTTGCTTAGTTACTTTAATGGTTTGACATTCCTCGGACTTAACTTTCCTTTCCAAATACAGAGAGACTTTTAGTGATATCCTTTCTCTGATTTCAATGGTTTGCCGATCTCATGGCCTGATAGTTGCTTTTCTCATATGTATGTCTAACAAACTGGATGATACTATCATCCATAAAGTGTTTTAAACGGTTAACACTAATACTTGTAGATCAATTATTGGAGAATCTTATGAGTGATAAATGATAGTTCTATTTATCGCACATGCACTTAGCATGTCTTTCTATGTTTGTAGTGTTCCTTTATACTGCTCAAAATAGGTCGGGTTAAAAATTTTCCCAAAAATGAGAAGTGAAATGACTATCTTGATTTAATACAATAGATAACAGGATTCTATGTAACGAGACCATTGGATCCCTAAACAACTTAACTAAGCGTTTTATGCTAAAGGTTTCCTTCATTGGTAGGGATTGAGCAGACTTGGTTAATCGATCCACAATCTCCCTGATTGTGTCGTTACATTTTCTTATGTTGGGTAATTTGGTAACAATATCCATTTGTTATCAATCCCCTTTTCCATACTGACACTTCTAATCATTGAAGTCAACCTAAAGGTTTCTAACGTTCAGCTTTAACTTGCTAACAGATTAAATACTTAGAGGCATAACTTGCTATCTATCAGTAATTCTTATAAAACTCTTGATACCTCATATCACTTACATGATACAACAGTTACTTAGTTCTATGAGCTCCTTCGAGAATTCTTTTTCATAGGTTTCCTTGATTAGTACCCAAATTCTTTTCTTATGGAATCTCTAAATTCCATTAGTTCATTTTTTTTTCTAATTCCTTCATTATTCCTTTATAATCCTTCAGCATCATCCTTGATTGCTGTTTCTTGGGCACTCTTCAATTGTTTTATTAAATCTATCCGCAATTTTAATCTAAGAGCACGTACTTGGTTCGACTTCTTATGAAACTTATGGCTTAAAGCATCAACTATAACATTAGTCTTAACTTGTAATCGGTGTTGTTCCTAGTCTCAGATGAATTTTGAGTTTCTTCTCACGATTGAGTGATAGTCCAAGTAGATCCTCTGGGAAAACGTCAGTCGGAATTTCTTTCAGTTCCATGCCTCTAGCGTTGATGAACTCCGAGACCATATACGCTATGTCTTATTTCCGTGCATAACTCACAGCTTTCATCACAGAGACGAACTTTGTCGGCTGGTCTGTCTTGTCTCCTTGTGGTCACTTCTCCGGTTGGCTTGCAAATCTAAACCTAAGTCAGCAATCACCTCTGGAATCATCGTTTCCATGTTATTCCTTTTTATGAAGCAGACATGATTTCCTTTCTGTCAATTCTGTTCATTCTTTCCATTTCATGGCATATGTCTTGATCCTGTGTTTCGAAGATCGGGTTTTACTATCTAAATGTCTAAATTTTGAAGCATACATTACTTCATTCTCCTTAACACATATACTAATGGTTTGGACAACTTTAATCCTTTGCAGCCCATGTATTTCGTAACAGCTTCTTTAATACTAGAAATCTTACTAGGATTATAGGTGAAGAAAGTCTTTGTAAGTGCACCTAGTCGTGGTTACTCTTATCTTTGCAAGAGTTCTTAAAGAAAGTAGAATTACTCTTGGTAGTGTAAGTTTTTTAGACGTTTTGTACCTAGCACAACTTTTCCTAATGTGTTAATAATCTAAGGTAACGCAAAGGGAATTCTTATACTTTCGATGGCATCCCAACTTTAAGGGTTCACATCGTTCATCTTGTCGCACGAGTTACGAAACGGGAGATCAAATGGAATAGTTTTTGATGTCGGAATTATATATGTATACGAGAGATTCCTGATAAAAATTCTAGAATTATTATTGACACACAGGCTCGTGATGTATTTTAAATTATCAATCCTTATGGTTTTTGGATTTCCTTATAGATATACATATCTATATAATCATATATTTCACATATTGTAATATACAAACCTTGCATAAGGTTAATGTATTTAAAAGATTCATATTTCGAAAAACAAGCCAGATATCAGGTCATGATACTATTTAGGGAATTCTGTCACTTGTTTGACATATTATATACCCCATCTTACCCGGTTCTCGCCGGAGAGGTAACCTCATCTTACCCGGTTCTCGCCGGAGAGGTAATTTGTATTTCCCATAAATATAATCTTCTCAATTCATGATTAAAAATGAATCTTTTATTAGAGCTTTTATCAAAGAATAAGGTAATTAGTATTCACATGATGGATCATATTCTAGAACCCAGTAGTACCAATAAACAAGAAATAACATTGGCCAAGTGTTATCGCTTATTTACCATACTTGCAACGTTCTAGTCATCATCCTCACGGCATACTAACACCCATCACATTTTATCTACGCAAGTAATTAGCTTATCTCGAAGCTTATACTAAGGCATCTTTCTTAAGTTCAAGTCTAAATAGTATCCTTGTTGCTACCAGTTAATAACAATTTCCTAACTCTTTCGTTTAAGCTTAGGTATTATTACAACACCTAATTGCTTAAACCGGTGGCTTAGCTCTGATACCACCTTTTGTCACGACCCCGGACCATACCCAAGACGGGAGCCGCGGGCAGTCAAGTGGTACCTGTGATTATTTTAAAAAAAACATTCCAGCGGAAATGTTCATCAGGACCGTGAGTTAGGAAAAATATCAGAGTTTAGAAACACCGGATTTTATTTATTAAATAGATAGGATAAAACCCATGTTTTACAAAGGTAGCTTTAATAAGGGATAAACCCGAATATATGAAACTATGTTTTCTTAATTTAATTCAATTGATAAAATAAGCCACTTCTTTAAGCCTTTCGGTGCCGTATCATCACTCTTATTCCAATCTACTGTCATTACCTGAAACGCATTTTCAAAAGGTTTGGTCAGCAGAAAATACTGGTGAGTTCATTCATTTTTTGTACAAAACGACACTTTGTTATAAATTACAGCATAAGAGCGATTACAATGGCCACTATCTTATTTTTATCTGGCGTCGTGTCATACCCTGGTGACGATGGTCATACCAATATTGGGTCCTTTCACCCAAGTAGTGATGATTATCACTGTTAGGTTGGTGAACCTAACCGTGAGAGATTAGTAATGTGCACAATACCCCCACTTGCCAGTGATTCAAGATAACCAAGACTTAATCCCTGTAATTATAACTTTTTGAAAACAATTTAGGTATAGTAAAACATTGTTGATAAAAGAGAATGACTCACCTTGTTTGCATATAGTCTTTGATTAAACAAGCCTCCTGATTCTATGCCTTCTGATAACTAAGCATCTACTTTATAGTTCTGAATCTTTTGATGATTAGTTATCTTGTTTGATTGTAAGTGTAGGGTGCAGAGTTTTCTGGTAGTTAAACATTTAGTTTAACATAGTGGAAGACGTATTAGTGTTAAACCCAATCAAACCTAACGATGGTCACGAGATCAGAACCTTAACGAAATTCACAAAGTATTGTCTTATTTAGGCAGCACTTTGGCATTCGTTTCAGAACGAAATTCACAAAGTATAGTCTTATTTAGACAGCACTTTGGCATTCGTTAGTTGGTTCCTGAATCGATCGGACAGAATATCGCATCGGTGATTATTGGTTAGAACACTAACGTATAGAGAGAAGAATAGAATGAATGAGCAAAGAAAAATGAATCCTAAGCTTCCTATTTATATGTAGGAAATATGAAATTTCTAGGAAGTTTCCTTTGTATTTTCTAGGAAATTTCATATAGCTTTTCTAGGAAGTTACATATACATTTTCTAGGAAGCTTCCAACCTACATATATATCTCCTTACACCTTCCTTGCACCTTCCTTATATATATCTATCTCATATATATTTATTTTCATGTATATCTATTTAGGTGCTTAGTTAATCTTAGCTTAATTAATGCTTAGCTTAATTAATTTTGCTTAGTTTAATTAATCTTGCTTAGCTTAATTAATCTTGCTTAACTTAATTAATATTGCTTAACTGATTAATTAATCATACTTAACTTGATTAATCTTACTTAACTGATTAACTAATCTTACTTAACTGATTAATTAATCTTACTTAACTGATTAATTTTCCTTGATGGTTTAATTAAGTAATTTACTTAGCCGATTAATTAAATAACGTAATTAGCTGATTAATTAACTTACTTAGCTTGCTTAATTGCTAAGTTTCATTTCCTGTTAAGTTTCCTTAGCTATTAAGTTTACTTAATTACTAAGTTTACTTAACCATTAAGTTTTCTTAATTATTAAGGTTTCTTAACTACTAATTTTACTTAACTGTTAAGTTATTTCAACTACTATGTTTACTTAATCGCTAAGTATTCTAGTTTAACAGCTTCCTAAATTTCTAGATACAATGGAACTCGTATTAGTGTATTAACTTAATTCAACTTTAACGATAATCACGAGATCGAAACCCTCACAACGAATGACAAAATATAGCCAGATATTGGCAGCACTTAAACATCCATTGGATCGGTTTTAATCGATCGGATAAAGTATCGTACCAGTGATTAGAGTTATTACCCTAATACGGGCAGAGTTTCGGGATTTAGAAGTTCTGACATTAGAATGACAGAACAAGAGAACAAGAGAAAGAAAAGAATTGAACGATTTGAAATGAAACTCGAACTCCTTATTTATAGGGCTGGAAATGGGGCGCGTCGCGGCCCGCGAAGCACATAAGCTTCTTCCACGCGGCCCGCGAGGGAGTCTAGGTTGACACGTGTAACGACGCGTGTCCCTCATCCTTATCCGGTTACCCTTGAGCTGTCGCGCCCCGCGTAAGCTTCGGTTAACTCTTACGCGGCCAGTGAGCGATCCATAAAATTGAATTTCTTGATTTTTCACAAGGATTAGGGTTTTAGGGGTCCGAGTTTCCACTTACGGAGTGTTGTGGGATATTTTTGCAGGTCCTTACAGGTGGGTTACCGGGTTTTCCCTGGAAGTGGAGGTGGACAACTCGGGTTACTCTCGGAGTACGCTGTTAGTCCAGTGGATGCCCCAAGAGTACTCGGGATTGATTTGTTCACCGGTTAAAAAAGAAGACTTAAAAAGACTAGACTTGCTGATTATAAAGAAATTAAAGACATTTTGGTAGTTATAAAACTTTTTTTATAATTAAAAAAATAGAATCTGTTAGGAATGAAATTCTTTTTTAATTAATATAACCAAACTTTGTAACGAGTTAAAAGTACGAAATTTTGTTGTATTAAACTAAAGTTATTGTACCCATAAATTGGAATGTATGAGGGTGGTAGGTTGGTAGTATGGTCCACGGTGGATGTATGGACCCCACCAGACATTATTGATTACAAGTTTCAAAAAACCCCCTGCTTATGTGGGTGATTCTCTTTTCACCTTGCAGGTGTAATTCGTACCTGCTAAAATATAAAACCTATTTTCACTTTCTTTTATTATTATTATTATTATTATTATTATTATTATTAATCAATAAATTACGAGGAATAGTGTCTATTTTGTCTAATGTGAATTTGTAGTTTTTTTAAATTTAATGTTTTTCATTTTTTTATTAGAAAACTTTGATTTTTGTAACTTTTCTACAAAAGTGAAAATGAGTTTAGTCTTTTTTTATTAGTTTTTATTTTAGGCTTTTTCTTGCATATGATCGTCGTTCGGTGGCTACTTAGTACGGTGTCAAGTGGTCATTTGATCCGTCAGTTTTTTTTACCCATCGACTTTCTAATACGTGTCATATAAATTCGACTTCGTCTATGTGTCACGTTACGTGAGTCACTTGGGTTTAGAATGCGTATTTTTATATTATGTTGATCGCCGTTCGATTACTACTTAGCATTGTTTTATGCTCCCTCTCCGCAATGCATGTAGCATGGTCGGGGGGGGGGGGGGGGGGGGGAATGACTAGTTATGATTGTTTAACATATCATTGTGTTAAGATTATAATGTTATTCAATGGATACATTATCCTAATTACTTTCAAAACATGGGTTGTATCTATGTAAGTGATAATATAGTAAAAATATATGTAATATAACCTTACAGGTCCTGAAAATGACAATGTCATCGTCGCTACCACACATACCATATGACACGTCTAGAAAAGTCAAAATCAAGAAATGAAGTCTCTACATAGTATGCTCTTGTATCACATAAATATTGTCACAAGCTATTTTGAACTATTTACATGTGTGTAATTTATTCACTACCTTTTGTCCTTTCATATAACATATAATACAATATTTTTTTTGACATTTTTGTTAAAAACGATAGTTCATTTATGATAAAAACAAACTAGATTAGACGTTTTCCATTCATTATATATAAGAATATTCAAAACTCTCATCAAAGAAAACCTAAAATGTGTAAATTGTAAATTACATACATCGTAAATGTATATATAATTATCATGTTTTTGTGTTCAAAGTTATTAGCTAAACTCCTTAAAAAAAGTTATTAGCTAAACTATTTATACCAACTTTTTATCATATTATGCTAGCTAATTAATATACTTGACAACTTTTATTAAATTATAATAAATATTTTCCAACAAAATCACAATTCATCTCAAAGCATCAATCTTTGTTTACATATTTAAAGAAAAACAATCACAAAATTACAAAAACATATGGACGACATCGTGTGTGTAAAATAGCAAGAAGCAAAGAAAAACGTTGATTGAGGAGTGGGGCCACCTGCTTTTTTTTGAGCCAGAGCATATGATGTTTGCTGTAAACGAATCGAACGTTCAGCGAACAGTTCGTGAACTGTTCGGCGGGAAGTTCGTTTATGTTCGTTCGTTTAATAAACGAACGAACATGAACAAGAAAGTTCGTTCGATTAGTTAAATGAACGAACATGAACAAATGTCTCGTTCGTTCGATTGTGTTCGTGAACGTTCGGTAAGGTGTTCGTGAACGTGTTTGTGAACATGTTCATGAACATTCGTTGATTTGCGTTTGTTTATTTTTGTTTGTTTGTGTTTTAATTGAAGATCTTTGCACTTTTTTATATTTTATTTGTACTTTTTATTTTATTAAAATTTTATTTATTTTATTACCCTAACAATTAAACTAGGAAACCCATTTTCACCTTGTTTATGCATCATTTCCCTTTCATTTCTCATTATTTACATCGGCGAATACGATCGACCTCTGTTCCACAATAAGGGATTCAAGTTCGAGTGCTACTCTCTGGGCCATCTATCTTTATCCTTCGTCGCGTTCGCCAAATTTATTTGTGTTTGTTTGTGTTTGTTTGTGTTCGTTTGTGTTCGTGAACTGTTCGCGAACACGCTCATTTCATTAATGAACGAACACGAACATAAAATCTCGTTCGGTAAGTGTTCATGAACCGTTCGTGAACACATTTATTTCCTTAACGAACGAACACGAACAAGGCCTTGTTCGTGTTCGTTCGGTTCGTTTACAGCCCTAGGTATAATTAAGCACCCAATAAAATAAAATTTGCAAAATGTTTTTATTTAAAGAGTTAACTGCCATTTTCGTCCCTGTGGTTTAGTCACTTTGGCCATTTCAGTCCATTTCTCAAAAATGCGCCATTTTCGTCCCCCACGTTCTGGAAAGGTGCCATTTCAGTCCAAAAATCATAACCCAGTTAACTCAGTTGTTAAATAAGGACTGATTGTGTAAATTTGTAACATAAAGGACTGATTGTGTAAATTTGAAAAATGGACTGAAATGGCAGTTAACACCACCACCACTAGCCCTGCCACCACCACCACTCCGCTGCCACTGCCACCACCACCACTCCGCTGCCACCACCGCCACCACCACCACTCCGCTGCCACCACCACCACTACCACAACTCCGCTGCCACCGCCACCACCACCACTCCGCTGCCACCACCACCACCACTCCGCTACCACCGCACCATCACACCGCTGCCACATTCTCGTTCATCGTTTGACACAATCGGTATGTGTCAATCGACATGTCGGTTTATTGGCGCCAACCAACTGCCATTTGAACATACATATATGTGATGATCTACAAAATGAGAATCACCAAGAATACATTCGTATTTGCATTAAAATCTTCTATGTTTGTATTCTTCTTATCATCCTACACAAAACAAACACACAAGGATCGTTCTCCAATCCTTGTATCTTTCAATATATCCGTTGCCTTTGATCCTAAATTCCAAGAGACTTGTATCAGAGCAAAATTAAACCAGTGCCATCCTAGGGAAATTCAAGCTTATTAAAGAAAGACTATACTCAATTCGCTGTACATGGAGAATTGGAGGGGACAAACCCGATCATTTGATTGGAATTCTGCAAGATCAAAGAACGTAATGAAGCATCAAGTCTGATAAGACAAGCAATTAGTACGGGAACACCGAAACTAGTCTGCAAATCAAGAATATTCGAAAAAACTCTTGGTCTCTGAGACACACGGTGGACTATTGTCAGAAGTCTGGTATGTGAAAACCAACTTCAAACGCCACTATGCCGGTAATGTTTCATTGTTTAAACGTACAAAAAAAATCATTTGGGGTTGAAACTAGAACCAGTATTTCAAAAATTCTCTTCATAAGAGGAATAGGAACAATTGAATTAACAACTCACCATGAGATCCTAAAGATGCCTAGCGTTTTCTACACACCCAATATAGACAGAAATGTATCAAGTCTTGATCAATTAAGACTTCAAGGGTATGTGGTTAAACTGATGGTGATACATACATAATAAAATCAATTAACATGAACCGATACTATCAAGAGCCTGAAATGAAATCAGTTGATTGAACAAGCGGAACTCAAAAGGGTATGTGATGGTGCGGTGGCAGCGGTGATGAACGATGAACGAGAATGTGATGGTGCGGTGATGAACGATGAACGAGAATGTGCGTTGGTTGGCGCCAATAAACCGACATGTCGATTGACACATACCGATTGTGTCAAACGATGAACGAGAATGTGGCAGCGGTGTGATGGTGCGGTGGCAGCGGAGTGGTGGTGGTGGTGGTGGCAGCGGAGTGGTGGTGGTGGCGGTGGCAGCGGAGTGGTGGTGGTGGCAGGGCTAGTGGTGTTAACTGCCATTTCAGTCCATTTTTCAAATTTACACAATCAGTCCTTTATGTTACAAATTTACACAATCAGACCTTATTTAACAACTGACTTAACTGGGTTATGATTTTTGGACTGAAATGGCACCTTTCCAGAACGTGGGGGACGAAAATGGCGCATTTTTGAGAAATGGACTGAAATGGCCAAAGTGACCAAACCACAGGGACGAAAATGGCAGTTAACTCTTATTTAAAGGAAGAGTTATGCCATTTTAATCCCTGTAGTTTGGGTTATTTTAGCAGTTTAGTCTAAAAGTTTTATTTTTGTTTGTGGGTCCAAAAAGGTTTCACCATTACCATTTTAATCCGTTGGGTTAACTTCGTCCATTTTTTCTGTTAACGAGAAGGGCAATTCGGTCATTTTTTTATATAACTCTATTAACTAGAAGGATAATTCGGCCATTTAAAATGACCGAATTGCCCTTCTCGTTAACGGAAATAATGGATGAAGTTAACAAAGTGGACTAAAATGGCAACGGTAAAACTTTTTTGGACCCACAGGCGAAAAATGAAACCTTTGGACTAAACTGGCAAAATGACCCAAACCACAGGGACTAAAATGACATTCAACCCTTAAAGGAATATTTGATTTTAAAAATCCTTATTGTTTATCGTTGGCCACCAACAGTTCCAACTTCAAAAACAATTACTGACAATCTCGACTATTAACATATTGGCTGGCCTTCAATTACCCTGACTAATAGAACCCTAACATCGTTAATCTCCAGTGGCCGAAAAAAATCTGGCCAGAAAAAGGTTCCTAAATGTCCGATCTAAGGTTACAAAGAAACGAAAATGTTGAGTTTTCTTGCTAAAACGTTGAGTTTTCCGGCGACCTCAATAATTGGGTTTTTACTAGAAAAGGGTTCATAAAGGTCCGTAATAAGGTTACAAAGAGTTTGGAACGAAAAAGTTGAGTTTTCCGGCCAAAAACGTTTTCCGAAGACTATCGACGTTAGAGTTCTATTATTTAGGGTCTATTAGATGTCAATATGTTATGGAGCTTATATCACATTTCACTATTTGAAAGTGGACACCAGCCACATCACTAGACATGTATTAGAAACAAGGCGGTTACAAATTAAAAAAAAAAAAAAGAAGTTGATTTTCAGTTCTTTTTAATACCGTTTGTTTTAGTGAAGGAAGGCAAAGTAATTTGTAACTTAACTAGAGGTCATGGTGCAATATGGACAAATTATTTTTCTGCCCCATACTTTGATTTTTTTGAAAAAAAAATGATTCTATGAAAAAGTTTTGATTACGTTGTCATTGATCTGGATAAGCAATGAGGACATCACATCATCAACTAATAATAGCCTTTGACTCAATTATTTTTCGCTTTATCATTCAAGAAACTGGATCTTAAATCTACGTTAAACTGAAATGTTACTTGAAGACCATATTTGACGCAAAACCGAGTGACCCATGAAAATATTGTTGTGGCATGTTTAAGAGTTGCATGTACGCCATCGTATTCGGATCGCAATCTTGGTAGTTAAAGGTTGGTAGTAGTTGAGTGGTGTTTGGGCTGTTGATCAGTTCTGTTTAGATATAATGGAAAACATGAAAACATACCTGATTGCATCAGTACAGGCCAGCAGGGAATCCAGATGTTGACGCAGCAATAGTGTTTGACATGATTGTCAGCTTGATCTGGTTCCTCCTTAGGGTGCAATCTAATGATGGTGATGAAGAAACCGAATAGGGTGTTCGGTTGGGAGAGAGAGGTCGATTGATGTTATGAACTAATAAGGTTGTCTCAATTGTCTAACATTGTAACCTCTACATTAGTCTCCTTATATATGCACCCAAGAGGAAACCTGTGACAACCCTCAAAATCCCATGTATTCCGTACAAATTATTAATGATAATTAAAGTGTCTGACGACTGTGTGGAATTATCTGTCACACCCCCAAAATCCACCATGCGGAGTATCACCGCTTGGAGGCGTGACATGACCAGGATCGAGCCACCAATCATATTGAACAACTCAATTATGTAAATAAAACCAAACATAATATGATTGGTGACCAAAGCTAGTTAACCTTGTTTGGTTTAAACAGCGGAAGCATAAACGTGAGTTCAAAAGCATAAGTCCATAATTCATAAGTTAAAGTTTCAAAACGCAAGTTTAGTCAGTTCATAAGGATTTAAACATTAAGCACGGAACATAACCGTCCGTTCACCACAACGACTCCTTCCCCGTGCAAGCTCCAAGCATTTAGCGACCTGTAAGGCATGTAACAACGAGTCAACAACAAAGTTGAGTGAGTTCACGTTTGGTTGTTTAGTTTTAAGTTGTTTCTGAAAACGTGGTTTGACTTTCGTTGGCTTATTTGCCGTGGGGGTTACCCCGTAGTTGAAAGTATGTTTAACCATATCCCTTTTTCTTTACCCAATCCATAACCATGATCAGTGGGGGGTTTTCCCCGTTTGAACTACTAGACGGTATGATATCGACTGCTACGCAAATAAGTTGTGCCCTATATCAGTGTCTATCATCACTGACAATCTGCCATAGTCCATTAGTACACGCCCGTCCTACCGGCACGGTGTGAGGTTTGTTAAACCTAATAGCGCTATTAACTAATGACCCGCTCGCCATTGGCCTCGGCGATTAAGTCGATATAAATTGAGGGACTTCATGATAGAGTTTTGTCTAGCCAGTTTTAAGGTTGTTGTCCTGCACCAGGAGGACCACAACGTACGTATTCTGCACTAGGAGAATTCGTAGGATTAATAATGGCATCCAATCTATGGAGGATGGCCGTACATATCCTACCCAAGGAGGATATGTAGATTTAGTTTTAATTCTTTAACCCATTCCCAAACCACCGGGAATCCCATGCCTTAGAAAGTGTGTGAACTCACCTCGGTTTGCTCGGTTAGATTCTCAATATAGCTAACAGTCAGGGTCGGTCAATCGCGTCCTAGTATGATTTACCAGTTAGTCATTTAGTGGCTTTCAAATAGAACACAAAGTTCCTACACGTATCTATCACACAACATGCATCACTGTAACGGCTTATGCCCATCTAAGTTTCCCGTCCATTCCCCACTTAAAATCAAACATACGATAATGCACATAACATATATAACATGTCAAATCATTCACAGATAGCATACTCGACATTTAGACACGCAAGTCACAACTTATGTCAATTCAGCATTAATACTCAAAACCGGCTGTTTTCGGACATTTAAATAAAATAGTTAGATTATTCCAAAAATTCCCAAATTTTTATAGAATGTCATAAACATTCCATATTTTATTGTGTAAAAATATCGGGGTCCGGTTCATTACCAATATTTTATAAAAATTTCATATTCGGGACTGAACTCAGATTTATGTATTTCTGACCACAGCCCACGAAACAATTTATTAAAAATTCATCGTAAGTCCGATTTGTGAAATTTCAGTGGGGTAATTACAAATACTTCAGTTGTCATCTACAGTAAAATTTTCATGGTCCGATTCATCACAAGACTCAGGTTATGACTGAAAGTACGCCACCCATTTATTGCTGTCAAAATTCAGCTTAAGTTGCTGTTACAATTTAACACTTTAAAAATAGTAAACGGAGTCCAAAAATTTCGATTCCGGTGCCATTAGAACCGTATTTCATAATAACATATTTTAGATTCAAAATATCGGTTTTTCGTTGAGTTTAAGACCTGTTTACAGCCAACTGAAGTTGGCTGTAAAAGTTGGACAGATTCTGATTTTCAGTGTTTAACCTTCTAAATCGTGTCCGATCGATTCCGTTAACAAGTTTAGTGACCACAACAACATGACATATTAATATTAATCAGCAAATCATCAGATAATCAACCAATAATCATAACAACACAAGATCTACACGTTTACACACATAACTTCTCTTTATCCACACCTTAACACATTATGTTCAAGACTTGTTCATGAGCTTTAAAGTTTCTTAACTTTTTATCATTCTAACATCTATTAACCACTAAAATAACATAAAGAATGAACGGATCTAAGTTCTTACCACTAGCTCAAGGCTAGGGAAGTTCGAGTGAAGAAATGTGGTGGTTAATAGCGAATGGAGGAGGTCCTTCCACTTCCGAGAGCACCGAGCTTCGTTGTTGGACCTCTTACACCTTTGTATGTATGAGGAATGATTGAAAAAGAGCTTGATGATGGTGGTAGTATGGTGGAAGGTGGCTGCCGAAAAAGGGAAAGGAGAGGGAGAGAAGAGAGAGCTTGGTGGAATGGTGGTATTTATAAGATCTTCCATATAGCATATTCCTAGCATATTCCAAGCATATTCCTAGCATATTCATTCCTTAGCATATTCCTTAGCATATTCCTTAGCATATTCCTAGCATATTCCTTAACATATTCCTTAGCATATTCCTTAGCATATTCCTTAGCATATTAACAAATACGTGTAAGCATAACACAGATATCAGAAAGCAGTTAAGTAATTCCACACAGTCGTCAGACACTTTAATTATCATTAATAATTTGTACGGAATACATGGGATTTTGAGGGTTGTCACATTCTCCCCCTGTTAAGAGAATTTCGTCCCGAAATTTAGCGCGTGGTTACTGAGGAAGCTAGTTAAGTTGCGTTGTTTTCCAGATTTTCCTGGGGTGTCACATCATCCCCCCGTTGATTTGGAATTTCGTCCCGAAATTCTGCAGTAGCTTCAGCTTCAGTAGTGGTTGCGTTTTTCTTAAACATTTGGGGATACTTGAGTTTCATTTGGTCTTCTCGTTCCCATGTATACTCTGGGCCACGATGAGCATTCCAACGAACTCGGACCAGAGGTATCCTGGTATGCTTGAGGATCTTAACATCTCGATCCGTAATCTCTACTGGTTCCTTGACGAATCGCAGCTGATCGTCGATAGTGAGTTCCTTAAGAGGAACTATGAGGGTTTCATCTGACAGACACTTCTTCAGATTTGACACGTGGAAACATTGTGAACTCCGCTGAGTTCTTCAGGTAGATTCAACCTGTAGGCGGCTTTGCCAATTTTCTCAATGACTTCAAATGGTCCAACATAACGCGGATTGAGTTTGCCTCGTTTGCCAAAGCGGACTACACCTTTCCAAGGTGAGACTTTGAGTAGCACTCGATCCCCAACCTGGAGCTCGAGTGGTTTACTTCCCTTATCAGCATAGCTTTTCTGACGGTCACGAGCTGCCGCCATTCGCTGTCGTATCCGAGCAATTCTCTCGGTGGTATCTACCACAAGTTCTGGGCCAGTGATTTGGCTGTCACCAACTTCTGCCTAACAGAGAGGTGATCGGCATTTGCATCCGTACAATGCCTCAAACGGAGCGGCTTGTATGCTGGTGTGGTAGCTGTTGTTGTATGAAAATTCCACTAGCGGGAGGTGCTTTTCCCAGCCATTACCAAAATCAATTACACATGCCCTAAGCATGTCTTCAAGGGTTTGGATGGTGCGTCCAGATTGCCCATCCGTCTGTGGGTGATAAGCGGTGCTCATATCTAAACGTGAGCCAAAAGACTTGTGCACTGCTTGCCACAGTTCTGAAGTAAAACGCGCGTCACGATCAGAAATGATGGAGGTTGGCACTCCGTGCCTTGATACCACTTCCTTTAGGTAAATGTCTGCAAGAGTAGAGAACTTATCCGTTTCTTTGATTGCTAGAAAATGTGCAGACTTGGTCAGTCGATCTACGATCACCCAAATGGTATCGTTTCCGCGTTGAGATCTGGGCAGGCCGGTAACGAAATCCATGGAAATTTGCTCCCATTTCCATTTTGGGATCTCCGGTTGTTGAAGTGGGCCTGATGGTTTCTGATATTCAGACTTGACTCTCGCACAAGTCAAGCACTTGCTGACGTAGGTTGCTATGTGGGCTTTCATGCCAGGCCACCAATACGTAGTCTTGAGGTCGTGGTACATTTTATCCGAACCAGGATCTACCGAATAACGAGACTTGTGCGCTTCGTCCATCACAAGCTCGCGTAAGTTTCCATAAAGTGGAACCCAGATGCGTCCGTTTACATAGTAAGCGCCGTCTTCCTTTTGTTCTAGCCGCTGCCTCGATCCTCATAGGGACTCAGCTCTAATGTTCTCTGCTTTCAATGCTTCGACCTGGGCATCTCGAATTTGAGCGGGAAGGTTGGATTGGATGGTAAGCTGTAAAGCACGTACACGCCTAGGTATAGTATCCTTTCGACTAAGGGCATCGGCCACAACATTGGCTTTGCCCGGGTGATACTTGATTGCACATTCATAGTCATTCAAGAGCTCAACCCATCGGCGTTGACGCATGTTTAACTCCTTTTGCTTGAAGATATGCTCGAGACTCCTGTGATCGGTGTAAATGGTGCACTTGGTACCGTACAGGTAATGTCTCCATATCTTAAGCGCGAATACAACTGCTCCCAGCTCCAGATCGTGAGTAGTGTAGTTTCTTTCGTGAACTTTAAGTTGGCGCGATGCGTAGGCAATGACCTTGTCACGTTGCATCAATACGCAACCCAGTCCTTGGATGGAAGCGTCGCAATAAACCACGAAATCATCAGTGCCTTCGGGCAATGAGAGGATAGGCGTGCTACAAAGTCTATCCTTTAGGTGTTGAAATGCGGACTCCTGTGCATCACCCCAACGATAGATGACACCCTTCTGAGTCAGCGAAGTGAGAGGTTGCGCAATCTTGGAGAAATCTTTTATAAATCTTCTGTAATATCCGGCCAAACCCAAGAATTGGCGGATCTCTGTTGGTGTTCGGGGTGCAGGCCAGTT
The DNA here is from genome assembly GCA_030545235.1 of Helianthus tuberosus. Taxonomy (NCBI): domain Eukaryota; kingdom Viridiplantae; phylum Streptophyta; class Magnoliopsida; order Asterales; family Asteraceae; genus Helianthus; species Helianthus tuberosus. Next base: position 1,094,876 of record CM060387.1, read on the forward strand.
CTTGATCGATTCAACCTTAGATGGATCCACATGAATTCCATCCTTGTTTACCACGTGGCCTAGAAAGTGGACTTCGCGAAGCCAGAAGTCACATTTCGAAAATTTGGCATACAACTGCTCTTTTCGAAGAAGTTCCAGCATAAGTCGTAGATGCTGCTCGTGTTCCTCCTGACTCTTAGAATAGATCAGGATATCGTCGATTAACACAATAACGAACTTATCCAGGTAAGGCTTGCACACTCGGTTCATGAGATCCATGAAGACCGCTGGTGCATTCGTCAGCCCGAATGGCATAACCAGAAACTCGTAATGGCCGTAACGAGTTCTGAATGCTGTTTTGGAGACGTCCTCATCTCGGACCCTCAGCTGATGGTATCCCGATCTCAAGTCAATCTTGGAGTAATAGCTGGACCCTTGCAACTGGTCGAACAAGTCGTCAATACGTGGAAGAGGATAACGATTCTTCACAGTCACCTTGTTAAGTTCGCGATAGTCAATACACATCCTGACGGTACTGTCTTTCTTCTTCACGAATAAGACTGGATCTCCCCAGGGCGAAGAGCTAGGACGTATAAAACCCTTTTCCAAGAGTTCTTGTAGTTGTGTGGACAGTTCTTCGAGTTCTGATGGAGCTAGACGATATGGTGCTCGAGCTACTGGCGCTGCTCCAGGAGCTAGCTCGATTTGAAATTCAACTTGGCGGTGAGGCGGAAGACCAGGTAATTCCTCAGGAAATACCTCGGGAAAATCGCGCACAATAGGGATGTCTTCGATTTTCTTCTCTTCCGTTGATGTGTCAGTAACGAGTGCTAAAATGGCAGTGTGGCCCTTTCGCAAACACTTCTGGGCCTTAAGGAAAGAGATGATGCCTTCGACAGCACCACTCTTGTCACCACGAATCATGAGAGGTTCTTCACCAGAACGAGGAATGCGGACGATTTTCTCCTTGCAAACAATCTCCGCTTGATGATGAGATAGCCAATCCATCCCAATAACAACGTCGAATCTACCCAGTGTGATAGGAATGAGATCGATAGAGAAAGTCTGACCAGCTAAGACGAGGTTACAACCTTTAACTATGTGTGTGGCTTCAAGACTTTTACCGTTAGCTAGTTCTACCGTGTGTTTGGTGTTCAGGAGTGTTGGAGTGCGCTTAAGCAATTGACTAACTTTTAAGGATACGTAATCTAGTATCGGCACCCGAATCAAACAAAACAGTAACAAAGAAGTCGTCCAGAAGGAACTTACCCCTTACTGCGTTGGGATCGTTCTTTGCATCACTCTGAAGGTTTCAAGGAGTGATCACCGAGGATCGAGAGTCGAGCCTTCCAAACTCTCTATGCTAGAGGGTGTTCATTTCAGTGTCTTTGCATGGTGGAGCGAGAACGAAATGTCACTGTGGTAAGAGAATGACGGTTTGGTCTAAGCAAATGGTAGAAATTAGACATACATAAACCAATAATCATGCGTCGGTACAAAAGCTAGTATAAAGATTCCGCGTATTAAAGAAGACTATCATGGAATTTAAAATATGACTCTTATATTGTAGGAGGGGTAGGGTAGACGTATAGGTCATCGTGTTCGCCTGTAGGTTATGTGATCCGTAACTCCGTCCTCGAATGTCCTGAAGGCAATCCCATCAGTAAAGGCATCCATTCGTTAAGTGGGGTATACGAGGGAGCTAATCAAGTAGAATAAGAATAAACCATTCAACAGGGTGATAAGGTAGTCTTGTGATTGGTGAAAATCGTGGTATGGTTGTTGGTGTTTCATTAAATCGGTTGTCAATCGAAGCGATAGGGAATTAATGAGGTTCATGCGAAGAATCGAGTGAAGACAGGGGTCCAACAATGACCGAAGGATTTGACCAGCTAATCTGTTGTCTAGAAGTAACCTCTAGTAGTGGTGCGGGGCAGCATGACACAAAAGGGAAGTTCGTTGCATCGCGGTCGCGCGAGTGTATCACTCGTCCAAAACAGGGCAAGGTTTCGTGTTGCATAATGACAAACGCGTGTAACTGTGACTGCTTCACTTCTGGCGACGATGACAGGTGAAGGTGATAAAGTTCGTCAACCGGGAGCCAAGTCTGGTCTTCGCGGATGTTGACGTACGAACCGGCTGTACGGAGGGTCAGATGGCGACGTCATGTCGAGGTAAACGTGCGAGTAGATAGAATGCATAAATAGTCGTTGTAGCGGGGTGAAAAGAAAATCTGGAAAACAACGCAACTTAACTAGCTTCCTCAGTAACCACGCGCTAAATTTCGGGACGAAATTCTCTTAACAGGGGGAGAATGTGACAACCCTCAAAATCCCATGTATTCCGTACAAATTATTAATGATAATTAAAGTGTCTGACGACTGTGTGGAATTATCTGTCACACCCCCAAAATCCACCATGCGGAGTATCACCGCTTGGAGGCGTGACATGACCAGGATCGAGCCACCAATCATATTGAACAACTCAATTATGTAAATAAAACCAAACATAATATGATTGGTGACCAAAGCTAGTTAACCTTGTTTGGTTTAAACAGCGGAAGCATAAACGTGAGTTCAAAAGCATAAGTCCATAATTCATAAGTTAAAGTTTCAAAACGCAAGTTTAGTCAGTTCATAAGGATTTAAACATTAAGCACGGAACATAACCGTCCGTTCACCACAACGACTCCTTCCCCGTGCAAGCTCCAAGCATTTAGCGACCTGTAAGGCATGTAACAACGAGTCAACAACAAAGTTGAGTGAGTTCACGTTTGGTTGTTTAGTTTTAAGTTGTTTCTGAAAACGTGGTTTGACTTTCGTTGGCTTATTTGCCGTGGGGGTTACCCCGTAGTTGAAAGTATGTTTAACCATATCCCTTTTTCTTTACCCAATCCATAACCATGATCAGTGGGGGGTTTTCCCCGTTTGAACTACTAGACGGTATGATATCGACTGCTACGCAAATAAGTTGTGCCCTATATCAGTGTCTATCATCACTGACAATCTGCCATAGTCCATTAGTACACGCCCGTCCTACCGGCACGGTGTGAGGTTTGTTAAACCTAATAGCGCTATTAACTAATGACCCGCTCGCCATTGGCCTCGGCGATTAAGTCGATATAAATTGAGGGACTTCATGATAGAGTTTTGTCTAGCCAGTTTTAAGGTTGTTGTCCTGCACCAGGAGGACCACAACGTACGTATTCTGCACTAGGAGAATTCGTAGGATTAATAATGGCATCCAATCTATGGAGGATGGCCGTACATATCCTACCCAAGGAGGATATGTAGATTTAGTTTTAATTCTTTAACCCATTCCCAAACCACTGGGAATCCCATGCCTTAGAAAGTGTGTGAACTCACCTCGGTTTGCTCGGTTAGATTCTCAATATAGCTAACAGTCAGGGTCGGTCAATCGCGTCCTAGTATGATTTACCAGTTAGTCATTTAGTGGCTTTCAAATAGAACACAAAGTTCCTACACGTATCTATCACACAACATGCATCACTGTAACGGCTTATGCCCATCTAAGTTTCCCGTCCATTCCCCACTTAAAATCAAACATACGATAATGCACATAACATATATAACATGTCAAATCATTCACAGATAGCATACTCGACATTTAGACACGCAAGTCACAACTTATGTCAATTCAGCATTAATACTCAAAACCGGCTGTTTTCGGACATTTAAATAAAATAGTTAGATTATTCCAAAAATTCCCAAATTTTTATAGAATGTCATAAACATTCCATATTTTATTGTGTAAAAATATCGGGGTCCGGTTCATTACCAATATTTTATAAAAATTTCATATTCGGGACTGAACTCAGATTTATGTATTTCTGACCACAGCCCACGAAACAATTTATTAAAAATTCATCGTAAGTCCGATTTGTGAAATTTCAGTGGGGTAATTACAAATACTTCAGTTGTCATCTACAGTAAAATTTTCATGGTCCGATTCATCACAAGACTCAGGTTATGACTGAAAGTACGCCACCCATTTATTGCTGTCAAAATTCAGCTTAAGTTGCTGTTACAATTTAACACTTTAAAAATAGTAAACGGAGTCCAAAAATTTCGATTCCGGTGCCATTAGAACCGTATTTCATAATAACATATTTTAGATTCAAAATATCGGTTTTTCGTTGAGTTTAAGACCTGTTTACAGCCAACTGAAGTTGGCTGTAAAAGTTGGACAGATTCTGATTTTCAGTGTTTAACCTTCTAAATCGTGTCCGATCGATTCCGTTAACAAGTTTAGTGACCACAACAACATGACATATTAATATTAATCAGCAAATCATCAGATAATCAACCAATAATCATAACAACACAAGATCTACACGATTTACACACATAACTTCTCTTTATCCACACCTTAACACATTATGTTCAAGACTTGTTCATGAGCTTTAAAGTTTCTTAACTTTTTATCATTCTAACATCTATTAACCACTAAAATAACATAAAGAATGAACGGATCTAAGTTCTTACCACTAGCTCAAGGCTAGGGAAGTTCGAGTGAAGAAATGTGGTGGTTAATAGCGAATGGAGGAGGTCCTTCCACTTCCGAGAGCACCGAGCTTCGTTGTTGGACCTCTTACACCTTTGTATGTATGAGGAATGATTGAAAAAGAGCTTGATGATGGTGGTAGTATGGTGGAAGGTGGCTGCCGAAAAAGGGAAAGGAGAGGGAGAGAAGAGAGAGCTTGGTGGAATGGTGGTATTTATAAGATCTTCCATATAGCATATTCCTAGCATATTCCTAGCATATTCCTAGCATATTCATTCCTTAGCATATTCCTTAGCATATTCCTTAGCATATTCCTTAGCATATTCCTAGCATATTCCTTAACATATTCCTTAGCATATTCCTTAGCATATTCCTTAGCATATTAACAAATACGTGTAAGCATAACACAGATATCAGAAAGCAGTTAAGTAATTCCACACAGTCGTCAGACACTTTAATTATCATTAATAATTTGTACGGAATACATGGGATTTTGAGGGTTGTCACATTCTCCCCCTGTTAAGAGAATTTCGTCCCGAAATTTAGCGCGTGGTTACTGAGGAAGCTAGTTAAGTTGCGTTGTTTTCCAGATTTTCCTGGGGTGTCACAAAACCCAAATTAGTTAATAAGAGTTATTAGGCCCATCAACAATTACCAACTAATTATTTAATAGGTTGTTATATATTTTGATCCATATAATGTAAATGATTATAATGGTTACTAGATTAAATATAAAATAAAATATATTTAATCTTACATGGGCGATACGAGTTTGGATTGTTGGCTGAGACGAAACACCAAAAGGGGGCAGAATGGTTGCATGGTATTTTTTTTATAAAAAATAAGAAAAGAGTGTATAAAAATTGGGTTGAGTGGGGGTTTAGATAGGTGAGAAAGTGAAATAAAATATTGGAAAATTAGTTTTTTTTTTATTATTACCGTTACCCAACGGCACAATTTCGAAATCCTCGCAAGTTTCCGATGTTTTAAAGGAAATGCCCAACCCATTTTTTTGGAAGAAAACGCCCCGGGGCGCAAACTACCATTCCACCGCAGTTAAGAAGGGGGCGCTATAGCCCTTCTGCCATCGTGCTAACGAGCAACATTGAAGAGATCGAGGGTGAGGTTGGTCAACATTACCATTGATCAACGGTTAATTTTAAAATTTATAATTTACCTATAAATACACTACCCCTTTTCTATAATTTTCATCTCTTTTTCCTCTACTCTTTATCCAAAATCTCTACACTTTTTTTAATAATCACACAATGTTTACCAACAACAAAATCGTGTGGGATCCCAACCATCCGTTTTGGCAAAAGTGCACCAAATAATCCCAACAACGAGCAAGAAGACCGTTATCGAAGAGACCCGCGAACGGGTGAGCTTGGATATTATCCGATGCCACCTAGCACCCCAACTTCTCTTCATCCAACCACGCCACCGATTCCCGGTTTTTACGGATAGTATTTCCAACCGCCATTTTTTCCCAAAACATACCCCAAACCCAAAACACACCTGGAACCGAATCCGTACCCGAAACCCAAACCCAAACCGATCCCGAAACCCAACCCACTTACTCAAAAGGTGGACGAACGAGAAGGCATCGTAAGAAGGGTGAGAGCAAAGCACGTGCTCCTAAGACGATCGAAAGTGGACGCCTAGGGAAGAACTTGCGTTGTCACAAGCATAGCTCGACGTATCGGAAGATGAGATTGTTGGTAAAGTTTCTCTCCATAAACGTTTTTACATACTTTTATAAATATACTTTTGTAAATATATTTTTATAATTATGCATTTATATAGGAAACGACCAAGATGTAAAAGTATTTTGGAGGCGTATACGTGAGTAGTTTTTCGCCGCAATGGGTCGTGGTGAATATTGTACGACCGACTCTTTTTCGGGCAAGTGGACCGCAATGCGGACCAAGATTAGCAATTTCAACAACATACATAATAATTACGTCAACAATCTTAGAAGAAGAAGCAGTTCGAACGACGTGGACGTTATGACCGCCGCCCACAACGACTATAGATTGCATCATGGGCATGCGTTTACGATGATACCTTCATGGGAGCTTCTTCGCAAATATCGCAAGTGGCATCTTGTACCGCCATTTGACCCAACCGCCCATAGGTCAAAACGGTCCAAATCAACATCCACTACCAAACCATCCGAGTCTGATGCTCGTACTACTATTAATCTAAACAACGCCTTCGAGGAATTTGAACAACCGCAAGAACCGCAAGAGCTACGAGGACCAAAAGGTAGGGATAAAAGTAAGGCAGCTGCAGGAGACACGTCTTCTTCAACGCCATCGGATGGCCCGTCAAGGTTGGACGAGTTCGATAATAGACTCAACAAGCTTCTCTCGATAAAGGAAATGGAGCAAGAACTAAAATTCTCGCGAAAGACTTTTCACACCTAGCAGAGGAGAACCGGGTCATTTTGGAGGCTCGTAAAGTACAAATTCGAGCAAAATATATGTAGTTTTTATTTTCTAGTACTTTATTTGTTAACTTTTCATTTTTTAGGACTTTGTAATGTTTTATTTTATTTTAATAAAATTGTGTTTTTTTATATTTTGTAGTTATTAAAATTGCCATATAAATTAAAAAAATAAAATATATAAATAAAAAATAATAATTAGGTTATGATGATTGGGGCTTTAAACCATTGCATGCAAGTTAAAGGAAGAGGCGTTAAAGCCCCCTATGTGACGTGGCGCTGAGGGGACGTGATAAAGCCCCTAGGGGCTTTATACCACACCTTGTAGCCTTACTATAGTCATTATCATAATTTAATATTACTACAAGAAAAGTAGGATTTCACCGAAATGTCTATCGAGAAAATACCATCGGATATTGTCAAAATAAAAATGTTTTCTTTTTATAAATATTGCCTTTCCATCGGTGATTGTCGAATATCGACGCCAGCCAGATAGCCTTTCGATGATAAGAGACCAATAATTGTCTTCCACCCAGGCTTTTTCAGGTTTGATTAACAAACATTTGTCTTGAACAGAAGAATCCGCCGAAACTTAAAAAACTAAAAATTCACATGCCCGCCAAGATTTGTATTACCGATGGATTTCCAACGAAAAAAATCCATTGGGACTTTGAAGTTTCCAAAAAGCACAGTCTCAAATAGTGTTGACCATGCTTTTCAAGTGCTTGTCGGTGGACCCGTTTAAGGACGGATAAGTCCATCGGAAATTAGTTGTGTTTCATTGTAAATACCTTGTTCTCCTTAGTTGCAACCCAAGATCAACAAATTGAAAAGTGTCAATATTGTTCGTTCGTTTTTCCCCAGCCAAACTGCATCATTGTGTATGTTCGTTTTTCCCTAGCCAAACCGCATCATTCTGTATGACTGGTGTTTGTTGAAGATCTTGGGATTGGTGTTCTCAGAACTAAAATTCCATGGAAAATAAATATGAATGTTCAAATTATGTGTGGGGGTGCATCTTCTTAAACAAAACCCTACGCGCTTGCAAATGTACTTGCGAATAGAAACAAAAGGTTCCTCTTCCATGGTTGTAGTTACATATGTGTAACTTGTTGTATTTGAAATCTAACATAATTGACATGTAAGAAACTAAATGTGCAAGCGCACACACACACACACACACACGTAGGGGCGTGTGTGTAATTACTGACATATTTGTTGACTGTAGAACCACAATTTGCACACCCTATTTTGTATGACATCTATGTGTGTGTATGTATATGTATATATGTGTTGATGTATGTATATGATGTGCATGCGTGTATGTATGTATATGTATATGTGCATGCATGTATTTATTTGTATGATGATTTTGTATATTGGTTTTAATATTGCATGTTTAGCCATTATGGACTAACGCTCAAACTTCAATTCAGGCTTTTGATTTTTTTAAAGTATTTGAAACACAATAGTCATTATGTTTTTCTAAGCTTCAAAGTTCACATCGCTAGTCAGTTTTCCAATTTATGTATCTATATCTTGTTGAAGTATTTATATATAGTGTATGTGATTGTTGCTAGTTTGATTGTATATTGATTGTGTGTTGATTCTAATATGACATGTTTAATGTATGTTTGTAAACAACATACACCTTAACCGTGGATTTTGAGAAATACGTCCTCAATTCTTGTTGTTAATACTTTCTCTTATCAAACCATGTTGCCATGATACTAAATAAGTGCATAACCACTTCACTAGTCATCATGCATATGCGCATTGGATCCCCTAACATGTTCAATATCAATGGTTGACCTATTTTCAACAAGACGGGGTAATAGGTTTGAACCCTTTACATTACAATATGTTCAAAATCTACCATACAAAATGTGGTAATGTATTTGCACTTCCATAATTTGTAATTTGAAATTCATGGTTTGTTTGTAATTTATAATTTATAATTATATTCCAGGATTTGTTGAATTATTTAATTTTATTGTGGAAAACTAAATAATTCTAAATTTTATTTTTTAGTGAAAATGATAATTACCATGGGAAGTCTGTTCTGGTCAAAAATCTAATCAAGGATAACGTAACCAAATATGTAAAGTGAGATAGAGTGCTTAGGTGATTAACGATGATGAAATGAATGTTAAACATATAAGACAATCAAACACAGAGATTTATACGAGGAAAAGCCCTTGATCACTAGTAGATCGCTGGCACAAAACCCTCGGGTAGTGAAAACTATCACTACCAACTATATTGCACAATCAAAAGAGGTTACAACTTCGGATATTGATCAAGTGTGTTACAACTGATAGCTAAGAGTGTTTTGTGTTTTCTGGTTCGTAGTGTATGTTTGCAAAATGTGTATTGTCTACTAACACTTGATCAACCCATTTTGAAAAACACTAACAACTAAGTCCGAAAATCATGCAAGACCGCGTTCACTCCCATGACCGTTGTGGAAATAGCATGTGCAACATTTTAAACGAATTATCCACGAGATTCCAGCTAAGACTCAGTCCACTTCGTTGATTTCCTGCACATGAACATAAGAAAATATCGAGAACAATTGTTAGAAACCGTAAATAATAATAAGGATCCTTGATCCTCTGAGTCTCTGCACTACCCGCTAAGGATAACTGATCCAGGCAACACCTCAGAATATTGGATCCATAATTATAAAAATCTATGCCCTAACAATTGCCCCCAATATGGCGAATGTGATAGTGATCATAGCTATCATATTGTCGTTCAGTTCGAACTAGTTGTTAGTCTGATCAACTAGCCATTAGAATGCGTCAGACTACCCTGCAACTACTCATTGTGATATATAGGGATAGAGATAACTCCATTTTCTTTAAACTTTAGAAGATCCTTTCATATATCTTCATATCCGGCGCTTAAGATTCAGGTATCTCTCTTTTCCCTTCCCTTCCCTTCACTTTACTTTTCATTTTCACGTGAATCCATGGCCAAGATGAACACCCGATCTTCACCTGGTAATAGCCCCAACAAGTATGAAGGTCTCAGGTCACAGAACCTATTAAAAGATCCTTCATCGGAGATCTGCAAATTCACCGACCCTGAAATTCTGAATCTCGTGTCCTACTTTCCCCCCGAACAATCTTTAGACCCTTCGATCCTTCTGCTCGCAGCGATGCGATTTCAAGAACCTGGTTTTGCTTCCTTGCACTCCCTTTTCTCCTAGGGTTTTCTTATCCCTTCCCTGATCTCACCCAATGCTTATTCATCTTAACCGGCATGAGCTATAGTCAAGCGATGCCAATGTTGTGGGGAACTCTTTTTACCATTAAAGAGATTTTAGAGAAGGAGAGATTGGAGTTTGGTCTCTCGGAACTCGCCTACCTGTACTCACTTGTTACTCATGGTTCCAACCGTTTCTTGTTCAAATCCAAGCCTTATCAGCCGATCCCCATCCACAAAACCACACAAAATGATTCAACCTGGAAAAACCAGTTCTTTTTTGTGCGAAGAAACTCAATCCCTAACGGGGATACCCTGCCCTTGAGGTGGATTCTGAAGGGTAGGATATAGGATCCTAAAACATTTTCGCTAATTATTGTAACACCTCGAAAATTCACGTCCTATAATGTTTTGACACGTGTCATAAGCTTGAACGTGTGAAAGAATACTCTAGAAGGACTAAAGTTGACAAATATGGAAAGTATGTGAATATAAGGGTTCAAAATGTCAACAATGGATAAATATACTTTACAATAACCCTACATGATGCGTATACCCTTAAACGAATGAAACATGGATCATACGAAGCTAATTGTGAAAAAAAGTTAGAGATTACAAACTACAGGGGTTAAATGTGTCAACATGTTTAAGGTATACCTCTAAGTGACCTTTTAGCAAACCCGAAGCTTTGTAACGATTAATTATGCTCACTAGAATACATGATAAAAATTTCATAAAGTTTCGTTATCGTATGAGAAAGTTATGATCAAATTCGTATGCGAGGGGTTAAAGCGTCAACGTTGAAAATTATGACTTTTCGGGTAAACATAAAGTGATCAAGGACTTAACAAAGTGGGTATAAGTCGTGAAGCCCTTATAAGTAAATGTGAAGGGCTCATAATGCAAGAAATAAGGTTGGATGACCTTTCGAAGGACCAAGAGCCAAGATGCAACAACTAGAAAAGGTTTAAAACTGACAGCAGGACTCAGGCGGGCCGCGTAAGCCTTAACAGAAACTTACGCGGGCCGCGTCCGATCCCCAGATGCAGAAAAGTGAGACAACAGCCTGTTTAAGCGCAATAACCGACTTAAAACAGATATTTCCACTCCATGGGCGACCCCTACATACTTTTTAGACCTTAGGGAACATCTATGGATGATCCATGACCAATGGTAGACTTAGTTGTCAATAATCTAGTGAGATTAAAGCACTATATAAAGGGCCATTAGTTACAACTTTGATCATACCATCACCACTCAACTTCTGATCAATTCTGGAGCTCAAGGCCACTTTCTAAGGATCACAATTCGTGCATAGGACTTTGGTAAGTACCCTTGACCTTCCTTAATTGAGTTTTTACTTAGTTTTAGCTTAAAAGTCAAACCGTCGTAATTACCGTTTGACTTAGTGATTAATCATTAATGGTCCAGTGATTAGTCGAATTGAAGGTAGTTATAAGTTGGTAATTATGTGGGCATTAAACCCTTAAAAGGGCACCCTCTGATTCCCGCTCTAACTAGACCATTTGTCGGGTCAAAGTTGATTAGAAAAAGTCAACATAATGCTAATCTTCAAATTAACGCATAATTAACAATGCTGAAGGTGTGTAACCTATTTTATCACTCATATAACTTGGTAAGAAGTATAAGAACATGTCTAAACATGTTCGACCCGACAATTTTCTGTTTAGACCCGGTTCGGAACCGAAAGTCGCAAAACTTTGACTTTTGCTTTGACTTCAGTTCTGACCCGATTTCGTATGATTCGGAAATGCCTTAGAGCTTCCTTTGGACCAGGCTAGATGATAGTATAACTCTCTGTGATTATACACCTTGGTTCATTAGCTATCCAATTAATATGCATGATTCCGTTAATTGCTTAAATGTTGACCAATATGCCCTTTTGACCATAAAACGAGAATTTTGGATATGTGAAAGGACAATAATCTTTATTACTGATTTATAAACATGTACCTAAATTTTCACATCAGTTGGAGGTCTAGATTAGGAGTTATGCTCATTAGCGTAATTAGAACGCCTTTTAGTAATTAAACGGCGCAATTAGCATAAAGCCTATCTAAGCCCAATTTTTGACACCAAATCTTTTACCCACTGATATAATATAATATTTTGGGATTTTTAAAGATTTTTAATTATTTTTAACCTGCTCATAACCTAAGGTTATGACCTTGATTCGGTAAATACCGATTATACCCTTTTTTGTTAAAAAAATGAGTTCTACGTAATATTTTGACACCAATCCAATTTCTACTGATTTTATATAATAAATAAAGTATTTTGAACTTTATAACCTATTCAGAAAACTCAGATTTCCTGTATAACCCGGAAATCACTTAAAAATGGCTTTTTAAGCTTATTAAACACATAGTTTATGTTTAAAACCATTTTTGTCATATAAGACTTATCACAAATGATATGACCTATTAAAATAAGTTATTTTACTGATGTATTCGGACCCGAATCTCAGAATTTCACTTAATCTCTTTTATAATCTTTAAAATGACCAAAATACCCCTACGGGGCTTAAATATAGATTAAACTCGTTTTGGGCATAATGGAAGATATCCTACTGATATCCCAACATATTTAAAGCATATTGACTTAGGAAACCTGTATATGACTCTTACGGTTACCTGTTACGCTTCTTACGCGTTCGGTTCGGTTTATGTAACTAGTTTGCATAAATTAGCCGAAACGGGTCAAACCTTGTCGTTTTTATCTCAAAGTCCAGAATGTGTTTAGATCACCCATATTATACAAGTCTTCAAACTTGTCGGGTCTAAATCACATTCTATTTCGGTCTTCGCTTAATCATGCGTACCGAACCGTATTTTTCTTCAAAACTAACCGGTCTAAGTTTAGGCTTAATTTAAGACCCGTTAGGATTCTAATAGGTTATTATAAACCTTCGTTCCAGAATAGGAGACCCGGTAAAAGCTACACGCACTTGCTTATTGTGATTATTACTTTGCAAAGGTAAATACTTTTAACTTATTTTCCCTATACGGGCTTGGGGTATGGTATATAAAATACCGCTTGGTCGGGCATTGAATCTTTAATCGAATAGAGGTTAAATCATTGATATGCTTCGTTTTGAAATGTTTTGTTTGCTTAAAGCCTTTGGGGGGTTAATGACCATGTCCCAGATATCCTTGGCATCATCTTACGAGATGGCCACGACCTAAGCACGGGGTGTAGGCGTACACCCGTCAGTGCCAAAAATAATAATGTGGTGTGTCTATTGATCTTTAACCCGGTCTACGGATCGGGCTACTGAACGCATAAGGAACATGTAATTCTTTTACAAGATTATATTCAAATAATTATCCAAAGTTATAAAGAGTTTGTGCCTCGTGCATTCAAATCAATTTTATTAAACTTTTAAAAATGAGCCAGTTGATTGTATTTACCAGTGTAAACTGACGTATTTTCCCAAAAGGTTAAGTGCAGGTACTACGCGAACTAGGCTGGCCTTCTCCTAGCGTCCACAATAAGTCTCGCAAGCTTGGATGTTAAAACTGTTGAACAATGTTTCCTATTTATTTTTTTGATCCACCTGTGGATTACTTTCAACTGTCGTGATACTTGATATTACAATTTATTAAAGTTGAAACATATCTATCTTTTGCTTCCGCTGTGCATATTTAAATATTGTGTTGTTTGACTGTAATGTTACCAACCACGTCACGATACTCCCCACCGGGCCCACTGGTAATACGTGGAAATATCGGGGTGTGACATGTTGGTATCAGAGCCAACGTTGAGTGAATTAAACACTAGCCTTTTGTGTTTAATCTCAATGATACAATTGCACATTCCAAAATTTTCGAGTCTAGACAAAGAACTTAGGACAAATCCAAAGTTGTTTTTATTTTTAACTTGTCCTATATATTTCTTGTTGTATCTTTTATTATTTTGACAGGAAATATGCCGCCAAGATTTAGACGAGGAGGAAGAGGAAAGGGGTCAATCAGCGCTCCCAATGATCACGAAGTCGGGCCTTCACACCGGCGAACTCCTTCTACCACGATGAGTGCCGATCCTCATGGAAACAGAAGGAGCCTTTTTGAGCCCGCCAGACGATCTGTCTCGCACAGTTCAACACCTCCTTACCGTCACTCTTTTGGGCCGCACTCGGAAAACGAGCCCGATAACCCACAGCCTTCATATATACCTCTCCAGCGATCCCTTTCACACCATTCCTTCGGTGACCCTACTCCTGTCTTTCAGGGCCGGTTCAACCCGGCGAACTATATTCAAGAACCAGTGGGTTTTAACCCATTGGGACCGGAGGACCACTTCTCAGAAGACAATGCAATGGACATGGACGAGGACACGGATCCCGTCGAGCCTGCAACCGGGACACCCAACCATCCCATCGAGATCTCCGATGGTTCATCTTTTCACGGATCACCCTACGGTGGTCCAGACAGGTATCAAGCGATGTTTAACCAGCATGAATGGTACTTCACACCTTCTCACCATTCATCACCTCACCAGCAGCGGCAGCAGCAGGATCCCTCTGGGGATTCACGTTTCGTGGCAGTCACGCCACCACCTCCACCGCCGCCAGTTCATCAAGCACCTCCAGAACCACCAAGGCGTCGGAGGACAGGCGCAAGAATATCCGCGCGAGGAGGGGATTTCCATTTTAGCACCCCTCGACACTCCAGTGGCAGTCATTACCCACCACTGCATGAGGACCCACAAATGGGTGGGCCCTCCAACCCAGTTCCAGAGGTGAACTTTGCACCAGTTGCACCACAGCCACCACCGATGGGTTTTGATAACCCGATTCCAGCATACACCGGTTCAATGGCGTACAACCCGTTTGAGCAGCCGGCTCACACCAACTATAATTACGCTGAAGCCGACCCATACTTGGTAGCGGCCAACTACAATGCCCTTCATCCTGAAGGACCGTATGGAGCTCCTTGGGGAGTGGGGGTACCCAACTCATGGGTACCAAATACCTGCTAGACCTCTGATTCGGCAATAATCGCAGCCGCCACGGTTTTCCCCGCCAGAACGGGAAGAAATTCTTCAAAGATTGGACCAAGTCGAGCGAGATTTTCACAGAGATCGCAGGGAATGACAAGGTTTCCTCAAGGGCTTAGCAGGCTTGCTAAAGGGGAAGAAGAAGAGGGATCATTAAATCCCTACATGTGTTGTTGTATTATCTATTTCAATCAAGTCCCTACGTGGACATTTATCTTTGTATTTAGTCCCTGCGTAGACTTGTCTTTTTAGTCCCTGCGTGGACATCAATTCTAGTATTTGGTCCCTGCGTGGATTTGTAATTTCAGTTAAACCCCTGCGTGGGTAATTTGTCTATTAGAAGTCCCGTTTAGGGCAAAGTGTACTCTTTTAAATGTTAATGGAATGTTAAGTTTATAAATTTCACTTTGTCATTATATGCATAAATATATTATACATGAAATAAATGAATCAAAGATCATTCCTTTTAAAAATAATCTGCCTATTAAATATTAAATAAGAATCTCAAAGGTATAGCCTAGCCTGCATGTCATTATGAGACCTGGCCAAGATGGTAAGACCTGTTTAAAAGATTCGGATCCCTGTTAACATCTGAAAACATGTTAACGCTCCGGCAGATGTGATTCATTAAAATCACACACGTCATTCTTATATAAGGATTTTTCAAAAGATTCCTAACCTAACTTAATGATCTATAAATCATGGGTTTAAATCATCAATTAAGATGATCATATATTGAACATCCTTAGATGATGTAGTGCCTACGGGCCATACTCATTGTCATATAAGACAAAAGACAGTAGTAGTCTACGACTCCCTGTTAGAGAAAGGTAATGAACTATGTTCAAACCTTAAATGCCTTGATTCTCTGAAATCATGGCTTATGATTTAAAATATCCTTGTGACTTGGCCTTTTGTGCTACTAATAAAACTGTTATTGTTTTATAATTAGGATAAATTATAATAAAAATCCTAAATAGATATGATTAACAAATTAACCAAATATGGCCTGTGTTACCATGGTTAATGAATTGCTATAAAAGACAATTCCATAATAAATTCCCAAATAAATTTTGTCAATATCTTATGTAACAGTTCAAGATAAAATGGCTGACTCGGATGAAATTAATAGTCACCCAAGGGAGAATCAGAATGATGCCCGGATTAATATAGCGGGTGCTGAACTGCAAGCGTTAATAGACAACGCTGTTACAAAAGCAATAGAGCGGCAGTATAATGAGTATAGTGGGACTCGAAGTAGGACCCTGTCTGCACCGCACTCAAAACCTAAGACTCATTCTGAGGCTCACAGCAAGCCACCCTCTAAGAACGACGAGCCAAGGAAAAACGATGACGATCGTCAATCCTCAAATCAGCAAAGTGCTCCATCTCAAAAGATTGTATTGAATCAAGGACCCCGTGATCAGGGTTGCTCCTACAAGTATTTTGTTTCATGTAAACCCAGGGATTTCACTAGGGAGAAAGGAGCTATAGACTGCATGACATGGTTGGATGAGATGGACACCGTGGTTGATATCAGCGGGTGCGCTGAGAAGGATGTGGTAAAGTTTGTGTCTCAATCGTTCAAAGGTGAGGCCTTAGCCTGGTGGAGATCGTTGATTCAAGCTACAGGGAAGATTCCACTGTACAATATGACATGGGAACAATTCGTTGCCCTCATCAGGGAGAACTACTACCCTCAGCATGAGGTAGAAAAGATTGAGTCGGATTTTCTGTCTTTGGTGATGAAAAACCTGGATTGCCAAGCTTACCTGACGAGCTTTAATACAATGTCAAGATTGGTTCCGTATCTGGTGACCTCGAAACCCAAAAGAATAGCTCGTTTCATTGGGGGTTTAGCCCCAGAAATTAAGGCAAGCGTGAAAGCCTCTCGGCCAGCTACTTTTAGATCTGTAGCTGATATATCTTTGTCCCTCACACTGGACGCGGTCAGACAGAGATCGCTGAGGAACACGGATACCGAGAAAAGGAAGCGTGAAGATGACAATTCACGACGATCAGACAAGAAGCACATGGGAAACAATGACCACAGGAAGGGGTCTAGTTCTAAGAAGGACGGGCATCAATCTGGAGATAAGCCCAAGTGTAAGATTTGTCAGAAGCACCACTTTGGGAGGTGCAGACTTGACTCAAAATCCCAATCTCAGCCGAGGCCATGTGGGATTTGCAAATATTCAGAACATAAAACCCTAGAGTGCAAGAAGCTGAAAGACGCAACGTGCTACAGTTGCAACGAAAAAGGGCACATTAAGACAAATTGCCCGAAATATGCAAAGAAAGCTGATGAAGGAAAGAAGACCAATGCTAGGGTCTTCAGGATGGATGCAAAGGAAGATGTGCAGGACGATAATGTGATCATAGGTACCTTCCTTATAAACGATGTCTATGCAAGAGTACTTTTTGATTCAGGCGCTGATAAGTCATTCGTAGATAATAAGTTTTGTAAATTACTGAATTTACCTGTTAAAACCCTAAGTGTGAAATATGAGGTGGAATTAGCAGATGGCACCTTAGAAACCGCCTCAACCATATTAGATGGATGTTTCATATCCATTAAGAACCACTCTTTTCCTTTGTCCCTACTTCCTTTGAAGTTAGCCGGTTTCGACATAGTTTTGGGTATGGACTGGTTATCGCATAACCAGGCCCAGATTGTCTGCAATAAGAAGCAAGTGATGATCAAGACTCCGTCTGGTGAGTCACTTACCATTCAGGGAGATACCCGGTATGGACTGCCTGAGCAAGTGACTATGCTCAAGGCCTCTAAGTGTTTGAAGAAGGGTTGTGTCATCTACATGGCACAAGTGACTATTGATGAGCCGAAACCTAAGATGGAAGACATCCCCATCATTTCTGAATACCCTGAAGTTTTCCCTGAAGAGCTACCTGGTTTACCACCAGATAGACAAGTGGAATTCAGAATTGACATCATTCCTAGAGCAGCACCAGTAGCAAGGGCGCCTTATAGGTTGGCACCAACAGAGATGAAGGAATTGTGGACACAACTAGATGAACTGCTAGCCAAGGGTTTCATTAGACCTAGTTCATCTCCTTGGGGAGAACCAATCTTATTTGTCAAGAAGAAGGATGGATCGATGCGTCTGTGCATCGATTACCGAGAGCTTAATAAGGTCACTATCAAGAATAGGTACCCGTTGCCCAGGATCGACGATCTGTTCGATCAGCTTCAAGGAGCAAGTTACTTCTCTAAGATTGACTTAAGGTCAGGCTATCACCAAATGAAGGTTAGAGATGAAGACGTACACAAGACTGCATTTAGGACTCGTTATGGTCATTACGAGTTCCTAGTGATGCCTTTTGGGCTCACTAATGCACCAGCGGCATTCATGGATCTCATGAACCGTGTCTGCAAACCATACTTGGACAAATTTGTTATCGTCTTCATTGACGACATTCTGATTTATTCAAAGAATCAGGCCGACCATGAGAAACATCTTCGATGTATTCTTTCGTTACTTCAGCAGGAGAAGCTCTACGCCAAATTCTCTAAGTGTGAATTTTGGCTTCGTGAAGTCCAATTTCTTGGACATGTGGTTAGTGAACGTGGTATCCAGGTGGATCCCGCTAAGGTTGAAGCTGTTATGAATTGGCAAGAGCCGAAGACTCCCACAGAAATTCGCAGTTTCTTGGGATTGGCAGGATACTACAGGCGCTTTATTGAAAATTTTTCAAGAATTGCTGCACCCCTAACTTCTCTGACTAGGAAGGATATTAAGTTCAACTGGGGACCCAAGCAACAAGAATCCTTTGATATCCTTAAGCAAAAGTTGAGCAATGCTCATGTACTGACATTGCCTGAAGGTACCGAAGAATTCGTAGTTTACTGTGATGCATCACACACTGGCATGGGGTGTGTGCTTATGTAGAAAGGCAAGGTTATTGCCTATGCTTCACGTCGGTTAAAGGTGCATGAAAAGAATTACACCACCCATGACTTGGACTTGGGTGCTGTTGTATTTGCACTGAAGCTATGGAGGCACTATTTATATGGTATCAAGTGTGTGATCTATTCTAATCACAAGAGCCTCCAGCACCTGTTTAATCAGAAAGACCTAAACATGAGGCAACGACGTTGGATGGAAACTTTGAATGATTATGATTGTGAAATCCGATACCATCCAGGCAAGGCAAATATAGTCGCTGATGCCTTGAGTCGAAAGGAAAGAGTGAAGCCAATTAGAATCAATGCCAAGAGCATTGAAATAAAGAACAGTTTGAACGAAAGGTTGTTAGCTGCACAGAAGGAAGCTGTGTTGGAAGCTAACTATCCTAATGAAAAGCTAGGAGTAACTGAAGAACAGTTATCTCATGGCAAGGACGGAATTCTGAGATTGAATGGACGAATATGGGTTCCAGTTTATGGAGGACTTCGAGATGTCATCCTCCAGGAAGCCCACAGTTCTAAATACTCCGTTCATCCTGGAGCTGACAAGATGTACCAGGATTTGAAAGCAAACTTTTGGTGGATAGGCTTGAAGAAGTCTATAGCTACCTATGTAGCTAAATATTTGACGTGTGCGCAAGTCAAAGCTGAACATCAGAAGCCGTCAGGTTTGCTACAACAACCTGAACTTCCCACGTGGAAGTGGGAAATGGTGACGATGGATTTCATCACCAAGTTGCCAAAGACAAGGAAAGGAAATGATACGATATGGGTAATAGTAGATAGACTGACTAAGTCAGCACATTTCCTACCCATTTAGGAGACCTATAGCTCCGACATGTTAGCCCAATTGTACGTAGATAAGATTGTAGCTTTACATGGCGTACTGGTGTCTATTATCTCTGACAGAGATACTAGATACACATCACATTTTTGGAAAAGTTTCCAACAATCTTTGGGCACGCGCTTAAATTTCAGTACGGCTTACCATCCCCAGACGGACGGGCAGAGTGAGCGTACAATCCAAACTTTGGAAGACATGCTTCGTGCATGTGTGATTGACTTAAGTGGTAGTTGGGATAACCACCTGCCATTGATCGAGTTCTCGTATAACAATAGCTACCATACCAGCATTAAGGCTGCGCCTTTTGAGGCATTGTATGGTAGGAAATGCAGAACGCCCGTTTGTTGGGCGGAAGTTAGAGATGTCCAATTGTCAGGACCTGAAATAGTCTTTGAAACGACAGACAAGATTGTCCAGATTCGTGACCGTCTGAAAGCTGCACGAGATAGGCAGAAAAGCAACGCAGATTTAAAGCGTAAACCTTTTAACTTCGAGGTAGGTGACAAAGTACTGCTTAAAGTATCACCCTGGAAGGGAGTGATGCGATTTGGCAAGAAAGGCAAGTTAAGCCCAAGGTACATAGGACCATTCAAAGTCATCGAACGTGTCGGATCAGTTGCCTATAAGCTAAACTTACCTGAAGAGCTCAGTGGTATTCACAATGTATTCCACATCTGCAATTTGAAGAAATGTTTCGCTGATGAATCACAAGTCATACCACATACAGATGTGCACATAGAAGAGAGCTTGAAGTTTGTCAAAAAACCTGTGTCGATTGAGGATCGACAGGTTAAGAAGCTTCGAAGGAAGCATGTGCCTATTGTAAAGGTAAAATGGGATGCCCGTAGAGGTCCCGAATACACGTGGGAGGTAGAGTCCACAATGAAAGAAAAGTACCCTCATTTGTTTCAGTAAATCTCAAGGTCGAGATTTCTTTTAAGGGCGTGAGGATGTAACACCTCGAAAATTCACGTCCTATAATGTTTTGACACGTGTCATAAGCTTGAACCTGTGAAAGAATACTCTAGAAGGACTAAAGTTGACAAACATGGAAAGTATGTGAATATAAGGGTTCAAAATGTCAACAATGGATAAATATACTTTACAATAACCCTACATGATGCGTATACCCTTAAACGAATGAATCATGGATCATACGAAGCTAATTGTGAAAGAAAGTGAGAGATTACAAACTACAGGGGTTAAATGTGTCAACATGTTTAAGGTATACCTCTGAGTGACCTTTTAGCAAACCCGAAGCTTTGTAACGATTAATTATGTTCACTAGAATACATGATAAAAATTTCATAAAGTTTCGTTATCGTATGAGAAAGTTATGATCAAATTCGTATGCGAGGGGTTAAAGCGTCAACGTTGAAATTTATGACTTTTTGGGTAAACATAAAGTGATCAAGGACTTAACAAAGTGGGTATAAGTCGTGAAGCCCTTATAAGTAAATGTGAAGGGCTCATAATGCAAGAAATAAGGTTGGATGACCTTTCGAAGGACCAAGAGCCAAGATGCAACAACTAGAAAAGGTTTAAAACTGACAGCAGGACTCAGGCGGGCTGCGTAAGCCTTAACAGAAACTTACGCGGGCCGCGTCCGATCCCCAGATGCAGAAAAGTTAGACAACAGCCTGTTTAAGCGCAATAACCGACTTAAAACAGATATTTCCACTCCATGGGTGACCCCTACATACTTTTTAGACCTTAGGGAACATCTGTGGATGATCCATGACCAATGGTAGACTTAGTTGTCAATAATCTAGTGAGATTAAAGCACTATATAAAGGGCCATTAGTTACAACTTTGATCATACCATCACCACTCAACTTCTGATCAATTCTGGAGCTCAAGGCCACTTTCTAAGGATCACAATTCATGCATAGGACTTTGGTAAGTACCCTTGACCTTCCTTAATTTAGTTTTTACTTAGTTTTAGCTTAAAAGTCAAACCGTCGTAATTACCGTTTGACTTAGCGATTAATCATTAATGGTCCAGTGATTAGTCGAATTGAAGGTAGTTATAAGTTGGTAATTATGTGGGCATTAAACCCTTAAAAGGGCACCCTGTGATTCCCGCTCTAACTAGACCATTTGTCGGGTCAAAGTTGATTAGAAAAAGTCAACAGAATGCTAATCTTCGAATTAACGCATAATTAACAATGCTGAAGGTGTGTAACCTATTTTATCACTCATATAACTTGGTAATAAGTATAAGAACATGTCTAAACATGTTCGACCCGACAATTTTCTGTTTAGACCCGGTTCGGAACCGAAAGTCACAAAACTTTGACTTTTGCTTTGACTTCAGTTCTGACCCGATATAGTATGATTTGGAAATGCCTTAGAGCTTCCTTAGGACCAGGCTACATGATAGTATAACCCTCTGTGATTATACACCTTGGTTCATTAGCTATCCAATTAATATGCATGATTCGGTTAATTGCTTAAATGTTGACCAATATGCCCTTTTGACCATAAAATGAGAATTTTGGATATGTGAAAGGACAATAATCTTTATTACTGATTTATAAACATGTCCCTAAATTTTCACATCAGTTGGAGGTCTAGATTAGGAGTTATGCTCATTAGCGTAATTAGAACGCCTTTTAGTAATTAAATGGCGCAATTAGCATAAAGCCTATCTAAACCCAATTTTTGACACCAAACCTTTTACCCACTGATGTAATATAATATTTTGGGATTTTTAACGATTTTTAATTATTTTTAACCTGCTCATAACCTAAGGTTATGACCTTGATTCGGTAAATACCGATTATACCCTTTTTGGTTAAAAAAAATGAGTTCTACGTAATATTTTGACACCAATCCAATTGCTACTGATTTTATATAATAAATAAAGTATTTTGAACTTTATAACCTGATCAAAAACTCAGATTTCCTGTATAACCCGGAAATCGCTTAAAAATGGCTTTTTAAGCGTATTAAACACATAGTTTATGTTTAAAACCATTTTTGTCATATAAGACTTATCACAACTGATATGACCTATTAAAATAAGTTATTTTACTGATGTATTCGGACCCGAATCTCAGAATTTCATTTAATCTCTTTTATAATCTTTAAAATGACCAAAATACCCCTACGGGGCTTAAATATAGATTAAACTCGTTTTGGGCATAATGGAAGATATCCTACTAGTATCCCAACATATTTAATGCATATTGACTTAGGAAACCTGTATATGACTCTTACGGTTACCCGTTACGCTTCTTACGCGTTCGGTTCGGTTTATGTAACTAGTTTGCATAAATTAGCCGAAACGGGTCAAACCTTGTCGTTTTTATCTCAAAGTCTAGAATGTGTTAAGATCACCCATATTATACAAGTCTTCAAACTTTTCGGGTCTAAATCACATTCTATTCCGGTCTTCGCTTAATCATGCGTACCGAACCGTATTTTTCTTCAAAACTAACCGGTCTAAGTTTAGGCTTAATTAAAGACCCGTTAGGATTCTAATAGGTTATTATAAACCTTCGTTCCAGAATAGGAGACCCGGTAAAAGCTACACGCACTTGCTTATTGTGATTATTACTTTGCAAAGGTAAATACTTTTAACTTATTTTCCCTATACGGGCTTGGGGTATGGTATATAAAATACCGCTTGGTCGGGCATTGAATCTTTAATCGAATAGAGGTTAAATCATTGATATGCTTCGTTTTGAAATGTTTTGTTTGCTTAAAGCCTTTGGGGGGTTAATGACCATGTCCCGGATATCCTTGGCATCATCTTACGAGATGGCCACGACCTAAGCACGGGGTGTAGGCGTACACCCATCAGTGTCAAAATTAATAATGTGGTGTGTCTATTGATCTTTAACCCGGTCTACGGATCGGGATACTGAATGCATAAGGAACATGTAATTCTTTTACAAGATTATATTCAAATAATTATCCCAAGTTATAAAGAGTTTGTGCCACGTGCATTCAAATCAATTTTATTAAACTTTTAAAAATGAGTCAGTTGATTGTATTTACCAGTGTAAACTGACGTATTTTCCCAAAAGGTTAAGTACAGGTACTACGCGAACTAGGCTGGCCTTCTCCTAGCGTCCTCAATAAGTCTCGCAAGCTTGGATGTTAAAACTGTTGAACAATGTTTCCTATTTATTTTTTTGATCCACCTGTGGATTACTTTCAACTGTCGTGATACTTGATATTACAATTTATTAAAGTTGAAACATATCTATCTTTTGTTTCCGCAGTGCATATTTAAATATTGTGTTGTTTGACTGTAATGTTACCAACCACGTCACGATACTCCCCACCGGGCCCACTGGTAATACGTGGAAATATCGGGGTGTGACAATTATAATGCTCATTTTGATTAGCCTTTCTTTTCTGTTTTGTAGTGACTAACTCCGCGCGTTTCTGAGCTCCCTGGGACTTCTGATATAGCTGAGGCATTCCTAGCCCTTGACCCAATCGTGAGAACTTTCAAAATCAGGATCCAGGATTCAGAAGAAGAAGAAGAAGCAGCTCAAACTTCATCCTTCTATATCATGTCAAGTAAGTTGTTATAGTATTTGCAGTTTGAATAGTTAGAGTATAAGAATTAAGAACTTATCTTGTTTGTTTATTGTTCAGGCGCTCAAAAATCGACAACCAGGTCTGCCACCAAGTTCGATCTCGACGACATTGACAGTTTCATCTCCCCTCGGTCCAGCAAGAAGGAGTCCAAGAGCCTAAGCTTTCAAGAGCCTAGGGCCGTGACCACCAGGGCCAAGTCTGGGTACAAAAGAAAGAAGCTCTCCGAGCCTGAGGGGGACTTCTTTGATATGGAGAAGCAGCTTCATGACTCCCTGACTAAGGTAAGGATCCTTGATTCTAATGTTGTTATGATATTTTTCTCAATGATCCTGTATCTTAGTCTCTGGTTTGTTGCACATAGGGATTCACTCGTGTCAAGGCCCACCATGAAAAGAGAATTGTTGAGCTTGAAGAGACCCTGGCTGACATGAGGTTCATAGTTGCTGCCAAAGAGAAGCCTTTTTCCCAGCTGGAGAAGCACAACAAAGGGCTTGAGGAGCAGCTGCTCATAGCTGAGGTGTGAACTCACCGAGGCTGTTATGGTGGCGACGGACGAGGCTAAGGTTAGTGCTGCCAAAACGGTGCTGCAGGCAAGGATCGGGATGGCGAAGGAAACCAATGATCCTAACTTCAACAGGTCTATAGAAGATTTGGCACTATGGGAGCAGACCCTTCTTAAACTTGGTGGAGAGGAGGAGCCTGCACCTGTGTAAGAACTCTCATCAAAAGTCATATTTATTATTTTAATTGTCCAATAGGAAACCCTAATTGAGACACCCAAGTGATTCCGCACAAACCCTAAAATTTTCAGAACAATCGGAATCAGGATCAGGGCCCCTAAAACTCAGGGGGGGTAAACTCTAGTGACGATTATCTAAATAAAATGCTGTCAATTTCAAAATTTACGAAGTTATCAACTCAGCAGGCCTAGTCCCACACGTGGCAACACTATGAGCATGAGGTGTCCCTTACGGACCGTAAGGGTTAAGTCTTACGGTCCGTAAGCAATGTGAAATTTCGACTATAAATAGCAGACATTGGCACTTGAAATTCGGCGTACGTTCGACGAAGAAATTCGTTTTAGGCACCGAGTTACGTTCTGTTTACCCCAATTAACACACACAGATCACTAATCGACGCCGCAATCAGGGTAATAACTCGATCGCTGATACGATTCAATGTCCGATTGATCAAAATATCCAATGGATGTTTAAGTACTACCCACATTAGGGTTTATGCTTTGTCATTCGTCGTTAATATGATGGATGTTTAAGTATCGCACTTTGTCATTCGTTGTGAGGGTTTGATCTCGTGAGTTATCGTAAATGTTGTATTGATTACTAACCCAGAATTGTGTGCATGTTATTAATTTAGGTTAAAAGGCTAATCAGTAGGCTAAACTCTGCTCAAATTAAAGCTGCAATGTGAGTCATTCTCTTTTTATCAACTATTTTACAATACCTCAAATTATTTTCAAAAGTTATAATTACAGGGACTAAGTCATGGATATCTTGAATCACTGGCTAGTGGGGTATTGTGCACATTACTAATTTTCTCCCAGTTAGGTTCATTGACCTACTAGGGATAATCATCACTATTTAAGGTTCATTGACCTAATAGTGGTATGACCATCGTCACCATTGTGACTTGTCACCATTGTGACAGAGCGCCAGATAAAAATAAGATAGAAGCCATTGTAATCGCTCTTATGCTGTAATTAATAACTATGCATTATTTTATGTAAATAGAATGATTCACTCAGTATTTCCCGCTGACAAAACCTTTTTCAAACATGTTTCAGGTGATCTGTTATGATCCAGGAAAAGTGCCGTGAAGCACTACAAGCTTAAGAAAGTGGCTCAGGATAAAATAAAGAGACATGTTTTGTAAAATAAAAGAATTCTTCGTGAAATCAAATGATTGTAAATTACCGGGGGTTTATCCCGAGTTGTGAAATAAAATAATCGGGAAATATTTCAGTTTTAAAAAGGTCCTGATGAAAACTTCCGCTGTTAAACTCAATTAATTAAATACCACGGGATTTCTGTTCCGCGGCTCCTGAAACGGGTCAAACCGGGTCGGGGGCCGTGACAGAAAAAGGTGGTATCAGAGCCACTGATCAGAGCCACTGATTTAAGCCAATTAAGTATTTAGAAAATACTTAATTTTTATTAATTGCTATTTTTTGATTATGTGTTTTATTATCTGACTAATTGTGTACAGTATGGGCAGATCTTTATATGCTAGCCAATATAGCAATTAATACAAATCCTTAAATAATTTGACTCAAAGTTTTAGCACCTTTATTATCTACAGTCTAAAAACCTTACCCAGTAAATAAATAAGTAAACCTTAGTGTGTTTTAATTTCCAGTTGTTTTACACAGTATGAAATAATATTTAAAAGTTTTTCTATAAAAGTTTGTTATGATTTTTTTACTTAGTAATTGTGTGTATTTTGCTAAACAGCATGAGTGACTTGTCTGACGCCCTTCAGAATTTAAATCTCTATCCGGTAAGAATAGAGGTTTCCAGAGATTTCAATAGGTATATACCAGACATAGAAGAACCTATAGAATTCAACGCTTTACCTCTCGAGAAATCCAAGCCTAAGAAAATGGAAATTGGGGAAAGCTCTAGGCAAATTGAGGGGTTACCATCTCAGGAAGAGCTAGATTTTATAATGGCAAGCTATAATACTATTAAGTCTGTTAATGAAAATGTTTTTATTCACTCTCTTGAAACACAACTACCAATGAACTTAGAACCAGCTATTCCAGACCCTTCAATCCACTCGCAAATAGACGAATGGTTGACTAATGAAATACAGTTACAAAACTATTCCTATAAGCTTTTTCCTCAGTTCAATCCAGAACCTTTACCAAATCTACCAATGAGTAACGAGAATATGGCTGAACTCCGCCACTTTGGCGAAGAACTAATGGATGCTGGGAATAGGATCCAAGAGATTGGGGGACAGATCTCCTGGAAATACGATAAGAGGGAACGCCATTACTAGAATATCATCTGACAAAGGATAGGGGATTTATGGAACTATGGTTATGTAATAGTAATAGTAAAATCAGTATTTGTAAAATAAATAATAAAACGGTTGTATATAGAAGCATGATATAATCTACAAAACAAATAAAATTTTAGAAAATTTACAATTTTGTTTGTATATTCGTTTACGTGATTATGTGCAATTAATTGTGACATTGGATTATTTCTTTTATACTAATTATTTATCTATAAATTAGATATCAGATGGAAAACGTTAATAATGAACCAGTTAATGAAGTTAATCAATCTGAGCAACAACCGGGGGATCAATATATGACTAGGCAGGATATAGAAAATATCGTTGCTCAAGGGATAGCCAACGCTATTCCAGAAATAGTTGCTCAAGGGATAGCCAACGCTATTCCAGCAATCGTTGCTGCTGTTAAAAATCCAATCGAACCGCAATAAATCGTTCCTAGCAAACGTATTTCTGAAGATAACTTCAGTAATAGCATAAATGGAGGCAATGATCATGTTAATCATGAGAATGAACCACGGCAAGCTCCGCTCCCTAAGAAAATGAAAGCTGCAACGCCTGGTTGCACTTACAAAGAATTTCTTTCTTGTAAACCCGCTGAGTTTGCAGGCAATGAAGGAGCGACTGCGGCACTACGTTGGTTAGAGAAAACCGAGGCAGTAATTGCCATAAGTAAATGTGCTCAGGATGATCAGGTCATGTACGCGTCAAACCTTTTCAAAGAAAGGGCGCTAGAATGGTGGAATACGGTGTTACAAGCAAAAGGAAGAAGGATGGTGTATGCTATGAACTGGGAAGAATTTAAGAGCTTTGTAGAAAGAAAATTCTGTCCCGAATATGAAAAGGAACAAATGACAAATAAGTTTCTAACCCACCGAATGGTGGATGTAGATTGTCGAGGGTATACTTCAACATTCTTCGAGTATGCTCGAGTGGTACCAACCCTGGCTTCGCCAGAGCCGATACTTATTTCTCGTTATATTTGGGGATTGATTGCCGAAATCCGTAATATCGTCAAGGCTGCGAAACCTCGCACGATTGATGATGCGATGGATTTAGCCAATACTCTGACTGACGAACTAGTACGGACAAGAGAAGAAAATAGAAGGAAGGAAGTAGCCCAAAAGATTACCCAAGAATTTCATCCGGGTAACCATAACAATTTCAAGAGAAGAGGGAATGGGCAATCTTCCACTAGCCCATTTTGCAATTTTTGCAAAAGGAAGAATTTTGGAAGATGCAAAGGATATTGTAATTTTTGCAAAATTCCGGGGCATCAAGAAGAAGACTGCAGGAGGAAGAAATTTTCAGTCTGCTACAACTGTGGAGAAGCTGGACATCTTAGGCCAGATTGTCCAAAACTGAACAAACCATCTGACAATAAAGCCAAACCTGCAGAAGGAGCAAAAAGGAATGTAAGAGCCTTCTAACTGACTGCTCAGGAAGCAGAGCTCATTCCAGATGTGGTAGCTGGTACGTTCTTAGTTCACCATG
Source organism: Helianthus tuberosus (assembly GCA_030545235.1). Lineage (NCBI taxonomy): Eukaryota > Viridiplantae > Streptophyta > Magnoliopsida > Asterales > Asteraceae > Helianthus > Helianthus tuberosus. The sequence continues at coordinate 1,123,916 of CM060387.1, forward strand.
TTTACACAGAAATATTATTTGACTCTGTTGCAACCCAGAGTTTTATAAATACTTCATTCTGCCAAACTCTTAACTTACCTTTAATCAGCATTAGGCAAATTTCTACAGTAGAACTGGCAGATGGGAATTCAGTTAAAATAAATAAGGTTCTGCAAAACGTAGAAATAGAACTTTTAAGTCATAAATTTTCTGCAACCCTATTATCTATGAAATTAGTTAAATTCGATGTTGTGTTAGGAATGGATTGGTTAGTAAACAACCATGCTCGAATTATCTGTGATAAGAATTCCATAGAAATTTGTGCACCCACTGGAGAAGTAATAATGATTACAGGAGATAAGCCATGTAAACCCATAAAATTCATATCAGTAATGAAAGTTGCTAATCATGAATGAAAGCAAGGAATAGTATATATGATTTCAGTAATCATTAATACTAAAGATAAAGAACTTAAGGAAATATCTGTAGTTTCAGAATACCCAGACGTATTCCCAGAAGAGTTACCAGGGTTACTACCAGATAGGGAGGTAGAATTTAGGATTCATCTAATTCCAGGAACTATACCGATAGCCAAGGCACCTTATCGGTTAGCACCCACAGAAATACTAAAACTGAAAAAGTAAATAGACGAATTATTAAGTAAAGGTTCATACAACCTAGTTCATCCCCTTGGGGAGTACCAGTGTTGTTTGTTAAGAAAAAGGATTGTTCAATGAGAATGTGTATCGATTATAGAGAATTAAATAAGGTTACTATTAAGAATCGATACCCATTACCTAGGATTTATGATCTTTTCGATCAAACTTCAAGGAGCTATGTATTTTTCTAAGATCGATTTACGTTCCGGATATCATCAATTGAAGGTACAAGAAGAAGACATACCTAAGACTGCTTTCAGAACTAGGTATGGTCATTACGAGTTTACAGTCATGCCCTTTGGGTTAACGAATGCACCTGCAGCATTCATGGACATGATGAATAGAATCTGTAAACCGTATTTGGATAAATTTGTAATTGTCTTTATAGACGATATACTTATTTATTCCAAAAGTCAGAACGAACATTGTCAGCACTTGCATGTACTCTTAATTTTGTTAAGAAAAGAGAAGTTTTACGCCAAATTCTCGAAGTGTGAATTTTGGCTGCCAGAAGTGCAATTTCTAGGTCATATGGTGAATCATGAAGGTATTCACGTAGATCCTGATAAGATAGCAGCAATTACCAAATGGAAGGTTCCGCAATCCGCAATGGAAATTAGGAGTTTTGGTAGGTTTAGCCGAATACTATAGACGATTTATTAAGGATTTTTCCAAGATAGCTATACCATTAATTAAGTTAATCTGTAAAATAGTTAAGTTTGAATGGGGACCTAAACAAGAAGAAGCCTTTAGGATCTTAAAGCATAAATTAACAAAATGCCTCAATCCTAGCCTTACCAGAAGGAACAGAAGATTTTAAAGTATACGATGATGCTTCAAAGCTAGGATTTGGATGTATGTTTATGCAACGCAAAAAGGTAATTGCGTATGCATCCAGGCAATTGAAAAAGCACGAAGAAAACTATACCACTCATGACTTAGAATTAGGAACCATAATTTTTTCCCTTAAGATTTGGAGACATTATCTGTATGGAAGTAAGTTTACTGTCTACACGAATTATAAGAATTTAAGATATATATTTGGGCAAAAAGAATTAAACATAAGGCAAAGGAGATGGATGAAAATCCTAAGTGACTACAACTGTGATATTCAGTATCACGAAGGAAAGGCTAAAGATGGCTAGAGATCGCCAGAAGAGTTATACAGATAATAAACGAAAGCCGTTGGAGTTTCAAGTTGGAGACAAAATGCTATTGAAAGTATCTCCTTTGAAAGGAGTTGTTAGATTCAGTATGAAAAGAAAAGCTAAAGTCCAAGGTACGTAGGACCATTTCTAGTGATCCAACGTATAGGACCAGTTGCTTATCGTTTACAACTACCAGGAGAGTTAGCTGGGGTACATGATGTATTTCATGTATCCAATCTCAAGAAATGTCAATTAGACGAATCTTTGATAGTACCTCTCCAAGTTATAAAGGTAAACGAAAAATTAAAATTTATAGAGAAACCTCTTCAGATAGAAGATAGAAAGATCAAATTTCTCAAAACACAAATGAGTAGTGTTAGTTCAAGTAAAGTGGGATTCAAAGATAGAACCCTAGTACACTTGGGAACTAGAATTAGAAATAAAGCGAAAGTATCCTCAATTATTCCAATAAATCTCGAGGACGAGATTTTTATTAAGGTGGGGAGAATGTAACAACTCTCATCAAAAGTCATATTTATTATTTTAATTGTCCAATAGGAAACCCTAATTGAGACACCCAAGTGATTCCGCACAAACCCTAAAATTTTCAGAATAATCAGAATCAGGATCAGGGCCCCTAAAACTCAGGGGGGTAAACCCTAGTGACGATTATCTATATAAAATGCTGTCAATTTTGAAATTTACGAAGTTATCAACTCAGCAGGCCTAGTCCCACACGTGGCAACACTATGAGCATGAGGTGTCCCTTACGGACCGTAAGGGTTAAGTCTTACGGTCCGTAAGCAATGTGAAATTTCGACTATAAATAGCAGACATTGGCACTTGAAATTCAGCGTACGTTCGACGAAGAAATTCGTTTTAGGCACCGAGTTACGTTCTGTTTACCCCAATTAACACACACGGATCACTAATCGACGCCGCAATCAGGGTAATAACTCGATCGCTGATACGATTCAATGTCCGATTGATCAAAATATCCAATGGATGTTTAAGTGCTGCCCACATTAGGGTTTATGCTTTGTCATTCGTCGTTAATACGATGGATGTTTAAGTATCGCACTTTGTCATTCGTTGTGAGGGTTTGATCTCTTGAGTTATCGTAAATGCTGTATTGATTACTAACCCAGAATTGTGTGCCTGTTATTAATTTAGGTTAAAAGGCTAATCAGTAGGCTAAACTCTGCTCAAATTAAAGCTGCAATGTGAGTCATTCTCTTTTTATCAACTATTTTACAATACCTCAAATTATTTTCAAAAGTTATAATTACAGGGACTAAGTCATGGATATCTTGAATCACTGGCTAATGGGGTATTGTGCACATTACTAATTTTCTCCCAGTTAGGTTCATTGACCTACTAAGGATAATCATCACTATTTAAGGTTCATTGACCTAATAGTGGTATGACCATCGTCACCATTGTGACTTGTCACCATTGTGACTTGTCACCATTGTGACAGAGCGCCAGATAAAAATAAGATAGAAGCCATTGTAATCGCTCTTATGCTGTAATTAATAACTATGCATTATTTTATGTAAATAGAATGATTCACTCAGTATTTCCCGCTGACAAAACCTGTTTCAAACATGTTTCAGGTGATCTGTTATGATCCAAGAAAAGTGCCGTGAAGCACTACAAGCTTAAGAAAGTGGCTCAGGATAAAATAAAGAAACATGTTTTGTAAAATAAAAGAATTCTTCGTGAAATCAAATGATTGTAAATTACCGGGGGTTTATCCCGAGTTGTGAAATAAAATAATCGGGAAATATTTCAGTTTTAAAAAGGTCCTGATGAAAACTTCCGCTGTTAAACTCAATTAATTAAATACCACGGGATTTCTGTTCCGCGGCTCCTGAAACGTGTCAAACCGGGTCGGGGGCCGTGACAACCTGAGAAGCCTAGCGAGGCCGAAACAAGCGAGGTGAAGGAGATGGCTGGCGGAGCTGGTGGTGAAGCAGGTGGTGATGCAGCAGAGGAGACTGCGACAATGGACGATGAAGGATGTTGATGCCTAGGGTTGAGCCCACTTTTTAATGTTTTTTGGTGATGTTTTTTTTGTTGAACAATGATTTGTAACAACTTTAAACAATAGCTATTAGGATAAGGATCATCCATGATCCTTAAGACAATTTAGAGGGTGATAAAGGTGGATGAGTCCTTCTGTTTTGGAGGATGAAGCCTCTAACACCCTTCTCCTTTAACTTTTCCTGCATAGACATTAACAACTGATAACACCCCAATTCAACCCGGATGAATGGTTCACGTATTGCTGGTGAAGCCCGGGCTGATGATCTCTTATTTGTCTTCTTTGATCTCTTATGAAATTTGCAATTTGATCTCTTTGTATATCTAATAACCTACACAGGTATATTTTACTAAATAATTTAGTAACATGGTTATCTTACTTTATAAATTACACACATAGTGCATATAAAACGGAGAAGAAAGAAATTTGCACTAATTTTACACTTCGCTAACAAAGTTGAAGGATAGTTCGGGCTACCCCTTCCTCCTTCGAGGATCCGCCCATAAATCAAATGATTATTTTTCAAAGGAGACAAGGTATACAAATATTTTACCTAAAACGGAGTAGAAAAAAATTTGCACTAATTTTACACTTCGCTAACAAAGTTAAAGGATAGTTCGGGCTACCCCTACCTCCTTCGATAATCCGCCCATGAATCAAATGATTATTTTTCAAAGGAGACAAGGTATACAAATATTTTACCTAAACTACCCGTTTTGTTTGCTTATTGTGTTCTCAGATTTCCTACATGTATAACAATCACGTATTAATCAAAAACAAGTTTTGACGTAGTATAGTGATTAGTTCTTTAACTCGTTATTAAACTAATATTTTTAAATAATTAGGTGTTAATATTGTACAGGTTGAAGAAAAAAGGACAAATATTTGTTAAATATGTGTGATATGTATGGTCCCGTTTCTATTTTCTAGAGATGAGATGGGTGAGCTTGAGTGCTTTGATTGGTGCCTTAATTAGAATTTGTTGGAAATATAGGACCACCCCATCTTATGTTCATTTCTAAAGCTACATTTTTTAATCTTAAATACCAATGTTGATGTTATCAAAGAGCCGTTAGTCTAACGGCATTAGACTATGTATAATGGGTGTTAAATAGGTGCCATCTCACCTCTATGATGTCGTAAACACCATTACGTGGGCGTCAAGGAGGGCTGGAGGGGCATCATTGGAGAGGGTGTTGCCGTGTTAAAGAGCATTAAAGAGGGTTGGGAGAGAGATAGTTAAACTTTGTTTTTTTAGCCAATCACATATTGTCACATCATTCATCTTTATATATATATATATATATTAAGTTAAATCGTTACACACTTTTAAGGGTATAGTTAGTTATAACCTAACGGCCTATGTGATAGTGTCATGGCATGAACTTTTTCACTAACTAAACTATTATACATACTCTTAAGGCATTGGATAAAACTATCTTTTCAAAACACCTCTGAGCGTGATGGCATCCCCAATAGTGAGCCCTCTCACCATGTCCAATTCTTCATTTCATTTTTCTAATATTTTATCTAACATATGATTTGAAATTTCTCTAATAACTTGCATGCGATAGTTAATTTTTCAAGTTTTAAATACATAATTTTGTGTATTCTTTTTGTCAACACTCAGATATAGTTTTTTCTCTTATATATATTCTCATTGAACTATATTTCCAAATATATTATCAAGAGTAAATTACGTTTTTGGCCCCTGTGGTTATGTCAGTTTTACTATATTGGCCCAAAATAAGATTTTTTAACGTTTCTGCCCCCATGGTCCCTATATCTAACCATTTTGGCCCCTGAGACTAACTCCATCCATTATCCTGGTTAATTATTAATGCACATGATGGGTAAATTGGTAATTTCCCCTCTCCTTTTAATTATTTTATAAAAAAAAACCCTAGTCATAAATCATCATCTTCAACCATCATCATCTGGTAATCGATCACCCCCATTTCTCCTCCACTCTCATCTTTCTCTCTGCTCTCTCTCTCCTACCACCACCACCACACCACCACCACCCCCACCACCGCAAAACACAACCTGCAACAATACACCTCCGCAAAACCCTAACCCCAACTTCCCATTTTTTTTCTACAACACTCACACCAGAGAGATCGAGAGAGAGAGAGAGATGAAACTAGTGGATTTCTAGCCACCCATGGCAGCCGCAGGTGGCGGCGCACGGTGGTGCACAGCGGTGGTTTGAAGATCTGGGTTTGATGATGTTATGTTCTTCAAGATCTGGGTAAGAAGACGAATATGTTCTTGAAGATCTGGGTTTGAAAGTGGTTTGAAGATGTTCTTGAAGGCTTTCTTTTTCAGCATCCGGTTCTTGTCCGATTCTACAACCCACCAAAACAGGGAAGTTGCTCTTATCTTAATCACTGATGCGAATCTGAATGTGCAATGATTCGAATCGGATTTGGGGATGTATGGTGGTGGTTTAACAAATCTGAATCACCCAGATTTGTTAATGTTTGATTCGAATCAGATTTGGTGGGTTTCATTCAAACACAAACACTGATCTGTTAATGTTTGATGCTGGAATTGAATGCTTGTGTTGAGGTTTTGTTTTTGTTCGAACTGTTAATGTTTGATGCTGGAATTAAAATTTGGGTTTTGGTTAGGGGCTAAAACACTGATCTGTTAATGTTTCATTCGAACTGTTGATTTGTTCTTGTTCTTGAATTTGGGTTTTGGTTAGGGGATGATGATGATTGTTGAAGGTGGTCATGTCCTTGAAGATCTGGGTTTGAAGTGTTCTTGAAGATGATGATTGTTCTTGAAGATTAGGGTTTGAAGATGATGATGTGCAGATGATGTGTTCTTGTTCTTGAATTTAGGTTTTGTTTTTTTTATTTGTTCAAGTTCATGAAGATCTGATTGTTCTGAACTGTTGATTTAATTATTGTCTTTTTGATTTGTTCAAGTTCATGAAAATCTGAAATTGATCTGAAACTTTTGGGGGTGATCGATTACCAGAAGATGATGATTTATGACTAGGGTTTTTTTTTATAAAATAATTAAAAGGAGAGGGGAAATTACCAATTTACCCATCATGTGCATTAATAATTAACCAGGATAATGGATGGAGTTAGTCTCAGGGGCCAAAATGGTTAGATATAGGGACCATGGGGGCAGAAACGTTAAAAAATCTTATTTTGGGCCAATATAGTAAAACTGACATAACCACAGGGGCCAAAAACGTAATTTACTCTATTATCAATGATTTTTTTTTTTTGATGAAGATGTGATAAATGCCTATGGTGAAGGAAATCAAGCCAATAGAATACGAAGAAGAAAAACAAAAAGAATGAGAACTAGGAAGTACATTCTTCACAAGTTAGGACCTTTTTAGCGTTTTCTCCGTTAATGATGGCAAAAGAGAGCAACATTAAACTTGATACTAAATATACTACAAAATGAGGGATGAAAACTCCTTAATATGGTAATAGAGCTTAAGATTCTTAAGCTCCAAGTAACAACCATGGAAGGGAGGTCATTAAAGCTCATAGCAATTACCATTAATATAGTGAATGGAGACATGAAGGCGACGAGGGCAAATTCGTTCATTAGGGTTTGGAGGGACTGAGTTCAATAAGCAAAAGGATGATAAGGATATTAGAAGTGTAATTTTGTCGGTCAATGTTTTAAACACTTAAATTCCATTTATTATTTTTTTTACCCAAACTCCTTAAAAATTTTTAATTGGAATTAATTCTAATACATTTAATGAATTTTTATTACTTAAAAAATATTTTATAGCCTCTTTGGAGGCATTATGCAACATGTGTCGCGCCACGTCATTCAGGGGCTTTATGAGGCATTATATAACTAGAGCCCGTAATCATAAAGCCCCTACCTCATCGTTACTCAATTAACTAATTTTCAAATTTTTATAATTAATTTTTAACTTTTTATAAAATAAAAAATGCCTATATTAAAATCTGCTCATTCAAAATGCAAATTAGGGTTCCACCGCCTACCCTCCGTTCCACCCCCTCCTCTGCACAATCTCAATTCAACCATGAGGCCACTAGACGAATCCGAAACAACACAAGTCTTCGAAAAGCTCTTCAAATTCACCGGCAATAACCCTCCGTTCCACCCCCTCCTCCCCTGCAAAATCTCAATTCAACCCAGACCAAACCCCCGACCGCGATATGCATCTTCTCCGGCAACCAAGTTCGTCGGAAAAAATGGTGATGATGATTTTTCACTTCAAAACTTAAAAGAACTTGTATTTTGGATCAAATAAATGGCAGCAACATTCCACACCCCTCTTCTCCAAAACGCCGCTATGAGTATAACGCTACCTTCAAGTTTTACCCCCATAGCGTCGTCTGTAATGGTGTGGCAGGCGCTATGGGGCGCTATCACCCAAAAATTTCCCTCGATGGCGCCCCAATACGGATGAACTAAATTACTTAGGTTTAATAGTTATATTCTTAATAATTATACTCCTACTATTGAATAATCTCATTTGCTAGTATCATCTTCTTGTCAAATTAGTTTAATAATACATGTTTACAATTAATTAAGCTAAATTTGTTTTATATTTTTTTAAAGTAAATCTCATTAGAAACTACCACCCACGAAACGGGGCGGCCACACAACAACACAAAAAAACTCTACATAATCACAAAATTACACTACTCGGTCCAAAACATCATTAGTTAAATTTGTTTTATATAAACACTACACCATCTTAATTTGAATTTATACATCATTAGTTAAATTTTTATTATAAGTATAATATAATATAATATGATAATTTATATTTTTAATAAAATCATGCAAATAAAAAATATTATTAAAGTGCTTTAAAAAAATTATTATTAAGCATATACAAACCACATTTTGATGATCTGTATTCTATAGGGTAATTCGTTGGAATCTCGGTTTGTGTGATGTTTAGTACTAGTAGGATCTTTGATCAGAAAGGTTGAAGGCCCACCCATCCCTGTACCACCTGCAAAACCATTGGTTTCAAACTCTTACAACTTTATGGTTTTAGAAACTCGTGTCCCAAAAATACAATATTTACAATATTTATATAAAAATTGAAAATTGTTTTTTTAACGCCAACTAATTAACGGATAAGTATCATGTGATCCTTTAATTGAGCAAATGCATCCTTCCATAGGGCTGGCAATTTTACACGAATACGTGAATACACGATACGAACCTACACGAAGTTAACAGGTATCGTGTATGGCCTTAACAGGTATCGTGTACCAAACAAGTAGACACGAGATTACCTGTTAATTTTCGTGTATAAACAGGTTAAATACCTGTTTACCTGTTAATACCCGTTAGTACACGATAAGAAATTAAATTAAATAAAACTCATCCTTCATGTGCGTGTGGGTTCCTTAATTCCTTTATATTTTCATTCCTCATTCAATTCAAAAAAAAAATAAAACCCTAAACTCCCTCTGTAACTCTTAGATAGTATGTCGTGTTCGTGTTTTTGTTCGTGTTAACAGGTATTAACAGGTAATTTTCGTGTATAATAGTCGACCAGTTGTGTTAACAGGTATTAACAGGTAATTTTCGTGTATATCGTGTCGTGTTCGTGTATAGAATTTCGTGTATCGTGTCTTATCGTGTCGTGTCTTATCGTGTACGGGTATACACGATATGCCAGCCCTATCCCTCCATCATAACGGTCAGAGTTGGATGCATACCCGAGCCACAAAGCTACCAGTTTCGAGGAAAACCCGCCCCCAAAGGCCCATTGCGGTAAAACCCGGTTCGGCTCGGTTTCGAACTGGCGACCTCCATAGAGGTCTAGTTCTAAACTTCATTGCCAGCACTAATGTCCTTTAAAGTGATGCTAATGGGAGTTGAACTTGAGACCTCAAAGAAAGAAACCGACTGACTAATTACTAAACCAACTTTTTAGGACAACTGAAAATTGTTTTGATTAATATAAATTTCGTTCCTTTAATTTATTAATTATGTTTGGAGAATGTCATCTTGTTAAATTTTCTAAGAAAAAGGAGAGTGTCATCTTATAAAAAAAAGGAAAATTAGTTTTTAATAAACCAACATTTGTCCCGTTGGTAAATAATAATTTTACCTACGTAATTGGTATACAATAATCATACCTATCAACATGTTGGTACTCAATGAACTTCTGTTAATTTTTAAGTTTTATTTATTACACAAAAAGTTCATGTAGTTGTAATTTACTAGTTTTAACTATTTTATAAAACAAAAAAACCTCAAGGGACTATAATTTACTAGTTTTAAAATAGTTAAAACTAGTAAATTACAACTACATGGACTGTTTGTGTAATAAATAACACTTAAAAACTAACTTCAGTTAAAAAAATTAACGGAAGTTCATTGAGTACCAACGTGTTGATAGGTAGGATTATTGTATATCAATTACGTAGGGAAGATTATTATTTACCAACGGGACAAAGATTGGTTTATTAAAAACCAATTTTCCTAAAAGAACATTAGATTAAAGAAAATATATTTTGTATTTTGGGAGCAAAATTGAGTGAATATTGTAAAATCATTTTAGTTGAAGTATCTAAGGCTAAATTGCATGTATAATATATAAAAATATTGTATATGTGTAATACAATTTTTTATTTATTAAAATACTCGATTTTTATAAAAATAGTATAAAAATTAAAAATAAATTTTGGTGTGTTTTTGAAGTTTTTTTATTGATTTTTAGTTTTCTCATGAATAAGTAGTTTTATCATAATCCCCTCCCTATATATATAGGGGAAATAACAAGATTAGCCAAGAATTGGTCAAAGTTTCGAAACTAGCCAACGAAAACGTCTCGTTGAGCCTTTACCATATTGATGAAACGTCTTGACTGTCACACCCCAACCGATGGCGGAATCATCGGGGCGCGGCACTGAACGAAACATATTATCCAGAAGTTTTCATAACAACTATAATTACCAATTATTTTAAGCAACATGTCCCATACCATGTCATAAAAGATATCATAATTATTACAGACAAGATCTTCTGTTTCGACAACTCAGATTTCAAAATACAGACAATTGTTTATTTGTTTCTAGACATTTCCTAGCCTCGATTTCACAGCAAGCCAAGCATATAAACATCCTAAGCACCTGCCACATACGTTAAAGTAAAAGTCAACACACATAGTGTAAAGGAAAGCATACAAGTTTAATAGATATAATAGAGTTCGAAATCGTTATGCATAACCAGCACGTACACAGTGTAAAATGAGACATGTTAGTTATCGACATGAACCTATCGATACCAATGACTGCGGTTTGACTGCCCAAGGCAGTTCGTAATACACACTCACCACTGTGAGCCATGTAACAAATTGTACTTAACAACCCCTGAGTAAACAGGTGCTGAGTCCAAACAAATACTACTATCGTTGCTAAGGCAGGTAGACAGCATTCCATGTGTAACATAACAAACAAGCATTCATTAAGTCACGTATAACATGCGGTAACGGTTAGCGTTAAAGTATTGCGTAGTGTGTTTGATGTGATTTAGAATAAGTAACGTATGCAACACCCAAAAGTGCGTAAAGCAAAAAGGGATCGAGTATACTCACAGCGATTGATGGATTGAAGGGAGCGCTAAAGAGTAAGGTTAGCCTAAACAGAACGATAGCATAACGATAAGCGACGTATAAATCGAAGCAACGTGTCAGTGGGTCAGACAGCAATCCGATCGGATGGCAATCCGATCGGGTAGCCGGTCGATCGGGTGACAATCCGCTCGGATGGTCACCCGATCGGGTGACCTTTCGAGTGGATTGTTACTTCGTTTGGGAAAGATGTGTTTGTGTATGATGGCTTGTCTTTTGAAGTTTTCGTTGTAGCATTTTGAAAATGGAGAAGCATCTCTACCTTTCAGGTCTGTCGATCGGACGGTAGTCCGATCGGACAGCAATCCGATTAGCGAGGCTTCTCAGGGTTGAGAACAAATTCACAGCAGGACGGTCACTCGATCGGATGGTTATCCGATCGGGTGGCAATCCGATCTGAGTGAACATGTTTGAAAATCATTACGTGTTGGAGTCAGAACATCTCATGGTCGAGCGGTAATCCGATCGGACAACATTCCGTTAAATGTTCAAGCTCCAAAGTTTGAAAACAAAAGTTGAGTGTGGGGCCAAGGTGTAAGCCAATCGGGTGGCAACCCGGTCGGGTGACAATCCGATCGGACAACAGTCCGATCGGGCGGCACTCCGTCCTGGTCGGCCTGATCGTCTTATACTTGGTTGTTTTTGATGGTTTGTAGTTTTATCGAGACGGTGTGACAACGTGCTAATCAATAGAACCCCATCTTGACACAAGTGACCCGATCGAAAATGAATCACCCAAGTTCAACCAGTTGACCGGTTCAAGACGGTTGTTCTTGCTTAACCCGAAATCGGTTGTCTGGTTGGTAGAACTCAGATCTTGAACTAACACATCACCAAGAAGGAGTAGAAGATCAGAACAAGCTCCGATTCTATCGGTTTTGAGTGCATTGAGTGTAAAAGAGTTGAAAGAAAGTTGGAAAACCATCTTTCCATCCTTTTTACCGTGAATATGTTCAGATCTATGCAAGATCTTTGTTTATTTTTGTGGAAATCGTTCAGATCTAAGTTGTTCTTAGTAGATTGTAGCCAAAACATGAAGTTCTTAAGAACACCATGTTGACATCATCCTAGAACACCTCAAATCTAGTGATTTCACGGTTAAAAGTTAAGATTCAAAAGATAGAAAGGTGTAGGAGTGCGTGTAGATCAAGAAAGTACAAGATTTAGGTTGAATACTTACAAGAATCGCGAGAAATCTGGGGAAAAGTGGACAAGAAGCGCTGGTCAGACTAGAGGTGCAGAAAAGGTAAGTTTGTGATGTTGACAGGGGTATTTATAGGCTTTCCATAAAAGGAAAGGGGGAGGAGAGGGCTGGTCGATCGGGTGGTAACCCGATCGGGTGACTGCTCGATCGAGTGGCACCTCGATCAGGTGGCAGCTCGATCGGCTGGCCACTCGATTGGTGTGCAAGGCGCGACGAGTTTTGCTGTTTCGATTGCGATTGCGAGCGTTGCAATGCGATAGAGTTTCCTAGTCAAATTACTTTTAATCCCAACTACTATATCAACATACAATCATCCCTATTTCATATTCGTTTAGCGTTTGCGATTCGATTGCAATTGAGTTTCGATTGCATTTCGATTAATCACCACACATAAACATAATTAAACATACACAAGTAACACATAAGGCACACACAGACACATAGAACAATATCCAGAACGCGTAATTCGAGTTGCGAGTGCGATTGCGATAGCGATATAGCGATAAAACATGCGATAAACATCGAATAAACCTCGATTATTAATAAGTACTCCACATAATACAACTAACGTAAAGCATAAAATAGACTAACTACAAGTCAAAGAAGTCAAAACAGGAATTGAGCAAGGAGTGACATATCGCAATTAGCAATCTTGTCTCCCTTTGACTTCAATCTTGACTTTGACTTTGACTTTCGAAACACGGGGTGTTATAGCCTCCCCTAGTTGAGGGAATTTTGTCCCGAAATTAGGCCGAAGCCGTAACAAACATTTGCGGATACTTTGCCTTCATGTCGCTTTCGAGTTCCCAAGTGAACTCTGCGCCTCGTTTACCTACCCATCGGACTTTCACAATAGGAATGCGTGAGCGTCTGAGCTGCTTGGTTTGGAGATCCATGATTTCGACAGGCTTCTCCACGAAGTGTAGTGTTTCGTTTATTTGGAGATCATCAAGTGGTACAATTAAATCATGCTCAGCCAGGCACTTTCGAAGGTTCGAAACATGGAAAGTCGGGTGAACGTTGCTAAGTTCCTCCGGTAGCTCGAGTCTGTTGGCGACTTTTCTGACCCTTTCTAGAATCTTAAAAGGTCCAACATATCGAGGCGATAGTTTCCCTTTCTTGCTGAATCTGACCACACCCTTCCAAGGTGATACCTTTAGGAGTACGTAGTCGCCAACGTCAAATTCAAGGGGCTTGCGTTGTCTATCGGCGTAACTTTTCTGACGACTTCGAGCTTTCAGCAGATTGTCTCGAATTTGGAGGACTTTGTCAGTCGTTTCTTGCAATAGCTCAGGACCGGTTAATTGCGAGTGCCCGATCTCGTGCCACACAATAGGCGATCGACATTTTCTTCCGTATAAAGCCTCAAACAGTGCCATTTGAATGTTGGAATGATAACTGTTATTATACGAGAATTCGACTAACGGCAGGTAAGCGTCCCAATTACCACCGAAATCTATGACACACGAACAGAGCATGTCTTTAAGGGTATGAATCGTTCTCTCAGTCTGACCGTCGGTTTGAGGGTGGAATGCGGTACTTAGATTAAGCGTAGTACCGAGAGCCGCTTGAAACATTTCCCACAGACGCGAGGTAAACCGAGCATCACGGTCAGAGATGATATCGCGAGGCATCCCAGGACGACAAATGATCTCATCGGTGTAGATTCGGGCTAATCTTTCTACCTTGTAGTCTTCCCGTATTGGCAAAAAGTGAGCAGATTTGGTGAAACGGTCAACAACAACCCAGATGCTGTCGTGACTTGATGGCGTACGCAGAAGTTTCGTTATGAAGTCCATATCTATACTCTCCCACTTCCACATAGGGATCGGGGGTTGTTCGAGTAAGCCAGAGGGTCTTTGGTGTTCAGCCTTGACTTTCGAGCAAGTCAGGCACTTCCCAACGTAGAGAGCGATATCCCTCTTCATGCCCGACCACCAGTACTTGTAGCGAAGGTCCTGGTACATTTTATCGACACCTGGATGAATAGAATACCGGGATTTGTGGGCTTCGTCCATCAATATTTGTGGGCTTCGTCCATCAATTCCGTCCACAAAGTGGAATATCCCATTCGACTTATTCACAAGCTGGGCTCCATCGTGGTAGATTCTTTCCTTCTTCAGAGTGCGCTCATTAAAACAGGCATGCTGGGCTTCACGGATGAGGGTTTCGAGATCGTATTGGGCTTGGATATTTTGAATGCTGAGCAGATAGCTCCGTCTGCTAAGGGCATCGGCAACGACATTTGCTTTGCCTGGGTGATAACGGATCTCACAGTCGTAATCGTTAAGAAGTTCTACCCATCGGCGTTGACACATATTAAGTTCCTTCTGGTCAAAGATCTGTTGTAGGCTCCTATGATCGGTGAAGATCGTACACTTGGTACCATACAGGTAGTGTCGCCAAATCTTTAACGCAAAAACAACTGCGCCTAGCTCGAGATCATGGGTTGTATAGTTCTTCTCGTGGATTTTGAGCTGACGAGATGCGTAAGCAATGACCTTGTCTCGTTGCATGAGGACACAACCAAGACCGAGGTTCGAGGCATCACAATAGACAATAAAGTCGTCGCTTCCGTTAGGTAAAGTGAGAACGGGAGCGTTGCAAAGCATGTGCTTGAGGGTTTGGAAAGCAGACTCTTGTTCAGTTCCCTAAACAAAAGGCTTGTCTTTATGTGTGAGAGCGGTAAACGGCACAGCGATTTTTGAGAACCCTTCGATAAATCGACGATAATAGCCCGCTAGTCCGAGGAAAGAACGGACTTCAGACGGGTTCTTAGGTGTAATCCAACTCTTAACTGCTTCAATCTTCGCAGGGTCGACGTGAATACCTTGACTATTGACAATGTGACCGAGGAATTGAACCTCCTCCAGCCATAATTCACACTTGGAGAACTTGGCATAGAGTCGATTTCCCTGGAGTAGCTCGAGAACCAAACGTAGATGTTGCACTTGTTTGGCTTTCGACTTGGAATTGATTAAGACATCATCGATGAACACGATGATGAATCGGTCGAGATAAGGTTTACACACGTGATTCATCAAATCCATGAAAACCGCAGGTGCGTTGGTTAGACCAAAAGGCATAACAACGAACTCATAGTGACCGTATCGAGTGCGAAAAGTGGTTTTGGGTATATCCTCCTCTTGAATACGTAGTTGGTGATAGCCTGAGCGTAGATCGATCTTCTAGAAACATGTATCACCTTGTAGCTGATCAAACAAATCGTTGATGCGAGGCAGGGGATAGCGATTCTTGATTGTCAACTTATTCAATTCCCGATAGTCGATGCACATCCTGAACGACCCATCCTTCTTTTTGACGAAAAGGACTGGTGCGCCCCATGGAGAGGCGCTCAGGCGAATGAAGCCTTTATCAAGCAGTTCCTGGAGCTGATTCGAGAGTTCACGCATTTCGGACGGGGCGAGTCGGTAAGGAGCTCTAGCAATAGGGTTTGCTCCAGGAATAAGGTCGATACGAAAGTCGATATCACGACTTGGCGGCAGACTGGGAAGATCATCAGGAAAGACGTTGGGGAATTCGCAAACAACAGGTACTTGGCTTACCGCCTTTTCTTGCTTTTCCTTCTCCGCTACTACGATGTTAGCCTAGAAAGCTCTGTATTCCTTGCAGAGATACTTGCTAGCTTGGACACATGACATGAGCTTGAGACCTTTCGAAGCAGTTTCGCCATAAACACATAGTACATCACCATTAGCGAGCGCGAATCGAATCATCTTATCAAAGCACACAACTTTAGCATGGTTTTCACGAAGAAAGTCCATGCCTACTATGATGTCAAAACTTCCGAGCTGCATCGGGATGAGATCAATTGGGAAGATGTGATTGTTGAGCTCAAGAGTACAATAACAGAGAATAGAATTGACGGCGACGGTTCTTCCGGTGGCGACTTCGACATCAAACGTCGAGGGGAGATGGGAGCGCTTACGATTAAGGAGCTTCTCGAATTCAAACGACACACAAAACAGTTATCGGATCCAGTATCAAACAAACACGAAGCATAAATACCATTCACAAGGAACATACCATTAACCACATTGTTGTCAACCTAGGCTTGGCGCGCATTGATGTTGAAGGTTCTGGCGCGGGCGGCTTGTTTCTGTTGCTGTTGAGGCTGTTGTTGTTGCTGCTGCTGAGGCTGCTGCTGTTGGGGCTCTTGTTTCACAACCCTGTTCGGGCACATGTTTGCGAAGTGATTGGGATCACCACACGCGAAGCAGACTCTGGCATTGACCGCGGGTGCCTGAGCCGTTTGCTGGCCTTGAGGAGCTGGAAGCAGAGCTTGATGAGCAGTAGCTTGAGCTGGTGCTTGGCGGGGACTAGTACGGCAGTTAGCTATGAAGTGGCCGTACATATTGCAGTGCACGCAAAATCGGCAGGCGATACCCACCGGGTGATGATAAGTACATGTTGGGCAGGCAGGGTGAGGGCCTGTGTATGCACGCTTTGCAGGCGGTGCATAGGTAACCGGTGCTGGAGCTGATCGGTGCTGGGGTTGCTGCTGAGCCGATACGGCCTGGAGTGGAGCAGCAGTGGTTGTGATAGCACGGTTCTTGTTGCTGGAGCTGTTGTTGTTGTTCTTCCTCTTGCGACGAGAGGACTTGGATTATTGAGATGTGGTGGCGGTGTCGGTGGTTGGTGCGGCGGTAGCTTGGTGCAGGTTCTTTGAAGTTTTATCCCAAAAACCAGCTTTTACTCGCTTGTCGTTGATTTCAGCGGCAAGCAGGTAAGTCTCCTCGATTGTTGCTGGTTTAGAAGCATGCACAAAATCGGCAACACAATCCGGCAGAGCGCGGATGTATTTCTTGATCGTCATGTCAGTAGTCTTCACTTGATCGGGGCAGATGATACTGAGCTGCTTGAAGCGAGCAGTCAAGGCAGTGTTGTCACCATCTTTCTGCTTCAGATGCCAGAATTCATCCTCCAGCTTTTGGCACTCATGGGGAGGGCAGAACTCTTCGAGCCTAACGTTCTTCAACTCATCCCATGACAGACCATAGGCTGCATCGTTTCCGCGCTTGTTTCTCTCGGCCGTCCACCAGTCTAGTGCGCGGGACTGGAAAACGCCGGTAGCATTCAGTGTGCGGAGATTGTCAGGACATCCGCTCTGTCGCAGGGTGACTTCGATTGAGTCGAACCATTGAAACAAGGCCGTGGGGCCATCTTCGCCAGTGAACTCTTTCGGTCCGCATGCCTTGAACTGTTTGAAGCTAAAAACGGCTTTGGGTGTAGCTTTAGGAGTTTTGGTCCTAGATTCTTCAGACGATTTGCTCACATTCTCGTACAGTTCACTCATGATCTGAGGAACTACCTTTGCTACTTGCTTAGCGACGAGAGCAGCAAGGTGTTTGTCTCTCTGTTCTTGACGAGTAACTCGTGGGTGACGGGGTCCAGATGAGGGTCCAGATGACGACATTGTCTGCAACAGACATCGCCATAGGGCTCAAACTCAATATAATCGAATCTCACCTCACACGTCTAATACTACTAAAGCTCAGGAACACGTATAATCACGTAAGCACATAGGCACATAATCACAGATTCACATAAGAACAGAAGCACGTAAGCATGTAAGGCATAGAAACACAGAATCACAGGAACACCAAAGCATGTAAGCACAAGAGGCAGTCAGAATGCAGAAACCTATCATTCAAAGTCTGAGAGCGTTCGAAAATAGCGGTCGCGATTAACATAGCGAGTAGTATAGCATAAGCGAATAACATAGCAATCAACATGGCGTAAAGTCGTTTCTCATGTAGTAGCGATTTGTCAGCGTTTTGAGATAGAAGTGCAGTGCGAGTCGTGTGTGTCGATCAAAGCGAAGAGTGAAAGCGAATAAATTACCAAAAATCGTAACACGTAAACACATAAAAATCCACATAAAAATGATGAAATATCAGAGTCGGCAGTGGCGAGCTCAGAATCGAAACACATAAAATTCGAGGATAGATTGTCTACGGCTGATAGACGTCGACTAACCAAAGCGATTCGACTATTCACAAGGACTTTTTGGTACGCACTTTGACCTTCAGGACTGTGCTCTCGCCTCGAATCTGGGCGATCGGCACGCATCCCTCCAGTCATCTCGTGACTTCAAGTCGTTGGAGTCCGTTGAGACTTTGGTGAGAGTTTTGTAAAACCAAGTAAAGGTCGGAACAAGTCGTCAAGGTTCGGGTTTCACCCCTGACTTAACAACTTCGTTCCTGTTTTGATAAAATAAAGGAGAATTATGCGTCAAAGTATGGATTTCACTCCTGATTCAACGCAAATTCTCGTGTTTATAGATAAAAATACGGGTCGAACAAGCAATTTAATCGAGAGTTTGCGGTTTTCACACCTAATCTCGGCCTAATCGCTCGTTCTTTTTTTTAAAAACTAAAGTGCAGTGATAGTGTAGCGTAGGCGAGAATAGCGAGAAATAGCAGTAAGCTCGTACATAATCCCTGCAGGATATGCACAAGTCGGTCTGTTGGTTCCTAACTATAGATGTAACAACTCTCATTAAAAGTACTATTTCTTATTTTGTTATGTCCAATAGGAAACCCTAATTGAGACCCCCAAATAATATTGCATGACCCCTAAAATTTTCAGAACAATCGGAACTAGGATCAGGGCCCCTAAAACTCAAGGGGGGTATTCCCTAATTAGTATTATCCTTACAGTTTGCTGTAGGATTTGAATTTCTTCGAATTGTGACTCACCAAGGCTATGTTGGACACGAAACTACCCTACCCTAGAAGCACACCCTTCGCGCCACGCGACAGCCTGTCGCGCCACGCGACAGGGCTGATTTTTCAGTATATATTCCCGGGATTGGCACTTGCATTGTGATGTTGGTTCGACGTTAAAATTCAATTTGTACACTGAGATATCATCTGTTTAGTCCAAAAACACACACAAGCACGAAGTTCTGCCGCGATAACAGGGTAATAACTCGATCACTGCTACGATTCAATGTCCGATCGATGAAAACCAATCCGATGGATGTTTAAGTGCTGCCCGTAATTGGGCTATACTTTGTCATTCGTCGTGAGGGTTTTGATCTCGTGAGTTGTCGTAAAAGTTGTATTAAGTTACTGACCTAGTTTTCATGTGCATTGTTAATGGAATTAGGTTAACAAGGCTAAATCAGTAGGCTAAGCTCTGCCCGTCTAAACTTGCAATGTGAGTCATTCTCTTTTTACCAAATTGTTTCCAAAAACCTATTTATTTCCAAAGTTATAATTACAGAGATTAAGTCTTTGTAATCTTCAATTGCTGCCGGTATGTGGGGTTTTGTATACATTACTTGATACCCGTCACCATTGGACGACAGGTTAGCCAATGGATGATCTGACCATAGTCACAGATACTCTCGAGTGACAAATACTGATTTGGGGTAATTGGTAGATAGAAACAATATAATCACCCTTAATACTGTATATTATAACAATGTGTCGTTTTGTGCAACTTGAATGAATCGCCAGTATTTCCCTGCTGATAAAACCTTTTTAAAACATGTTTCAGGTAATCTGCTGTGATCCAGGGAAAAGTGATGTGTAGCACTCCAAGCTTGAAGAAGTGGCTCAATAAAATAAACAAACATGTTTTTTTGTAAAATAGGGGCTTTCCTTGAGAAATCACCTTTATTGTAAATTATAGGGTTTGTCCCAAATATGTGAAATAAAGAAATTGGGTATTTTCAAGTTTTAAAAGATCCTGTTAAACTTCCACTGTCAACTCAAATAATACATACCACGGGTTTCTGTCCCACGGCTCCTGGACCGGGTAAAACCGGGACGGGGGCCGTGACAGAAAAAGATGGTATTAGAGCCACTGGTTTAAGCCAATTAAGTATTTAGAAATACTTAATTTTTCTGATTGCCATTCTGTGATTATGTGAAAATGGGTTTACAAAATTTTAACTTAGAATATTTGTGTGTTTCTTCATATATGCTAAGAGCATGAATGAGTTGTCTGAAGCTCTTCAGAATATCACTATCCATTCTGCTGACATGGAAGTTTCCGAGGGCTTTTCTGGTTATTGGGCCGACACTGATGAACCTATGGAATTCCAAGCCCAACCTCAGGAGAAACCCAAACCGAAAAAGTGAAGAAGATTCGTGGGCTGGAGGCGTGTGCGTAGGAAGAAACCAGCGACACGGAAAGTTATAAAGACGGAGGATCCAAATGATAAAGGCAAAGGAAAGGAGATCGAGGAAAGTTCAGGGCAAGCCCGGGAAATGCCATCATGGGAAGAGTTGTATCGTAAAATGGCACTTAGTGACCTCATCGGACCTGCCGATGAAAACCTCTTCAATTACCCGGCGGAAGCACAACTTCCAGTTAATCTGGAACCTGCTATCCCAAATCCTATTATCCACCCCCGACCTCTACCAGGAGAGCTAGACGAATAGTGGACAACTGACTGGCAATTTCAGAATCTCTTGAATAACCCTAATACCTTTTTCCCTCAGTTTGACCCCGAGCCTGCACCAAACCCACCTATGAGCAATGAGAACTTGGCTGAACTCCGCCATTTTGGCGAGGAGCTGGTGGACGCAGGGAATCGAATCCAGGAGGTGGGAGAACAGATCTCCTGGAAGTACGTTGAGAGGGAACGTCGCTTTTGAGATGCCAGCTGACGGTGGTGGTGTGACTGTGTGGTTGTGATTATATAATAATAAAATAATAATAAAAATATAATCATGTAAAATAACTTAAAATAAAACTTTTGTAAGATAACCGGTGTGTACGGACGCATACTAATATATAGAAATATTAACGTCGCAAAGTCGACAATTTTGGCTATATGTGTTGACGTGAGTATGTTTGATTGTTCATTGTGATTGGTTGTTATTCATTTTGTACTAATAAATTATATATATTAATTACCAGATGGAACACGCTGGTGATGAACCAGTTAACGAGGTTAATCAATCCGAGCAAAACCATGAAGATCAATTTCTGAATAGGCAAGATATAGAGAATATCGTTGCTCAGGGAATAGCCAATGCTATTCCAGCAATTCTTGTTGCAGCCCGAAATCCAGTTGAACCTCAACCAATTATTCCCAGCAAACGTACTCATGAAGACAACCTCAGTAATAGCGTAAATGGAGGCGGCAACAATAACAATAACGATGATGGGATGCAAGCCCCAATTCTTAAGAGAATGAAAGCTACAACGCCTGGTTGCACTTACAAGGAATTTCTTGCCTGTAAACCTGTTGAATTTGCAGGCAATGAAGGGGCGACTGCTGCACTGCGTTGGTTGGAGAAAACCGAGGCAGTAATTAAAATAAGTAAATGTGCCGAGGAGGATAAAGTCATGTATGCTTCTCATCTTTTCAAGGAAGAAGCATTAGAATGGTGGAATACGGTATTACAAGCTAAGGGAAGTGACATGGCCTATGCCATGAGTTGGGAAGAATTTAAGCGTCTGGTGGAAAGAAAATTTTGCCCAAAATATGAAAAAGAACAAATGGCAAACAAATTCCTGAGCCACCGAATGGTGGATGTTGATTGTCGGGGGTATACTTCGAAGTTTTTCGAATACGCTCGAATTGTGCCTACTCTGGCTTCGCCAGAACCGGTACTTATTTCTCGCTACATATGGGGTTTAATTAGCGAGATTCGTGATATTGTCAAAGTTGCGAGACCCCGCACGATCGATGATGCGGTGGAATTAGCCAACACTTTGACTGACGAACTGGGGCATACGCAAGAAGAAAACAGGAAGAAGGAATTGGCTCAGAAAATTACCCAAGGATTTCGTGTGGGTAATAATAGCAACTTCAAAAGAAAGGGAACTGGATTATCTTCCACTCCGCCGTTCTGCAGGAACTGTAAAAAGAAACATTTTGGAAAATGTAATGAAACCTGTAACTTCTGCAAAGCTATAGGACATCGTGAAGAAGATTGCAGAAAGAAAACAAAGATCTGCTACAACTGTGGAGAAGCTGGGCATTTTAGACCCAAATGCCCTAAATTGGTCAAACTAGCGGATAACAAGGCCAAACCTGCTGAAGGAACTAATAGGAAGAACTCAAGAGCCTTCCAATTGACCACGCAGGAAGCTGAACTGATTCCTGATGTAATAGCTGGTACGTTCCTAGTTCACGTGTATGAGAAAGTATTATTCGACTCTGGTGCAAACCAAAGTTTTATAAATACTTCATTCTGCCAAGCTCTTAAGCTACCCTTAACAAAACTTAGGCAAGTTTTTACGGTAGAGACGGCAGACGGGAATTCTGTTAACATAGATACAGTTTTGCAAAAAGAAAATATAGAACTTTCAGGTCATAAATTTTCTGCAAACCTATTACCTATGAATTTAGCTGGATTCGATGTCGTATTAGGAATGGATTGGTTACTAGCCAACCATGCTCGAATCCTCTGTGATAAGAATTCCATAGAAATCCGTGCACCCACAGGAGAAGTAATTATGATTACAGGGGATAAGCCGCGTAAACCCATGAAGTTCATTTCAGTAATAAAAGTTGCTAGTTATGGACGAAAGCAAGAAATAGTGTATATGATTTCGGTAATCATTAGCACTAAGGGTAAGGAACTTAAGGAAATTCCTGTAGTATAAGAATACTCGGATGTATTCCTAGAAGAATTACCAGGATTACCACCAGATAGGGAGGTAGAATTTAGAATTCATTTGATTCCTGGAACTACACCCGTAGCAAAGGCACCCTACCGATTAGCACCCACTGAAATGTTAGAACTGAAAAAGCAATTAGATGAATTGCTCAGTAAAAGATTCATACAACCTAGTTCATTCCCTTGTGGAGAACTAGTGTTGTTCGTAAAGAAAAAGGATGGTTAGATGCGAATGTGTATCGATTATAGGGAATTGAATAAGGTTACAATTAAGAATCGATACCCATTACCTAGGATTGATGATCTTTTCGATCAACTTCAAGGAGCTAGATATTTTTCTAAGATAGATTTACGCTCCGGATATCATCAGTTAAAGGTGCAAGAAGAAGACATACCTAAAACATCGTTCAGGACTAGGTATGGTCACTACGAGTTTACAATTATGCCTTTTGGACTAACAAATGCTCCAGCAGCATTTATGGATATGATGAATAGAATCTGTAAACCGTATTTGGATAAATTTGTAATTGTTTTCATCGACGATATACTTATTTATTCCAAAAGTCAGGACGAGCATTGTAAGCATTTACATGCACTCTTAACTTTGTTAAGAAAGGAAAAGCTTTACGCCAAATTTTCGAAGTGTGAATTTTGGCTACAGGAGGTGCAATTTTTAGGTCACGTGGTGAATCACGAAGGTATTCACGTAGATCCCTCCAAAATAGAAGCAATCACCAAATGGAAGGTCCCGCAATCAGTTACGGAAGTTAGAAGTTTTCTAGGATTAGCTGGGTACTATAGGCGCTTTATTAAGGATTTCTCTAAGATAGTAGTGCCATTAACTAAGCTAACCTGTAAAACAGTTAAGTTTGAATGGGGACCTAAGCAAGAAGAGGCTTTTAAGATTTTAAAGCAAAGATTAACAAACACGCCAATTCTTGCCTTACCAGAAGGGACAGAAGATTTTGAAGTTTACTGTGATGCTTCAAAGCTAGGATTAGGATGTGTGTTAATGCAACGCAAAAAGGTAATTGCATATGTTTCAAGGCAATTGAAAAAGCGCGAGGAAAACTATACGACGCCTGACTTAGAATTAGGGTTGATAACTTTTGCCCTTAAGATTTGGAGACACTATCTGTATGGAAGTAAGTTTACTGTTTATACAGATCATAAAAACTTAAAGTACATATTTGGGCAAAAAGAATTGAATATGAGGCAAAGAAGATGGATGGAAATTTTAAGTGACTACGACTGTGATATCCAATATCACGAAGGAAAAGCAAATGTAGTCGCAGATGCTCTAAGTCGTAACTATCGTGAAAAGCAAAAGCGAGTTTGTGCTCTTAGATTAAGTTTACAATTAGACTTAATGGAACAACTGAAAAATGTTCAAGCCACAGCAATCAAGGATGATGCTGAAGGAATGAAAGGAAGAATAAAGGAATTAGAGCAAGGAGCTGATGGAACTTGGAGATTCCACAAAAGAAGGATTTGGGTACCTAAGCAAGGAGATTTAAGAAATAAGATTTTAGAGGAAGCCCATAAATCTAGGTATACCATGCATCCTGGTAAAAATAAGATGTACCAAGATTTAAGAAATAATTTCTGGTTGATAGGAATGAAAAAGGACATAGCTAGATATGTATCTAAGTGTCTTACTTGTTCACAAGTTAAGGCAGAACACCAGAAACCTTCAGGGTTACTTCAACAATTAGAAATGCCTGTTTGGAAATGGGAACTAATAACCATGGATTTTTGTTAGTGCACGATGTCTAAAGCCTACGTCTTAAGTCTAGGGGTCTAAATGTGTCAAATATGTATAAACAGGGGTTAGAATGTAATTTTATGAAGTTTGTGATGTCAGTTCGCTTGAAATGACATTCGGTCATTTCAAGCGAAACCTAATGTTGTGTGTTCGCTTGAAATGTCAAGTGTTATTTCAAGCGAACTAGGATGCCTATAAATAGGCTGTTTGGGTTTCTCATTTGTAACTTGGCCATCAGTCGTGTACCAAACTGCTGCCGGATTTTCAAGTCATATATGAATGAGAAGTGTAGTTTAAAGTGATATTCTTCTGTTTTCTACTCAATTCTCTCTGATTCAACAATGTTTGTTTCTTTCCACCACTCAAACAGTGGTGTATTGACTTTGATTGACTCACTTGATCGTCAAATCGATCCTACAATTGGTATCAGAGCCAGTTATGAGCCAATACACTTGAATCAGTAGCTTTTTCTACTCAAAATTTGATTTCTGGACATTTGAACGCACAAAATGGACTGAGTTTTTGATATTGTGTGTAAAAGTGAGTTTTAACAAACCCTTGAAAGAATCAGATCAAAATTCGAAGTAAAACTGATAAAAATGGCCTGAAAACCTCATTTCGCTTGAATGAACATTTAGTTTTCGCTTGAAAATTGTATCATTTTGAAGCGAAATTTGTTCTCGCTTGAAAAGTTGTAGTAGTTTCAAGTGAACTAGGTCATTTCGCTTGAAAACACCTGTTTTCGCTTGAATTAGGTCATTTCGCTTGAGGGTATTTTGAGTTCGCTTGAAATACTGATATCGCTTGAAAGTCCATATTGTTCGTGATTTTGTTCGAAAGTCTGATTTTGTATAAAACCTGTTTTCACAACTTGAAAATCTGTTCGTAAACTGTTTTCTTAAAATGGAAAATCAAGATTTTTATAACTTCTTCGCCGGCAGTGTATGACAGCAGCTCAAACCTCGGGTAGTATTGTTCAAAACGTCAATATGGAGAATGAACTAGGAACGATGCAGAAACCACCTAAACTGATGAATATCGATGAGTATTCGGGTTGGTCTAGAAGGTTTAAGACATAGGTTCAAGCTAATCACTTTGAATGCTGGATGAAGATTGAAGTAATGTATGAACCTCCTAAGAATGGTTTGGGTATTGTGAAAGGGATTGGCAGTTTGACAGAAACTGAAATAGCAGATTTCAAAGCTGAAAAGAAGATGATGAGTATTCTTCAACAGGCAATTAAGGAAGATATCTTAGTGTTGTTGCAACATGAAGATAATTCACAATCCATTTGGAATGAGCTGAAAGTAAAGTTTCAAGGGAGTGTAGAGATGATCAAAAGCAAGAAGGCTTTGATAAAGAAACAATTTGACATCTTCAAGAGTTTGAAAGGTGAAACAACAAAACAATTGATTGAAAGATACTGTCATCTAGTTGTGGAGATGGGAAGATTGGAGATAACTAAAACTAATGAGGAGTGGATCGATAAATTGGCAGACGCATTGCCATATGATGAGTGGAGTACTTATTTGATGGTGTTAAATAACAATTCAAATTTTGTAATTTGAATTTGAGTGGTTTCATAGAGAAGATCGAGGCACATGAGTTAGAATTAACAAAGATCAAACAGATGAATTCTGCAAACATCCAACAGGATGTGTCGCTATACTACAAAGGCAGTTCTCCAGCAACAACGAATCTTAGCCCTAAGATTCAAACAGCCTTCAGTGCAGATTCGACATCTGGTGCTTCGTCGAGTACTTCAAGCAACAACAGGTCTTCACCGTTTGCGAGTTATGAGCCAAATTCCAAAGCTCCCGAACAATTTACTTCACAAAATTCTACAAGTTCCAACAACCAGGGTCAATGTCCGGGGATAATGTGCAACATTGCAGTAAATATTAAGAACGCTCAAGATTTTACAGAATCTGCTGCTAAACAACACATTGCACTACTCGCATCAGTACTGGAATCGTACGAGAGTTTGGTGGCTGGGAGAATAGGGAATCCCGATATGACGAAAGAGGACTATGATCAAATAGATCCAAAGGAGCTCGAGTTGATAGATATCAAGTGGGGAATGGCTAGTTTGGTTAGAAGAGCTCAACGATTTATGGAGATAACGGGTCGAAACAATTTGTTAGGACCGGATCAAAAGCTTGGTTTTGATAAGTCCAAAGTGACGTGTTTTAAGTGTAAAAGGAAAGGGCATTTTAAGAGAGAGTGTCCGAACAGAGAGATCAACAATCATCAAAATCCTTTTACAAATGATTATTACAGACAGGCGATCTATCACAAGACAAATCAACAATCTGTCGTTCAAAGACCACAGATCGAGAACAAGCCGGAAAAAGCTCTTATCGTTAATCAAGATGATGAAAAGGTGGCTGAAGGGTTTAGTTGGGACAAGTATATCCCAGGCAGTGAGGGTAGAGCGATGATGGCTGAGATTGTGGAAGTATCGGAGAATGTTGCTGAAACAGAAGTTGTTACTGAAGATGTGTCTGAAGAAAGCTCGATTGATCTTGAAGAAATTGCTGCAGAAGTTTACTACTATCTATCCGAACAGGAGGTTTTAGCTAGTTCTTTAAAATCAATTATTGCTCCTAATGTGTTTGAATCTTTTGCAGGTTATTTCAGTGAGCCTACAACAGGATCTTGCCCACAGTATGAATCTGAGAAGGCTCCGGTTGAAGAGTTATTGATGTCTCCAAAGAAATGACTGAAGAAATTCTGAAAGAAATTGTTGACAAAGCTTTAATGGCAAAGCTGAAAGAGGTAGACACAGAATCTGAAAAACCAGAGTCTGTTGATACTGAGTCGGTCAAAACAGAGTTAGGTCAAAAGGAGTCTTATGGGAAATCGGAAAGTCAGGAGGTCAAAACCGAAGGAGTGTCTGAGTCAGAGTCTGATAATGTCGGTAAACAGGATGTTAATTTTGAACAAGAGGAAAAGGTTGTTGAAAAGATTGATTCAATCTCTGAAACTTCATGCGAAAATTGTTCAAAACCCTGCATGGAGTGTCTTGGAAAAGACACAAAGTTTCAGGAATTGAAGCGATACACTGATGAACTTAAATTTGATCTGAGTGAAGTAAAAGAAGCATATGACAAGTTGGCTAAATCTATCAAAATGATTCAAAAAGAAAGTGTTGAAAATGATAAAGCTACGAAATTATTAAAATCGACAATTTTTGATAAACAAGTGGAAGTCAATTTTCATCTTGACACAATTGCGTCATTAAAGAAAGAATTAGAGTTAACCAAAATTGAGAATGAAAGAATTGATAAAAAGTTGATGAGTTATGTTGCATCTTCATATGTGATTGAACAGATTATCCCTAAACAACCAGATGAAACACCTGTCTTTAATAGTGTTCCACCCCTAATGTGGAGTCATTACACTCAGAAGTATCCAGATGGGGTGGAAGCTGCATTGAACCTCAAGTTGAGAACTATTGAGGATGAGTTACCTGAGAGTATTGATGTTACATTCTCTCTGTCCGACACTGACAATGAGTCACAGGTGATCAAGACCGTTGTTGACCAAGTGTTAGACGAAGAAAGTGATAACTCAGACTTTGAAACTGTGAAAACACATTTGGAAAATTCCAGTTCTGAATGTGAAGATGATGGTAACTTTTTGGACAAGTTTATACCAAAATCAGAAAAGGTTGCAAATGATGATCCGATCATGGTGGTTTACACAATGATTGGAACTGACAAACTCTATTCTGATTTTGAGTATCCGATCCAGAATGCAAACATGAAAAATGTTGAAAAGGTGTTTAAGCTTGTCGAGATTGATATTTCTGAAGTTAACAACAATGAATTCTTTTCAAAACCTAAAAAGTCATTTGTGAAACAAAACAATTCTGGGAAGAAAGATTGGGTAGGTAACAATGGGTCTCACAAGAAAAATGGAAACAATTTTAAGAACAAAGGTATTGGGTTTGAAAAGAAGATGGCTAAACGATAGGTCAAGCCAAAAGAAAAGATAAATGATGTTTTTGTCACAGGAATGAATTTTGTTGATGAAAAGGAATATATTTTCAGTCAAAAAGCCATTGATGATTTCAATGCAGCGAAAAAGTTGAAAGAAGATACCTACAAATCTACTTTTGTTGAATATGACAAAAGAATTTGTTATCGCTGCAATGAGATTGGTCATATGGTAAAACAATGCACCAAAAAGATTGAGAAACCAATTTTCAAGAAACCAGTTTTGCAAAAGTCAAAACCAAAAACTCCGACTGATAATAAGGATAAAAAACCAATGGTTTCCCCCGTTCGAATCTTGAAAAGAGGTGAATCGTTGAAGTTCAAAGAAAAACCGAAATCAATTTTTGAGATTGGTGAATCTTCGAAAACCCAAAAGACTTCAAAGATTTATCCGAAAACAAAAGTTTTTGAAACTCAATCATAGGTGGCTAAAACAAAACAATCAGTTGAGGTGAAGAAAATGGAGAATGAGTTAAATTCTGAATCAAAAGTGGTTGATAATGATGATCAGAAATTTGAATTTGAATTGGACAGGTTTCTTGCAGAGTTTCCACCAATTAAAGATGGAAACTTAAAAACAAAATCTGAACCTGTTGTCCCAAATGTGATTTTTAGTATTCCAAAAGTTGATGGGAAATGTGATTTAGTGTTTGGTAGTGTTCCACATGAAAAGAAGTCATGGGTTTCATTGTTTGAATGAATTTGCTATGATGAATGCAGGGGCTACCGAGGTCGTATATCTCAAAGTGGATAATGGACAGTGGTGCTTCAAGACACATGACCGGAATGCTAGCATTGCTTTATGACGTTAAATCTTTGAATGGTGGATACGTGGGATTCGCTGGGAATCAGGGAGGAAAAATTGTTGGTCAAGGGACTCTAACGAATGGAGTCATTTCATTTGATAAAGTGAATTATATAATTGAACTTGAAAACAATCTGCTGAGTATCTCACAGATTTGTGACAAGTCTTTCACCGTACATTTCACTAAAAATGAATGTCTTGTATTAAAACCTGGTTTCAAAATACCTGAGGATATGGTGTTGTTGCGTGCTCCATGAGAAAATGATTTATATATACTTGATATGGGTATCGCAACACCAACAGATCATCAGAAACAATGCTTTGTGTCAAAAACCAAAGCAACAGAAAAAGAGTCGATAATGTGGCATCGAAAGATGGGCCATATTCATGTTAGAAAAATGAACTTTCTTGTACATAATGATTTGGTTGAAGGTGTAAATTTGAAAAGCTTTCATTTGAATGATGACTGTGTAGCTTGCAAGAAAGGAAAGAAGACAAAGAAGTCACACCCACAGAAGTTGCTGAATTCAATCAGAATGCCTCTAGAGAGACTACACATGGATCTCTTTGGACCAGTGAATGTGCAAAGTATCAGCGGAGACGTATATTGTCTAGTAGTCACAGATGATTTTACTAGATATTCTTGGGTGGTGTGCATGCAGAGGAAAGATCAAACATTTGAGTCTTTGATGATTCTTTTCAAAAAGATGGAAACATTGTATAAGGTGCCAATCCGGAGGATTCGGAGTGATAATGGAATGGAATTTAAGAACAACCGCATGCTCGAGTTCTGTAACGAGAAGGGAATTCTTCATGAATTCAGTGCACCATACACTCCGCGGCAAAATGGTGTAGCTGAACGAAAGAACCGTACTCTAATTGAAACTGCTCGAACGATGCTGGCCGATTCTAAACTACCGATCTATTTCTGGAGTGAAGCTGTGGCAGCGGCATGCTATACCTTGAATCGAGTGCTTACTGTTAAGAAATACAAAAAGACCTGCTTTGAACTTCTGCATAGATATAAACCAAATCTGAAGTTTCTTGAGTCGTTTGGATCACCGTGTACTTTCATTGATCAAGATGGAAAGTTTGGCGCGAAGAGTAACGAGGGATTTTTTGTTGGATATGCAAGTCCGCTAAAAAGAGTGTTAGTACCATGCCTGAAGAAGGTAATTGAAGTTCAACATGTGGACTGTCAGAAGCATACTGCTTCTCCACAACTTCCCGGACAAAGATTGCTTTTCGATTACGACAAACTCTGGGAGTCGTTCCAATTACCGACAGAGCCGAGTGAAGAGGAACTTGCTTACTTATACCAACAGCAACAATCCATGGTATAAGATCAGATACCTAGACCGTTGGTGGTTTCTCAACCAGATGTGGATACAAACATTCCTACAACTGGTGCAAACGATCACGAGGCAGGTCCGAGTGGAACAGCTCACGAACCACCAGAGGAACCAGCTCCATCATTCGATCAATCCGATGACTCAGAGTCGGAAAACGGTCCGATCTTTGATGAGGATCCAAATGCTGCTACGACTGAAGCTGAGAATCACACCGGTGATCTAGATATCACGAATCTGCAATCGGAAGTTGTTGTACCCGACACAGTCATGCCACGAACTCTTTCTTACCATCATTCAGAGCAGATTATCGGAGATCTTCAGAGCGGTGTTAAGACGAGAGATCAGATCAACAGAGCACTTACTTGTTTTTATTCATCTGTTGCTCCTTTACAGGTGGAATTTTCACTTAAATGTTTTATTTCGCAGATTGAACCCAGAACATATAAGGAAGCTTTGACTGAAGACAGCTGGGTGAATGCTATGTAAGAGGAGTTGCAGCAGTTTGAGAAGTTAGGAGTTTGGAGATTGGAGATTGGTAGACCTACCTGAAAATTAGAAGCTGATCAAGACAAAATGGGTCTTTAAGTGCAAAAGGGATGATAGAGGCGTGATTGTGAGGAATAAAGCACGACTGGTAGTACAGGGTTTCAGCCAGCAGGAGGGGATTCATTTTATAGAAGTGTATGCCCCTGTAGCTAGGCTCGAGGCGATAAGAATCTTCCTAGCATTTGCATCGTGGAAAGGATTCAAAGTATACCAGCTAGATGTGAAGTCTGCATTCCTATACGGAACAATCAAAGAAGAGGTGTATGTGGGTCAACCACCGGGGTTCACAGATCCAGTACACAAGAACAAAGTCTATCTTCTAGACAAAGTGCTCTACGGATTACACCAGGCCCTGAGAGCCTGGTATGAGATGCTATCCCAACATTTGCTGGACAACGGGTTTAGCAGAGGGACAGTTGATAGTACATTGTTCATCAAAGAAGTTGCAGGCCATCTCTTAATCGTGCAAATTTACGTCGATGATATCATCTTTGGATCTACAAATGACGAGTTGTGTAAGGATTTTGAGAATGTTATGAAAAAGAAGTTCGAAATGAGTTCGATGGGGGAGATGAAGTTCTTCCTAGGGCTACAAGTTGAGCAAATGCCCGAAGGAATCTTCATTCATCAAACAAAGTACGTGAATGATGTTCTGGAGAAGTTCAACATGGATCAATCCAGTCCAGCAGCAACCCCCCTACCTCAGAATCATGGGATTTGCCCAGACGAAAGTGGAGAGAAACTAGATGAGACGCTGTATCGGTCAATGATTGGATCTTTGATGTATCTTACTGCTTCCCGACCGGACATCATGTATCCGACGTGTTTATGCGCCCGATATCAGTCAAGCCCACACCAGTCACATCTGACGATCGTGAAACGAATCTTACGGTATTTGAAAGGCTGCCCAAGCACCGGCTTGTGGTATCCTAAGTCTGGCGATTTCTCTCTCACAGGTTTTGCTGATTCGGATTTTGGTTGTTGCAAGCAAAATGCTAAGTCCACCACTGCTGGGTGTCAGTTCTTCGGAACTCGACTTGTCACCTGGCAGTGCAAGAAACAAACCTCAGTAGCGCTCTCTACTTGTGAGGCAGAATACGTTTCAGCCTCAAGCTGTTGCTCTCAGATCCTTTGGATCCAATAGCAGATGCGAGACTTTGGTTTGCAGTTCTTGAATACACCGATATTTGTGGACAATGAAGCGGCAATTAACATTACTAAAAACACGGTTCACCACTCGAAAACTAAACATATTGAAATACGACATCACTTCATACGTGATTGCTACGAAAAGAAGTTAATCCGTATTGAATATATACACACCGATGAACAGAAGGCTGATTTCTATAAAAAACCTTTTGATAGAAAAAGATTTAATTATCTTTTGAAATTGAATGGGATGAAAAATCTGTTTTCTGGGAGGGTAATCGAGTGTGAAGCCGAGGAGGAAGGCGATCTGATGTGATCCACGTCAAAGTTGTCACGTTTTGTACAGTTTATTTTCTGCATTTGATAAAAACCAAAAACACAAAAATATGTCTTTGTTTTTAGGGGGAGAAAGTTGCAGAAAAATACAAAAACATGATAAAATTACAAAAACCAAAAACATTTGAAAAAGTAAAAATGAGTTTGTGTAAAAAAGGGAAATGATAGTACATCATCTAGACAGTGCAGTACGCTAAAGAAATGTAATGTAAAAAATGTGTTAAGCAGTCTTGTAAATGATATGCCGATAGGTTTTTACACATTTAGTAGATTTGTTCGGGATATAAACATAAAATTTCTTGCTTTTATGTGGGGAACATCTCTCGGATATATGGGTAACCCCCGAAATCTTGTTTGAAAGGTCCCTCTTTCTGAGATACTAGGTCTTTATACTCAGTGATATCTGGGTTATTATCCCGGGACTTCTGATAATGCGGAAGCAATGGCCTAGTCCCCGGAGAATACTTTACGGCTTGTTGAAATATAGTGCCGCCCTCAGCAAAAATAGACAATAAAATTGCTAATTAATGTTGTTGTAAAAAAGATCCTCTAAAGGGTACCCACCTAAAGTCGAGGATGTCATCTCTCTGCTGAACGGAAGTTCTGACCTGAGCTCTCACGGCCCTCGCATATTATCCTTTACAGATATCATCTAGGTATACTCACCTGTAAGACTGAATATTGGGATCTGGATACGGGAGTATATTCTGAGGTGGGACACATATAAAAGTTAAGCCTTAAAACATTAAATCCGTATCCTGAACAGATTGAAATTTGTGTGAAAATTTAAAGTGGATCGGTATATCGACAATCATTGCAAATTGTTTAATGTTTAAAATGAAATCTAAGCTTAATGGTACTTGTATCTCATCGGCAGCTGATATGATCCCTTAACACGCTCACAAAAAGATTGTGTATACAGTTTATAGCTTACTATATTCAAAATCCAAAAAGATTTTAGTTTTCATCTTATTTTCGACAACAGACGTTGGAGATCAGATGATCAAAGTCTTGTGTGCTGAACAAGTCTGGATCTTGAGGGTTGGGTAAGCAGTAAGTTTGAGAAAAGTGATTGGTAGTTGCTTAAAAGTTCAAAAGTTCATTAATTTGAACTTAAAATTATTTCTGAATGTCAGCATCTTCATAATTTGGTCAGCCAGGGTCATTAACTTGGACTTGGTAGGCTAAACAGTTAGCCAGGGTCATTAGCTTGGACTTGGTTGACTGGGTGTGTCGGTAAAATTTGGAAAAATCAAAAAGTTTAATTTTTAAAATGGTAAGTTCGCTTGAAATCACTGTGTTCGCTTCAAAAGTAGCATCTCGCTTGAACAGGTAGTCCGCTTGAAATTGCATGTGGCTTTTTCAACCGAGAACCCTTGGACTATAAATAGTAGAGTGTATTGCTTGAAATGCTCAGTTGTTCCTATCTCGCTTCAAAGTGTGTTCAGAGCGATTTTCAAGCGTTACTCCAGATCATCATTTTACAGCCGTTATTCTTCCCATTTTTCTTTAGATCTAGTGTTTTTAGTTGGCTGGTTCAACTTTAAACATGGTGAATGTGAGTTTTTGCACTGATTTGACCTATTTTTAACTGTTTTTCTTGTGTCGGCGCTGAGTTGAACTTGAATCATAGATTTAGGGTTAATTTTTGATGTAAAATGAAATTAAATCACGTGGGTGTTGTCGGAATTTGTTGTAAATCATAGTTTGATTGTTTGATTGAACCAGATCTAGGTTTTTGCTTGTTTGACGAATGTGCAGTTATTCAGACTTAGATCTAGGGTTAATGTGTGAGTCAAAATGATTGAAAAACATACCCTTATGCTCGGAATCAAACAGAGAACAAAGGCATGTGATCAATTTGAACAATCTGGACTTGAAATTTTTTGGATATAATGTTGACAGTTTCAAGCGGAAGGTCCTGTTCTGATTTCGCTTAAAAATGCATTGTATGAAAAAGTATAATTCAAGCGAAATGGTTGTTTCCGCTTGAAGTGTATCCGCTTGAACAATTCAGTTCCGCTTGAAGTGAATTGTTTGTCTGATTCGCTTGAATGTTGTTTGAACATGAAAATTTTCTAAGTAATTGATTTGTTTGTTTGATGTTGTTTTGAAGCCATCGAAGTTGTTGTTTAATGCATCACACAAAAGTTGTTGTGAACTTGATGAAGCAAAGGCTCCAAAGCTGTCGGAATTTAGAAGCATTTTGGAGTTTATGAGAAGATTACCAATACAGAAGGCTTTAACAGACAATCGCTTGGTTTTCAAGTCTCATATTAAGCGTTTTTGGAAGCATGCAACATATGACGAAGAGGGCAAAGTAATCAATTCGTTGGTCAAGCTAAATGATGAAAAGAAACAAATTATTATCTCGGAGGCATATTTACGAGAAGTATTAAATTTTCCAGATGATGAGGATTCTCCAACGAAATTTCCTGAAAGAATGGTTAAAGGATGTTTGCTAAGAATGGGTTACATTGGAGCACTTAACAGTGCAAATTATCTGAAGTCAAAGTTCACAAAGCCTTTCAAGTTTTTGATTCATTTAGTATTACAAGCGTTAAGTCATCAAAAAGGAAGTTATGATGCTATGCGTGATTACCACATGAATATGGTGGTAGCACTTGTATTGAACAAAAAGTACAACTTTTCACATGTTGTATTTCATTATTTGGTGGATGAAGTGAAGTCGAAAAGAAAGACTTGGTTATATCCTAGATTCATTCAGATGATGATCGATCATGCATATCCGGAAATTATGAAAGATGAGAATAATGATTTGTTGATTCTTTCTCATATGGATAATGATTCAGTAAAGGGGTTGACAAGATATCATCCTAATCATCCTAAACCAACAAAGCAAGTTGAATTCTTTGGTGCTATTAAAGATAGAAATTATCAGGATCCAAATCCAGTGAATCATCAAAACTGGAGAAATGAGGAAGAGATGAAAGAAGCTGCTTATGCTGATGAGTTAAAGGCACTTGAAGGGTTTAAAGCTACTCGCAACGATTGGTTTGTGAAAGAACAGAGGAGGAGAGGCAAGAAAGCTACTTCCAAAGTACAAAAGGGAGAGGGTTCATCTTCACAGCAAAAGAAAAGTCAAAAGAAAGCCGCAAAGACTTTACTTATTGATGAACCTGATGTGGAAGAACAAGTACAAGAAGCTGAGATTGAAGTAGAACATGATGTTGAAGCTGAAGTTGTTGATGCTCAGAAAGAAAAAGTTGTTGATGATGTAGAAAGTGATGATGTTGATAAAAGTACTACAAGTTCTTTTGATGAGGAAATTGATGAAACTGAAAGATACAAGAAAGTTATTTCTGATGCAGCAAAAGAGAAACAGCAAAAGAGGAAAAGAAAAGGTAATGATGACGATGAAGTATACGTTCCTTCGCAAGAAGATATTCAAACTCAAACTGCCTCAGGAGGGAAAAAGAAAGTTGCAAGGAAACTTGTGGAAACTCCAAAGAAAGTTAAAAAGTTGAAGATTTTGGTGAACCAGAAACCAATTCAAGATTCTAACCAAACTTCTTCACAACCTAAACCTACACCATCTCAATCATCACTTCAATATACTCCAAGACAACCCATACCACCACTTCAATCACCACCAATCCTTCAATCACCATCTCATCAATCACCACCACAACAACAAACCTTACTCACATCTCAACAAATATTCCAAACACCACCACCCTCACAACCTATCATTCAAACCACACCTGGTTCTTCGGGGTACAAAGGTTTTCCACCTGTTCCTCCTAACTTGAGTTTTATTCTTGAAGATGTTGGAGACTTGGATTTTGCAAATACTGTACAAGTGAAGAATGTTGAAAAGAAAGTTGATGATGTGATGGCTGAAAACAAATTAGTGGCTGATCGTGAAAAGACTCTCGAGATGCGTGTAAAGAAGTTAGAGTCTGAAAACAAGTCACTACTGAAGAAAGTAGAATCTGATCAGACAGAGATTGATATTTTGAAGGTTAGAGTGGCTGAGTTAGAAGAGGAGAAGGCACATAAAGATGAACAAAACAAGTACTTTGAATTGAAAAACAAAGAACTTGAAGCTGCGAAGGCATTGAAAGAACATGAATTCTATATGTTGAACAAAGTAGTTGAAAATATGCTCGGAAAGTTGATTGAGCAAAGATTCGAGGAGATTGAAGTTGAAGAAATAAGAGCTCAGAAACAGGCAGAGATAGATGCTAAAATGAAAGATAAAGGCAAAGGTTTAGAAGGTGCTTCTGAAGATAGGACACTTGTGTTATCAACTGCTCCTGAACAATTTTATGAGAAGCCTGTTCCTATTTCTGCAGTTCCTGTTGTCTTTGATGACAAGGTTTTATTGGAAAGCATTCATGATGTTGATGAAAATATTGATGATGATGATGATGATGATGATGATGATGAGAATGATGATGAAGAGGATGATGACGATGAGAAAGTATTCTCTGCAAGCAGTCATAGTTCTGATGATGAGAATGATGATGATGATCAGGGCACCTCAGGAGTTAAAGTTACTGAAGCGTCAAAAGAACTAACAGTTGATGATCTTATGAATGATTCTGTAAATGAAAAACCAGAGAATGTAACTGGAGAGGGGGAGAATGTAGACGATCAGAATGTTGATGCGGTCGAAAAATTGATTCTTCGAATTGAACCTCATGTTGAAGAAGGTGAGATAAGGCATACTTACGCGTTGGATGAGGTATTGAAGATGTTCAAAGTGAATGAAGCTGAGTTTAAGTTTGATTTTGAGGAAGAACTGAATGTGGTCGACATCAACTATCAACCAGAGTATGAATACAAGTATGTAGAAGATGCAGATGTGTATGACAGGGTTGAGGTTGAAGACTGTACTGATCAAGAGGGTGTTACTGATGACACTTCTGAATATCCAACGCTGATGGAGTTCTTTAGTGAAGAGAATAGAGACGAGCTAAGAAGAAAAGTTGAAGAAATTTTGAAAGATAAAAAATTTGATGGTACTACGAAAGATCCACTGAAAGAAGAACGCAAAAAGTGGTCCAAGGAAAGCAATGAACGTAAATTCAAGCGTCCGTTGAAGTATTATCAAAGAGATAGAAGTATTTCCTTGGGGGATATCATTAATTGGGGTTTTCTACCTCAAGTTAATGCGTATGCGATCAGAAGAGAATGTGGAGTTCAATATTTTGAAAAGTTACATGATGTTATGTCCCTTCCATGGTGGGATGTGGATGAATTATCAAAAGTACGAACTTTGGGATATCCTGTAAGGAAGAATGATATTGCGATGTGGGGCCTGATAAAGTTTGAGGTTCTAAAAGACTTCAAGCATTGGAAGCCTCACTATCCAAAGAGAGTTCAAAGGAGAGATCCAGTGACAGGGATTGAAGAGACTATTCTGAATGTGAAAAAGCCGAAAACGATGAAGAACATTCCAGTGCCCAAGATGGAACAGAAATTTTATAAAGGTTTCATGGGCTGGGTGTATAGTTGTATCTCTACTGAGGCAGTGATTACTTATCGAGCTGGGAAAGAGATTAGAGAGATTTTTATCTATGACCCAATGTGGTTGGTTAACTGCTCAGCGAAGGATATTGAATGTTTATTCATCAACAAAATCCATTTTCAATCTGAAGACAGAGAGCAAGCGATGCAGTTTCAACAAGTTGTAACTATTTGCTTTCAGAAAGGCATTAATTCTGAAAGTAAATGGAATTCTAAATGGTGGTCGCTTGAAGAGAAAGAAAGAAAGCTGAAAAAGAACGCAAGAAGTTGGAAGAAAACAAAGGAAAATGGATGAAGATACAGGCTGAAGAGGAAAAGAAAAAGAAGAAAGAAAATGAAAGGCTGAGGAACTTGCTGAGAAAGAAGCCAAAGCCAAGAGAAGAAAGTTTTAAATCAATGTGAAGAGTTTAAGACCCGAAGATAAGACTGAAGACTCCGGCTGTATCCAAGGGGGATTTTGTTAGTGCACGATGTCTAAAGCCTACGTCTTAAGTCTAGGGGTCTAAATGTGTCAAATATGTATAGAACAGGGGTTAGAATGTAATTTTATGAAGTTTGTGATGTCAGTTCGCTTGAAATGACATTTGGTCATTTCAAGCGAAACCTAATGTTGTGTGTTCGCTTGAAATGTCAAGTGTTATTTCAAGCGAACTAGGATGCCTATAAATAGGCTGTTTGGGTTTCTCATTTGTAACTTGGCCATCAGTCATGTACCAATCTGCTACCGGATTTTCAAGTCATATATGAATGAGAAGTGTAGTTTAAAGTGATATTCTTCTGTTTTCTACTCAATTCTCTCTGATTCAACACTGTTTGTTTGTTTCCGCCACTCAAACAGTGGTGTATTGACTTTGATTGACTCACTTGATCGTCAAATCGATCCTACAATTTTGTTACTAAGTTGCCCAAAACCAGAAAAGGTAATGATGCGATCTGGGTAATTGTGGATCGATTAACCAAATCAACTCATTTCCTACCCATGAAAGAAACCTTTAGCATGGAAAGGTTAGCAAAGTTATACATAGATGAAGTAGTATCCTTACATGGAGTTCCACTCTCCATTGTATCAGATAGGGATAGTCGTTTCACTTCACATTTCTGGACAAGTTTCCAAGAAGCCATGGGGACTAGACTGAACTTGAGCATGACATATCATCCCCAAACAGATGGACAAAGTGAAAGGACAATCCAAACCCTGGAAGACATGCTTAGGGCATGTGTGATAGATTTTGGTGGAAACTGGGATGACCACCTACCCTTAATTGAATTCTCCTATAATAATAGTTATCATGCAAGCATTGAAGCCGACCCATTCGAAGAACTGTATGGACGAAAGTGCAGAACTCCAGTTTGTTGGGTAGAAGTAGGAGAAAGCCAATTATCAGGTCCCGAAATCGTACAAGAAACTACCGACAAGATCACTCAAATCAAGGAAAGACTAAAAACGGCTCGAGATCGCCAGAAGAGTTATGCCGACAATCGACGCAAGCCACTGGAATTTCAAGTCGGAGATAAGGTGCTCTTGAAAGTTTCTCCTTGGAAAGGAGTAGTTCGGTTCGGAAAGAAAGGAAAGTTAAGTCCAAGGTACGTAGGACCATTCTCAGTAATCCAGCGAATAGGACCAGTTGCTTATCGCTTATTACCAGAAGACCTAGCTGGGGTACATGACGTATTTCATGTATCCAATCTCAAGAAATGTTTATCCAACGAATCCCTGGTAGTACCTCTTCAAGATGTAGAGGTAAATGAAAAGTTAAAATTTGTTGAGAAGCCACTGCAGATAGAAGACAGAAAGGTCAAGTTTTTCAAGCACAAAAGACTAGTACTGGTCAAAGTTAAGTGGGATTCGAAGAGAGGACCTGAATACACTTGGGAACTAGAATCAGAAATGAAGCGAAAGTATCCCTACTTGTTCTAGTAAATCTCGAGGACGAGATTTTAATAAGGTGGGGAGGATGTAACAACTCTCATTAAAAGTACTATTTCATATTTTATTATATCCAATAGGAAACCCTAATTGAGACCCCCAAATAATATTGCATGACCCCTAAATTTTTCAGAACAATCGGAACTAGGATCAGGGCCCCTAAAACTCAAGGGGGGGGGGGGTATTCCCTAATTAGTATTATCCTTACAGTTTGCTGTAGGATTTGAATTTCGTCGAATTGTGACTCACCAAGGCTATGTTGGACACGAAACTACCCTACCCTAGAAGCACACCCGTCGCGCCACGCGACAGCCTGTCGCGCCATGCGACAGGGCTGATTTTTCAGTATATATTCCCGGGATTGGCACTTGCATTGTGGTGTTGGTTCGACGTTAAAATTCAATTTGTACGCTGAGATATTATCTGTTTAGTCCAAAAACACACACAAGCACGAAGTTCTGCCACGATAACAGGGTAATAACTCGATCAGTACTACGATTCAATGTCCGATCGATAAAAACCAATCCGATGGATGTTTAAGTGCTGCCCGTAATTGGGCTATACTTTGTCATTCGTCGTGAGGGTTTTGATCTCGTGAGTTGTCGTAAAAGTTGTATTAAGTTACTGACCTAGTTTTCGTGTGCATTGTTAATTGAATTAGGTTAACAAGGCTAAATCAGTAGGCTAAGCTCTGCCCGTCTAAACTTGCAATGTGAGTCATTCTCTTTTTACAAAATTGTTTCCAAAACCCTATTTATTTCCAAAGTTATAATTACAGGGATTAAGTCTTTGTAATCTTCAATTACTGCCGGTATGTGGGGGTTTTGTATACATTACTTGATACCCGTCACCATTGGACGACTGGTTAGCCTATGGGTGATCTGACCATAGTCACAGATACTGTCGAGTGACAAATATCGATTTGGGGTAATTGGTAGATAGAAACAATATAATTACCCTTAATACTGTATATTATAACAATGTGTCGTTTTGTGCAACTTGAATGACTCGCCAGTATTTCCCTGCTGATAAAACATTTTTAAAACATGTTTCAGGTAATCTGCTGTGATCCAGGGAAAAGTGCTGTGTAGCACTCCAAGCTTGAAGAAGTGGCTCAATAAAATAAATAAACATGTTTTTTGTAAAATAGGGGCTTTCCTTGAGAAATCACCTTTATTGTAAATTATAGGGTTTGTCCCAAATATGTGAAATAAAGAAATTGGGCATTTTCAAGTTTTAAAAGATCCTGTTAAACTTCCGCTGTCAACTCAAATAATACATACCACGGGTTTCTATCCCGCGGCTCCTGGACCGGGTAAAACCGGGACGTGGGCCGTGACAATAGACTAGGTCGTTTCTAAGACATCGACCCGGACTAGGTCGAGTCTTGCCTAAATACCTATAGTTATGGCTCTGATACCAATCTGTCAGACCCCAACCGATGGCGGAATCATCGGGGCGCGGCACTGAGCGAAACAGATTGTCCAGAAGTTTCCATAACAACTATAATTACCAATTATTTTAAGCAACATGTCCCATACCATGTCATAAAAGATATCATAATTATTACAGACAAGATCTAGTCAAATTGTTCTGTTTCGACAACTCAGATTTCAAAATACAGACAATTGTTTATTTGTTTCTAGACCTTTCCTAGCCTCGATTTCACAGCAAGCCAGGCATATAAACATCCTAAGCACCTGTCACATACGTTAAAGTAAAAGTCAATATACATAGTGTAAAGGTGAGCATACAAGTTTAATAGATATAATAGAGTTCGAAATCGTTACGCATAACCAGCACGTACACAGTGTAAAATGAGGCATGTTAGTTATCGACATGAACCTATCGATACCAATGACTATGGGTTGACTGCCCAAGGCAGTTCGTAATACACACTCACCACTATGAGCCATGTAACAAATTATCCTTAACAACCCCTAAGTAAACAGGTGCTGAGTCCAAACAAATAGTACTATCGTTGCTAATGCAGGTAGACAGCATTCCATGTGTAAACATAACAAACAAGCATTCATTAAGTCACGTATAACATGCGGTAATGGTTAGTGTTAAAGTATTGCGTAGTGTGTTTGATGTCATTTAGAATAAGTAACGTATGCAACACCCAAAAGATGTTTAAAGCAAAAAGGGATCGAGTATACTCACAGCGATTGATGGATTGAAGGGAGCGCTAAAGAGTAAGGTTAGCCTGAACAGAACGATAGCATAACGATAAGCGACGCATATATCGAAGCAAAGTTTCAGTGGGTCGGACAGCAATCCGATCGGATGGCAATCCGATTGGGTAGCCGGTCAATCGGGTGACAATCCGCTCGGATGGTCATCCGATCGGGTGACCTTTCGAGTGGATTGTTACTTTGTTTGGGAAAGATGTGTTTGTGTATGATGGCTTGTCTTTTGAAGTTTTCGTTGTAGCATTTTGAAAATGGAGAAGCATCTCTACCTTTCAGGTCGGTCGATCGGACGACAGTCCGATCGGATAGCAATCCGATTGGTGAGGCTTCTCAGGGTTGAGAACAAATTCACAGTAGGATGGTCACTCGATCGGATGGTTATCCGATCGGGTGGCAATCCGATTGGAGTCAGAACATCTCATGGTCGAGCGGTAATCCAATCGGACAGCATTCCGTTCAATGTTCAACCTCCAAAGTTTGAAAACAAAAGTTGAGTGTAGGACCAAGGTGTAAGCCGATCGGGTGGCAACCCGATCGGGTGACAATCCGATCGGACAGCAGTCCGATCGGGCGGCACTCCGTCCTGGTCGGCCTGATCGTCTTATACTTGGTTGTTTTTGATGGTTTGTAGTTTTATCGAGACGGTGTGACAACGTGCTAATCAACAGAACCCCATCTTGACACAAGTGAGCCGATCGAACATGAATCACCCAAGTTCAACCAGTTGACCGGTTCAAGACGGTTGTTCTTGCTTAACCCGAAATCGGTTGTCTCGTTGGTAGAACTCAGATCTTGAACTAACACATCACCAAGAAGGAGTAGAAGATTAGAACAAGCTCCGATTCTATTAGTTATGAGTGCATTGAGTGTAAAAGAGTTGAAAGAAAGTTGGAAAACCATCTTTCAATCCTTTTCACCATGAATATGTTCAGATCTATGCAAGATCTTTATTTATTTGTGTGGAAATCGTTCAGATCTAAGTTGTTCTTAGTAGATTGTAGCCAAAACATGAAGTTCTTAAGAACACCATGATGACATCATCCTAGAACACCTCAAATCTAGTGATTTCACGATTAAAAGTTAAGATTCAAAAGATAGAAAGGTGTAGGAGTGCGTATAGATCAAGAAAGTACAAGATTTAGGTTGAATACTTACAAGAATCGCGAGAAATCTGGGGAAAAGTGGACAAGAAGCACTGGTCGGATGAGAGGTGCAGAAAAGGTAAGTTTGTGATGTTGACAGAGATATTTATAGGCTTTCCATAAAAGGAAAGGGGGAGGAGAGTGCTGGTCGATCGGGTGGTAACCCGATCGGGTGACTGCTCGATCGAGTGGCACCTCGATCGGGTGGCAGCTCGATCGGCTGGCCACTCGATTGGTGTGGAAGGCGCGACGAGTTTTGCTGTTTCGATTGCGATTGCGAGCGTTGCGGTGCGATAGAGTTTCCTAGTCAAATTACTTTTAATCCCAACTACTATATCAACATACAATCATCCCTATTTCATATTCGTTTAGCGTTTGCGATTCGATTGCGATTGAGTTTTGATTGCGTTTCGATTAATCACCACACATAAACATAATTAAACATGCACAAGTAACACATAAGGCACACACACACACATAGAACAATATCCAGAACGCGTAATTCGAGTTGCGAGTGCGATTGCGATAGCGATAAAGCGATAAAACATGCGATAAACATCGAATAAACCTCGATTATTAATAAGTACTCCACATAATACAACTAACGTAAAGCATAAAATAGACTAACTACAAGTCAAAGAAGTCAAAACAGGAATTGAGCAAGGAGTGACAGGTCGCAATTAGCAATCTTGTATCCCTTTGACTTCAATCTTGACTTTGACTTTCGAAACACGGGGTGTTACATTGACGATGGACCAATCACTGGCTGCCACGTGTCCGACAATGCTGAAACGTCTCAGAAGTCTTAGCTGAGACGTCTCCACATGGCTTGAGACGTTTCCTCATGGCTTGAGACGTTTCCTCATAGCTTCATATGGCTTGAGACCTTTCCACGTGTGGCTTGAGACGTTTCCTCATGGCTTCATATGGCTTGAGA
This sequence comes from Helianthus tuberosus, assembly GCA_030545235.1. Lineage (NCBI taxonomy): Eukaryota > Viridiplantae > Streptophyta > Magnoliopsida > Asterales > Asteraceae > Helianthus > Helianthus tuberosus. The sequence continues at coordinate 1,168,829 of CM060387.1, forward strand.
CCTTTCCACATGGCTTGAGACCTCTCCACATGGCTTGAGCCCTAAAATGACATTTAACTCTTTATAAAATTAACCTTAAATTACGTTAAATATATATATAATTAAATAAAATAGTTGGTTGTTAGGATTTTTCATATTTTTTAAAGTTTTTTTACTTTTCTTAAGTTTTAAAGTCTTTTAGTGTTCTTATACACACATACATACACACCATGTTGTAATACATATGAGAATTTCAAAAGAATAATTTTTCATAATTTTAAAAGTTTTAGTAATTAAAACTTTTGTAACATAATACGATTACTTAAAACATACTTTCAATTTTTAAACTAATCTTCCTCACGATTTTTAAACTCTTATATCTATTTTCTACGTTTACGTTTCTTTTTTTCTTAAAAATTACATCATAAAAAGCCATACTAAGAGGGCACCTTGTTATATATGCGTGTGTGTGTGAAATCATATTCCGTATAACAAAAAGTAAGGATCAACAAAATTTAATATTTGTTTTCTTAATATCTAAAATAATAGTGGCATTTGTTATTTTATTGACTTCTCATTTAAATGGTATAACTAACATAATTGAGCTGGTGATATTGTTTTTTCTATCTCTTTGCAACACAAGCCTTCTTTTTCTCTGAGACGTTACAGGGTATGGCTTTTTATGGTGTAATTTTTAAGAAAAAAAGAAACATAAACGTAGGAAATAGATAAGAGTTAAAAATCGTGGGGAAGATTAGTTTAAAAATTGAAAATATGTTTTAAGTAATCGTATTATGTTACAAAAGTTTTAATTACTAAAACTTTTAAGATTATGAAAAAATATTCTTTTGAAATTCTCATATGTATGATAACATGGTGTGTATGTATGTGTGTATAAGAACTCTAAAAGACTTTAAAACTTAAAAAAAGTAAAAAACTTTAAAAAATATGAAAAATCCTAACAACCAACTATTTTATTTAATTTTATATATATTTAAGGTTAATTTTATAAAGAGTTAAATGTCATTTTAGGGCTCAAGCCATGTGGAAAGGGCTCAAGCCATATGGAAAGGTCTCAAGCCATATGAAGCCAGGAGGAAATGTCTCAAGCCATGTGGAGACGTCTCAGCTAAGATTTCTGAGACGTTTCAGCGTTGTCGGACACGTGGCAGCCAGTGATTGGTCCATCGTCAAGACTTTTCAGCAATATGGTAAAGGCTCAACGAGACGTTTCCGTTGGCTAGTTTCAAAACTTTGACCAATTCTTGGCTAATCTTGCTATTTCCCCATATATACATATATAGGGTCGGGATTTAGAGAAACGGTAGAAAGTGTGAGAACGGTGAGAACGCTTAACGATCGTCCGATCAAAACAATATATGGACTAGATTGGCGCGGTGGCGTTTTCGTAAATAACATCAATTTTATTACGTGAACGCGCTTCATTAAGGGTAAAAGGGTATTTCATGAAATAAAACGCCAAAAACAAAAATCACAGACCATTCTAAGTAAAACGCCATTAAATATAAAACGCCAAACTTAATTATAGTAAAATCCAGCCTAAAAAAACCGCCAAAAAATCTTATATATACAACATCTCAGACCTTCAATTAAAAACACACACATAAACCCAAACGTCATATTTTATATAACCCATTCGCCTTAGAAACGCCAAAAAACCAAACATCAAATATCTTCCTACCCCAAAACGTTTTTTTTTTTTTTTTTGAAATTCAGTTTGCCTGTCAGTAAGATTTCGCTCAATGAAATAGACAAAATCCTTAAGTGAGGATATTGCCCATTTCATTGAGTAAAATATTATTGACTTTTCCTAAAGTTCCATCCAATGTATAACGCCAAAACATACAAAAACATTATTGAGGTTAACAATGTTGTCCATCTCATACAGCAAAACATTATTGATTTTAGCATGATCAAAATTTGAGGTTTAAGGTGATCTTATTTCGTGGCGTTCTTTTTATAGGTAAAACGCCAAAAAAGTTAAAAAATCAAACATCCTTGATTGTAAAAATTCAAGATTGTTGGTTGAATGATCTAAACTCAATAATATTTTGCTGCATGAGATGGACAAATCTTCTAGAAAAAGATGCTGATGTCAGACTGTATGCTTCCAAACAGCAACACACAAAACTACTTGAAAAACAAAAAAAAAACAAAATGAATCATAGAAAGTCGAACCAGCCAGTTAACATGATTCAAAAAAGAAGAAAGAGACTGGTGACAGAGAAGATTTGGAAGATCAATTGTTTATGTATTCTTTTTTTTTCCTTTTCAGTTAATTGTTATATAATAAAAACGCCATATATAATAAAAACGCCAAAACAGCCAAAATGTTTGTTTAAACGATATCATCCAGTTAAACGCCACCAAAAAACTCCCAAACTATAATAAAATTACTTTGAAAAATTATTATAAAAACCCAAAAAAAATAAATAAAAAATAACATGCAAACTTGAAAATGTAACTAGAAACAGTAAATAAAAAATCAGTAATACTGAAGAATCTAAAACGCCAAACTTGAAAGATGGGACGTGTTACAGACTTCAGAGATAAAGCTTATCAAAAACATTAATTACAAAACAGTAACTGAAAAGACGAATACTTTATTATAATAATGCACCGCCTAATTTAGGCGCCAAAAAGACATTCTATAAAAATGATACGTCTCAGCAACTTCCATTTGATTAAACCAAAAAAACAAACGCCAATACTAATAAATACCACCCACTGTAAAACGCCAACAAATAAGCTGAATGAATTGTTATCAGAGGGGAATAACTCAGAAAGATTTTGCTGCATGATATGGACAAAATTTCAAGAAAAAGATACTAATGCCAGTCATATGGCATTTTGTATTTTTTGTTCTTGAAGAAGGTTTGGATGAGGAGAAGAGATCAATGACACTGAAGAGTGGGTTCACTATAAAGATGAAGATCCAGATAAAGAAAAAGAGAAAAACTCACTCACACGCCATAGATCTATGTCCCCAAACATCCACAAAAAAACCAGTTCAACAGACGAGCAGGCAACACAAAATCAAACCGATGGGTTTGTTAAGTTTTACATAAAACGTCATATATTTGGTGACAGTTCTTGTACTATTAAAGAAGAGAGAGACTGATGACAGTGAAGATTGCGAAAAGAGATCCGATTAGGATTTTTAATTTATTTCCTTCGCTTGTATTTTTTTTCCTGTGGTTGAAATATAATTTAACAATAGTAAAACGCCAAGATACCACAAACGCCAAAATGTTTATAAAAAATAATAGAACAATAGGCCATCTTGTTTAAAACCCCTTGGAAAACGCCATTCAAATAGATTTCCTGCCCCCTGAGTTCCAATGGCATACGATGTGAATAAACGCCATAAACGCCAAAATGTTGATACAATGAAACCATTAAAACGCCATTAATTATTGAATTTGGTTAACACCAAAAATCTTAAAAACAAAAAATTAAAACAAGAGTTAAATGCCATTTTAGTCCCTGTGGTTTGGGTCATTTTACCAGTTTAGTCCAAAGGTTTCATTTTTAACATGTGGGTCCAAAAAGGTTTCACAGTTGCCATTTTAGTCCACTGGGTTAACTTCATCCAATTTTTCTGTTAACGAGAAGGCCAATTCGGTAATTTTGTATGTAATTCTGTTAACTAAAAGGGCAATTCAGCCATATAAAATGACCGAATTGGTCTTCTCGTTAACAGAAAAAATGGGTGGAGTTAACCCAGTGGACTAAAATGGCAACGGTGAAACCTTTTTGGACCCACATGTTAAAAATGAAACCTTTGGACTAAACTGGCAAAATGGCCCAAACCACAGGGACTAAAATGGCATTTAACTCTTAAAACAACATTGGGAAAAAGCGGAACTGGAAATGCAGAAGATGAAAGGACAAAAAAGCCCCTCCGCCCTTTTCTAAGCGGCGTGACACGTGTTAGGCCAGTAAGCGTTCTCACTGTTCTCACACTTTTGAGCGTTTTCTCCCGATCCCATTTCTATATATATATATATATATATATATATAGGGTGGGAGTTGGCTATAAAGTCTATTTTTCTACAAAGTGTATATATATATATATATATATATATATATATATAGGGTGGGAGTTGGCTATAAAGTCTATTTTTCTACAAAGTGTAAAAAGTCATAAAACACCATAATGTCAACCATAAAACACACTCAAAACTCACAAATAACACATTGAAGATTACTAAAACACCATATTTGTGGGTTTTGTGTTGTGTTTTGGATGATAAGGCTTTTATTATCGAATGACTAACATTAGTGTGTTTTCTGTTGATTATCATGTTGTGTTTTATATTCATAGTTGTACGATGATGTGTTTGAAGTTTTTAAGGACTGTTAGGGTTTGGATATCATGTTTTAGTGATCTTCATTATGTTATTTGTGGGTTTTGAGTGTATTTTATGGCTGAAATTGTAGTGTTTTATGGCTTTGTACACTTTGTAGGAAAATGGACTTTGTAGTCGAACCTCACCCTATATATATATATATATATATAGGGTCGGGATTTAGAGAAAACGGTAGAAAGTGTGAGAACGGTGAAAACGCTTATGGATCGTCCGATCAAAACAATCTATGGACTAGATTGGCGCGGTGGCGTTTTCGTAAATAACATCAATTTTATTACACGGACGCGCTTCATTAAGGGTAAAAGGGTCTTTTGACTTCTCCACACAAAACGCCATCTCATGAAATAAAACGCCAAAAACAAAATCACACACCATTCTAAGTAAAAAACGCCATTAGATATAAAACGCCAAACTTAATTATAGTAAAATTCCGCCAAAAAATCCTATATATACAACATCTCAGACCATCAATTAAAAACACACACAAAAACCCAAACGCCATATTTAATATATCTCATTCGCCTTAGAAACGCCAAAAAAACATCAAATATCTTCTAACCCAAAACATTTTTTTGAAATTCAGTTTGGCTGTCTGTAAGATTTCGCTTAATGAAATGGACAAAATCCTTAAGTGAGGATATTGTCCATTTCATTGAGTAAAATCTTATTGACTTATCCTCAACTTTCATCCAATTTATAACGCCAAAACATACAAAAACATTATTGAGGTTAGTTGTCAATAAAGTTTAGCTGTATGGGGTGGACACCATTGTCAGTTACCTTTCTTAACCGAAGATTAACAATGTTGTCCATCTCATGCAGCAAAACATTATTGATTTTAGCATGATCTAATTTTGAGGTTTAAGGTGTTTTTTTTGTGGCGTTCTTTTTATCGGTAAAACGCCAAAAAAGTTAAAAAAATCAAACATCTTTCATTGGAAAATTCAAGATTATTGGCTGAAATGGTCTAAACTCAATAACATTTTGCTGCATGAGATGGACAAATCTTCAAGAAAAAGATGCTGATGTCAGACTTTGTGCTTCCAAACAGCCACACAAAAAACTACTTGAAAAAACAAAAAAAAATGAATCATACGAAAGTCGAACCAGCCAGTTAAGATGAGTCAAAAAAGAAGAAAGAGACCGGTGACAGTGAAGATTTGGAAGATAAATTGTTATATATTCTATTTTTTTATTTTCTTTTTCAATTAATTGTTATATAATAAAAACGACATATATAATAAAAATGCCAAAACAGCCAAAATGCTTGTTTAAACGCTATCATCCCATAAAACGCCCCTGAAAACTCCCAAACTATAATAAAATTACTTTGAAAAAGTATTATAAAAACCCAAAAAATAAAAAAAAATAAAAAGAAAAGTTGAAAATGTAACTAGAAACAGTAATTACAAAACAGTAAAAATGAAGAGACGGAAAAATTATTATATTAGAATCTAAAACGCCAAACTTGAATTTATTATATTACAAACAGTAACTGAAACGACGAATACTTTATTATAAAAATGCACCGCCTAACCTACGCCGCCAAAAGAAATCTTATAAAATAATAACTCTCAGCAACTACCATTTAATAAAACCAAAAAAAAAACAAACGCCAAAATACTACTAAATACCACTCACTGTAAAACGCCAAAAAATTAAAAAAATCAAAGATGGCTAATATGCTATCTTGGATATTCAGTATTGTTCTTCATGAAGTTTCACTGAATGGATTGTTAGCTGAGATGAGTAACTCAGAAAGATTTTGCTGCATGAGATGGACAAATCTTCAAGAAAAAGATACTGATGACAGTCATATGTCATTTTGTATTCTTTGTTCTTGAAGAAGGCTTGGATGAGGAGAAGAGATCAATGACACTGAAGAGTGAGATGATTATAAAGATGAAGAAAAAGCGAAAAACCCACTCACACGTCATAGATCTATGTACCCAAACATCCACAAAAAGCCACTTCAAGAGACGAGCAGGCAAAAAAATCAAACCGATGGGTTTGTTAAGTTTTACATAAAACGCTATATATTTGGTGACAGTTCTTGTACTATTAAAGAAGAGAGAAGCTGATGACAGTGAAAATTATGAATAGAGATCCGATTATGATTTTTAATTTATTTTCTTCGCTTCTATTTTTTTCCATGTGGTTGTAATATAATCTTACAATTGTAAAATGCCAAGATACCACAAACGCCAAAATGTATATAAAAAATAATATAACAATGGGCCATCTTGTTTAAAACGCCTTGAAAAACGCCATTCAGATAGATTTCCTGAGCCCCTGGGGTTCCAATGGCATACGAATTGAAAAGCCATAAACGCTAAAATGTTAATACAATGAAACCATTAAACGCCATTAATTATTGAATTTGGCTAACGTCAAAAATCTTAAACCCCAAAAAATAAAACAATATTGGGAAAAACGGAACTGGAAAAGCAGAAGATAAAAAGACAAAAAAGCCCCTCCGCCCTTCTCTTTGCCGCGTGACACGTGTTTGGCCAGGATGCGTTCTCACCGTTCTCACACTTTTGAGCGTTTTCTCCTGAACCCGATTCTATATATATATATATATATATATATATATATATAGGTTTAGGTTCATTTGTGAACACTTCCTAATTGATGAACAAAACGAACAAATCCTGGCCATAGATCTTCTTAACTAATACACAAGGGTAGGATCGTCTTTTAACATTTATAGTTTTATATATAATTATCTTTTTAATTATTTTCCGGCAGTTATCAGATCATAACCACCCACACTTCAATATGTCGATCAAATTCAAATTCAATCCATCAACAAAAAAAAATTGCGTCCATACTCCATATCTTCCAGTTCGTTCTACAGATCATCAACCATCATTCACTTGGTTCTTCAGATCATCAACAAGCAATTGAGCAGCGAATTTGTTCCACTAAAGATTTACTAATTATGACACAAACGAACGATCAGCATGTTGTTTCTGCGAATTTGTTAATTCATCAGAACTCTGAACGAACAGGACAACAACAACAAGGTATAATATTAAAACAATTGTGCATACAAGTTTGTATCCAGTGTCGCGCGTAAATCTGTTTATTTATCCCAGCAATCTAAGCCATAGCTTTTGGATTAATAGGATTTCGAATACATACCTGTGTTATGTTTTGTTTAGCTTTTATGATTATTAAGATGTATAATTTGTGACAGATATGAACCGTCAGCCTGATGTTGCAACCAATTTATTAATTTCTCAGAGCACTGAACGAGCACCAGGTCATCTTCAAGGTATAATTTTCAGACAATAGAGGTTACCTTATGACAGATACGAACGATCTGGGTGACGGTGCAGCCAATTTGTTAATTCCTCTAAGCTCTGAACGAGCATCAGAACAGCATCAAGGTATTATGTTAAAACTGTTGTTTATACAAGTTTGTATCCAGAATCATTGTAATGTGAATACATAGGTGTATTATGTGTTGTTTGTGTTACTAGCAATAGCTACATTTTGCAGATGTCTTGTGTAAATGATTCTTATAAACGCTACGCATTAGCTAAGAAATCAGCAGGGTATACTTTTTTGTCATCCTAGTTTTAAGTTGTAAAAAAATTTAGCATGTGTCGGGCTAGCCAGTTTTCAATGAAACTAAAAGCCAGTTTCACCGATTTTATGACGGAATACGCCTGATAAGTTTATGCTCCAACTTGGCGCCTAACAAACACAACGAAAATGTCAAAACAACATAGGAAGAACCAACCAGCAGTAGTCCAGAAGTCGGGGTGACTAATAGGAGACCCGACCCGAAAAAAACCCGATAATCGAAGTGAATAGTTCCCGAACCAGACCCTAATACAGTAATTCATGTATTTTTTTGGTTCCTATTACTGTAGTCATTTGGGTATCGGGTCGGTTCGGTGTCAGGAATTATGAAGAACCGAATTACACAGTCTGGACCGAAAAACACATAGTTTACTAACTATATTGGGTCGAATCCCAACATCATACGATAACCTAAAGTCTTTAACAACAATGTATAGCTTCTGTATATGAGATTTACAAGCATAGTTGACAGTTTGATCATTAAACATTGCACTTTTCCATTAAACAAATGCAATATTTTAATTTGTTTCTTCCAAAAAAAATGATGCTGGATGGTATTGAACAAATGCTGGAGGTCAAAACACCCTTTACTGGAGTTGAAGATTTCAATTAGATTTAGGTTCGGGTAGTGACCGATACGTAACCGAAATCGAGTGTAAAATGGGTCGGAACCGAAAATTTTATGTTGGGTATTTTTTCGGGTAATAATCTACAAGATGTTCGGTTATCGGGTCGGTTCGATTCATTACCGGGTCGGGGTGGGATATTGATAAAGCGCTCATCACTACAAAAAGCTTTTTTAAAAATAACTGAGACCCAATTGAAATTATATGAATACAATTGTGCAATTCGATACTCCATGACAATTGACAAACCATATATATTTTCGTCGATTATTAGTTCAGTAGGTTATTATTTTCTACCATAACTCATGTGTAGTTGGTTTTTCTATTACTATCAGTAATTACAATATTTTGGGTTGCACACGTGTATGAATTAATCAAACTTTGAACGAGCTGTACTATCTTGTAATTTCAAGAATGCACATCCGCACGACCATACAACCAACAACTATATACACAGAAAACGAACATTACGCTGACGGTAAACGTTATCCCATACATGATAGGTCCACATAACATGATTAACACCAAGCGAAACTAAGCATAGTAACGAGTTTGTTGAGCAAAACAAGTGAAACAAAAGTAAAGTTATTGTTTGAACACCAGCATAATTAAACTACACGTCATAAAATCCAGTAGCATGTGTATTAGCATAAAAATTAAGCCACCAGTTTACATGATTTTGAACAACCTTAAGTTGAAATCCATTTTTTCACACCAATTAAATCGATAGATCGTATAGTTCATGTAAACCAAATTCAAAATATGTGTACTTCGTCACTAACACTTATCCTATGTACCCAACAGTCTCCACAACATGTATACACTTGTGTATTCATAGGACCTACACATGTGTATTACTATAGTAGTTAAGCTAACAGGTTAAACCATTTCAAAGAACATCAGCTCAAAACGTCCCAGCGATCTTCAATGATTCCCATCATGTGTCGCATCGCGTATATTCCGTAGTCTTCATAGTTTCCTATCGTTGCCCAACCAATCTCCAAACGAACAGGTTCGCGAGCTTCAATCTCATAGCATCGTGGATGACGAACACGCTTCAGGTATTTTACAACTACATCTTTCTGCACACAATTTAACGTGGTGAAAAAAAACCAATGCATTTGCAACACTTAAAAATATGTACATATCAATTTTCCCAACTTTTATACACATGTGTTTTTCGTTGCTTACACATGTGTATAGTAACTGTTAAGTTAACATATATCACAATGAAATCTCAGTACAGAACATTTGTATTATTTATACACATGCGTATTTCTTCACTTACACATGTGTGTTATTTAAAAAGCTCAGAACAAAACATTTTTTTAATGCACAAAGAAATCGATTGAGCAAAAAAACAAACTACAGGTTTCTAAAATACTGGCAGAAATACATAAAAGATCAGGATGATACACTATGTAATCAGTCCAAATACACATATACTTCTTTCTTCATACACAACAAATATAAGATTTCTATATACTGGCACAAATACAAAAAAATTCAAGATGCTACACTTTGTAATCAGTCCAAATACACATATACTCCTTTCTTCATACACAACAAAGTAAATCCAAATTTTAAACATAACGGATTTCGCAATACGGATATACACACATGAAGAGGGTATACGTATACATTCGATAAGGATTTTAAAATCGACAAAAATACACAACATATCAGAATGTTACATGATGTAGTTTGAACCAATACACATCTAATCAGTTCATTATACACAGTAAACTAAACCCTAGCTTAATAGTTGAACGATTTCGAGACATAAGGGCAGAACCATACAATACATTCGCCCAACAACTACAATCGGATTACAATCTATATAAATAAGAATAATACACTACCAAATCGGAAAGAATACACTACCAAACGACTTATTAGACATACCAAAATAAACCCTAGATTTTGAAGAAAGGGGATTCGTGTGTACAAACAAGTAGTATACACAACGATTTCAGGAATAATACACTATTCAACGATACCTTGATATAATGCTTGCAGAAATAGCCATTGAAAGATTGAAGAAATCGCCGTTGAAACAGGGAGATCGAAGAAGATGCAGTGTATTCATCTTCTGGGTAAACTGATTATTAGAACGTGGGTTTCAATGGATTTTGAGAAAAATTAATTACAATTGTGCCCTTATGCAGTTATTGTAAATCAGTTTTTTGTTTTTATTAATTAAAAAATCACTTAAATCCTAAAATCAAGATCTCCTCATCCAATGGCTAGGATCTGTTCATTTTTGTTCACAAAATTAACATTGTTCACTCTTGATCCCTACCCTATATATATATAGGGGATGGTTCAAATGAAAATCACTTTTAACGCGAAAACTCGAAAACTAACGAAAAAAGCCTATAAAACACACCATATTTTTTTTTACAATTTTTTATTAAAAATTGCTAGTTTTTGTATATAAAAAAAAAATACTTTTTTGCAAAAAAAACAAAAAAAAAATTTGTAGTACACATACACATGTGTACTACAATTTTTTTTCTGAAAAAAAAAATTTTATATACCTAAAATAGCGAAAATTGGTATGAAAAATTTTTTTTTTGTATGTTTTTTAGGCTTTTTTTAGTTAGTTTTCGAGTTTTCGCGTTAACTAGTGGTTTTCATTTGAACCTTCTCATATATATATATATATATATATATATATATATGCATCCTAAGAGAAACATATGATAATTGAGAAATGTGAGAAGTATTTTAGACCACACATTTCCTCTAAGCAAATTATTTTAACTTCTATTCGCACATTTGTAATACTTTTTATATATATACATATGTGTATATTGTCAATCTGAATTATACACATATGTATATTGTCAATTTTTAAACTACACATATGCATATCTTATGAAACATATATGTACGATACTTAGTTTTTAACTTTAAAAACGTATTTTATACATATGTACACTAAAAATATATTTAGAACCATAATCTTCCTTTACACATATATGTATTTAATTCGGACAAAACATCCTAAAATTGCATAAAACATGAAAAACTACATCATGTCGTCGTCTTCATCGATATCGAAAATGTCATCATCATCGTCAGTGGGTTGCTTTCCCCTTGAACCAAGGTAGTGTTCAAGGCGGCTCAAAAACGACGGGGTTTGGAACAACCCCGAAACAAATTCCTACGATAAAATATATTAAAACCCAAATTAGCATATTAACATTCTACAAACGCAGCGGTTAACTGCTGTTTACAGCCCGTTCGCAACCGTTATACGGTCGTAAATGCAGTCGCTTAACGGCTGTGAACGGGCTGTAAACGCAGCGGATAACCGCTGCGTTTGCAGCTATTTATCCACTTCGTTTATGGCCCGTTCGCAGCCATTAAACGGATGCATTTACAGCCGTTTACTTTATAAAATATATATTTTAACTTATTTACCTTTAGGTGGTTAATTATGGCATCCCTATGTGATTGTCTGACATTGTGCCAACCCATTTTTTCGAACGGTATGGTGCGCCACATGTGCATACCTGGCTCCCGCTTAAATAGATCATTTTCTTCACCAACATGGGTGTAAGTTGCCTCTCTATCAAACTGAATAGAAATAGGCCCATCTGGTTTAACCCTATTCCGAAGCTTTTCATTTTTTGCCTTTCCTCTTACTCTACTAGCAGGAACCGCTATAATTAAAATTAAAATTAATTAAGGACAACATTTATAATTAATGAGATAAAATTACTAAAAAAATAATTAATGAGATACTTACCATCAGTCTCGTGAGTTCCGCGCCGAAAAGGATTTGGAAATGGTGGATCCCCGGCTCCGTCCCCGCCATGTCCCCGAGGGACCACATCGGCCATCAAACTGCGAAAGTTTAAACACCATTGCAGAGTGGTATTCTGAGGCGATTTAGCATAGATAATATGAATATTAGCACCAAGACACGCATCAAGATATAAACCCTTTAACTCAAAGTTCTATAAGTAAATTATACAAAAGTTTAAAATCTGGGGCTCTCTACTTGCCAGTTTAAGTTGACAAAGTATAAGCTGACCAACATTGAAACTGCGAAAGTTTAAACACCCAACAACGACTAGTGTTAAGCTAACTTGTGTCCTCAGTTGACATACGAATTGGTTGGATGCTCGTTTCAATGATAAAACTTCACCAGACTCTAAAGAGCGGAGATGGTAGCATTTTGTAACATTGATTGATCAACCCCTTGTTGAATTTTAGGGCAACTAAAGGTAAATTCTTAGTACTATTTTACTTCTAGCCACAACAACTGGGGATGATGTAACCCTATATATACATTTATGTGTATTGAAATCTGAAGTCATTTTTTGTCATTTGTTTGTTCTATCATTGTATGATTTTATTACAACTTCCAGTATAGTTTTGTGCTCTTTTTTTAAAGTTCATTTGCTTATCATCAACTCAAGCATATTATAGACAAACGTATTGTCCTCACTCATGATATATAAATTCTAACAAAATAGAATATCATATACTGAAACAAGTTCCCTCTAGTCTCTTATTTATTAATTTTGCGGATCACAAAACTAGTCATACAAAAACAAATTATTAATGAACAAGCTATGGACAACTGGTTCAACAATTTGAAAGGAAACTGAGTCACTCATGCTTAGATGAAGTGAAGGCTATCTCGAGGATATAACCGCTAGCCATTGTTAAAAATGCACACATCACCCTATTTTACAGTAATTTATACACAATTTTTCGTCTTGAATAACATACACATACCTACGTATATGTATTGTGTGTGATTGTGTGCACATGTATCTATGTGTATGTGTGTGTGTGTGTATAGGTATGTATGTGTCTCAATGTATACACACATGTATAGTGAAACAGGCAAGTTTTAAGTAACCGACCCCGATAGTATACACATACGTTCGTATATGTATAATACGTATAAGTTGGTAAAATAAAAAATATTTCATGTATAGTTATGGTGCGCAAAAAAGGGAACCGAAAAAAATAACGTTTAAAACTCGAAAACGAAAATTAAAAAAATGGTCGGAAACCAGTCGGAAGTTTCCGACCATTTTCCGACCAAACATTTAGATAATTGTTAATTTTTGGTTTTTTAGTAATCATTGATCATGATATCATACACATACCTACGTATATGTATTGTGTGTGAATGTGTGCACTTGTATCTATGTGTATGTGTGTGTGTATAGGTATGTATGTGTCTCAATGTTTACACACACATGTAGTGAAACAAGCAAGTTTTAAGTAACCGATCCCGATAGTATACACATACGTCCGTATATGCAAAATACGTATAAGTTGGTAAAATATAAAATATTCCATGTATAGTTATGGTGCGCAAAAGGAGGAACCAAAAAAATAACGTTTAAAACTCGAAAACGAAAATTAAAAAAATGGTTGGAAGCTAGTCGGACACTTCCGACCAAACATTTAGATAATTGTTACTTTTTGGTTTGTTTGTTTTTTTAATAATGATCGATCATGATATCATACACATACATGCGTATATGTATTGTGTGTGAATGTGTGCGCTTGTATTTATGTGTATGTGCGTGTGTGTATAGGTATATATGTGTCTCAATGTTTACACACACATGTAGTGAAACTAGCAAGTTTTAAGTAACTGATCCCGATAGTATACACATACGTCCGTATATGCAAAATACGTATAAGTTGGTAAAATAAAAAATATTTCATGTATAGTTATGGTGCGCAAAAGGGGGAACCGAAAAAATAACGTTTAAAACTCGAAAGCGAAAATTTAAAAAAATGGTTGGAAACTAGTCGGAAACTTCCGACCATTTTCCGACCAAACATTTAGATACGTGTTAATTTTTGGTTTTTTTGATAATGATTGATCATGATATCATACACATATCTACGTATATGTATTATGTGTGAATGTGTGCGCTTGTATCTATGTGTATGTGCGTGTGTGTATAGGTATGTATGTGTCTCAATGTATACACACGTGTATAGTGAAACATGCAAGTTTTAAGTAATCGACTGTGAAAGTATACACACACGTCCATATATGTATAATACGTATAAGTTGTTAAAATAAAAAATATTCATGTATAGTTATGGTGCGCAAAAGGGGGAACGAAAAAAAAACAACGTTTAAAACTCGAAAATGAAAATTAAAAATAATGGTTGGAAACTAGTCGTAAACTTCCAACCATTTTCCGACCAAACATTTATATAATTTTTAATTTTTGGTTTTTTTAATAATGATTGATCATGATATCATACACATACCTACGTATATGTATTGTGTGTGAATGTGACCCCACTTGTATCTATGTGTATGTGCGTGTGTGTATAGGTAAGTATGTGTCTCAACGTGTGCAGGGAAGGAGAGGATTTGGGATAGGATCTTCAGATCCTCGTTTCATCGTTAACGGCACACCATCTTCATCGTCGGGGTCAGCGTCGTATGCGGACTACCAGCGCTCACAAGAGCAACAAGTTTGGTGAACAGTAGCACTACCCGATTGGGGAGTCTATGATACGCTTACACTGTTACATGAACAGTAGCAGGAATTACATGAACCCACATGGGGGGTCTTTGATACGCTTACACTGTTACACATCACCTTTTAATTTCGGATAAAAGGCAATTTCGAATAATACAAGCTTACGTTATAAAAAGGTTATAATTGGTTATTATTGTAAGTTACATTATTAAATAGAAGAACAACATGATAAAAATGACAGAAATTTAAAGAATTTAGTTTTAACATGCCTGATCATTCTTTGTTCCCTAGTTTTAAGTTTTAACATTTAGTTTTAAGTCACGAACCACTGACCATTCTTTTGTTACTTGGTTCGAACTAGGATTTCATTTATATGACACCTTGTATGAGATGCACATGTAATACATTTAAAAGAAGAGTAACAGAGATAAGAAAAGCATACACTCTTTTTAACGTCATTCCCTGACTTTAGAAAACAAATAAAAATTGTAGAAAATTGTATAAATATATTGAAATAATGTATGTGCTGATATCCTAATAAACGATAGCTTCTAACAAAACAATATCTGAATGCTCCCGGAATTCCCGCCGCGCAGCTCGGGTTTCCCGCTAGTTATATCAATATTAATTATAAAACACATAATAACGTATATACTATTTCTTACAAATGATTTATTCATATCACTTTGGTTCACTTGGAGTCAGGCGGGCTGCCGAGTCAGGATGGGTTGGGGTCGGAACAGACCATATTAAAAAGATGATTATTTTCGGTTGTCCGTGTCAGACTAGTTTCAGGTCAGAAAGGGTTATATTGGGCTGCAAAATAGATTGTTTAGGATTTTTGGTGGGTTATACTGGGTCTGGGTTCGGTAATTTGGGTCGGGTTTGGTTATTGGGTTCAGGTGAAAACAGGCAGCCCTACCCATCATGCCATACAGATTAAAAAACAAGTCCCAAAATTAGTTACTTGTGATTGTTTTTACATCTCAATTTGTTTACTAATATCATGTATACTAAACAATTTTTTAGGTGAAAAACTTGCAATCTCAAGTGGATATGTTGCAAAACGGTGTTGAAGAGGCTCAACAACAAGTGAGAGAAGAAATGAAGGAAGAAGTGTAACGACAAATAACCGAGCTACTAAAAAAATTTGGTAATCCAGGCAATCCTCCATCGTAGTCTAGTTTAAGTTTATCATCTCTTATGGTTGAACTTGTAGTTTGATAACCGTGTCGTATTTTTGTGGGAAACTTGTAATTTGACAACGGTATCATATTTTGTGGGTAAGCTCGTATTTGATAACGGTGTTGTATTTTGTATTGAAACTTTTGAACGGAATGTGATAATAGTATCTTAGTTTGTAGATTAATGTTTTAAACATGATTTTTTATAGTTTTTTTCTGCATTTTTAGCAGGTTTTTTTTTTTGTTTTTTTTTTTATAATTAAAACTGTTTGGTCAGAAAATAGTAGGAAACATAGGTCGGAAAATGGTTGGAAAAGTAGAAAAGAAATAAAAAACTAATTATAAAAATTACTCGGAATTTTGTCAGAACTTTGAACATCGTTTTTTGTCGAAAACATGTAGGAAATAGTCATCGGAATGTAGTTGGAAAAATGTAGTCAGAATTTACTCAGAATTTTGTCGGAACTTTTAACATCTTTTTTTGTCAGAAATATGTAGGAAATCATCATCGGAATGTTGTCTGAAAACTTTACCAACTCTTTTTCCGAGAAAAGCCAGTTTGCGAGAAAATGGTCGGTAACGCTGTTTTCCGACCAATTTCCGACAAAAAACTTTGTCGGAAATAGGCGTGTCTTTTTAGTAATATATACATATATATTTGAGTTGGAAATGACCGATGATTAGAAACTGATATTGTGAAATGTATTTTTTGTTAATTTTTTAAATCATTTTTCTTGTTATAATATTTTATCAAATTGTCTATATATTAATTTTAGTGGTTAGTTCGGCCACCATCTTTTTTTTGGTTTTACATATGGATGTGTTGAATGAGTTTTACTATAAAGAAAACCATGGCTAGTGCAATGGTTTGTATGGTTGTGTGTAAACCTGACTTCGTCGGTCCGATTTTGGGCGCGTCCTACTTTATTTTTTTCATCCGGTTTTAACGACCCCTACCTCACCACCTCTTTCTCTTTCTTTTTTGTCTTTTCTTTTTTGCACTCTTTTTATTCTATTTATTTTTAAAAAAAATAATTTAAAAATTAATTCTTTCATTATTTACACTTTTGACATTTTTTTCCTTTTATTATTTCACTTAATGTTAAGTATATAAGTTTTATCATCTAATAGTTTTTTTTCTTATATTATTTAATAACTTATATTTAACAAACAATTTTTAATTAATTCTTAAATGTCTTTTCCTTCTTTATTATAACTAAATTTTTAAAAAATACTATATATTTTAATTTTTTTTTTCGTTAACTATGTATCAAAATCAACCGAGTTCCCACCTATTACAACATGCAATTTGATAAATATTAACATCTACTAATGTTATTTTATTATTAAAGATAGGTTGGGTTTTCTTCGTTTAATCATTTTGTTATTGATGAGGGGTAATAATGAAAAGGTAGGACGAAGACTTGATTCGTTTAGAAGTCTATTTTGTATATATTTATATCGGTTTACATTGACCCCCATAGCCTTTTAGAAAGAGAGAACGTATAGATGCTTTTGTTGTATCCATATTTATGTAATGATGTTGATCATGATGATGATGATGAACATACCATGAAAATCTTCATCGTCATCAACAGTAAAGAAAAATATCTTAATATCTTATGATCACATATATATCCAAGCTTCCTTTTCATATGTTTTGTTTTCATGGTACCATTTTCTTTTGACACTTTCTGCTTCATTTCCTCCACCGTCCACCACCACCACCACAACCTCTAATCAAACTCTCTCTCTCTCTCTCTCTCTCTCTCTCTAAACCTTTTTTTCCACTTTTTCTTCGTATAAAGGTGAAGCTTTTAAATTTGCTTTTTGTTCTTGTTGGATTCCCACATGTTTTTGATCAGAAAGATGAGTTTTTTTAGATCTTTATGAGTATTTTTGTGACTGCAAAAGGACTAGCTTTATAAAGATTAAAACAAGATTGAGTTTTTGATACTTTTTTTAAGTTTTCATCATCATATATGAATTGAAATGGCTGAAGAAGAGAAGATGATGAGAGGAGATAATATTATGGTGGACAGTTCTACAGGTAACTACAACTGTTACTCTGAATCTAATCATCATCATGTTAATACATCAAGTGCTACAACTACCTTTGAAACAAGCCCTTTAGAGATCTACAACTTTGAGTCACACAACTCAGTGAGTCACAACTCAGCTCTTTTCTGGAAAGGACCTTCTCCTTCTTCCAAACCCATCACTGATTCAGATTTCTATAACTTTGATGAGTCATCTCTTCAAAGATGTGTGTTTCCTTGTGAACCAAATGAAAGGCCAAGTCAAGGTCTTTCTCTTTCTCTCTCTTCAGCTAACCCTTCTTCAATAGGGTTACAGTCATTTGAGCTTGTAAGACCACAAGAACACCATTTTCAACATCATCACCACCAAGGGTATTTTGGGAAACCCATGACTATGGATCATGACCAACATCATCATGACATGATGATTCAAGATAGGTTTCTGGGAAAGCCAGGAAATATAATTAATAGTAGTGGTGGTGATGGTGATGGTGATGGTGGTAGTGGTAGTGGTGGTGGTGGCTATAATAACCATCAAAGTGCACACTACAACATAAGAAACTCAAGGTACTTGGTTCCAGCACAAGAACTACTCACTGAGTTCTGTAATCTTGCATCTAAGCAAAGTGATCATTCACCAAAAGCAAAGGCTCCAGCTACAACTTCAAATCCATGGCAAGATCATGACAACTTGAATGATGCTAGTTCTTCAAAAACCAAATCTTTATCTTCTCTTGAGTTTATGGAATTACAAAAAAGAAAAACCAAGCTCCTCCAAATGCTAGAAGAGGTATTTAGATCATATATTTCATGTTTTAGATATACATACATACATATTGTTTTGATTATATTGTTGTAACTTATCTTTCTTTTTTCCTTTTATTTTCTTTTCTATAACTTTAAGTTTCCCTTTTTTTAAGTTGATGTATTTTATTTCTTTAAAAAAGTTGATCTTGAACCATTTAAGTTACTGAAAACCTTCCCACAAATGTTCACATGATGACAAGTTAGATGCTTCATTTAATTCAAGAAACTCCATTCTTATTCACTTATTTTTTATATTTGATTACAGTTCACCTTTTATTTTTTATATTAAATGATAACCTATGCAAAAAAGATGTGATCTTTATTTTGTTTTTATTGGTTAAATTAGGTTGATAGAAGATACAGGCATTATTGTGATCAGATGAAAACAGTTGTGTCCTCATTTGAAGCAGTGGCTGGTCATGGTGCTGCAAAAGTTTACTCATCCTTGGCTTCAAAGGCAATGTCAAGGCATTTTAAATGTTTGAGAGATGGGATTGTGAGCCAGATCAAGATGATGAAGGTTGTGATGGGAGAAAAAGATGTTTCAGCCCCTGGGGCTAGTAGAGGGGAGACTCCAAGACTTAAGACTCTTGATCAAACCCTAAGGCAACAAAGGGCTTTTCAACAAATGACCATGATGGATAGCCATCCTTGGAGGCCTCAACGCGGTTTGCCTGAGCGTTCGGTTTCCGTTCTTCGTGCTTGGCTATTCGAACACTTTCTCCATCCGTAAGAACTTTTAAATCCACATAAAACCCTATTTTTTGTACCAAATAGCAAGAGAAATCATAGAATATCTTCAAGAAAACTTGATTAATTGTAGTCCTCAATCATCAGTTTTGGAAGACAACTTGGTATTTTGGTTGTTTTCATCCACCCTCACTTTGATTCCTATATTTATTTTGTCATATTATCTCTCCCATCATAAATTTATTCAATTTTATCTTGCCCTTTGGGGCCTTCCTTAATTATTTTTTTGTGGATTTGATTCTTGTTACAACTTTCATATAGGTCCCATATTCATGTATACATATGCATCTATCCCTCAAGCTTCATGATCCACACAATCTTTACATGTTGTTTTTGGATTAGTCCCTCTAAATAATATTGAATATACCCAAATTAATTAAAATAAATTGCAATAAGTTTAGATAATATCTCTAATCTTGTTGAAACATTTCAGGTACCCTAATGACGTTGATAAACACATTCTTGCACGACAAACCGGTCTCTCCAGAAGCCAGGTACGTCCATATCGACCGATAAATTCTTCTTTGGAATAAAAAACGCGTAATTCTATTGACACGTCATCCATTGCAACTACACCCTAATAAGGGTACTTGTTTTCATGAAAATAAAATGACTCATTTTTTTGCTATACGTTAACTAAACTCTAACAGCTATACTAACATTAAATAACTAAAGTTTTTTTTACAATTTATATAACTTTGGATACTGTAGGTATCAAATTGGTTTATTAATGCAAGGGTGAGGCTGTGGAAGCCCATGGTGGAGGAGATGTACATGGAAGAAATAAAAACAAATCAAGATCAAACCATGGAAGGAACCTCAGATGGATTAAACCCGAACCCAGAACCGGACCAGAAACCGACTGTGGAAGAGCTTGTTCGGATAGATTCCGAGTGTCTTTCTTCCATCATCAACCACCCTGAAAAAATGGACCAACGTCTCACTAAAACACAAGATCATGACTTTAACCAAGGTTTTCCTAGGGTTACAAACTCATTTGGGGCTGTGGAACTGGACTTTTCAACCTACAACAATCCTCATAACTTTGGTGGTGGTGGTGGTGGAGGGGTGTCTTTGACCTTAGGATTACAACAACATGGCGGCGACCGTGGTGGTGGAAGTGGTGGTGGTGGAGTGAGCTTAGCGTTCTCTCCTACTTCTCAAAATTCCCTATTTTACCCTCGTGACCATATGGAAGATTGTCAAACATCAGTCCAGTATTCTTCTCTCTTGGAAGGTGATCAAGAACAAAATCTGCCTTACAGAAACCTTATGGGTGCACAACTCCTTCATGACTTGGCTGGTTGAAAACAATTATATTTAACAAAATATGATCTAGTAACATATTATATATATTTAAATCATTAAAACAAAATACATGGAGTATGATTTTGAATTTGTAGGCTTCTTCTAGCTCAAGGGTATACTTCATTGGCTTTAGATTTACATTCAAGTTTAGAACTTGAAGGATAGTGTAGTTTTCGAATTGTTTCTTGTTTCGATTCGATGGCCATTTTAGTCGTTTTTATGGGTATTATGAACATTTAAATTCTCCTCTTGTTAGTATTATGAAGTTTTGCTTTAATGGTACATAAAACGGTTATATAACAATTTATCACACTTTCTAATAACTGTCATTATATCTAAGAAATATTATCAACAATCTCATGACTTTCTACTTAAAATTGCTTAAATCTTTTTAATAATACACACCCCTAAACCCAATATATAAAGATTATTATAATTTTGTTTTTCTTGTGGAAAAAACTCAAAAAGGGCAAGACTTAAAAACAAGTCAATTCATGTGAAAGCACAAGCTAACTGATCAAGTATTTTGTGGTTGAAGTTTACATCAAAGCAGTTCCAGTCTTTTAGGGGCATATGCACCATTTAATAATAAAAATAATACATTTATTTATTAAATTCATTTTTGTTGAAATTAGTTTGTCAATATTAAATTGAGCAAGAAAAATTGGTTATGGTTTTAATTTTCAAAGATTAGACAAGATATTTTGTTAAAAAGTTTATATATCTTATCGTCATGGTCCCTCTACATGTTTGGTTTTCCATATGAAAGACAACCGATATTTTTCTCCATTTAATGTGTTTTCTAGCTTGTTGATTTTTCATCTAGTTAATGGGAAAAAAATGTATTTAATACTCGCATTTTTAGATATAAAAATTGAAATCATACGCACATGGAAATACATGTAAACTTGTAGCTAGAGATATCTCATCTTTTTAAGTAAATACGTCAAAAAGTCCATTAACGGAAATAGTGACGGCAAAACGTCATCGGTTGCCAAAAAAATGGTCTATTCACTACTTAAGAAACAACTCTCCCATTTTTCATATCATATAAAAGATTATATTCGTTTTTAATTAACATATATGTGCATGCCAACGAGCCTATTACACTCTATTTTACATCCTAGTAGATTATTTTAAGTATATGTATTAACTTGTTTATAACATAACTAAATTTTTTTTTAACGGCCAACAGAATCAATCCCGAGCACTCTCGGGGCACCCACTGGACCAAAAGGAGTACTCCGAGAGTAACCCGAATCCATCACCAATTCCGGGGAAAACCCGGTAACCCACCCGCCCATAGGCACGACGGTGAATTTACCGGTAAAACTCGTTTGACTCAAGGATTGAACCCAGATTTCTCTGGGTCTCCTATCATTGCCTACCAATACCTCACTATGCACCAAGTGAGAGTTAAACTTGCATCTCTCAAGAGAGATGCAAGCCTTCCACCACTTGATCTAGATATTATTGGCTTTGACATATATTAATAGTTTCATACTTTCATATAGTTGTATACTTTGAATTGAAACCGAAATGTAATGTTAAGAAGTGATTGAAGTTTGACAAAAGCTATTCCACAACCGGCAGTCCAGCGACCCTAGACAACTTGGGCTGATTTTACGCTAGCCAATATATCCTATTTTAATGGGCCTAGTCCAAATCCATCTAATTAAAGAGATTGTGATGGGTTTGTTTCTAAATTATTTTGAGCCCATCGCATACAAACAACAAAAAATAAAAATAAAAATAAAAATAGAATAAAATTCTCGAGTAGCTAACAAACGATTCAAACTATTTACATTATAGTTTTCGTCTATTTCCATTTTTCTTTTTCCATCTAGTTTTAGGCTATTTCCATTTTTCTTTCTAGCGCAATGTCAATATTAGTAAAAGGTGTGTAATATAAAATAAAGAGTAAACTGCCATTTTGGTCCCTGTGGTTTGGGCACTTTTGCCATTTTAGTCCAAATCTCAAACTTTTTAAATCTGGGTCCCTGTGGTTTCACTTTTATTGTCATTTTAGTCCAAAATTAAGAGTAAACTGCTATTTTGGTCCCTGTGGTTTCACTTTTATTGTCATTTTAGTCCAAATCTCAAACTTTTTGGAACAGTCAAAAAAAGAGGGATTTTGAATTTTGGACTAAAATGGCAATAAAGAAGAAACCACAGGGACCCAGATTTAAAAAGTTTGAGATTTGGACTAAAATGGCAAAAATGCCCAAACCACAGGGACCAAAATGGCAGTTTACTCTAAAATAAAAGATAAATAGGCATCTTCACATATCAACAGGGACTCTACCAAGAACGTATATTTATGAACCGACAAACAAACGCAATACAGCCTTCGGTTTGTCTGCTAGTTTGTAGGGCTCGACGAGAATGCTAAGCTCAATGGTGCACAAAAAAACCGGTTTTTAACTAGAACCTAACCGTAACCTGCAACATAGAAACTGGTTTAAGTTATTAATTAACCGTAGGCTTGGAACTGGTTTACATATTTTTTTAGACTTAACAATTTCTTTTTGCAACAATAATCGGTTAACTAGCCCATATTTAAATAGAAGAGTCATTGTTAACGACTATATAGCTGTTACTAACCTTTTTTGGTTTAAATTTACCATTTTGCCATTACATGTTAGTATAATTAGCTAGTAGGTGTATAGGTCGATCACAACTTACAAAAACGCAAAAAAAAGTACTGAGTTTAAATAACCCCAACTTTCACCAGTTGTAGCACGCTACTCTCAACTTACGAATTGTACCACGTCACTCCCAACCTTCAAATTATTTTCCTCTATCACTCTAAAACTAGCTAAACCCTAACCTAATTAGCCAATGTCATGTCACTAAACAAGCACTACTACAAAATCAGGCATTTGCTATGCATTTTTGCCACGTCATTAAAAAGTAACTGTAACACCCTAGTTTCTAATTAACAATTTATCTATAAATTGCCAACAATTAGATGCGTAGTTAAGACTACACATATTGTAAAAATGCGGGTTTATTAAAACTTTTACAATTCATAAGTTATTCTAGGTAACATGTTCAAATTCGTTGTTTTAATTTTACAACGTGGCAAAGTGCGGAAGCGTGTGTCTTTATTGTGTTCGGTTCTTCGCTGAGCTTGATCGTCTTCCGGCATCCAAGGCGTACCTACATTTCATAAACATGAAATGCTTTAGTCATACGGGGTTTAAATCACGTCCGAACGATGTTCGGGAAACATTTGAGTTTCAAAAGAAAAACAAAATATATATAAAAAAATATCCACCGTAATTTACGGTGGGACCGTAAATTACGGTGGCCACTGGGTTTCTAATCTTCTACCGTAAACCAGAAGTCTAGCACCGTAACCACATCAGCTCCACCGTAATTTACGGTGGGACCGTAAATTACGGTGGACTCTGCATCCAGCTTCTCTATTTCGTCGTAATTCGACACGAAATCTTTCGTATCTTTCAAACCGCTTATCCGTTTGACTTACCGTTTCTTCCTACATGTTTGTAATTTGATTCTCCATCATATGGAGTTAAAACCCGGCATCCGGCTTGATAAAATTCAAGACTTTTAAGTCTTCGGCTTATTATTCTTTTACCAAAATTTGACCCGTTTACGCATTTTATCAAACAAACGTATTTGTTTAATTCCTATATCACATACATCTCTTTAATTTAATATTACCTACCATTATAGGTTCTAATCATAGGTTTATTACACAAATTAAACCCGTTTTCACTAGTATGCTTATTTTGACCCGTTAAGGATATTTTAAGCACATTTAAGCTAAATTTCGCTTTCATTCTAAACTAGCATTGTAACCTATATCTCTTATCTAGTACTCTTCCATCACAACTAAATGTGTGTTGGATTTAAAGTAGATATCTATGGTTTCCGAATTATACCTCTTGAAATATCATTTTACGACAAAGACTCACATGGAGTCTTTTGGCCCAAGAATTACATCTTTCACTACCCGTTCTCGTTCTAAACTATTGTTTAATCATAAGACTTCTTTCCAAACAACCTCTAAGAGTTGTTTGTTCTATTTAGCCTACAAGGGCGTTTTGGTCGATTTTGGTCCTTCTTTTACAATGAAGGGCTATCACCAATTATTCGACCAAATTAGCACTTTTACATACATCATAAATAAGCGTACCTGGCTCGGATCAACAAATAGACCCGATTTTAATACTTTGCTTTATATTCGCTAATTAAGAACGATGTGAATATCCATTTGATATCTATTCCTGTAAGCATATTACTCGACAAAAGAATCATTAGTCTATATAGTCAAAAGGTGTTGTCTACACCTTTTGACCCGTTTGGCCGAATTGACCATTTATCTTTGCGAGATGATATTTATTATCATCTCCTCTACATGACTCGTTCCGTTTAACACCATACGGTCATTTTAACTTATAAACCGTTTATTACCTTCGACTTAATATAACCGAATTATCGATTTACTTCTTTTTAAACCATCAACATGGCTTCTAATTATGCTCGACTATCTTGTTCCGTACGTCTACACGCCGGAACATCATACCTCGATTTTGTATTTAACTTATTCATAACTAATACGATAAGAAAATATTCTGAAGTATAAGACTAGTGTAAGCTATGCTTACCTTGCATCCGAATTATGCTTTTCCGCCATTCTTGCTTCGTTTGACCCGCTTCCTTTCAAAGCCTCCACCTAGCTTGTCAAGCGTCAAACTATCATCATAATTCGTAAGACGGTTATATTAGTCATCATTAATTATGACTATTTCATCTTACATATTTTTCTATCACAATTACCATTCGATCTTATTAATGGTCGGTTTGACTACTAAAAGTCAAACGCCCCTTAGCATATAAATGCACATTCAAGTTCTATCTATCAATTGGTAGCTAACATGATCTTGTACACTTAGTTACATGAACATGGCTACCAAATTTCATCATAACATTCAAACCCATTTCAATCATGTATGAACAAGTTCCCAAATCACTTAATTTGTTTGAGTGCCTTGTTTCTATTATCCATTATGATGATTTTAAACATAAACTTATCATCATCTTTACTATTACATAAAAACCCACTTCCTAGTTTACTTGTTAATCACATACAAGTGATATTTACTTCAAGTTCTTCATGATTTCATTATATTTAACAAAACCCACTTCTAGTTACTTATGAACTCTTAACAAAATCTCTAATTTGTTCAAGTAGTTCATTCATATGAGTTAGTATGATGTTTATAAACACCATTAGAACATCAATTTCATCAATTCAACCAAAACCCACTTAGCTCATAATAGGGTAATTATCAAATCCCTAGTTTGACAACAATTCATCAAGATTCCTACTAGGGTTTGTTTCTAAACCAAGATATAATCAAAATAACACTCATAGATTCAAGATTCATTCCAGAATTTCGATTATGATTGTTCATCATAATCTCAAAGTATCACCAAATCATAAATTTCAACATACCTTGTAATCCCCATGACTAGGTGATCACAAATTCATGTTCATGCAGTGATTTGGCTCTTGATTTGGGCTTCAATTTGATGAATTTATGTGTTTTAGGGTATGAGCTTAAGAGCTCTTCTTGGCTCTGTGTTTTGTACGACCAGAACACACACAATGGTGTGTGTTTTGGTGTTTTTAGATTTTAATTAATAAAACCCATTTTCCCACTTTAACCATTTTAGTCCCTCAACTTTATCCAAGTTTATAAAGGTTTCTACATCAAGTTCCTCATTATTTTTAAGACTCTAGACTAACTAGGTTGATATTCCTAGTTATTTAGTGGGTTCCGGGAGTTATAACCCGTTTTATTTTAAGTCCCGTTGACTCGGGCTCTTATAAACTCAATTCATCAAAACTTTGTTTCGTTTGTATCTAATATTAGGATTTCTTATTAAATCCCAAATATTTACCGGGTTATTTTTACTACTAGCGGCACTTTACCCGTCTTTTAGTATTAATGTGGGTTAATTATCAAACCCGTTTTCGGGGTGTTACAAGTCTACCCCCCTTAAAGAGGTTTCGTCCTCGAAACCTTTTCTTACTTAATTTATCGAGTTCAACTCCATGCATTTGCTCTCGATAATCAATTAAGCATTTCTCATACCTTGACAGATTGTTAGTATTACCAGAAAAGTATGGTAATATTCTTTTGGTTATTAATCATCTACATATCTTACATGACATAATGCAACTTGAAATAACGTAATCTCGTTATTTCCACTAGTTTAATTAACTTAGCGATATTCCTCGCTTTCATATACTATCGAATTCTTTATGAATCCATTACTTTGACCCGTTTAAAGGTCTCTAGTGAAATCTTTCACTTCTAGCAACAATTTCTTTTATTTTCAAATTTATTTATTCGGTTTAGTTATACCGAATTTACCGTTTACAAGCGAACCAAATTTCTTAACTTGAATTGCTGACTTTGGTCGGTTTCACTAACTAGACTCATTTGTCCAGTTCCTTTTTACCGCTTGCTTGGTTATAATGTGATTCTACTTCACATTACATTTCTTGACCGTGATTGTGTTACATCATGTTTAATTTATATCAACCTTTCATTTTCGAAAATATCTCACTTTTCGAATATATTGTCTTGCGCCTAACCGTGTCAAGACTTGTATCTTTCATACTTATCATTTAAATTCCTATCAGAATTTATATTTGTAAAAACATTATTTCTTACTAAAACCGAAGTTTTAGTTTTAGGATCTTTTCTTTAACTTGTGTCAATCATCCATACTGGGATATTGACAGTCCGTAATTTAATCCTTTACAGTCTTAGTTTTTTTTTTTTTTTTTTTTATGCGGGGATTCTTAACTGATTTCCTCGCTTTATTCCATCTAACCCGTAGGTTTTATCACTTAGCCTTATGGGCTATTTTTGATTAGACATTCACCTCTTTAAGGCGAAGTCCTTATAACTTCTTTCTAATCATGACCCGTGGGTCGTTTTAGTCCATATATCTCTCGTTGTTTATAACCCTAAAGGTTATGTGGATCCCGTAGATCATTCTTTTTGCTCGTGTCTTATTAAAATATACATTTGGTGTCAAAGCACTCTTTTTACGTTTGAAATTCATTTGTCTCAAGCTTATCGTTATCCGGCTTGCGCTTACTTACGCCTTCAAGCATTATACCTTATTCAACCCGTTCAATCTCAAAATAGTTGAATATAATTATCAGAATTTCTGTTTACGAAATTTTATAGTCTTTTAGTCATAACTCATGATCCGAGTCCTTTGACTTTAAATTCGTGTTCTCGTTTCTCGGTTTACACATGTGTTTAATTCTTACCCATCAACCGGGTGTTTTACCAAGGTCGTTATTATTGCAATCCTCCCGGTATGCATTAAGACCTTGCTTCATTTTTATATTCTGACTTTGTCTTTAAGTTCGACGTTTTACAAAAATGACCCGTTAAGGGACATATTTGCATTTTCCGGGTTCGAGTGTAAGTACACTCCCTCCCATTGCTTGTCTAAATCATTTTTCATGTTTGCATTTCCTGGGTTCGAGTGCAAGCACACTCCCTCCCAATACTTGTCTAAATCGTTTTACATGCTTGCGTTTTATGGGTTCGAGTGTAAGTACACTCCCTCCCAATACTTGTCTAAATCGTTTTACATGCTTGCGTTTTATGGGTTCGAGTGTAAGTACACTCCCTCCCAATACTTGTCTAAATCGTTTTACATGCTTGTTTGTCCCTTCACTCGGGCTCATTATCCTAATGTAACACGCTCCCGTCACTCGGTTGTGCGTTTACATTATTTTTCAAGTATCTTGCTTATCTGTTTCATTTGGGTACTTTTTAATTAGTCCCATTCACCCCGCCATTACCACATCGGACATAACTGCGCTCATTATAAGAAGCTCATGCTATCATGTGTTCACTACTTACTTGGCCAGAGTAAGCGATCAACACGTGGTACGCGTGACCTTATTATAATTACCACATCACGTCCCATGTAAGTAACTCCTCAAATTGTCTCCATGTTTATGGGTTCATTTGGTAAAACTTTATTTAATTGTTAGTTAACAATTATTAGTTTTAATCGTTTATCCTTGAACATGTACAATGTCCCTTTTTATAAACATTTATTCACATTCATTGATGTGATCCTTACTTTTCTCAATAGGATTTGTATTGAGAATACTTACTTGGATGATCACTCTCGTCCAAGTTTCTATATAAACAAGTCTTGTTATTCATTTGTTATTCATCATTGTGAATAACACATTTCCTATTAAATTTCTCTTGGAAATCAAGTTTTCCAAGTTCTATCATATGTGTATGCAACCGTTATTACTTACGTGTTTGTTGCATATAACGACTCGTGCGATTAAATTTAAAAGTGTGCACCTGGTGATGCTTGCCCTAACGGGCTTCTCTTGTCATTAGTCTTGTTCGCGACCGTTACGCGATTTTGGTCCTTAATGAGTATGCTCTTCCTGTCATACCTCGGACCGTTCCATCATCATATCCATAGTTCGTTTGACTCTCATCGTCTTCAAACGCGAGTGTCCTTCATTTAAAACATTCACAAAAGTTAGTAAAGTCAACTTCAATAATCGCCCGTATTATAATACAAGGCAATTTCTACTATACACGTCAACACGCGTATTTCATCAACTATGTCAATCGTTTTAATTGGGGTAACGTGTATCACACGATAGCCCTATGTGTTGTTTACAACACTTTAGCATGCTAAGCTGTTAACATACTTGTACTTACCGGATTTGCGATCAAGCCTCGAACCGAACACTATTCTTTGTCAAGAGCATAAGGTTTAAGTCCAAGCATGGTTCCTCCCAACCATACTCGAATCTCTTAAACCAAGGCTCTGATACCAACTTGTAACACCCTAGTTTCTAATTAACAATTTATCTATAAATTGCCAACAATTAGATGCGTAGTTAAGACTACACATATTGTAAAAATGCGGGTTTATTAAAACTTTTACAATTCATAAGTTATTCTAGGTAACATGTTCAAATTCGTTGTTTTAATTTTACAACGTGGCAAAGTGCGGAAGCGTGTGTCTTTATTGTGTTCGGTTCTTCGCTGAGCTTGATCGTCTTCCGGCATCCAAGGCGTACCTACATTTCATAAACATGAAATGCTTTAGTCATACGGGGTTTAAATCACGTCCGAACGATGTTCGGGAAACATTTGAGTTTCAAAAGAAAAACAAAATATATATAAAAAAATATCCACCGTAATTTACGGTGGGACCGTAAATTACGGTGGCCACTGGGTTTCTAATCTTCTACCGTAAACCAGAAGTCTAGCACCGTAACCACATCAGCTCCACCGTAATTTACGGTGGGACCGTAAATTACGGTGGACTCTGCATCCAGCTTCTCTATTTCGTCGTAATTCGACACGAAATCTTTCGTATCTTTCAAACCGCTTATCCGTTTGACTTACCGTTTCTTCCTACATGTTTGTAATTTGATTCTCCATCATATGGAGTTAAAACCCGGCATCCGGCTTGATAAAATTCAAGACTTTTAAGTCTTCGGCTTATTATTCTTTTACCAAAATTTGACCCGTTTACGCATTTTATCAAACAAACGTATTTGTTTAATTCCTATATCACATACATCTCTTTAATTTAATATTACCTACCATTATAGGTTCTAATCATAGGTTTATTACACAAATTAAACCCGTTTTCACTAGTATGCTTATTTTGACCCGTTAAGGATATTTTAAGCACATTTAAGCTAAATTTCGCTTTCATTCTAAACTAGCATTGTAACCTATATCTTTTATCTAGTACTCTTCCATCACAACTAAATGTGTGTTGGATTTAAAGTAGATATCTATGGTTTCCGAATTATACCTCTTGAAATATCATTTTACGACAAAGACTCACATGGAGTCTTTTGGCCCAAGAATTACATCTTTCACTACCCGTTCTCGTTCTAAACTATTGTTTAATCATAAGACTTCTTTCCAAACAACCTCTA